>CM042070.1:7776926-8976926 GCA_023512825.1 Liposcelis brunnea | reverse complement strand
GACTTGATCACACTAGTGATTAGAGGCTGGGCAGTAAGGTGTCGGGTATCGCGGTTGCTACGAAGTCGCGTGGTCAAATATAAGCCCCAAGATCATACATAGGACTCGGCTCTTCTATTTTTTAATAAAATCACTCACCAACCTCAAACCTGCCACATTGCACATTTTTTTCAGTCCTAAATATAATCATTCGAAACTAGTCATTCGTAATTAAAGGTCTAATCATATTTAAAATACTTAATAAATATTCATTTAGCTTCTTTTATATAGAACATAATACAACAAAAAATTCAGCTTTGGTTACTATTATTACAGTTGTTAAATTATTTTTTAAAGCTTCAATTATTTAAAATATGATTAATGCTACAGTTTAGCTTGAATATTTGATCGAATCACTTTTTTATACAGTTGTTATTACTATTCTATGCACATTTGCGACGCATCCTGCAGGATTAATTGAGAATTGAATCAACATAAAATTTTTTTTAATGGTTCAACCTAATTTCGTAACGATTTGCATATAAAACCAAAATTTTTTTTAAAATCCATTTTATGACTAGATCTTACTTCCCAATCGAAAATTTCCCACAAAGACAACCCGTAAAAGTCTAGACTTCCGATTATAATAAAATAACATCCGATACCTTTATACATTGAAAACAATCAGATTGACGTGACATTAACGATTTCGGATTTTTACGATCTTTAAAGGACAAAGTTGATCCCGCATTTCAAAATAGGCTAAACCTGAAAACAAAGACGGCCTGAAAATGTGTTCTAATTAAAAGATTATTAACCGTCAAGTTGCCTGGTTCGGCACCTGCGCCTAACCGACATTCTCAACGACCAACGTACTTGTATGATTTAAAAACCCGTTGGCAGGCCTACATGCTGGTCGACAGGTGAGTGCTCTTCTCGTAACCGACGAAAATACATGAACTTATCTCTCGGGAGGAAAAGTCGAGTCTTTCCCCAAAAGTCAAGCTGAAGAAATTTTTCCTGGCAGTTGCTGAAGCCGACAGCAGATGTTGAATATAATTAAAAGAAGTGAAGAATTATATAAAAACCAAAGACGTGGAACGCGTGGGCAAATTAAAAATGGAGTTGGAAGCATATTGCGAGACGAAAGAAAGAAGAATAAATGGGTAAGATCACGGATAGGAGGTCTATAAGCAACCAAGCGAAACCATAATCTACCTCAAAAGAGGTGGAATGATCAGCCAAAGCCATCTTTTAAATTACATCGTTTTTTAAGGCTTTTCTGATAATATTCCAGTATTGATTAACCATATGTCGTATGAAAAGTTTTTTTTTTTTTAAGGCAGAGAGTGAGTTAAGCTTTTTAGGTTCCCCCTCCCTCTTTAAAAGCATCTGTAAGGCTTGAGTGAAACAGATAGTTCATGGAACCCATATGAATTTTTTGAAATGTTAGTTCTAATAGGGTGTGCGAGGAATTTCTCCATTTTGAAAAAAAAGGAACGTTAAAACTGGTTTGTGAGATACGGGAAGGCAAAAGGTGAATGAAACCTGGTTTCGAAGGGATCAGGATCACCTCAGCATCTATTAGTAAAATGTATTTCCAACAGATGCTAATTCAGTAAATAAGAAAAATATTTTCTGTATCATTCTGGAAATTGGAAAACTCTCCATATTTTTTTTCCTTTATATTCTAAAGGTCCGGAAACTCTTGTTTATTTCCATGGTAACCATGTCCCGAATTCTGTAGCCGAATTTAGTTCCATGCTTTGGCGCTGCTTGTACAATTTACAACTAATAGGAATCAATTGTTGAAGGCGGCCATGTTTTGCCAAGAAGACTGCCACTGCTGTTGGCTCTGAATTGAAACACTAGTGATACTGGTGATGAAAAATGAAGAATGATCAATCTGAGAGCGAAGATCCCGGACTAGAGCTGGTACACTAGTGTAATCTGCATGAACTAAAATCTTATTCAATTTCGGAGTCAGCGTTGCCATGGAGATCAACAAAAGTTTCAAGACCTGGAAGGCCGTGGCAGCCACCAAATTCAACATCATGGCAGCTCCCATTTTTCAAAATGGCGTACCCCTATGTATCAGACGACTCATCGGAAAGTCCACTCCGTACTAGGCTCTCTAGTGCCATCAAGCAAGATCTTACGTTGGATCTAAGAATGCAGATTGTTAAGGCCCTACTCTGTGGGTTCGAGGTGTGGACGTTAACCAAAGCATACTGAAGAAGAAGCTATCGGGATTCGAGATGCGACTGAACCATTGGGCGAGAAGATGGAGGTACTCTATGAGATTATAAAAGTCAAAAGAGAAGGAAGCTTTAATATTTCAGTCATGGTGCTACTTGAAATACTGTCTTTTGCAATTAATCATGAAAGGGTAAGGAAAGGCTGAGATACTACATCTGGATATACGTAACGCTTGAAAGGCCAAAAAGTGATTCCTACAACGCTTGACAGTCGGCAGTATGATGTGCGAAATCTTGTTAATCTTTATTTAAAATGAGCGAGTACATGAGAGAGTGAAGAATGTTCTATGTTAGA
Organism: Liposcelis brunnea; assembly: GCA_023512825.1. NCBI lineage: Eukaryota > Metazoa > Arthropoda > Insecta > Psocodea > Liposcelididae > Liposcelis > Liposcelis brunnea. Next base: position 8,974,394 of record CM042070.1, on the reverse strand, counting down.
AATTTTCAACTACTGCACGGCGTTTGGCCAAGTTTTTGAAGTTTTTCAACCTTCCTGCTTAAGAGTTCTGGGCAAAATTTAGTTAAGGCATGACCACCAAGCTTAAGTTGCCAATAACTTGGCAAATTTACATGATACAATAGGTCAAACCAGCAAATGACATTGAAAAAGTGCAAACGATCCCGTTTTCGAAGGCTGCTAAGAAATGCGTCAAGGTTGGCTCCAAAAAGTCTCCCAAAATCCTTGAAAAAAAATCCCCCGACATTCAAAAACCCAAATCAAATTTCTCATTTTAATAAAAACCAACAGGAACCCCAAAATTTTTTAATTAACAATAAACTACCCGAAACCATATTTACATGTCTCTATGAATATAAAACACAAGAAAATTTTTTATATGAAAATGAAGTATCAGATTGGAATCTTTTTTTTTTTTTTTTTAGGGAATGGTACGCGCACAAAAAAAAATGATCCCCAATTTAAAAATTATACAGAACAGTTAGGAGGTGGGTGGCTGAGCGAGACGGCAGCATGCCAGGCACGCGCCAAGCGTTGCAGACGAATCCACATAGGCACGGTCATCGCAGATGGCACCCTCAGGATTCCGTTTTGATTCAGGCACGATATTCGCAGGTCTCCGATCCTGTTTTAAATGTTTTCTGCATAAGATTAACATCAAGGTTTTTGATTCAGGTTTTCTGCGACATATGGCCGGCGTGAAAACCCGACCGTTACACCTTTTGCTGCTACTCGATGCTCAGTTGAACACGGGGTCTTCCATTATCACCTTCTTATCAATCATGCGAATCCTTATAAACTTTCTCTCGATGCGGATTAATTTTTTTAAATGGAATTTAGTTAAATCTGTCGGAGAAATTTGATAAGAAATGTAAGGTTATAGGCCCAGGGAAGGTTTTACAGGCATATTGAAAATTCGCCCAGTATTTTTTGATGAATCCTTGACTGTTCGCTCATCATTATCATAGTTCGACCCTCTCCGTTAGATATAATAAAACGCTTGATTTCGAAGAGCTTTATATTGTTAAATTTTTAGCCCTCAAGATGAATTATTAATCACGTTTGTTTTTTTTTTTTCACTTTTTTTCAGACCCTACAAGACTTTCGCTGTTTTGAAAGTAAGAGCGTCGCAGACTTGTTGCTGTTTGAAGAGGAGCTTCAATTTATTCGTACACGAAAGGGGATTTTTGGAAAATCTCCCTTTTGCATATTAACCCCTGTTATCAGGCAGCTGTGATGTCACGACGCGTGCTTGTTCTTGACGCTCGAGCGATCACTGCCTGCATCATCAACGGTTCGTCCGTCCCAGGAGGGGTCTACTCATCATTTGCGTAATAAGATTTACCTAACTGACAAAATGCAGCACGTTCCCGTCAGGTAAGGTTAATTGCGTATGACGTTTTGAATATTATTATAATAATAAAAAAAAAACAATGATACGATTGAGAATTTTGGAATTCTTCGTTTTATTGTTTTTTTTTTTTTTTGCTGGATTGATAGGAAAATGTTAAAACAGAGTGAGCTTGATCTTGACATTGTCGCCTTTTGTTTTGTTCGGTTTTCAAGGACTTATTGATAGGTGTTGATGTAATAATTTTCCTTATTGAAATTCTTTGCGATATCGCTATTGGGAATATATTTAGATTTGAAGTAAGGAAGGGTTTTTGCGAAGGGAAAATGGAATCGTTGGAGAAAATTTTGTTGTTACTCTCTCAAGGAAAGGGAGTCTACAAATCCGATAGTTTTGAGGTCGAATTACCAGCTAGGCACAAAAGGCTGCAGCCTTAGTGACGATTTGTGTTCCAGGAGTGTTATCAGAAATAAGTTAAGTCGCAAAAATCTTTTAAAGTAGGAGCGCATTTTGGCTAAACGCACCTGACCGCTTCTGGCAAAGTTTTCCATTGGTCATAATTTTATTATATTTTTATTATTATTATAAACGGTACTGCTTCTGCCTTGGCCTGCAGGGGTGGCAGCTTCCCTTACAAATTATAATCGAAAAGATAAATTCATACAAATCGTAAAAAAAAAAATAAAATTGAATCAAAAAAATTACCAACAAGCATAGAATTATTTAAATTAGGTTTAAAGTATACAAAAATCAAAAATAAGTCATCTTTATTGAGATTCTTTCAAGCACCAAGTTTCCTGTAGTCGAATGATTGAGCAACCTTGAAGGAAGGCTATTTGTTCCGAGACTATTTTGAGTAGATTGCTTTATCCATGTATGCTCCAGCTCAAAATTCTAAGTTGGGATCTTATGGTACGCAATATAATATTTCAGATTATTCCTTGGAACCAGATAGTTTATTTTTCTTGGTATCTCTGTTTGAGGAGGAAGCAGTAAAAATACTGGGATTCTCGGGAGAAAGCTCATGCCTGCCCCTTTTTTTCTTAAAGCGCACTTCATTCCTCTTATCCCTTAGCTCCTTTGGAATATCGTCGTTGCAAGCTGACCCGGATCCCTTGAGTTTCGGTCTATTTTCGACAATTAATTTTTTGAGTTTACGGCTGTTAAGCATAACCTTAACAGGGCAGTCGGTTTTATCTTTTGAGCCCAATCTTATGACATCCTCAATTTCTCGCTTAGCTACTGCTACATTGATCCTTGAGCTAAGAAAATCGATAACTTGCTCTTCCAATTTAGATTTATCAGTTGAGGGATTATCAATACCATGAATAATCACGTTCTTTTCATGAACTTCTTTTTCCAACCTAAAATTCCGCTCTTGTAAATCTTTAACGCACGTTTTTACAGAATCAACTTCTTGATACAATTCGTCCTTGAATTTTACAATGCTTTGCTCGATTTCCGCTATCTTTTCACCCAATACATTTATTTTTTCTTCTAAATGAGATTTTAAATTAGCTACGTTGTGATTTAAAGCATTAAAATGCCTTTCGAGCATTGCTTCCTGATCGGCATCAAACGGCATGATTAATAATATTGTAACCAGGTGAGGTTAACTTTTTAATTTCTCTACTTATTACTGTATTTGACTCGTTGAAAAAGTCGTTCATACGAATTATTTCAAGATTTGTATTTAATTTTTAACTCTCTGCACTTATTTCACAATTTAAAAGTAAATAGAATATGAATTTAAATGATTTAGTAAGCTACGTGTTTTATACAACTTATTTACTTGGAAGCAGGGTTGCAATTGGTCATAATTTACAGTCACTCTCCCAGTTTTTAACAAAAATTTTGAGGTTTTGCAAAGTGATTTGACTTACCGAAGGCTGCAGAAATAAACCATTGGGAATTTCGAATTTAAGAATACAATTCGGTACTGATTATTAATTAATAATTTCATGGAGTTTCGGGAGAAGAATTTTAATCCCTTGGCCATCACTTTCTTTTTCTCTTCTCAGTCTTAACCAGACTTTTTTATCTTGGGCTTTTGGGTTTTGGCATCCATTTTTTTTCATGTTGTCGTGCTGTCGCTTTTGGAGCCAATTGGAGCTCCTTGTTAATATATATACTAGGTCTCCAGATGACGTCCATCTTCCTGTGTTCTGTAGAAGCATAGTCTGGCCTATGTCTGTCCTGGCTGCTGTTGGACGTTATGCTAGGAACTTTAAAATTTAATGTAGTTCTCGCTCAACATTAGAACATCGTCTGAGTTCATGGCTCTCGTTTCGATATACATTTTCAGCACCGATTTCTGGACGATCTCCTGCAGCATTTCTTTCAGTTCTTCCTCATTGAAACAAAGCAAGAAAAGATAGCATATTGCTGCTCCAAGTTCTTCAGTCAGCTGCATCTGGTGCACCAGATGTGAAACTAAGCTCTTCTTCTTCTTTCAACCTATATCCGTCTACTCCTGAACGAAGGTCTCTCTCAAACTTTGCCACACTTACTTGTCTTTGGCTCTTTGCAACCATTTAAGTCCCGCCACCCTCTTAATGTCGTCGTACCACCTCTTTTGTGGCCTACCGACGCTTCTTTTCGACGCTCGAGGTCTCCATCTTCCATCCGGATTTTCCCTGGCGACATGACCTGCCCATTGCCACTTAACTGCTGCAAGGCGTTGCGCAACATCATCGACCCTAGTCCGCATCCTTATTTCTTCATTTCATATCTCAACAGATGAAACTAAGCACTGCTCTAAAATCTAAATAATGGATAATGGCTTAAGCTTCATATTTTCGGGTTCGGTCTGGATTAGAGCCTGGTACCAAAGTCTTTTTTAATTCAAATCGAAAAAATTTGGTTTGGACTCTGAATAGTGTTCCAATTAAAGTTCAGCTGGACTCTTCCTAAGTGAAAATGGTCTTAAACCTTTTCTGACCTTTTGGACATCCTTTTTGACCCTTTTTTTCTGTCGCCCAAATTCATTACAGCCTTTTCAAATATTGGCCATAAATCTCACTTCGTTCATTCTATCGTAAGAATAAGAATGAGCTAAACACTTTTGAGTCCTGTGCCTGTATAAATTTAAACCCTAAAATACCCGACTACGAATTAACTGCCCCTTCTTTAAAAAACAGAACTCGTGACGTTTTTTTTTTAAAAACACTTCAAAAAAATTATCACATACTAAATGGGCTTTTAATTCATAAATCATCGTAGAGAAATAACCGAAAACATTCCATGATTTTTTTTTTTTTTTGTGTAACGTTTTTCGGTTGACCAATTAAATTGCTGAACAGCTGACAAATTTTTAAAAGTGGAAAAAAAATCGTTATTTTTTTAATCGTAGAATTTGTACTGTAGAAAACGATACAAGAAACAGGTAAATTACTTAGCCAGGTGTAAAGCTCAGCCAATCACAGGACATTGAAGTCACTCCCATTTAACGATCGGGTTTCTAGTCCAGAACCAAAATCGGATATAATCAAAATGGCGTCGATCACGTTCAGAAAATTTAACGTTGGATTTTGATGGATTTCCTTCCAAAATGACGATTGGATTAAAAAAATCAGACGACGCGGATTTTAATTCCAATCGTGCAAGTTTGAACATGTTTTGTAATTGTTGTTTTGCCGCTGAAATATTGAAAGAAAATCGAGGATGCCCTCCTCGTTGGAGTTGTTTTGTTTTGGAATGGAGGGGTTAAAAAATCGTTGCCCAATCCCTGCGTTGCATGATTCCAGGTGACGAGAAACGAATTTGGATTCCAAGGTATTTGAAAAGCAAAGGATTCACCTTCTTTTTACGGGGGAAAAAAATACTAAAAAAACCACGAAGGAGGTTTTTTTTGATTCCGATATGATTTTTCAACGATTCTCAACCGATTCAGTTTTTAGTTTTGCGGCTTCAATTAAACTAGTCGGCGCGATTTTGTTTTGTTTTTATTCCGGCGCTAACCTAACGTGGTTAAAAAGAATTAATAATCAGAATGTCGAGTTTGGATTTAGAATTAATCGCGAAGTGGTTTATAGTGCATCATGAATATTTTAAATTTTGAAAATTTTTTATTTTTTTAGTGGACAGTGAGTGAGAAGTGAGATTTTTATTTTAAAAAGTAAAATGTGTGAAGTTTTTAATACGAGTTACCGATTTTGGAAACTGAGTTAATTTTATTAGGTAAATATTTTTTTGTTATTTTTTTTTAAAGGGGGATTTTGAAAAGTTTAATTAATCAACAGGTTGGGATTTTTTTTTTTTTTTTTTTGGAAAAAAGGGTGATTGGGGAAAGTGAAAGGGAGATAGGAAACATGAACAACTGTGGCTTGGGGTTATAGGTTATAGATCAAAGATAAAAATCACGCCAACTTTTGTGATTCTTGTAATTATTTATTTAAAGTGAGCTTTATTAATAAGTGAGAGGTACATCTTTTATAGGGGGAGTAAGTTTGATTTAAAGGAGGGAGTAGTTAATAATTTAATGTTGCGAGTATCGAGGTGGAAGTCTCTGACTGGCCTGTGCTAAGTTAAAGCCATTAGATGAAAGTGCTAAGCCTAGCAGAGTTAGAAGAGTCCACCATAATTTTTTTAAAGCTGCTAGGAACTAAAAGTGTTAGTGCCAAATGCTCGACATTTTGGCAAGTAGTAGTGCCACGAGAAATGTGGCCAGAACCCAGAAGAAAATATCCATAAGTGAAAATTGATAAATAAATTATATCTACGAAACTGTTAGGAAATATATACATGTCCTTAAAAGCGAAGAGAAAAGCTAAATGAAAGTGGGACATCAAATTTTGATGGTGCTTTGAGTTCAGAATAACTTTTCTGTGCGCGAATCATCAAGAACCTTAAATTCATGGCTCTGGTGAACAGTTTATTCATTGTCGACGATTAGAGATGAAATGCCAGCCCAGAGAAAAATTTTGTGGCTGGGAAGCAGCAGTCAGAAAAAGATTATGATCTTTTATTGCATTTATCTTTGGAATAAGTGCGTTGCTGTCGCGAGAGGCAAAATTAGAAAGCGCCAAACCATTGAAGATTTCACAATTTTTAATTTTGCGCACAGATTGATCGAATCTGAAAAATTTTGAAGCTTTCAGGACCAAAAGTTTTCATAAAATAAATGTTTGATTAAAATTAATTAAATGTTCACAATGAAATATTTAAAAGAGGTTTTAGACAACCCGAGCAAATACTTTTGTGTGTTTAAAAACAGAAGTAGTAATTGGCCAAATATTTTCGGAAACAATAAGCAAGAAATTTAATTTTTGCTGATTCTTTTTTTTCCGAGCTTTGGAACTTTACAAAAGTTATCCTATGATTGAATTTCATTTCTGACCAAAGTCTCGAGAAAATGCCGGTTTCTTGGGCATCGGGGGCTAAATCCCTAAAAAATTTTGTTGCCACTGAATTTTTTTTTAAAATATGTAATTTTTGTAGTGGGAACCATAAGATTTATCCTTCATCTGTGCTAGCTTTCAGATTTTTTTCGGGTATTTAAAACTCTAGGGCTGAAAAGTAACCACTCCGGCTTCCCTCTTATTTTTTTGATGATCCTGAGCGGAGCGGCGCCAAAAATTTTAGAGTCCCACTTGTTTGTAATCGGCAATATTTTTATTCTCTTTGCAGTTACATTTTCTTAAATTTCGAAGGTCCTGATTGAAATATTTCTGGCTTAAGATTTTTGAATTAAATAAGTTCAGCTTTCACAGATTGTGGCCTTTGCGCACTTAAAATCTGCCCACAGGCCATCTGCAGCTTAATTATTATTCGCCTGTGGGCGCAAAATCTGGCAGTATTAGATAAATTACCATAGTTAAACCCGTAGGTTTCGACTCTGCTAGGCTGCTGCTCTTTAATAGATGGCTTATATCTACAGAATCTAAAAAAAAATTACAAAAAACTAAGAAAACAAAAAAATGATTTCCTGAAGCTCTTAGCTTAAAATTGGATTTTCTTCTCACAGAGTCAAAATAAATGCCGGTTATTAGATTCACATCAAGCCAAAAGAAATAGACATGTCATTTTCTGCAGGTTTGCGTGATTTTTTTAATCTCTAAGCAGTTCATTCAGATATTTCGCAATTTTTCATCAAACTAATCTCCTTTGTTTATTTTCAGGTTATGCCGCGACTGTTTGAATTTAAAAAAGAACGAGGGGAGGACAGTTCAACAACCAACTCCCCGCCGCCTAGTCTTAAAGATGATAGTCCACCGCCACGCCAAAGCGCTTTCACTTTAGTCGCGAGTGCGGCTAGAGGAGAGCTTTTAAGCCCGATATTACCAGTTGCCTGTCCTCCTTATATATGGCCACCTTTACACGGATTATTTTTACCGTACTCTCCAGCTTTACATCGTCCTCCTCAGGCGTTCTCACCCGAACGGGCTGGTTCCATCGACGCTGGATACACACCAGAAAAAGCGAAAATAGGTAAGCCAGCAAAAATCTTTTAAAAAAATTTGAAGCCAAACCTTAAATTGTTGGTGGCCAAATCTGATTGACACAGTGTGACCGCTTATAGGAGCAATTAGCTTCAATGGCGCTAGTGTCGATTTGCTATTATTAAAAACAATTTTTTTGTAGTTGATGATGATGGACCGTTGGATCTTTGCACTCGTCCAGCAAAAAGATCTATCAGCATATGGTCGCCTGCTAGTTTATGTGAACAAGAGCGGAAAAGCCCCGGAGGAAGTTTAAGCGAAGAAAATAGCCCCAGAAGAGGAAGCACCGGTAGCTGGGATCCCGAATTATCTCCGGCTCCGATAGTTCGAAGCTCCGGGGAAAGATCATTTCAGGTTAGTAAAATTATTTTTTTTTTAAAATGGCTAATTATTTTTTATTATGACGCGGCAAGTTAGCCCTCGATTAAAGCACCCCCTTAGTGTGACCAATTGACACATGGGATGTGCAAGATGGCACTCGGCACGCTCCAGGTGATAAATATTCGACCCTAATATAATATATCTTTGGTTTTGATATCACGTAGAAATCATTCGAATTATAAATTTTTAAGAAGCGGGTAAAGTTGCGGGGGGGGGGGGGGGAGGTGAATTTTTTTTTTGTGGAGAAAAAAGCGGGATTTTCCCGTTGTTAATCGCGATTTATTAGGTGACTGTTATACATTGCTTATCAATTCTTAGCGGTGACGTCGCTTGCTATTGTTGAATGGGGTTTAGGAAAATCGCATTGTTTTTTAGAATTGTATTAAAAATTTTCCGAGTGTCGAGCGATTTAAATTCTTGAATGTTTTGGAATAAGGTTTATGTTTTATTCCTTTGTATTGTTTTTGAGATTTTGCAATGCGATAAAGAAATTTTGAAACTTTGGGAGTATTAAAGATAGCGCTGAATTTTTTGCAGAAATCGGAAAGTTAAGTGCTGAAAAATTTTTGCACTTTGTAAGTTTAAATCTTTCCCAACTGAAAATTTTCCCCTTATCGTAATTCGCTAAAGGAGCTAAAGAGCGCGAAAATCAGATTTAAAAAATAAAAAAAAATACATTCTAGACAAAAAAGTTAAAAATTTTTTTTTCACAAACATTTTTTAAAAAAATGTTAAAAAAATTTTGCTGAGAAAAAAATTGGAAATATTTTTAGTTTTTTAAATTTTGAAGAACTTCTAAATCAGAAACAATTTAGGAAATTTTTTGAGACGAGATAAAAAGCCTTAATTTTATGGCTAACGCTCGAACACTTGGATTTCTTAGGGATTTCCCCTCTAAATGTTGGGCTGAAAACGTCTTATTAATGACAGTTTTGGGCCCATTTTGGCCATGAATTGAAATGCACTGAACCTGCCAGTTTTGCCTTGAGATTGCTTTAGATTCGAAAAATCTTGTCTGCAATTTAAGCCTCGTAGGACTCAAAAACGGGCAAGGGCGGACATAATTTAGTAAGGAACTTCTATTTTGTGAAAACTACATGAGAAACAATGTTTAGATTATTGGAGACTCCTCTAGCCCGTTTCATAGTTTAGCTCGGTTTGTTTGTTAAATACTTTGTTCAATTTTTTTTGAGTGCAGTCATGCCCTAAGTGACCTCTCTGCACTTTGCAGACATATTAGTGTCAATTCTTTTCTTCTAAAAAATTTCTGGATCCTTCCTTGCTCTATGGGCGTAAAACACTTGCAGACAAATAACTTTTTACAGTTAAAAGAGCCCAAATATTAACTTACAAAGCCATTTTTAAACTTAAAAAAAAAAATAGACGCCATAATTCTTAAAAATGATGCAACAGCCTTCAAAATCACGGAATCTTTATTTATCTTTCACGAATTAAAAATTCTCGCACTTCTTTCTCTTTTCAATAATTTTTAAAAACTTCCAGCGCGAACGTACTAGGAAAAAAAACGAAGCCATCAATTTTGAGCAAGTTTCTGTAACATCACGAAATTTATAAATTTTTTAAAATAATTAACAAGTCCCGATAAGAGCCGGAAATCTCGACCGACTCGTCATAAAACTAAATAATTCAAAAAAATTTTAAAAATTCAAAAATTTGATTTAGCAGGGAAATGTCGAACGACTTCGTCATGTGACATTTTTCCTGGTTACACTATAATTAGACAATTAAGTTTTTAAATAGAACATTACGAAAAAAATCTTCTTTTTTTTTTTTTATAAAGTGGGTGTCAATTTTATCGTGAAAAGTTGAAATATTAAAAATTTAAATTGTCAACTTTATTGCGGAGATGACGCCGTTCGGTAAACAAAAAAAGTTGATTATAGAATTAAAGGGGAAAAAAAACGTGGCCTAACAAAAAAAAAAAAAAGGCAGGAAATAAAACAAGATTGAAAAGAATTCGCTAATTCATATTAATTACCAATGTAAAATAGACAACTATTTGGGTACTGGGGTAGATAAGTGAAGCGCATCTTGTATGGTTCACACCTGCCATTTTACTTTTAAATTGGGTCAGTCCTTTGTAATTTTCATTCGTTAAAAATCCCTAGGAAAAATAAATAAAGGAAAGATTTCTCGGGTTTTTATTAAAATTCTTCCACTTTTCCTTTCTTTTTTCTTCTCTCTCTCTCTCTCTTCAATTTTATTGAAATTAGTTCATTTGGATAATAACCAACCTCCTGCCTGACGGAACACTTTTTCGGGCAGACTACTGTCGAGTTGTTATGTAGAACAAAAGATCGGAATCACATTCACCTGCTGTGTTACTTTCGATTGACCTAGTTATAAGGAAGAAAGAGACAACCTGACAGGGTTATGTGTACAGGTGTGCCCAGGAAAACAAAGATTTCAAAATAAGAAAGACAATTGAAAGTGAAATTGAAAAGGAAAAACATATGTTGGGTTTCTTTTTTTAAATATCGTTTATTATTTCACTATACACTGATTCCGGGATGTTTAGAGCAGTTAAAATTTGAAGATTGTAGAGATTCTTAATTGAGATCTAAAATATACGCCGCCATATTTTCAAAATGGCGACATCAGTGAGCTTAAAGATTATTGAGATCTTCGGGCTAATGCTTGTCTTGCTTTTGATTCTGCTTTTCCCTTTAAATTTTGGGCTAAAATTTAATCGCATTTTGATGGATTTTGGCCTGTTTTAGATTTGAAAAATCTTGGCTGCAAGTATTCAAGCCCCATAAAACCCAAGTGCGGACTAAGGCGGATCCAGCAATTTTTCCCAAATGAAAAGGAAAGGCCGCAAACACGTTTGCAGTTTACAGACAGACCACCATTTCCATTATTGTTTGTTGTCGCTGACTGCAGCGACTCTAGTGGCAGTTTTGTGTCTTCTTTTTCCTCATTTAAATCTGTAATCAAAATTCGCCATTAATAAAACAATTGGTTCGATTTAAATTATGCAAGAAATAGGGGATTTAACAAGCAACTGCTTTTTTTTTTTTTGAAATGATAATCAACGGTTTGATATTCGCATCCGGGAAGTGTTTTTATTGATTTGATATAAATCATTTTTAGTTTTTTTTTTTTTCGTGTGATCGGCGTTATCTCTCTGAATAACTGATTTTTTTTATTGGGGGTTTTTACGGTGTAAAGGAAGTAAAGGCAATAATTTTAATACGATTTTATGTTTTTGTTGCAGTGTAAACAATGTGGGAAGTCTTTTAAAAGATCGTCAACGTTATCGACTCATCTGCTCATCCATTCCGATACGAGACCGTATCCGTGCCATTATTGTGGGAAAAGGTTTCATCAAAAATCGGATATGAAAAAGCACACTTACATTCATACCGGTAAGTTTGATTTTGAAGGCGACATTTTGTGGGAAATAAAGGGCCCTTTTTTTGTGAAAACTGCTTGAATAATTTTGAGATACGCAACACGAGACTTGCATAGAATTTTTCTTGTTCAACAAATTTTTCTCCAATTATTCTTGTTGAACCATTTTTTCCCTAATTTCATTTTCTGAACGATTTTTCTTTCTGAACAAATTTTCCCCGAATTTCATTTTCTGAACGATTTTTCTTTCTGAACATATTTTTTCCTAATTTTACCTGATGAACAAATTTTCTTTTCTTGATTTTTCCCTAATTTTTCTTGATGAACAAATTTTTCCCTAATTTCATTTTCTGGACGATTTTTCTTTCTGGACTTTTTTCCTAATTTTACCTGATGAACAAATTTTCTTTTCTTGCTGACCAAATTTTTCCCCGATTTTTCTTGATGAACAAATTTTTCTCCAATTATTCTTGTTGAACAAATTCTCAAAATTTTTTCTAGTTGGAACAAACTTTTTTCTGAATTTTTGTTGTGGAAAAAACTTTCAAAATTTCTACTGGTTGAATAATTTTTCCAAATTTCATTTGCCTAACAGTCTGTTTCAGAATTTTTCAAGAAATTTTCTGGAATTTTCTCTTTTGAGACTTTATGAAAAGAAAATCATAGAAAATTTTCTTGTCGAGAACAAATAGTGTATAAAATTTTATTTAATACTGACTACGAACGCTTAGACAGAATCAACCTATCAACTATTTGCCTTTTGAAAAATTAAGTCAATAAATTTAATAAGCATTTACAGGCCGAATAATCCTTAGCCCTACGCATAAACCTTACATTACATAATCATAATCAAAGAAGGGGGGAATGATTTTTTTAAAGCTTCTCGGATCGCGTGATATCATTTGGTTTTTTTTTTAAAAAAAATAGGAGAGCTTCTAGATCTCATTAACGTACTCGCTGACGGTTTCCTCTTCCTAAAACTTTAATGGCTTATGTAATTATTAGATAGGCAAGCCACGAAGCATCTGTTGCAATACTCGAAGGTAATCAACCGATATTCTTTTTCATATTACATGAAGTCTCCGTTGGACAGTTCATAAATTTAAGAGGTTTTTATACGTAATTATCCAAAAAAGTTATAACCACTTAAAGAAAATTATCCCAATTGATTAATTCGTCAAATCCCATTCAAGGAAAATAGATAAAATAAAAATGCGCCTTTCGGGGGGACTAAAGCTAATAATATTAATTTAATAATGAATCAACTTCGACAGAATGACAATATTTTCATTAGTCAATAGCTCAAATATCAGTAGAATCAAATCAGTTAATTGGTTCCGATATTAAAAATCAGTAAGTAAAGTGAACTGACCTATTTATTGTATCAGGGTCGTATTTTGGAAAAAAAAAGAAAATTATTTAATTTGATAAGTGTGGCAAAAGATCGAAGCGGTTTGTTAGATGTTTAACGACCGTAAAATTGTACTCTGAATACATAAATAAATTGTTTCCTATTTTAACCGGATATTATGAACCGTGCCACGAAAAGCATTTATTTATTCAACCCTTTTAATTTATTTGGGAAATTTTTTTTTTTTTTGCGGGGATGCGTTACTGAAAAGTAAAAACAACAGGGAGTTAGGAAACGAGGATTGTAAAGCAACACGGGAAGATGATTGACAGCAATCTTGTAATTTGTTTTGATTGCAGGTTTCTACATGGATAAATGTAAACATGATTTTCAAATTGAAGCAATTAGATTGAGAGTCCCGACACAATAGCCCAGACAACACTTGTCATTCATTCCTGTTTTAGAATCAACTTCTTTTTTTTCCCCCTTGCTACTATTGTCGATCGATAAGTATCATTAAGAAAGGAGTATCATGGCAAGGTGTATTATTAAGAAGTTATGATATGGGCAAAGAATTTAAGGATTTCTGTTGTGCCAAAAAAATTTTAGAAAAATGTTGAGGATCAGATAAATTTGGCGCAAGGATTGAAAATTTTAAAAGACTATCAAGAGCATTACAATATGGTCAAAGATTGGCTGCAAAAGCTAAATTCGGTCTTTTTTCTTCGAAATGGGGAAATTTCTTCTTGGGGAGCCTAATGGAGAATGCATTATTCAATGAGTCGCCTGCTACTTGCGAGATCGCCATTTGTAATTTTGGAGCCTTCCTTATTTTTAAACTTCCTCCTTATTTTTGAAACTGTTTTTGAAGCAAAAGCAAATTATAGGAAACGCTACGTAGCCGGAAAAACTTGTTCAACAAGAAAAATTGGACAAAAATTTGTTCAACAGCAGAAATTAAACAATTTTTTCAATAAGAAAATTAAGAAAAAAAATTTCGCAACAAGAAAAAGTGAAGAAAAATTAGTCTAACAAGAAAAATTGGGGAAAAATTAGTTTAACAAGAGAATTTGGACAACAATTTGTTCAACAAGAAAAATTGGAAAAAAATTTTCGCAACAAGAGAATTTGGACAACAATTTGTTCAACAAGAAAAATTGGAAAAAAATTTTCGCAACAAGAAAAATTGGGGAAAAATTAGTTTAACAAGAGAATTTGGACAACAATTTGTTCGACAAGAAAAATTGGAAAAAAATGTTCTAAACAAATTAAAATTGGGGAAAAATTAGTTCAACAAGAGAATTTGGACAACAATTTGTTCAGCAAGAAAAATTAGAAAAATATTTGTTTAACAAGAAAAATCGGGAAAATTTGTTCAACAAGAAAAATTGGACAAAAACTTGTTCTAAAAGAGAAATCGAAAACAATTTGTTAAACAAGAAAAATTGGGGGAAAACTTGCAACAAGAGAAAGGGAGGAAAATTTGTTCAACAAGAAAAATTGGAAAAAATTTGTTAAACAAGAAAAATTAGGAAAGAATTTGTTAAACAAGGAAAATCGGGGAAATCTTGTTCAACAAGAAAAATTCTGAAAAAATGTGTTCAACAAGAAAAATTCTGGAAAAATGAATTTCGTCCAAAAAAATCTTTCAGACTCATCAAAAAAAAAAAAAAAAAATTACTGTCTAGCAAAAGTTTGTACGTGTTGACCTGAAATTAGATATGGATGTCGTTTTTTCCTTTCAACCCGAGTCCAAGCCATAAAACCAATAAAAGAAAACGTGAAAGTGGTCATTCTCTACTGGAGATAATTATAGTTTCAATGTCCATTATAAAATCTGACGGGAAAACTCTATTCCAATTCGATGTAATGGTGAATAATTTAGGGTCGAACTTTGAAAGTGTTGCCTCGAAATCGTCCCACTAGACAAGACAGATAACTAACTACATTTTTTTTAAACCAATCAATATAAAAACGATTCCGAAAGCGTTACGCAACTTTAGCTCGAGTAAACATATAGCTCCAGCGATTTTTGATATATTAACCAAAAAAAATAGCTAAAACAATAAATCGGGAATCGGAGGGAAAATAGATAACACCGGGAGGGGGTGCGGTCAATAAATACTGAATGACCCAACATTAAACGAACCGTTAATGTCCTTTTTTCGTTGTATGTGATTTCCTTGCATTAGTACAACATTTTCTAAATTACAGTAATTTCCCTTATTTTCTTGGTACGGTATTACTCACCTGGGAACTCAAGACACTCGGATCAATTCATTATAGAATCGTCCCCTTATTTTTTTTCAACCCCCCTTTGATTAAAAATCGAAACTAATTCTTGATTTTTTTTTGTTTCAGGTGAAAAACCTCACAAATGCGTAGTTTGTTCGAAAGCGTTTAGCCAATCTTCGAATTTGATCACGCATATGAGGAAACACACGGGATATAAACCATTTTCCTGCGGAATGTGCGATAAAGCCTTTCAAAGGAAAGTGGATTTGAGAAGGCATCAGGAAACTCAACATCCTAGAGGTGACGTGATAGTCTCGGCTTCGGCATAACCAAAATTTGTTCAATATTTTTTTTTTTTAGGAAATGGTAATTAGTATTTGTATAAAATTTTTTTTGTTAAGTGTTGTTTAATAATGAATTATTAAAGAAAAGTTGAATTAAGGACGTTGATAGGCATTAATTTTTAATTACCAAAGATATAATGTAAATAAGTCACTTAAGTTTTTTTTTATTAAGGTGATTTTTTTTTTCGTTGTTTAAAAAAGAAGACTCTGGGTATAAAAAGCAATAAAACTTTGTATAGCACATTTTTTTAGATTTTAAGTATTTTAAGTATTTAATGTTATTTTAATTGAAGGTTCAAGTTGAAGAGTGTAGAAATGCGAGCGTAAATTAAAAGAGACTGGCGAAGATGCGTCTTCTGCTTATAATGAAGAGTTATGTAAAATTTAAAATTTAGGAATGACGTTTCAATATGGCGAATCAACAAACAAGTATTTTTAGTGGCAAAAAATGTTTACAGAATCCTCTTATTCTGTCGAAAAGGTTTTTGCAGAGTTTTTCGTCGGTTTTTCCCTTTGCTCGAAAAAATTTAGAAATTTTAGTACGCAAGAAACTTTTGAAAATTTTTTTCTGCTTTCAGGAATTTTTCTTATTTTTTGTGCTCACAGTTTTTTGAGGCTTCGTCTCACTTATCAGGATTTTTCTTTCTCAAAAAAATTGATTTTTGTGACAAAAACTTTCATTTTGAATTTTTTAATGACCAAAAAATGATCGGTAGAATTTTTCTAAAGTTTCTTGGACGTGAAAAAGATTTTTCTTCAAGTTCCTTATCATGCAGGAAGAAATCAAGTTTGGTCCCCGAATTAATGACAAGTGAAAAAATCGCTTTTCCTTTTTTAATTTTACTTAAAAAATTGTTTTAGTAGCCATGTTAGGCAGAAGACGCTCTTCCACCAGTTTCTTTATTTTAGAGTCTCTTATAGTGGAATAGATCAGTTTTTGTCATTTAAGGTTCAAATTTCGGACTCTTTAATATCAGATCATATTTTTATGACGAATTTTCGGGTAGGAAAATTTTTGATTTCCTTAGTCATTAATTGAATAGCAAAAAAATTTTTTCAGACAGTCAAAACTTGACTTAAAATTTCGCAATCACGCTAGCCAAAATCACTGCCTTTCCTCAAAAGAATTTTTTTAAATTTCTTTTAACAAATCCCCTTTTATTAAAAATTCATTAAAACCGATTTGACCTTATCACTCTTTCTAAATATCAATACATCAAGTCCCCAACTTTTTTAATCTTCCCCGATCCATATCTTAAAAAATCATCGGAATTCACCTTATTTATTTAGCAGGTGATTATTATGTTTTCATTATCATTAAATACCTGTTAAAACACCTGTATTAAAAAAAATTTTCCTGATATTATGACTGACAATCTGATCGATCCCCGAGAAAATCCCCATCAAATTTTACAAAAATTGTTTAATATTCCGTCCAAATCATAACATAAATAATATTAATCATTACTTTATACAAAAAACCCTAAAAATCCGGAAATGAATTCTTATGACATATGTTAGAATAATTAAAAAAAACAGGGATTCTTATAAATACATTGTTTAAAAAAAAAAAAGCGGAACCACCACCTGTATAATAATAATCGCCGCCTGCTCCTCGTAACGTCATCTTAAAAACCAGGACCAGTTTTAATTTTTTAGATAAAAATATTTATCTTGGCAAACAACAAATCCTCCTTACTGAAAATCTCTAGATCTAGCTCTAGTTTAGTCTAGCGGCCCTTAGGGCTGACAGGACAGAAGGGCCAATAGAGGACCAGGCAAAGACCTTGATAGGGGTTGGCGCCGCAAAAACCGTTCTGCTAGCTTATTTCTAAGATTTTGATAATCCCGGAAAAGCCAAACGTTCGTTTCAAGGTTTTTAATTTACAATTCTCCCTATTGTTGAATATAAAAGCTGCTTTTAGAATGTAATTACGGAGTACAGTAGTCGACACGATATTATTCTCTTTTGATAAAACACAACTCATTCATTTGCGCCTTATTGAAAGTGTCTTATTTATTAGCTGTAAAGATATTAAAATGTATGAAAAGAATGTTTTATCACTTTATTTTTTTTATTCTTTCACCTTAAGTATATATTCGGGCGAAAAACATATTAAAATAAAGTGATGAGGATGTAGAAAGTTTTTTATATTTTGAAAAAGGGTGAGGACGATAGTCGATAGATAAGGATTTGGAAACCTACGCTTGTTACCAAAGATGGCGTTGTATAAAAAATTGTAAAAGCGCGTGGTTCGGCCACGCGTTTGTTTTTTTTTTTTTTGTAATTGTAAATGGAAACTCAATTAGTGCACGTTGGAAGCAGGTTTTAACATTAATTTTTTTGCTGGCCATGTGTAGAATAATAAACGTCTTTATTGATCAGCATTAAAAAAAACTATTAAAAAATTCGTTTTTAAATAAGCAAAAGAAACAATTTTGAATTTAAATTTATTTTTTTAGTACAATATTTTCTTTTAAATAAATCTTTTAATAATTTCTTTTTAAAAAATTTGCTGGGAAGAATTTTATCTGCCGAAATTAATATGAAAATTCCAACGTTGCCTAATAAGGTTCTCACAACACAAAAAATAACATCCATGAAACTTAAAATTTTATGTAAAAGTACAATGTACATTGTGATACACTTTCGTTAAATCCTTAAAAATGTTTCATGGTCCTTATTTTAAAAAAAATTTATTTTTAGTTTTTAGTTCAATCAAAATGAAACAAAAAAAAACGAGTTATATCTAATCATCTGTTAAGAAGACACTCACTATGTACAAAGTTTAAAAAAAACAAGCAATTTAGCACTTTTGATTTTCTTTCGCACTCCAATTCATATTAAGTTCTTTCTAGATTAGTAAAATTCTTGGAAGAAAAAAACAATACAAAAAGTCCGAAATGAAAAAGACTTCACCGCAGCTAATCACCAAAGAACATTGTAACTAAATCTTTTTTTTTTTTTAATTATTTCAATTTTATTTACGAAAAAATAAAATTAAAAAAATTTATTTTAATTATTGTTTTCAGTTTTTTTTTTTATTTTCCATTGAAAGGATATTTTTTTTCAAAAGGATTCATTTCTTCGAAGAAATTGATAAAAAATTTATGGATTTAATAAAGGAATTCCCGATGTTGATAGTACGGAGCCTTGTAATTCGTTTTTCATATCATCATGTAATCAGTATATATATTTCTGCTTTTCATTTATTGTATATTTTCAATCAGTAGTAAAATTTTATGAGTTTTTCCGTTTGTTGAGGGGAGGTTCGTGTCGATTCTTTTGCGAATTTTTAATGGTAAAAAGAGGAAGAAGTTCGATTGTTTTTTCTTTTGTTGTTATTATATACGAATCATTAAGAGATGTGTAAAAAAGAAAACGAGAAGTGGTGAAATGGAAAAGTTTTCCCCTCCTTAATAAGTATACGTTTGCACGTGTGTATATCATACGATTTGTTTGCTTATTATTAAATATTTAAAAAGTTTTCCTTTTGTAGGCGAAGTTTTTTAGCCATGCGATATTATGCGAAATGTTATAGGGTGAGTGAAATTAGAGGCTTGTTAGGCCAAGGAGAGCCAAAATCAAGTTGCTGAATTTCCTGAATTTGGTGTCACAAAATCATAATAGCAAAAGCAGTAGATTCTGACTAATCATACTTCTGCTGCTACGATTTTCTGGCTAGAGGGTTGAATTCGAGTTATTATCCGGCCCCTTGTGATTCAGCCGGAAGGGAATATTGTTGAACTTTGCAGGGGTTGAATTTTTTCCGGAAATTCAAGTTTTACACTTCCAGGTTTTTGAACTGCGATCATCCCTAAAGGACTAGAACTAGTTTTACTTGTTGGTTAGGTCTTTGCTCTTTTAAAAAGTCGACGAACTTTCTTTTTGGGGATGCTACCCTTGAAGTGGAAATTCAAGGCGTACAAGTTTAGCCGGAAGAATATTTTGAGGTAGTTGAACTTTTGTGAGGGGTGAGTAAGTGAATTAGGGGTGAAGGTTAAATTTTTTCATGAAGAGGTCAAAACGTTGAGTAGTTGTTAAGTGAGTTTTCTTTCATAAATTTTACCCCGCAAAATTTATTAATTTTTGTTTGGGCTATAAACTACTAAAGTTTATTTTTTTTGGCAGGTCCTGGGGAAGCCACAACTTACTTCAGTCATCAGACAATTGTTCGCACTCGCATTGACAGAGCTTACTGAAGGATGGCACCAGTAGAGGGTAAGTTTTGTCATTTGTTAGAATTTTGGAAGCATTTTGCTCTAAGAAACACCAGATTCTGTGGCGGAGCAACAACACCAGTGACCCCTGCAGCCGAAGGGAAAGGCCTAATTCAAAATGGCCTCTGCTTACTCAATAAGAAAGTAATTCTAATTATGCGCATGATAAGAAGCTAAAAAAATTTAAAAAGGGACCTTGAGTAAACATTTAGCTGGTGGTCCCTCTTGTTTTTGCAACGCCACCGCTGCAAATTCATAGTAAGAGACAGTTAGTTCGTTTGAATGTCAATAGGCTTAGAAAATTGTTTTCTTTATTCATAAGATGGACCCAAAAGTTATGCTGCAACCTTATTTGCAAATCCCTTGGTGCTGGCTAGTTACAAAGTTGAAGTTCAGTGCCAAGCCAATCATTAAAATTGAAAAAATTCTTCGCAAATTTTTAAATCCAAGTACAAAATTCTTTTGCCAATAGTGAAATAGCATCAGGTCAATTGTTTATGGAAATAGGCAATCAAAGTTTAAAAAAAAAATCCTATAGAAGGTAATTGCAAGGGGCGCCAAGATTTTAATCTAAACCATAAATTTTTATATAAAAAACCCTTACCTTGAGGGGATACATCCTTTTTTTTACTACTATGAAAACGATGTCAAAGAAATCATTCCTTCACTATACGCAAACTATTTTCGTTCTTTTTTCTTCCTAATTTTCTGCGACCGCTTAGCATTAATGGCGTGTTAACTTCCCCTGGGGGAGGTCTCTGCTTTCTAGGATCCTGAAAGGGCCAAAGACCCATTAAAGTCATTGGGATTGTTTTAAGGCCTGGATAGCCGACAGCCCATTACTCCCATTCCTTCGGAGATTACTGCGATTTTACTAATACGGTCAGCAATATCCTCATGCTAGCATGTCTTCATCACGATTTTCTTTCTCACTATACGGCTTCCCAATCTCTGTAATACGTTATTCTTCGAGATTAGAAGCTTTACAAAAGACATTAAGAAAAACATCCATACTTCTTTTATAAAAAGAGCCGTATCAATCACACCCGCCTCTCGGGCACAAAACCCTTTCTCATGTTTCATAAATAATAAAAAAATTCACCGAATAAATAAAAAAAAAAAAAATTCCATCGGGGTTAATATTAATGAGGGAGATTCCAATTCCAAGAGACAGTGATTGTTACCGAAATACTGAATGGCGATGGTGGCCCAAGTTGGGGCAGGTGCCGGGCTCATGCACATGTGCTGGCCGGCTGACAGGCTGCATCTACACAATTACTACAATCTTGATTCAAATAAATTTGAAGTTGCGTGTTTCCAGATCAGGTTTCTTTTTTCTCAACATAAAAAACTTTTGGTATGGTAATCTGTTAATGAGGTCTTTCAACTTGAATCTGACCAATCTGACCAGACCGAACGTTAACCTTCCACTACACCAAAAAACCTGTATTAATTTTTTTTTTTCGGGGGGTTCACATCTGTTTCTTTCCCAGATTGGCTATTTTCTTAAAGAAAGAGACGAGCCCATCCTTATGTGCTCTTATTAAATATTTATTGTATCAATATGAATCTTTCGGGTTGGGTAAAGATTATAATCAAGTATTCGGTTTGCTTGAGGATGCAAAAGGAATTGTTAATAAGTCAAAGCTTGACGATGCTTTGACCATAAATAAATAATTCAGGAAGCAATAAATCAAAAGAATGACCATGCTTGCACTCCTTTTCATTAATTAATAGTCTCTATCGATTTACCGCTGAGAATGATTGTTTTTTCTATGTTCTTCCCTCTTTTTTTTTGATGACAAAGTAAAAGGAGAAAAAGTTGAGGACGCTTGTTTAATCTGTCGTATGGGCGTAGTTTTTCAATTTGTCTCCTTTGTAAAAAGTTTGATGGTTATGGCATATGTTGCACGATAAAAGTTTTGAAGGAGTTTGGCGTATTGTAGAATTTTGTGCTTGGTTTTATCCTCAGGTTCAGGATGAGTGAGGTAGGTGGGCAATATTTGGCAGATATCTGAAGTTAGGACTAGGCAAAATATATCCTAACAAAGATCGGCCATTATGGTTCATTGTTTCAGGATCCAGATAGACCGTATGCAGCTTATGGCCAATCTCTGTTAAAATCTCTAGGGCTAAAAAGCTATTGTTTTTAAGTAAACTTCTAGTTACAAACGATATGACAATTCGTTCAAACTGAGCTCAAGTCTTAGTCCATTGCTGTCTCATTACGTTACAACTATCATGAACCAACCTCAAAAATTCAGCATGAAGCATAAAGCCATCCGATTTCATTTCACATTTTATTTACAATTTCTCAACATTCACTCGAACAACTTTTCTATTTGCAAATCAAAACCAAAAACCTTAATCTCCAAAAAATCAAACCTTTAACATTTATTCGTAAACATTAAACCCATTTAAAAATCTTAAGTATAAATCTCAAGTCAATAAAAATTACAATCAAAGATGAGAACCATTATAAGAATCACCATTTTAAGAAAACAACTTGTTGGCATTAGTTAAATTCATAACCCTTTTATCATCTTATGTTCATGTAACCATAACGGCTGTCAGGCGCGTGGCACAGCACCTGCTTCATACATACAATGTCTAGCCGGGTTTATATTAGATCTTGTGAGACCGATCTGCCCGTGTACAGTTACTTTTTTATAAACCTTAAAAAAATACCCCAAAAACCGCGTTTATTATATAAAAAATATCTTGACAGGATTTATTTCCGAATGGTAAAACACAAGGAAGTGGGCATTGTGATTTCTACTTCATCAATTTTTTTAGTTTTAACAAAAAAATTATGAATTGGGTTGATTTTTATGACACCTTAAACGTTCTTGTTATTAAATAATTAAAAGAAAAAAAATGGTTTTCAAATCAGATTTAAAGCACTAATTAGTTGGGAGGGTTCAGTTTTTCGTAAATTTTGATTAAATTGTTGGTAAAACGAATAAAATATGAAAAGAATTGGTTGAAATGAGGATGAGATTTGTAAATTTCAAATGTAAACAATCGTCGTGGTATTAGACGCCATTTTGAAAAAACTCGTCTGCAAAAAAATGGCCGACTTCCGACTTCGGCGATTGGCGAGTGTTTGCATTTTTGGAAATTTTGGTGGTTAATCTACTTTTCTTCTTGTATATTAAGGTAAAATTCTAATCATCATATAATAACATTAACGCTATCGCTATCAAATAAATCCATTTAACGATTGATGCAAAAGGCCGAAAATCTTCGGCAAAGCAAGGAAGTGACACTTAAATTATTAGCCTCAAAAGGATTAGACTAAACCGAACAGAGTTTGCAATGGCATCCCCTGCACTAATTTCAGTGCCTTTTTTCAAAAATTTTAAAATGGTGTATTATAACCTAACCAGGTTAAAAGATCAATTACAGTTAATTCGAATCCTTTGCTTCATTTTACTAACCCCACCAATTTTAATTATAAAAATAATTCAAAATTAAAGGGATCAGTCAATCAATCGATTAACCCGAAGTGAACTATTTTCCCTTTTTTTTTTGTTTAATCTTGGATGCTCCTTAGCTGTCAAAGATGAAAACTGAAAGTGATTGATTAGACTACCTGGGATACCTACGCGTGGCAGGCTTGCGACACAGGGATCGCGCCATCTGGGAGACGTTACGTCTGGCACACCTGAAACCCCTATTCTAGATTTTTGAAGAGATGACTCTTGACTCTCCTTTTTTTTTACGTATTAATCGATTTCTCATTTCCACGATAAGGGAGGATTAATCCGTTTACCGATCTTTTTTGGAAAACATTTTTTAATTCGAGAGGGAAAGCAGTTGCAGTTGTTATTTTCGTGTCTTGAAGGGCGATTCATCCCCTTTTGAGAATTGGGGAATGCACAACGAGATTAGGTAGTCAAAATAAGGGGATCAGGATTGGGCCAACGTTTTGAAAGATTGAAAGTAACAAGGAGAAGAATTTCGCTCTCTGAATGTAAATTTTTGAGGAAAGAAGGGGAGGGGCTGTGAAAGAGAAGTTTACGGCTGTCAGGCCATTAAGGGGAAGTGGTGGGGACTGATTTTCCCTTCAGGCCAGAATTTTTGGGCCAGAGCCATCTACGACTTAACCTAAAGCCCGGGCGCGAGATTTATTTCAGGCTTTGGTTTGCACTCACAAAATAAGATATATAATCAGTCCTAATTTTAAAATTCTTGGTGGGAGGTGGCTTGAAAAATAAAAAAGGCCATCATCAGAGTTAAAACAAAGTTCACAGTTGAATGATCGATTGTTTCTAAATTCAAACTTTTCTTCAAGGTTAAGAAATCAGTGATAATGTTCCTCTTAAATCATTCTGGAAAAAAAAAACATTTAAATAATTCAGGGACGAGAAATCTTCGTGGAAAAAGATTCCGTTTAGTAAAGCCCTTTGCACGTGATATCAAAACTTTAGTTTGTAATTATTCCATGTTTTCTACGAAATCTTGTTAAATGTAAATTTAATAATTCTTTTTCTGGGTCTGGTAAATAAATCACTTAATCCGGCTTCCTGGCGTCAAAATCAAGATTTTTTTTAAAAATCAAAACCGTTTTGCAATTTATTATAATATCTACCGCAGCTACCTCAAGGCTAAAAAAATCACTCCTAGAATTTTTATATTTTAAATTAGATTAGGCAGGTGCTGTAAATTCATAATATCCAAAAATATTTTTGAGTAATGATACCGATTCGGCGAAGTTATAAATTTTTGCGCTACTTTGCATATTCGAATCATTCCGGAAATATCTCCCCACTGGCGTCCATCTTGATTTCAGAAGTAAATCTATTTACAATCGGAAAAAATGCAAATAATTAAAACTTTACAGTTAAACGCTAAAAAATCTGTGATTAATCAAATATGGAGAACTCAAAATGTTAAGATTCACAATAACTCGAGGATTGGCAATCGGGATTGGGTAGGTTTTGGAGCAAATGGCACAGCCCATTATTTCGACAGCCGCGCTTTCCCGTTCCCAGCTATCAGATTTAAGAAAAGTACGAATGAGTTAAACGCGTTGCGTGAAAAAGAAAAAGGTGATTGGAAAAATTTAAGTTTGGAAGAAAAGAAAATTTTATACAGAGCCGCGTTTTGCCAGACTTTTAGTGAATTCGAGGCTCCGACTGGAGAATGGAAATATGTGCTTGGAGGGACCTTAACGGGGATTGCAGTTAGTGTGTTTATTTTCGTTGCCATTAAATTATTCGTAAGTCCACCATTGCCTGAAAGCTTTAGCGAAGAGAACAGAGCGAAACAGTTGAGGTTTTTTATCGATATGAAATATGGAGTCGGTACTGGAATCGCGAGTAAATGGGATTATGAAAAAGATGACTGGAAAAAATAAGTTCAAGTTTGTTAATTATTAGATAGCAATTATGCCAATAAAATAACGGTTGTAATTATTATTGTGTTTTTATTTTTTTATTTTTTTAAAAATGCACTGAATGCATGATTATTTTTTGTCGAGGAATGATTCAATCTAATTTTAATTTGTTTCGCCGTCAATGTGTTGCAAAAAAAAAAATCGAACCTTTCAACGTTTGCCATCTGTGCGAATTTTTATAAATAATAATTCGTATAACGGAAAGCTTCGTCATTCTAACGGGATATATTGCAGATACCCTTTTTCTACCCTTTACATTGTAAGCATGATGATGATGTACCGTTAATAATTTCCTGCGATTTGAAATGAAATGCGATAGCTCAGAGCTTTAAAAAATTATTATCTTGAATTTTGTTTTCTTTTTATTACAGAAAAGCAAATTAATTCGTGTGAAACGTTAGGAATTTCGTGATTTTTGAAATTAGGAGGTTCCATTTTCGAGAAAGCAGACGTTTGTAGAAGTGACGTCATCAAACTTCGGATCGGAAGCGGTACGAGTCGGCGGTGGAATCATGGCGGCGAGGTGACAGTCGACACGAAGACGAAACGTTTGAATTAATTTTTCCTCAGGATTTCATGAATGTTGACGAAAAAAATATTGTGAATAATTAAATTATTAGCATCATTTGTGGGCTCGGGCATCGTGGGACTCTTGGGATTCAAGCAATACAAGGGTAAGTTCATTAAATTTTTAAGAGGATTACTATCCAAAAATCAGTTCATTTGAGATTATTTTTTTTTTAATAGGAATTTAAATCCCATATTTTGATGTCCATTATCAAGTTAGCTGGAATGATAATACATTTTCCTAGCAAAGTGTTGGCTTTACACTGATTTTTCTATTGCTCATCATTGTTGAAATTCTAGAATGGTTAGATTTGACTGCATGAAAGATGAAGACGGAATATTTGCAATACCATGCTTTCCCAGTCAAGAAGTGGTAAATATTTTTAAATTGGCCTTGTTTATCATGTTCAGAACCTTATTCCTTTGGTAGTTCCAAGATTTGTCGATTTATTTAGATATGGATTGCCCAACCATGAAGTGAAATTTTTGCATCAGATACTTTAACCTGTCATGTTTATTGCTAATAACTGGAAATTGGGGCTGCGTTCATTTTTTTTTCTTAAGATCTTGAATAATTACTTAAAATCATGTAATTCATTTGATTTGAGGCATTTATCTTCTAGTGTAATTGTTTTGTTTGAGAGGGTGAAATTGAGGTTATCCAAATTTTCATCATGAACACTAAAATTTAATGAACGATAAGATATTTCAGATCCAGTCATGTTCGAAAAGCTTGTTACAATTTTTTTAAATCTAAGGTAGCTGATTACTAGTTGTCATCTAGCAAATTTGATTCAAATGAAAGTTTGAAGCTCAGTTGACAGAAAAAATTAAAGTGGAAATTATGAACTGTGAAAAACAGGTCAGTTTATTTTTGGTTATCAAAAAAAAAATCTAGTGATTCTATTTTATTTTTCGATCTATAAAAGGCTCTCCAGTTAAAAGTCAATGTGTTTTCTGTTCTGTATTAGATTAATTACTTAAATCCACGATTTGGAGCATTCTTTTTGCCATCCAATGATTTTTATCGTTATGTCCAAAAATTTTCTACTGCAAGAAAATCTCCAAATTCAGACATGGTTTTTTGTTAGATGCCCTTTGTTTTAAAAGCGTGTAAAAATATTTGGGATACATTAAAGGATTTAATATTTGAAATGCTCGTTTCTCTAACCAAAACTATTTTCCATCCAATCAGGCTTGAGGATACTTTCCTTGTGAAAAAATGTTGTGGTTATGTTATGTAAGGGAAATTAAAGGTAGCGAAATCAATCTTAGCAAGTTTTAGTGAATCTGATGGATTGTAATTATGAATCATTAGTTGCGTCAGACTTCCTCGATATTTTCTCTCACTGGGCGATTTTTTTAGTTCCCAAAATGATTTCCTAATAACTAATGAGGGCGGTAGTATGATTTTTGATCTTGTAAATTATTCAGTCTTATTTTTAATTGGTGTCAATTTCAATTTTGTGTTGATGTTCGTAAAAGAAAAAAAAATGAAGGGCAGCCATTATTTTTTTTCGTACATGAATCGTTTTTCTTTCGAACTGTTTCCGATTTTTGTTTTGGTGTTAATAGTTCTTCACCCCTCCCCTCCGCAGTCGTGTTCCACTTTCGAAAACATGATGATTTCGTATTTTGTGATAAGAATTATTTCAAAGAAGTGAAACCGGCTTTATTTAAAAAAATTTACAGAACCAAAAAATGGGCTTAATATTGTTTCAAGGTTTTGGAAATAGGAAATATTTAAATTTGAGATTTTTAATTTTATTTTCGATTTCACAAGACGTTTTTTGATCATCCTATGATGGATAGAAGTTTTCACCCCTCCCACTAGGTAAGACGTCATTATTTTGCGCGCCAAATTTTCTTAGAACAGTCGCGTACTGCGCACCCTTTTCAGTTGAAGTTAAAGTTTCGTTGTGAAAACACAAAGAATTTTATTTTGAAGTGAGATTTTTTTTTTAAAAAAAATTTTGTGAGGTTACCAAATTTAGCGGGATTTAGCGGATATAATTAGGTGAGAATGCAATTAACATAATTTTTTTAGATCTTGATTATCTGGGGGAAATCTTTTTTTTTTTTTTAAGCCGAACTGCACCTTTACCATTTTATTTTTTTTCCGTCGACCTATTTTTTTTATATATTAATTTTAAATCGTGGAGAAAGCATTTTTTTTTTTTTTTGCATCGGATTAGACTGGTTTGTTTTAAGGTTGTCGAAAATATCTGTTGAGTTTTAATTAATATCTTTTTAAAACTGGTCATAATGAAAAATATTCTCATCCCTTTATTCCCTTCGTTTAGCGAATGCAGTGTCGATTTTTCCCTCCAAAATCATGGTCAAGGACAGGCTCGGGTACTCGTGTACTTAAATCCCTTCACAATTAATGTAAATTCCGTTTCGTTAACATAACGTTTTTAATACGTTTTAAAAAAAATCGAGGATATCTTTTTGTAAAAAGCTTTTAATGTGCTTGAAACAAAGTAATTTGTTTTTTTTTTTCAATTTGAAGTTGAATGTTGAAATGTCACCCCACTCCCCTAACATCTGACGTCATTATTTTACGCGGGAAATTTGCTCAAGGACCGTCCCCTTTTCAGTTCAGTTTCAGGTCTCGTCCTGTGAGCATAAAAAATTTTATCTTGAAGGAGTGAATTTTTTTATTTTAATTTTTTGAGGTTAGAAAAGTTTGATTTTATGCAGTGAACGTTTTCATTAGGTAAGGATTCAATTAAAATATTTTTTTTAAGGTCCTAAATATGAGGGGAAAAAAATTTACTCGCAGATTTATCCCCTTCAGTTCAGTTTAAAGTCTAGGCCTGTACGCATCAGATTTTATTTAAAAGTAAAATTTTTTTAAATGTTTCTGAGGTTATATGTGGTGAATAATTAGGTGAGAATTTAATGATGAAAATGTTTTTTTAATCTTAATTCTCTGGAGCGGACAAATTTGTTTTGTGGAGGGATTCCACTTTTTTTTCAATTTTTTTTGCATTAATTTTTTTTCCCCGCGTTAAAAATTTATATTTATTTCAAATCGTGGAGGAAGCAAATAATTTGTTTCGGGCATTTTTTTTCTTGAAATGGGTAAGGTCAATCTTAACAATAAGTCCGATTAGTTTTCAGGTTTTTCAAAATATCAGTTGATTAATTAATTTTTTTTTAACTAGTAGTAAAAAAAATCTTCTCATCCCTTTTCTTGGCAAATGACTTGAGGATTTTTCCCTCCAAAATCATGGTCAAGGACAGGCTCGGGTGCTCGTGTACTTAATCCCGTCGCAGTTGTTTCCGTTACGTTTACACAACGTTTTCATTGCGTTAGAAAAAAAATTCAGGTTATTTAAATTCTTGTATTTTCATTTTTTAATTTGTAATTGAAAGTTGCTTAATTATCCATCTTAAATAAAAAATAATTTTTAATAAGGTAATTTTACCCCTCTCGTTTTCATATGACGTCAGTATTTTTCGCTCGCAATTCTCTCAAGGACAGATGCATCCCCTTCAGTTCAGTTTCAAGTCTAGTCCTGTGCGCATCACATTTTATTTAAAAGTAATTTTTTTTTAAATTTTTGTGAGGTTATATGTAGTGAATAATTAGGTGAGAATTTAATTTAAATGTTTTTGGAGTGTTAATTATCTGGAGGAGGACAGATTTATTTTCTGGAGGGATTCCACTTTTTTCATTTTTTTTTTTTTTGCATCAATTTTTTCCCCCTGTTAAAAATTTATATTCATTTCAAACCGTGGAGGAAGCAAATGATTATTTTCGAGCTTTTTTTTCTTGGATAGGCTAAGGTCAATCTTAATAATAAGACCGATTGGTTTACAGGTTGTTCAAATTATTAGTTGAGGCTTAATTAACTTTTTTTTGACGTAATGAAAAATCTTCTCCTTTTTTTTGGCAAATAACGTTACGATTTTTCCCTCCAAAATTATGGTCAAGGACAGGCTCGGTGCTCGTGCACTTAATCCCTTCACAAGTGTTTTAGATCCCGTCTCGTTTACACAACGTTTTCATTACGTTGAAAAAAAATTTGAGGTTCTTTAAATTTTTGTAAAAAATTTTTACTGTGCTTAATTGATAGAAAAAAGAGATAAACATTAATGTACCATTTACGGACTGTCGAGGCGGAATTATAAAAAAAAATTGCTTTTTGTCAAAAAAATTGTAAGCTATGGTTATGGAAAAAATGCTCGGTTTTCGTTCTAAAAATAATCAGTGATCTTTTTTAACTTTTGCTAATGGTTTTTTTTTAATTTTAGTGAATATGGAAGCCGTTGATTCAAAATGTTTTGGATCTGACAATGGAGGAAATCTCGTCAGCTGAAATTTTAATCAGGATCAAAGTTGAAGCAGAGGTGCTAGTAACCATGCTAGCGTTCAAAATCGTTCAATTTCTGGCCTGAAACGTCAAGGTAAGTGTCTTTTATTTTAGTTGAGACTTTTTTTTGATTAACTTTTTTTTTTTTTTATTTGGCAAATAACGTTACGATTTTTCCCTCCAAAATCATGGTCAAGGACAGGCTCGGTGCTCGTGTACTTAATCCCTTCACAGGTGTTTGCGTTACGTTTACACGACGTTTTCATTGCGTTAGAAAAAAAATCAGGTTATTTAAATTCTTATTTTCTTTTTTTTTTAAAAATAATTGTAATTGAAAGTTGCCCTGTTAAATAAAAAATAATTTTAATAAGCAAATTTAACCCCTCTCGTTTTCATATGACGTCATTATTTTTCGCGCGTAATTTTCTCAAGGGCAGATGTATCTCCTTCAGTTCAGGTTCAAGTCTAGTCCTGTGCGCATCACATTTTATTTAATAGTAAATTTTTTTTTTAAATGTTTGTGAGGTG
Source organism: Liposcelis brunnea (assembly GCA_023512825.1). Lineage (NCBI taxonomy): Eukaryota > Metazoa > Arthropoda > Insecta > Psocodea > Liposcelididae > Liposcelis > Liposcelis brunnea. Next base: position 8,943,860 of record CM042070.1, on the reverse strand, counting down.
ATATACTGTATAGTGAATAATTAGGTGAGAATTTAATTAAAATGTTCTTGAAGTTTTAATTATCTGAGGAGGGGGAGGGGGGGAATTATTTTCCAAAGGAACTCCACTTTTGTCATTTTTTAATAGTAATTTTTTTTCCCGGGTTAGAAATTTAGATTCATTTAATTTTCTTCGTTTTTTTTTTTTTTTTTTTTGGATAGGCTAAGGTCAATCTTAATAATAAGACCGATTAGTTTGCAGGTTGTTCAAAGTATTAGTTGAGGCGTAATTAACTTTTTTTTGTCGTAATGAAAAATCTTCTCATTATTTTTTGGCAAATAACTTTACGATTTTTCCCTCCAAAATCATGGCAGGCTTGGTGCTCGTGTACTTAATCCCTTCACAGGTGTTTGCGTTACGTTTACACGACGTTTTCACTGCGTTAGAAAAAAAACCAGGTTATTTAAATTCTTATTTGCTTTTAAATAATTGTAATTAAAAGTTGCTCTCTTAAATAAAAAATAATTTTAATAGCTAATTTTACCCCTCTCGTTTTCATATGACGTCATTATTTTTCGCGCGTAATTTTCCCGAGGACAGAGATGCATCCCCTTCAGTTCAGTTTCAGGTCTAGTCCTGTGCGCATCACATTTTATTTAAAAGCAAATTTTTTTAAAATGTTTGTGAGGTTATATGTAGTGAATAATTAGGTGAGAATTTAATTAAAATATTTTTTAAATCTTAATTATCTGGGGGGAAAAAATGATTTTCTAAAGGGACTCCACTTTTATCATTTTTTTATAGTATTTTTTTCCCGTGTTAAAAATTTAGAATTATTTAAATCGTTGAGGAAGCAAATTTTTTTTTCTTGGATAGGGTAAGGTTAATCTTAACAATAAGTCCGATTAGTTTTGAGGTTGTTCAAATTATTAGTTGAGGATTAATTAACTTTTTTTTAACGTAATGAAAAATCTTCTCATTTTTTTTTTGGCAAATAACGTTACGATTTTTCCCTTTAAATTCATGGTCAAGGACAGGCTCGGTGCTCGTGTACTTAATCCCTTCACAAGTGTTTTAGATCCCGTCTCGTTTACACAACGTTTTCATTACGTTGAAAAACATTTGAGATTATTTAAATTTTTTTAAAAATTTTTTACTGTGTTTATTTGATAGAAAAATAGAGGTAAATATTAATTTACCATTTACGGACTGTCGAGGCGGAATTAAAAAAAAATTTGCTTTTTCTCAAGAAGTTGTAAGGCTAGGGAAATGGAAAAAATGCTCAGTTTTTGTTATAAAAATAATCAGTGATCTTTTTTTACTTTTACTAATGGTTTTTTTTTTTTTAATTTTAGTGAATATGGAAGCCGTTGATTCAAAATGTTTTGGACTGACAACGGAGGAAATCTCGTCAGCTGGAATTTTAATCAAGATCAAAGTTGAAGCAGAGGTGCTAGTAACCATGCTAGCGTTTAAAATCGTTCAATTTCTGGCCTGAAACGTCAAGGTAAGTGTCTTTTATTTAATTTATCAGTATTCATTAAAAATACAATGGGACAAAAAAAGGTCTAAAAAATTTTTAGCTGACTACAAACCGTTAGTTTTTAAAAAAAATTTTTTTTTAATTGAAAAAGGTCATTCGCTTACAATTAGCCAAAAGGCGGGCTCGGTATTGTGCATAAATATATGTTGTCGAAGAACTAGACTGATGAAATTAAAGGAACCAATACAAAATTTTCAGTTGGTAGTAGTGATAGTTTTTGGGTGCGCCTAGCTTATTTAATTAAAATTTTTTTTGATAATGATATTTTTACTTTAAACTTTCAGATATTAAATGGACTCTGACTCCATCAGTAGAGTGAGCTCTAGCATCGACTGACAAAAAGTTCACGAACCGCTAGTTTATTTCATCTGAAGTTCTGGTCCGAAACAGTTAGCTGTCGGAGTGATGAAAATTATTCGCCTCATCAACAGGACTCCGAAGAGACTTGGGAGATATTTTTAATAGGTGAGAATGTGTTGAAATATTTTCGAAGTTTTAATTACCTTTAAAATTTTTTGGACTAAGTCCTTTGAGGTTACTAGTTTTACAAAGCGCGACAATTTTATGAGGAGAGGCAGAATTTTTCAGAAGATTAGGTCGATAAAAAAATTTATCAAGAGATTGATTTTGGCTAAATAGGCTTTTAAAAAAAAAAGGTCGGCAAGAAAAATTTATGAAAAGGTAGTTGGGAGGAGAAAAATTATTAGAAGGATTGGTCAACAAGAACTTTATAAAATAAGGTTTGACTAGAAAAAATTCTGGGAAAACTTGTTTCGCTTTAAATATTGTAAATAAACTTCTTCGACTAAAAATTTTAAAACAGCCTGTTTGACTACATAGATTCTGGAAATACTTGTACGACTACATAGATTCTATGGAAATACTTGTTCGACTACTTAGATTGTATGGAAATACTTGTTCGACTATTTAGTTTCTTGAAATACTTGTACGACTACTTATAGATTCTGGAAATACTTGAACGACTGCATAGATTCTATGGAAATACTTGTTGGATTATTTACATCCTGGAAGTACTTGTTCGACTGTTAACATTCTAAAAAAAAAACCTGTTGGACTTAAAATTTTGGAAAAGCCTGTTTGACTATTAAAATTATGAAAAAATGATTTATTGAAATTTAATAATTAATTTATTCATATTTTAAAAAAACTAACACTTTTTCTTTTTGTTTCAGGTAGACAATTCCAAGGAAGAAGAGGGCGTAACGGGCTCCGGCTACCTTTTCGCTTACTGGGACCCTTCAGGTCCCAGGTCGCGTGGGTGGAAAACCAATGAAGGTAGCTGGAGAGCCATCAAGAAGAGGAACCTTCATCAGGATCAAAACGGAAGAGGAACGCATCAGTGGATTTAGTAAATCGTAAGTTTCTTTTTTATTTTTTTTAATTAAATTGAAATAATTTTGCTTCCCTAATTTTGCTCTAGTCGCTCTAAAAATATTGGAAAAGCCTTCTTCACTACACTGATAATGAAAATTCTTGTTCAATTATTAAAACTATGAAAAAGTGTAGTTCAAGTTAAAAATTATGAACGAATAAAATTTGGCCAGAAAATATTTCGGTTTTAAGAAATCTTTAAAAAGTCATTACTTCTTTCTCAGAAGGCCCTTAATTCCCAAGAATCTGGGAGGGAATCTAGTTCAATCACTGTAACCGTTGTTTCCGGTTCATTTTTAATTTTTTTTTCTCTTATTACGAAAACTCACTAGTTTTTTTAGTTGTAAAAAAAAAAAAATTGTGGTCACCCGATCGTAAGGACGTTAGTGCTGACACGTTCGTCAAGAAAATCTTAAATGTCTTTTTATTTTTTTTTTATTTTGGAGCTAATAATAATCTTATTCAGAAAAATAATTTAGGAATCTGGAAAGCAAAATTATATCACACGTGAAATTTTTTGATTTAGGGGTACTAATCATTTGATGGTGTAATTATTTACAAAATCGTTTACATTGAGTCGTTGAACTTAATTCGTAATAGCTTTTATTTTGACAGTTTTTTACGTCAGCTTTTTTTGTTGTTGATGGTTTTGAATTAGCTCGAGTGGCATCTTTAACAATTACTATTGTTGTTATTTTTTTAATTGGTAAGGAAAGTTAAAATAATAGTAGCCGGAAAAATCAAACTATTTCAATAAAATTTTTTTAAATCTTTTTTTTTCCTTGTGAAAATCAAGCGGATTACCCGTTAACTAAGTTTATATTATGATTAGTACCCCCATTATGTGCATGTCTTAGAAACATTTTTTTCCCCACCATTTTTTGGAGTTTAAAAGAGGTTGGCCCCCATCAATTTCACCTTTTTTTATACACGATTATTCTAAAAAAAAAAATTGAAGGCTAGCACAGGAAATGCAATTTGAATCAGTCAAAGCTTTTAATGTTTTTACTAGTTTCTTTTTATTTTTTTTGCTTTTAAAAATTTAAAAAAAAAACGATTATCTACCAATTTTAGATTTAATTAAAAATCTTTGTACGATATTCTCAAATCTCTCTTCTAAATTACTTAGCAACCAGTGCATAGTAACAAATCATTTCTCCTAAATTTTTTTATTGCCATTAATTTGAAAAAAAATGTTTCGATTTTAATGGAGAAGGGAAATCGCACTTAAAATGGTCACATTTACTTTTTGTTTTTAAAAATATTTAAGTTTGTATCTCCATTGCATGGCGAGCAAAAATTTTATTTCGTCGTCCTAGAGGAATTGCTATTAAGAATTTCACGTTTTAACATAGCCAGGGATGGTGCCAGGGATGGACTCATTATTCATTAGCATTTCAGTATTAAATACCACAAAATTTTGATATGAGCTTTGGAAATTATTTCCCACTATCAATTTCGTATTCCCCATAGCATTTTTTTAAACGAAAAAAAAAAAAGGTTTGGAAGAATTTAATTGCTGCTACTTTTTGAGCGAAAGTTGTCTTGCTGTTTCATAAAAATATTTATAGATTTTGCATTTTTTAAAACATTCCCATTCGAATACTGCTGCGACCATTGCTGCTTACTTTCGAAACTCTTTTTGCAAATCTCATTCCATTTTTTAATCAGGGTAACATTGGTTATCATGATTTGGCCTTGTTTATTTTCACTTTACTTTTTTTTCGAAGTAAATAGTTAATTGACTTAAGACATTTTCAATTCCTTAATTACACCTAGGAGAAATTGCCAGGTTATTTGTTCGACTAGGAGGAATTGTCAGGGGATTTGTTCGACTAGGAGAAACTGTCAGGGAACTTGTTCTTCAAGGAGAAATTGTCAGGAAATTTGTTCGAGTAGTAGTACTTATCAGAGAATTGGTTTGACTAGAAGAAATTATCAGGGAATTGATTCGACTAAGATAAATTGTCAGGGCATTTGTTCGACTAGGAGGAATTGTAAGGGGATTTGTTCGACTAGGAGAAACTGTCAGGTTATTTGTTCTACTAGGAAAAATTACTAGAAAATTTTGTTTGACTAGGATAAATTGTCAGGGAATTTGTTCAACTAGGAGAAATAGTCAGGAAATTTGTTCGAGTAGGAGTACTTGACAGGGATTTGGTTCGACTAGGACAAATTGTCAGGAAATTGGTTCGAGTAGGTGCACTTATCAGGGAATTGGTTCGACTAGAAGAAATTGTCAGGGAATTAGTTCTTCAAGGAGAAATTGCCAGGGAATTTGTTCTACTATAAAAAATTGTCAAGGAATTTGTTCGAGTAGGAGCACTCGTTAGGGATTTGGTTCGACTAGGATAAATTATCTGCAAATTTGTTAGACTAGGAGAAACTGTCAGGAAATTTGTTTGAAAAGGAGTACTTGTCAGGGAATTTGTGCGACTAGAAGAAATGATGAGGGATTTTTCCAAATAAAAAAAATGATAAGGAAATTTGTTGGACTAAGAGAAATTGTCAGGAAATTTGTTCGACTATGAGAAACTGTCAGGGAATTTGTTCGAGTAGGAGTACTTGTCAGGGATTTGGTTCGAGTAGGAGAAATGGTCAGAAAATTTGTTCGACTAGAAAAAATGATAAGGGATTTTTCAAAATAAAAAAAATGATCAGGAAGTTTGTTCGACTAAGAGATGTTGGCAGGGAATTTGTTCGACTAGGAGAAATTGTCAGGGAATTAGTTTGAGTAGGAGAAATGATAAAGGAGTTTTCCAAATAAAAAAAATGATCAGGAAATTTGTTGGACTAAAAAGAAATTGTCAGGGAATTTTTTGCACTAGGAGAAATTTGTCAGGGAACTTGTTGGACTAGGAGAAATTATCAGGGAATTTGTTCGAATAGGTGAAATTGTCAGGAAATTTGTTCGACTTGGAGAAATGGTCGGGAATTTGGTTGGAGTAGGTGTAATCGTCAGGGAATTGGTTTGACTAGTTAATCACATAGAGAGATTGGGATTTCAAATGTTGGGACTACTTAGAGTTTTGCTATATAAAGGAATTTTTAAAATAACTGATTTTGAATTAGGAAAAATTGATAATTTACGCCAATCCCTAAATTTAGGTGCAGGAAAATTATTTAACATTCCAAATTTTGAAGTCTTGATCCTCTTGGTAAATTGCAAGCGTAAATATTCGTTTGGAAAAAAGTATTTTTATGTGATTACTGAGAGGAAAGGACTTCAAACATTTAGAAAAGTTTAGGCCGTTGTCATTTTTTCCATTTGAAAATTTCTAAAGGGTTATCTGCACTGAGAAAAAATAAGTACTAAGTTTTTGCTCTCGTAATTATTGTTTTGGAGGCGGAAATATTCTTATTATTCAAATCTTTTTATACATTTTTTTTCTCAGTGTACTCCATTAAAGTATGCTAGGGTGACTCCCAAATTTGGCTTTGTTTTTTTTACCTTTTTAATTTGTTGTCAGAATAGATAGCCAATGTACTGATTGTAGGCATTTAATGTTTTAACATTAGCGTCATGATGATGAAACAAAGCCGAATAAGGGGGTCTTGATTATTTCCGATAAATGATGAGGAAGTTCCGGTATTTGAAAGTCCTAATCCTCATTATAAAAAAAAAAGAATAAATTATTTGGGTAAAAATATTTTTATATAATCAGTTAGAGGATTGGAATTTCAAATGTTTGGACTGCCTAGAGTTTTTTTGAATAAAAGGAATTTTTGAAATGAAAAATCATTAATCATTTATTGGAATAATTAATTTATTTATATTGTAAAAAATATTTTTACATATTTCTATTTTTAGCATATTTAAAAATAACTAACACTTTTTTTCTTTTGTTTCAGGAAGAGAACTTCAAAGAAGAGGACGGAAGAGGACACGAACACTTTAGGGCCGTTAGGGAAATCGGTTCTCCTTCCTTCCCCGTTGGTGATGTCAGGTCGAAGTAAAAGCGTATCACACTACAAGTGAGCTACGACTTACGCTTCGTGGCCTGGCATCGCTGACATATCCTACCCCCGGGGTACCAAACCCATCCCGAGCTGTTTCATCTTTGTTGTACCGTATACCTGACCGACGCACATACCCGTAGGAACCGTAGGTATTGGTGCGAGTACAACTTAGGTGGGATGGTCCTTGATCCCATACCTATCCCCGCCATTCCATTCCTGATTCTTCTACATCTCAGCTGTAGAATTGAGTCTTCTGATATTTGGAAGATTGCTTCTACAGTCTGGGATGTAGGGAATCAGGAGTGGAATGGCATTCCTTCCCCCTTCCTTTTCGATTCACCTCTTGTTGTTCCATTTGCCTGGCCAGACACATACCCGTAGGTACTCTGGTCTTGGCGTGGATCAATGAGAGATGGATGGAAAAGGAAGGGGGACTGGGGGCCCCCCCTTAGCCAAAGGGGGCTAAGGGGGGGCGGGGGGGCCGCCCCGGGGCCCGGAGGGGCCGGACCCCGGGGCGGGGCGCTCCCCCGGGGGGGGGGGGAGCGCCGTCAGTTTGTTTCTTGATATTTACAAGGCTGGACCCGGACGCTCTGTTTCACATCTTTTTTCCTCGAAAAAATTGGCGGGAAAAGCGCGCCATTTTTTTAAAAATTTTTTTTTGTGAAATATTTTTCTTAAGAATATATGTAACAAGGAAGGATGTTTGTTAACATTTATAAAAAAATAAAAATATATTTTTAAAACAAAAAAACAGTATATTTTATTGAAAAAAAATTTTTCCAACAATTTTTCACAAAAAAACCCAACAAAATTTTCAAAAAAAAAATTTTTAAAAAAATGTCGCGCTTTTCCCGCCAATTTTTTCGAGGAAAAAAGATGTGAAACAGAGCGTCCGGGTCCAGCCTTGTAAATATCAAGAAACAAACTGACGGCGCTCCCCCCCCCCCCGGGGGAGCGCCCCGCCCCGGGGTCCGGCCCCTCCGGGCCCCGGGGCGGCCCCCCCGCCCCCCCTTAGCCCCCTTTGGCTAAGGGGGGGCCCCCAGTCCCCCTTCCTTTTCCATCCATCTCTCATTGATCCACGCCAAGACCAGAGTACCTACGGGTATGTGTCTGGCCAGGCAAATGGAACAACAAGAGGTGAATCGAAAAGGAAGGGGGAAGGAATGCCATTCCACTCCTGATTCCCTACATCCCAGACTGTAGAAGCAATCTTCCAAATATCAGAAGACTCAATTCTACAGCTGAGATGTAGAAGAATCAGGAATGGAATGGCGGGGATAGGTATGGGATCAAGGACCATCCCACCTAAGTTGTACTCGCACCAATACCTACGGTTCCTACGGGTATGTGCGTCGGTCAGGTATACGGTACAACAAAGATGAAACAGCTCGGGATGGGTTTGGTACCCCGGGGGTAGGATATGTCAGCGATGCCAGGCCACGAAGCGTAAGTCGTAGCTCACTTGTAGTGTGATACGCTTTTACTTCGACCTGACATCACCAACGGGGAAGGAAGGAGAACCGATTTCCCTAACGGCCCTAAAGTGTTCGTGTCCTCTTCCGTCCTCTTCTTTGAAGTTCTCTTCCTGAAACAAAAGAAAAAAAGTGTTAGTTATTTTTAAATATGCTAAAAATAGAAATATGTAAAAATATTTTTTACAATATAAATAAATTAATTATTCCAATAAATGATTAATGATTTTTCATTTCAAAAATTCCTTTTATTCAAAAAAACTCTAGGCAGTCCAAACATTTGAAATTCCAATCCTCTAACTGATTATATAAAAATATTTTTACCCAAATAATTTATTCTTTTTTTTTTATAATGAGGATTAGGACTTTCAAATACCGGAACTTCCTCATCATTTATCGGAAATAATCAAGACCCCCTTATTCGGCTTTGTTTCATCATCATGACGCTAATGTTAAAACATTAAATGCCTACAATCAGTACATTGGCTATCTATTCTGACAACAAATTAAAAAGGTAAAAAAAACAAAGCCAAATTTGGGAGTCACCCTAGCATACTTTAATGGAGTACACTGAGAAAAAAAATGTATAAAAAGATTTGAATAATAAGAATATTTCCGCCTCCAAAACAATAATTACGAGAGCAAAAACTTAGTACTTATTTTTTCTCAGTGCAGATAACCCTTTAGAAATTTTCAAATGGAAAAAATGACAACGGCCTAAACTTTTCTAAATGTTTGAAGTCCTTTCCTCTCAGTAATCACATAAAAATACTTTTTTCCAAACGAATATTTACGCTTGCAATTTACCAAGAGGATCAAGACTTCAAAATTTGGAATGTTAAATAATTTTCCTGCACCTAAATTTAGGGATTGGCGTAAATTATCAATTTTTCCTAATTCAAAATCAGTTATTTTAAAAATTCCTTTATATAGCAAAACTCTAAGTAGTCCCAACATTTGAAATCCCAATCTCTCTATGTGATTAACTAGTCAAACCAATTCCCTGACGATTACACCTACTCCAACCAAATTCCCGACCATTTCTCCAAGTCGAACAAATTTCCTGACAATTTCACCTATTCGAACAAATTCCCTGATAATTTCTCCTAGTCCAACAAGTTCCCTGACAAATTTCTCCTAGTGCAAAAAATTCCCTGACAATTTCTTTTTAGTCCAACAAATTTCCTGATCATTTTTTTTATTTGGAAAACTCCTTTATCATTTCTCCTACTCAAACTAATTCCCTGACAATTTCTCCTAGTCGAACAAATTCCCTGCCAACATCTCTTAGTCGAACAAACTTCCTGATCATTTTTTTTATTTTGAAAAATCCCTTATCATTTTTTCTAGTCGAACAAATTTTCTGACCATTTCTCCTACTCGAACCAAATCCCTGACAAGTACTCCTACTCGAACAAATTCCCTGACAGTTTCTCATAGTCGAACAAATTTCCTGACAATTTCTCTTAGTCCAACAAATTTCCTTATCATTTTTTTTATTTGGAAAAATCCCTCATCATTTCTTCTAGTCGCACAAATTCCCTGACAAGTACTCCTTTTCAAACAAATTTCCTGACAGTTTCTCCTAGTCTAACAAATTTGCAGATAATTTATCCTAGTCGAACCAAATCCCTAACGAGTGCTCCTACTCGAACAAATTCCTTGACAATTTTTTATAGTAGAACAAATTCCCTGGCAATTTCTCCTTGAAGAACTAATTCCCTGACAATTTCTTCTAGTCGAACCAATTCCCTGATAAGTGCACCTACTCGAACCAATTTCCTGACAATTTGTCCTAGTCGAACCAAATCCCTGTCAAGTACTCCTACTCGAACAAATTTCCTGACTATTTCTCCTAGTTGAACAAATTCCCTGACAATTTATCCTAGTCAAACAAAATTTTCTAGTAATTTTTCCTAGTAGAACAAATAACCTGACAGTTTCTCCTAGTCGAACAAATCCCCTTACAATTCCTCCTAGTCGAACAAATGCCCTGACAATTTATCTTAGTCGAATCAATTCCCTGATAATTTCTTCTAGTCAAACCAATTCTCTGATAAGTACTACTACTCGAACAAATTTCCTGACAATTTCTCCTTGAAGAACAAGTTCCCTGACAGTTTCTCCTAGTCGAACAAATCCCCTGACAATTCCTCCTAGTCGAACAAATAACCTGGCAATTTCTCCTAGGTGTAATTAAGGAATTGAAAATGTCTTAAGTCAATTAACTATTTACTTCGAAAAAAAAGTAAAGTGAAAATAAACAAGGCCAAATCATGATAACCAATGTTACCCTGATTAAAAAATGGAATGAGATTTGCAAAAAGAGTTTCGAAAGTAAGCAGCAATGGTCGCAGCAGTATTCGAATGGGAATGTTTTAAAAAATGCAAAATCTATAAATATTTTTATGAAACAGCAAGACAACTTTCGCTCAAAAAGTAGCAGCAATTAAATTCTTCCAAACCTTTTTTTTTTTTCGTTTAAAAAAATGCTATGGGGAATACGAAATTGATAGTGGGAAATAATTTCCAAAGCTCATATCAAAATTTTGTGGTATTTAATACTGAAATGCTAATGAATAATGAGTCCATCCCTGGCACCATCCCTGGCTATGTTAAAACGTGAAATTCTTAATAGCAATTCCTCTAGGACGACGAAATAAAATTTTTGCTCGCCATGCAATGGAGATACAAACTTAAATATTTTTAAAAACAAAAAGTAAATGTGACCATTTTAAGTGCGATTTCCCTTCTCCATTAAAATCGAAACATTTTTTTTCAAATTAATGGCAATAAAAAAATTTAGGAGAAATGATTTGTTACTATGCACTGGTTGCTAAGTAATTTAGAAGAGAGATTTGAGAATATCGTACAAAGATTTTTAATTAAATCTAAAATTGGTAGATAATCGTTTTTTTTTTAAATTTTTAAAAGCAAAAAAAATAAAAAGAAACTAGTAAAAACATTAAAAGCTTTGACTGATTCAAATTGCATTTCCTGTGCTAGCCTTCAATTTTTTTTTTTAGAATAATCGTGTATAAAAAAAGGTGAAATTGATGGGGGCCAACCTCTTTTAAACTCCAAAAAATGGTGGGGAAAAAAATGTTTCTAAGACATGCACATAATGGGGGTACTAATCATAATATAAACTTAGTTAACGGGTAATCCGCTTGATTTTCACAAGGAAAAAAAAAGATTTAAAAAAATTTTATTGAAATAGTTTGATTTTTCCGGCTACTATTATTTTAACTTTCCTTACCAATTAAAAAAATAACAACAATAGTAATTGTTAAAGATGCCACTCGAGCTAATTCAAAACCATCAACAACAAAAAAAGCTGACGTAAAAAACTGTCAAAATAAAAGCTATTACGAATTAAGTTCAACGACTCAATGTAAACGATTTTGTAAATAATTACACCATCAAATGATTAGTACCCCTAAATCAAAAAATTTCACGTGTGATATAATTTTGCTTTCCAGATTCCTAAATTATTTTTCTGAATAAGATTATTATTAGCTCCAAAATAAAAAAAAAATAAAAAGACATTTAAGATTTTCTTGACGAACGTGTCAGCACTAACGTCCTTACGATCGGGTGACCACAATTTTTTTTTTTTTACAACTAAAAAAACTAGTGAGTTTTCGTAATAAGAGAAAAAAAAATTAAAAATGAACCGGAAACAACGGTTACAGTGATTGAACTAGATTCCCTCCCAGATTCTTGGGAATTAAGGGCCTTCTGAGAAAGAAGTAATGACTTTTTAAAGATTTCTTAAAACCGAAATATTTTCTGGCCAAATTTTATTCGTTCATAATTTTTAACTTGAACTACACTTTTTCATAGTTTTAATAATTGAACAAGAATTTTCATTATCAGTGTAGTGAAGAAGGCTTTTCCAATATTTTTAGAGCGACTAGAGCAAAATTAGGGAAGCAAAATTATTTCAATTTAATTAAAAAAAATAAAAAAGAAACTTACGATTTACTAAATCCACTGATGCGTTCCTCTTCCGTTTTGATCCTGATGAAGGTTCCTCTTCTTGATGGCTCTCCAGCTACCTTCATTGGTTTTCCACCCACGCGACCTGGGACCTGAAGGGTCCCAGTAAGCGAAAAGGTAGCCGGAGCCCGTTACGCCCTCTTCTTCCTTGGAATTGTCTACCTGAAACAAAAAGAAAAAGTGTTAGTTTTTTTAAAATATGAATAAATTAATTATTAAATTTCAATAAATCATTTTTTCATAATTTTAATAGTCAAACAGGCTTTTCCAAAATTTTAAGTCCAACAGGTTTTTTTTTTAGAATGTTAACAGTCGAACAAGTACTTCCAGGATGTAAATAATCCAACAAGTATTTCCATAGAATCTATGCAGTCGTTCAAGTATTTCCAGAATCTATAAGTAGTCGTACAAGTATTTCAAGAAACTAAATAGTCGAACAAGTATTTCCATACAATCTAAGTAGTCGAACAAGTATTTCCATACAATCTATGTAGTCCTACAAGTATTTCCAGAATCTATGTAGTCAAACAGGCTGTTTTAAAATTTTTAGTCGAAGAAGTTTATTTACAATATTTAAAGCGAAACAAGTTTTCCCAGAATTTTTTCTAGTCAAACCTTATTTTATAAAGTTCTTGTTGACCAATCCTTCTAATAATTTTTCTCCTCCCAACTACCTTTTCATAAATTTTTCTTGCCGACCTTTTTTTTTTAAAAGCCTATTTAGCCAAAATCAATCTCTTGATAAATTTTTTTATCGACCTAATCTTCTGAAAAATTCTGCCTCTCCTCATAAAATTGTCGCGCTTTGTAAAACTAGTAACCTCAAAGGACTTAGTCCAAAAAATTTTAAAGGTAATTAAAACTTCGAAAATATTTCAACACATTCTCACCTATTAAAAATATCTCCCAAGTCTCTTCGGAGTCCTGTTGATGAGGCGAATAATTTTCATCACTCCGACAGCTAACTGTTTCGGACCAGAACTTCAGATGAAATAAACTAGCGGTTCGTGAACTTTTTGTCAGTCGATGCTAGAGCTCACTCTACTGATGGAGTCAGAGTCCATTTAATATCTGAAAGTTTAAAGTAAAAATATCATTATCAAAAAAAATTTTAATTAAATAAGCTAGGCGCACCCAAAAACTATCACTACTACCAACTGAAAATTTTGTATTGGTTCCTTTAATTTCATCAGTCTAGTTCTTCGACAACATATATTTATGCACAATACCGAGCCCGCCTTTTGGCTAATTGTAAGCGAATGACCTTTTTCAATTAAAAAAAAATTTTTTTTAAAAACTAACGGTTTGTAGTCAGCTAAAAATTTTTTAGACCTTTTTTTGTCCCATTGTATTTTTAATGAATACTGATAAATTAAATAAAAGACACTTACCTTGACGTTTCAGGCCAGAAATTGAACGATTTTAAACGCTAGCATGGTTACTAGCACCTCTGCTTCAACTTTGATCTTGATTAAAATTCCAGCTGACGAGATTTCCTCCGTTGTCAGTCCAAAACATTTTGAATCAACGGCTTCCATATTCACTAAAATTAAAAAAAAAAAAACCATTAGTAAAAGTAAAAAAAGATCACTGATTATTTTTATAACAAAAACTGAGCATTTTTTCCATTTCCCTAGCCTTACAACTTCTTGAGAAAAAGCAAATTTTTTTTTAATTCCGCCTCGACAGTCCGTAAATGGTAAATTAATATTTACCTCTATTTTTCTATCAAATAAACACAGTAAAAAATTTTTAAAAAAATTTAAATAATCTCAAATGTTTTTCAACGTAATGAAAACGTTGTGTAAACGAGACGGGATCTAAAACACTTGTGAAGGGATTAAGTACACGAGCACCGAGCCTGTCCTTGACCATGAATTTAAAGGGAAAAATCGTAACGTTATTTGCCAAAAAAAAAATGAGAAGATTTTTCATTACGTTAAAAAAAAGTTAATTAATCCTCAACTAATAATTTGAACAACCTCAAAACTAATCGGACTTATTGTTAATGTAAACCTTACCCTATCCAAGAAAAAGAATGCCCGAAAAAAAATTTTGCTTCCTCAATGATTTAAATAATTCTAAATTTTTAACGCGGGAAAAAAATTACTATAAAAAAATGATAAAAGTGCAGTCCCTTTAGAAAATAATTTTTTCCCCCCAAATAATTAAGATTTAAAAAATATTTTAATTAAATTCTCACCTAATTATTCACTACATATAACCTCACAAACATTTAAAAAAAATTTACTTTTGAATAAAATGTGATGCGCACAGGACTAGACTTGAAACTGAACTGAAGGGGATACATCTGCCCTTGGGAAATTTGCGCGCGAAAAATACTGACGTCATATGAAAACGACAGGGGTTAAATTTGCTTATTAAGATTATTTTTTATTTAAGAGGGCCACTTTCAATTACAATTATTTTAATAAAAAGAAAATAAGAATTTAAATAACCTGATTTTTTTTCTAACGCAATGAAAACGTCGTGTAAACGTAACGCAAACACCTGTGAAGGATTAAGTACACGAGCACCGAGCCTGTCCTTGACCATGATTTTGGAGGGAAAAATCATAACGTTATTTGCCAAAAAAAAAAGAAGATTTTTCATTACGTCAAAAAAAAGTTAATTAAGCCTCAACTAATAATTTGAACAACCTGTAAACCAATCGGTCTTATTATTAAGATTGACCTTACCCTATCCAAGAAAAAAAAGCCCGAAAATAATTATTTGCTTCCTCCACGGTTTGAAATGAATATACTTGAACTCGATCCTAAGCAAGAAAAAAATTGCCTGCTCCCGATAAATTAAAATTCCTTTTTTATTTTTTGCATTAAAAGAAAAAAAAATTACAGAGGTATTCGAATAAAAAAATAACGAAGTTTGGATAAAAATTATTACACAACCAATTAATAAAAATTTTTAAATCGAATTTTTACCTAATTAATATCCACTAAAACTTTCCATTAAATCACTTAAATTATTGAAATAATTTTTTTCCCTACGAAAACGTTCGTGTCTGCACATGACCAAAATTGAAACTGCACTGAGAAGATGGAAGGGGTTGTTCACTGTCCTTGAGAATGATTTCGCGCGCAAAATAATGACAAACGGACGGGGGGGACAACATTTTTTTTTATTTAATTACCAAAAAATTCCTGTAAGAAGACTGGACATTATATTTGAAAATAGAATAACGAATTTAATTAAGATGAAAAAAAATTGAGATTTTTATTCTCAATGCTAAAAAAATTTCAACACGGCCGATATTTTTCTTACCCAAAATTAATTACCTGCATATCAAAAAAATATGTGCAACGATTAAAAATGAATCTAAATTCCAAATTCAAGAGAGAAAAATGGGGAAAAAAATGTAATGGCATAACTAAACTTGGCTAGAAAAAATTTTTTTCCCTGATAATTAAGACCTTAAAAATATTTTAATTGAATTCTCACCTAATTAAAACTTTCACTGCATAAAATCAAACTTTGCTGACCTCCAAAAATTTAAAAAAAAAAATCACTAAGATGAAATTTTTTATGCGCACAGGAGAAGACTTGAAACTTAACTGAACAGGGTGCGCGTCGAGGACGGTCTTTGAGCAAATTTCCCGCGCAAAATAATGATGTCATATGCAGACGAGGGAGGGGGGTTAAATTATCTTATTAAAATATTTTTTTTAGGGAAATAATTTGCCTACTTTCAAATTCAAATAAAAAATAAATAAAACCAAGCCCATTAAATGCTTTTTACAAAGAGATAACCTCCATTTTTTTTAAAACGTAATGAAAACGTTATGTAAACGAAACGGAATTTAAATCACCTGCGAACGGATTTAAGTACACGAGTACCCGAGCCTGTCCTTGACCATGATTTTAGAGGGAAAAATCAACATGACATTTGCTAAACGAAGGGATGAGAATATTTTTATTATGAGTAATTTGAAAAAGTGAATAATTAAAACTCAACAGATATTTTAGACAAACTATAGTCTGACCCGATGGAAAAAAAAAATTTGCTTTCTCCACGATTTAAAATAAATAGAAAAAAAATAGTTCCACAGGGAAAAGAATAAAATGGCAAAGGAGCAGTTCGACTAAAAAAAATTTTCCCTTAGATAATTAAGACCTAAAAAAATTATTTTAATTGCAGCTTCAATCAAGTAATTGTTGCAATGCTTGCCAAATCTTTTACTTACTCTCGTCATTTCATTTTTTTTCCTAATTGGTCAACAATATTTAAAAACGGAGTTTTATTCAGATTTGAAACAAGATTGAACTTAAAATCAAAAATCAAATTGCTTATCCTTGCTACCATTTCAAACTTGGGGATTAAAAGCAGTAGAAATGAAAAAAATTTCATGACGCTCTGTACGAATGGATTTTAAAGCTATTTGCTTGACAAGAGCAAGATGCAGTCATTTTCACGACTGAAAAACAAAAAATTTGGCTAAAGTGGCATTTTTCTTATGTCATTTTAGAAATATTGGAAGTTTTCAGTAATTGAATACCAAAAAAATAAAAATGAAAGGGGTATTTTGCTTTATGGCATCAAAATCTATAATCATTTGCCTAAATCCAACTGCCAAACAAACTTCAAAGCTTCCTCCATACATTTCATTAACACTAGTAAATTGGATTAAAGTGGTTACCTTATAGAAGAATGCATCTGATTCTGAACGCTGATCCCATCCAGTACCATGTAACGTCAAATGTACAATGTAATAATGGTTTTGGTTAACGACTAGTTAGAATGCAATTCTACAGTTGATTCAACGGCAGAAGCACCAAAATCCCAAATGCATCTTTCCTGAAACAAAATAAAAAACACAATCAAAATGCGAAGAAATAAAACTAGCCATGTTTTCACACTACCGGCCTCAAACTTGTCCAGAAAAAAAATTCAAAAAAATGCCTTTAAACACAATCAAATTTGATTTTAATTTTTTTTAAAAACCTCAGATTTTTAATGGCTGAGATTGTTTTACAGTATGTGATGTGAAGGGTAAAGTCCTACTGCATATTGTTCTTTACGAGCGTTCAAGCTATTGAAAAATATTTATCACCTAATTATATTATCCGTAAGATGCACTAAATACACTTGCAATCTGTGAACTGACCTTGAAATAATTTTTTTTGAAAAAACGTTACACGAACGTTACATCCACACCGGCTGAAAGAGAACTGTCAACTGTAACTGTGCTTCGTCCTTGTCGAGTCCAGTCCTGTCCTGTCCTTGAGAATAGCGGAGCTAAAACGATGACGTCATCAACCGCCATGATGGACTGAGCATCTTATTTTTATTCGAATATTGCAAAATTTTATTAAACAAAACCGAACCGAGTAATATTAAAAATCGAATTAAAAATAACGAATCTAATTAATTCACATCGCTAATGACTTAAAATGACGTAAAAACTCCCCAATGCCTGAATTTTTTTAAAAACTTTTCAATATGGCTTACTTTTTTTTCAAAAAAATTAATTTTTTTTTGGAAACTAAATTTTTTGCACCTAAATTTTTTTTACTCTAAATTATTCTTTACTACATTCTCCTATCCTGAACACTAAACTCTTGGCTTGAATGAGCTAAATATTTGCAATCTTTTTTTTTCATTTCACAGCAAGATTAATTCCGAATTTTGCAACTACTGAACGATTTTTGTCTGTACCTGCCAGTTTGGGGTGATTTGAAAGCGAATGGTTACATCAATGGCCATTTATAGAGGCGGAACATCTCTTACAGAAGCTTTTATTTGAATGAAAATCCCGATCAATAACCTAACTTATCACCAACCATAAAATATGACTCGAAATCCAATTCGTAATGCCCAACACTCAAGCTTATTAAATTTTAAAAAGTAACAAAATTATATGGGTTTGAAACATGAACTTCCAGTAGCTCAGATCCCTAATTAGAAAAAAAAGCTGATCTGCAATGGTAAATTATGGTTAGCTTCACTTTGCTGAATGCTACAACCGGAAGTTGTTCAAGCGAAATGCCAAATGGCTAATTCTGCAACTCACATTTTTTTCCCCAGTTGCCATGTGAATAAATGCATCTTAATGCTGACCTCCTATTTCATGGAATTAATAATTTTGTGGTATTAGAAACAAAATGGACTTACCTCAAAATGACCACTGTTTATCCCAGACATGATGAAGACTTTGCTGTTCTCAGCAAAAAAAAATCCCGATGTAGCAGTAAAATCACTAGTCAGTGGAAGGAAACTGTTCTTATTTTAATTAACCTCTAAAATTACGGTTAAAAGCGTGATTAAATGAACCGCGTGTAAAATCCATTCGACTGGACAAGATCGGCATTTATCGTAATATTTTTTGATGTACTCGTTGCCACTTGAACTAAATAATAACATCTTATCACTTCAGCATTAATTACAAACACTAATAATTTGATTTTTCACCAAAGTTTCACAACGTACTCAATACGACGTGCGGGTGCGACGACTACGACCGCCATGATACCACCGCCTTCTTAACTTATGGTGTGACGTCACATCATCAAGAGCCTTGTTTTTTTCAAAAATGGCGGCAAACCCTTTATTTTATAAAAAAAATAAAAGGTCAACTATCATCCTCTAAATCATTTTAACCCTTTTCATATTTTTTTATTCATTTGCATATCCTTAAGGCTGAATCGCGGTACTTACCCCTACAAAAACCCTCAAAAAAAAAAAAAATAATTATCGGTTTGATAACATAAAGATTTCATATAAACGGCAAATTTACACCTTGTTCATATGAAAATGATGAATTCGATTTTATACTAAAAAGGTGTTGATAAGATTCTACACAATACGTGATTATTACCAAAGTTTAAGGACTAATTAATTTTTTTTTTTTTGGATTTAATGTAACAGGTGCAAAGCATGATTTTTCGACTTTAATATAAGATAAACATGGGGCACTGCCTAATTTTCAATATTTAAAAACTGGTCTTCACAAAAAAAGCAATGAACCTGAAATTTATCATAACTTTAATTGACCATTACAAGTGCATTACATTGTTTTTTTTAAAAATATAATGTTTAAAGGATGTGCAAAATTTATGAGTCAGGTTCAAGGTATATCCGTATTTAGTTCATTTCCTTTATAGGTTAGTGAGGAATAAAATTAAAAATCATGGGAAACCTTTTAATATTTATTAAGGACGGGGAGATGCCACCCTTTAAGCCCGAGAGGAGTTACAAATTATTAAAAAAATATATCTCTTTACACAAAAATAGAATTAATTTAATTTTATAAATTAACTAAATACAAAATGGCCATTTAAAAAATTGTTTTTGACTAGCTATACTGCTACTCAAAAACAACTGATTTTTGTTTTTGCTTAGCTGCGGAAAATGGTTTTAAATATTAAATCTGTACATTTGGTTACGTTAGCTTTTGTTCGAATGGATTTCGATAAAGCATTTTTTCACGCTTGGATCTAATAACTATTTAAGAAAAAAACAGAAACACGCAGGAAATTTAAAAATAAGAACAATATGTGGTGTAAGTACAATTAAAATATATGATTGTGATGTCGAACAATTAAATTTATTTCGCAGAGGGGAGCATTATTATTTAACCTAAAAAAAAATCAATACTGATAAAAATTTATTACTTAAAAAATGCATACCGGTATTTTCTTTTTCTTTTTTTTTTTAAACTTTATATTAGACTCATTACACTTTCGATTTTTTTAAGGATTTACTGTGCAATGACAATTTTGCTTATTTTCATGGCATCTATTAATTTTTTGTTTTAATCACACTTAATTTCACTACATAACAAAATATATTATACTTCTTGTTATATATTTGCTTTGAATTCAGTATATCGTTCATATCACTTAACCTCAACTGGTTACAGCTTTTCTTTTTTATTTACATGCAAATATAGAACTCGGAAACAAATCTTAGATCATTTTCTCAAAGTTCAAGTTTCTATCCCGTTTTTCTTATTAAAGCTCGGGGAGTTCACCGGGCGCTAGTGAGGCACAAGAACATTTCTTTCATTTAATTTTAAAATCTTTGGCGTTATCTACTTTTAAAAATGATTTTTATTACATCTAAATTGCTTTTAGTTAACGATACAAAGAAAATTCAATCTGAATGTTTTATAATCTAACCAGTTGAGGTTAAAAAGGTTTTATATCCAGAGAATGAAGACATGGCGTCGGATTATCAAAATTCGAGTAAATCAATCCACTTTTTTGGATAAGAAAGTCCTCTAGTTAAGTTTAAGTCAAACGATTAATCGATATGATTTTTTTAATCATAACCAGTTCAGGTTAGAAAGTCCACACAGTGGACAAATGGCAACAGTTAATCAAAAAATAAGCCTAATGATGTCCGATCTATCCATTTTCTGAATATAAAAATTATCTAACAAATCTTAGCCAAACCTCTGCTAAAAATCCAACAACTCTACCACTCACTTTTAACCACACAAAAAACCGATCAAAAAAAAATATTCAAAGGAATGATTCTTTTAATCTCATTTAAATCGATATCAAAAAAACTTTTTCATATATTTCTTCAACCCCGAGCTTTTTTTCTCTTTCTGAGTCCTCAAATCATTCGAACTTAATTCCTGATCAAATTTACTCGACACAGAGGACTCTTGACTAGATTCCCTTTCGGACTGAGTTGATTTTAACCTTGAATTCCTAGCAGAAAGGGCGGTTTTCATAAAAACAGGAGATGAAAATCTCCTCATTGGCTCGTTCGCCAAACCATTATTAATATAACATTCATTATCAGAATGTTTAGCTAAAGGAGACGAAATCGGAGCAAATCGATTAGACATTTCGACTTCCCCATGTTCGACAACAGTCGTTTTAATTATATCAATCCTATCAGTCTTTTCCGAATTATCAAAATTTTTATCGTCCGACGACGTGTTTGAATTTTCGGATTTCTTTCTTTTAACGAATATAACGTTACCTCTGCTGTCTTTTTTCTTTCTTTTACGTTTTTTTTCATATTTATAATTTCCTGCTAAGGCTATTTCTAAAGCTTCGTCGCTTGGTCTTCTAACGCGACGGAATTGAGTTTCTCGAACTGGAACAACCTCGACCGAGTTTCTTCTTTTATATTTTTTCGGTTTTTTTAATATTTCTTGTTTTCTAGGAGGTTTCTCTTCGGAACGTTTTTTAAATGAGAAAATAATCCAGACGATTAAAATTTCTAAAGAAACTAATACGATGTGTTGACTTATTGATGAAGCACGAGGTCGCCAACTATTTTTTTCTTTTAACAAAATGGCGACGTCCCGCGTTAAATTAGCTAGTTGCATACGAATTAGGGATAACTCCTTTTCTCGACGTTTTTCTCTTTCTTCTTCTAATTTATATTGTTCATCGACTCTTTGAGCCGTTGCGTTCACAGTCTTGGATAAAACTTCTAATTGATTTCGATATCTTCGAGACATTTCCTCGAGGTAAGTTGAACTTAGCGACATGTTGATTTCTAAATTTTTAATGCGATTTGCTAAGCGTAGGAAAATGGATTCAGTGGGGAGATTCGTGGGAGGAGGTAATGTGGCACTAGACGGGTGAGATTTAACTGCTTTTTCGAATTCGTTAATATCGCTGAAGATTGAATCCAACGTCACGTCTTGATTAAGAACGTTTCCTTCCTCAACGACATCCGGTTCGACTATTTCTTCTTTCTTATCGACAAAGGTTACTTTCTCTTCTTCTAATTTTTCGACTTCCTCTTCTTTTTTTATGGAAATACTCGCAGTAGGCGAGACGATACTCGTCGGTTCCGTTTTCGAAGATTCCACAATCACGTAAGTATCACTCGGGAGTAATTTCTTGGCTTCGTCTTCCGTTAATGTTTTTGTTGGCTCGATCTTCTCCGAAAACCGTTCGCTCGGTTTAAAAATTTCAGAAATAAACGTAGTAGCCGATGTTATTGTGAACGATTGCCTGCAATCAGCTGAACAAGTCGAGGAAGGTAAAATAGCCCCGCTTGATTCACAAGATTCCTTCTTCTCCGTTAAATTTTTTAACGTCTCAACCACGTCAATACTCGAATTAACGACCACTTTATTTTGAGATACGGCTAAAACATTGCACAAAGCCGCTATGTACGATTCTTTGAGCAATGAAGTTAAATAATTATTCTCCTTTCTCGGATTTTTAATTATATTACTCGGAAATGGGGCCCCGGTACGCAAGCTGTTAAAATCTAACCCGTACCGACCGCAACTTTCATAATTAACTAACGTCCGCCTTATAAAATTCGATGAAATTAACTCTGATAATGGATAATGTTGACAACTTAATAAAAAATAAACATCGTCGTAAAAATTTTGGCTGCAATTATCGCAAACTGTTATGAAACGAGGAGTTATGCATCGGGGAGTTTCCGGGGCTTCGTCTTTTCTTTCAAAAGTCGTTTCGTTATTTTCAGCTTTCATAAACGGCGCCGTTGCTTTTTTAACGATGCTCAACACAGCGTCCGTTGCGCTGCTGAATAAATTTTTAGGCGCGTCTCTACGAATCCCAGCTAAAACATCCTCCTCGTCATCGTCATCGTCATCATCCGGCTGGGGATTATGCCTATCGTCTTCTTTGGCTAAAACTTCATACTCGCTCGTTCCGTAAATTCCGACCCAACTTACCGGGCAAAAATGTTCCTTCCCGTAATGAGTTTTCAATTCGACTTTGATGTATTTTCCGAATAAATGAGGATTTAAATCGAAAGTCTGAACGTCTCTGCTGTCCTTCGCTGTAAATTTCCCAACGGTGCTCCAATCCCTCGTTGGAAATCGATGAGATATCGAAACTGTGAAATGTTTTGGTGATGATGAGAATAATTCGAAATTCGCTAAGTCTAATTGTTTTGCTTGGATTGCTTCGCATAGTTCGACTATGAACCAAATTCGGCTTGTGCAGTAATTGAGCATGTATTCATCTTTCGATGATGAAAGTACGGATGAGGAACTCACTGATTCCGGATTGGCTGCTACGATTTTAGCACCGCAATCCGGTGAAGCGTAATTTTTTAAACGGAATTTCCCGCTTGATTTTGTTACTTTGTCTGCTGTAACGTTTGGGTCAACTTTTTTCTTTTCAGCTTCGGCTAATTGTTTTTGAGTCCATTCTCTGAATGATGGAATATCTTCGTGGGGTGGGGCAGTCTTCGTAGGTTCTTCTTGACTAGATTTTGTAATGATTTGGCTTTGATTTACTTCTTTTTCTATGAATATTTCTTCCGTGGTGATTTCAACCTAACAACACACAAAATTAGATCATATCAACATGGCTGTAACCTGCACTGGTCACAAAAATCCTTTACCTGTGTTTTTGGTTCAGCACGGACAATATAAACCTCTTCTGGAGCTTCAAAGGAACTGTGTGGTTGATTTGTATCATTCCTAACCTCATCTTGTAACTGCGATTCTGCTCTGTGTCTTAGCTCAGCTGCAGTGTCGACTAATGTGAATACAACCGCATCAGCAGTTTCACTTAACCTACATATCAAAAATCACACATCAAGGACAAGGATAAAAATATTTACATAATCACTACATGGCCTAACAACGGTTCCGTTTACTTATTCTGATAAATCAACTTCCTGATTAAATTCTTACTTACTCTGATGCAACTTGAATATTTTTTAATAAAGAACCATCATCAATCGCAGATTGAGGAGGTACTAATTTTTCTGTAGGTACTTCTTCGCTAAAGCTTGAATGAATTTCAGTTGTACCAATATCATGTGCATCTGTTTCATGTAAATTCTTCGTTTCTGTAATTATGTGATCATCCTGCGAAGTATCAATGATCACTGATTTCTCCTCTACCCCCTTCACTAAACCTAAAAAACTATAAAGCAAAATCCATTAATTGCAATCAGAAATATAAAAATTTTGTAACAGCAAAATCCCAGTAAGAATGAGTATGCAAAAAAAATCCAATTTCGAAAACGTGAATGGCATGTTAATGTTTATTATAACGGATTAATCCTCTTTTTCTCTAATTGTTTATTCATTAAGTAAACAATCTAATTTCGATTTAATTTATCCAATATTTCACCCTTGAAGGTTAGAAAAAAACGAAAATGAGCAAGCCGAGCTAACCAAACAGACATACCTGAGATTCAAAGCTAAAACAACAATAACCGAGGACAAATATTTAAACGTAATCTTCATTATAATGTACACACGATGTTTTTCCTTGGTATCATTTTATAAATTACTACTAAAACAATTTACTTCTCAAAAAAAAATAAGATTAACTCTCTGTCAAAAACAACAAAAGTGACGTGTTATTATCAAAACAGGTGATGACGTGCCATTAGAATTTTTTCTTAGTTCAAAAATTAAAAATACGGATAAATATACGATAGGTGAATTTGTATAAATTATTGGAAGTTTTTACGGTTGCTCGTGAAAACATTTATGTTTCAAAAATTATAATTAGTTATTATCTTTTAAACATAATGCTGAAAACGGTCATTAATCTTTTCATTTTCGCCAAAAGCGTCAATATTTATACACTGTAAATTTAAAATAAATTTCCGTCTTCAATGGCGTCCCGCGTCTCCTCCTGCCACTACACGGGTCATGTGTTTGTAAAAAAATAATGCCTTTTTCAATTTATTATGTCAAATCTTTTTATTTATTTATTCTAAAAAATTTATAGCAAATGGATTTACCAACAACGGAATCGAACCCTTCGAATTGTACAGAACCGAAGGAATCAAATGATAACAATGGCTTTGTTAACGAGGTAATAAATAATTAGATTTTGGACGCTTGTTTTTATTAATTTTTTTTCCCTACAAGGACAGGGATTACCTGCCTATTTGCAAATTTAATTACTTTACACGGCCATAACGTACCTTGCTAATTTTTAACTCAGATTTTAATTTTCACGTTCAGAAAAAAAATAGCGTCTTTCATATAAATGAGCTTGAATGTTTTTGTCATTAAAAAAATTTTTTTTTTTGATTACTTTTCCATCCCATTTAATTTGAATGGAAATTTCAAACAATTACCCCAGTATGAACTCACTTTAAGCCAAATAATTCCAAACTACTTTTATCATGATCATAGATAAGATTTTAGATAAAAAAACTGATTTATTTCAAGCGATTTTCCTTGTGTATTACAGGTCATTTTATCAGTTAATTCACCACCACTTATTAAGAGTCTTCAGTCAGTAACACCAATGTGTTCACCATCACCTCAAATTAATCATCAGAGACTGTCATCCTCAGGGCCTGTTTGTAGGATATGTCACGAAGGTAAGAATGGTTAAACATTTTAAATTGGACAAGCTTAATATGAAAATTTTTTGATGTAGATGATATGCAGGAAGAACTGATCTCACCATGCGTTTGTGCAGGGACATTAGGTTTAGCGCATGCTAGTTGCATTGAGAAATGGTTGTCTTCATCGAATACAACAACATGTGAAATATGCAAATACCAATACAGTATTTCTAGGGAACCTAAATCTGTATTACAGGTAAGATTTTTTATTAAATTGCATTTTCGTAAACTTCCCATTCAAAATAAAAAATTCTACCTTTTTTTTCCAGTGGTTAAAAAGTCAGAGCCCTCATAATGGCCCATCAGGATTCTGCGGGGATGTATTTTGCTTAGTATTATTAACGCCATTATGTATTGGCTCTGTTTATCTTTGTGCCATTGGTGCTAGGGCTTATATTAAACATGGTTTATGGGAAGGAACTGGCTTGGCCATGTTATGTTGTTTTTTAATGGCAGTTTATATTCTTTGGTGCTTTGTCGCTGTAAGGTAAGTATTTAAAACTATAATTGGCTAAAAAAAATTGATTTTTGGGAACAAAATCTGCATTTCTGTTTCAGATTTCATTGGAAACGATTTAGAAGGTGGCAAGCTACGAATCAAACTGTACACTTAGTTAATAAATTTGGACCTGATAAAGTTGCAGCGAATAATGTTACGAAAATCGACATAGCACAAACATACGTTATTACATGATTCTAAAAAAATTTGTTAATCTTTTATTTTTTTTAAAAAATTCACTTATTTTTTTTTGCTATTAGTATTAGATTTGTAATTTTATTATTATTGGACTTTTGATTAAGGTAAAATTTAACGTTAAAATTGTACTGATCGCCCAAGGTACTTAAAAATCGTTTCGGGTTGAGATTTTTTTATTTATAATTTTAAATTCTTCCATTAATTTTTTTGGTATTATCGTTTTTTGAAATTATTAGTCATGAAATTGAATAATCACTAATTTATCTAGTCAGTTCAGTATTTCATTTTCAATCCAGGAAATGATATTTTCATTTTAATTTTTTTAAATATTTTTTTAGCTTGGATTAGATTATGATTGAGAATCATTCCAGAAA
Organism: Liposcelis brunnea; assembly: GCA_023512825.1. Taxonomy (NCBI): domain Eukaryota; kingdom Metazoa; phylum Arthropoda; class Insecta; order Psocodea; family Liposcelididae; genus Liposcelis; species Liposcelis brunnea. Next base: position 8,917,144 of record CM042070.1, on the reverse strand, counting down.
ATAAGATTTTCTGTGGCTAAAGCGCAAAAATCATTCCACAGTGCATATAAAAGTTTTTAGATTAAAACCAGTGACGTCATCTGTCATTTTTTTGGAGAACTAGGGATCCTAAATCGGATTTTTGGCCTGTTTTTATTGTGAGAAAAATACTGAAGAGACGTCACTGGCTAATGCCCTCATTTAAAAAATGAAATCATAAAAGTGACTGAAATAAAGTGCCTTACGTATTTATCTTTACGTCTGACGTAAAGTAGCTAAAAAGTTGTGCCAGGGGTGGAATAAGAAATTTTTGTGAAAAATATTTACAAGAAGCCCGGCTTTGGCCCTGCTGGCTTAAGGGAAAATTTCTGGTTTCTTAAAAAATTTAAGCTACCTAAATCCGCCCCTGATAGATGGGAACAAAAATTACAATAAAATTTTATGAGATTTTCTTTTAGCTTGTATCTTTCATTCAATTATCAAAATCGATTTTTCTAAAAAAAAAAAAAAAATTAATACCAACCCTTGATTTATTATTTTTCTTTCTATAAATGGTATTGACGTATTGACGTCACGGTGGCTTTTGCGATTTGTTATCAGAGCCATTTATGCGTCAATGGCAAAAGCGAATGCGACATTTACTAAGCTAAGATTTTCAAATGAGATTAGTATTTTTGTTTATCCATTACTCCAGCCTACCCTTGAACTTGTAGTCAATTATAAACTTTTTTAACGATGATATCTCACTTTTTTTTTGAATTTTTTGTTTTGATTAATCGTCCCCCTTTAAATATAGAAAGAAAATTAAATTACCCTGGGTTGTTTTTTTTATTTATCATTGATTTGTTAAAAGAAAAAATCATTCCATGTTATTATTATTATTATTTATGAGAATGTGGGCCGATGATATATAAAAATTAATAAGGCTGATATTTTCCGTTTGAAAACGATTGCATTAATATTTCTTTTTTATTAATATTAAATTTTATTTTTTAAGTTTTTCTTTTTTTGGCTTAATTTCTTATTCTTCTTTCGTAATTTGTAAATTTAGTTTCGGGTTAGTCTTCCATTTGGAGTCATTAAATTGATTTATGGTTCGTAAGATAAAATTGTAACCGATCGAATATTACGGGTACCAAAGAAGTGCCAAAATATAATTAGCATAGTTAGGAATTTTACCAAAGTTATTGTTTTATTATGTTGTAGTATTGTCGTGTAGCAAAAACTTAATAAAAAAACGCGTGCTAAAATTATATTTGTTATTTATTATTTGCTTCAGTTTGTCGTTAAAGTGAGATACACTAGATCTCTCAGTCAAGTTTCCTTTTTTCGCCTTGAGGAACTAAAGCGACTTCAGCGCTCTCTATTGACGTTTCTAGGAACTGGAATGACCATGGAGTTTCTTGTCTATTGTTCTTTTACCCCAAAAACTGGTACTAGTCAACGACAGATTTATGGTTTAAAAACTTATCAAGACTGCGGAAAAATTACGAACTAGGAGTAACACTAGCGTCCTCCTTTGACCGACCAACTAAAATGACACTAGCGCTTAACTCACCCAAGCGGCCATTTCGCTAAGTAACAATCACACCCCCCCCCCCCCCCCCCCCCGCCCTCTGGCGTCTATTTTAGACACTAAAAATGACACTAGCGCCTTTTATTGACTTTTTTAGGTAGTAAAGCAAAATCAGCTAAGGGGCAGTTTGTTTTTTGTAATCCTGGCTACGGGTCTGATTTTTTATTTCAAAAGCGGAAGACAAGACAAGTCTTCCGCTCTTGTTCGAGTTAATATAATAATACCCTTTTTCATTTAAAGCACAGTTTTGAAAGTAAAAAAAGTGTAATAGTTCAACAACCCGGAAAATATGCACAAAAAATTCTAAAGTTACGGGGAATCATGAGAATTGGATGTCATGTACTTGAAACTAAAAAGCGGAAGTCTTCGGCAATTATTGTTTAATTAAATATCGTTTAGCAAGTGAGAAGTATATCACAAAATCAAATTTTGTTAGAATAATTCAAAAAAAATAAACAGTAGCGCCATTTAATTTTTTTGTGGGGAAAAGGGTGAAGGTAGATTCGGGAGGGGGAGGGCCAAAAACTGCTCCTATACTTAGCTTATGTAAACTTAAAATCTCAAACTTTGCCCCCCTCAAATTGCGCCAATGAGAAAAGGGTTATAAAACTGATATTCGTCTGCCCAAGAGCCACTTGAAAAAGAAAAGGTAAATTTTGAAGCCGAAGACGGTTCAGAAGAATCTTGGGCCATTTTCAGACTTTGTTTAGCAAAGCTAAACAAAGACTGGGGATGACTTTTTGCCAATTTTATGAAAAAAGGTTCGTGAAAATTTTTTTTTCTTTTTTCATGGAGAGTATTGTATATGAAACAAGATTTTTTTCGACTTTTTCCTACAAATCGGTTTTTTTGGAGGAAATCCGGAAAAATCAAAATTATTTTTTATAAGTAGTGCTGGCGACATGGTAGTCGATTCCGACTAAATTAATGTCAAAAATTTCAAATTTCTGGTTTGTTCTTTAATCCGAAACTACTATTCCTCCCCTCCATTTTCTAGATTTTGGGGACCGCCCAAAATTTGGCGATATGGGATTCGATTCCAATAGATTTTTGGTCGTAGATTCCGATTTTCAGCCTGTTTTTTCCTCCCCCAAAATTTATTAGGAAATCGCAGACTAAATGATGCTCAATGTCCATTTTGCAATAGTCAGTCAAGCAAGATAGTATCATAAACTTTTTGCCCTCAGCGTTTTAATTTGACAAAAATAAGGCGACCTTAGTCATTCAAAATTAATAAATACATCAATTCGAAGAAGGTTCCACTAAATATTCATAAAAAAATTTTTAGTCACACGGTTAAAACTTTTCCCTATCGAAAAAATACATTTTCCGATTCGTCCTTTTTGATTTTTATTATAGCCTTACTGACATAAATATACAAGACGCATAGGGAAAACCCCCGCTTTATCAAAAGGACGCGAATAGCCTCTTAGCTTCTTTATTTATTAACATGAGATTTTTATTCCGAATGACCTCCTACAAACTACTTGTTAACATAAGAAAAAAAAGAGCTTGTAGGGCTTTGTTAATAAAAAATTATAGAAATGGCGAAATTTAAAAATTTTCACAAATGTGAAATTACAAAGTAGGGTTAAAAATTTTCACATTGTTAAAATATTGTTTTGCTTTTTTTTTTTTTTGAACACGTTTTTTAATTTTAAAACAAATATTTGATTGTTTTGTTATTTTCCCCTTTAAAAACAGGGAAGCAAAAATTTAAAATTTCTGAATAGCGAAAATGGCAAAATAAATAAAGTAAATAGGAAACGTCCTTGAAAGTTAAAATTCCTCTTTCATAATTAAATAAAATAAAAAAAATAGGGGAAGGAATTAACATATAAAATATTAGACCTTTCTCCAATTTTCCCCCGACATCAAATGACGCTATTGTAACCCCTAGTTGGAAAAACAGAGTAAGGACGTATTTATTATTTATAAAATTGATCATTTCCGACCTGTGAATCGTAACAAGTGCTATGACCTTGGAAGAAAAACTCAGTTTTCCTACCGTTACCTACACCACAAAAATGAATGGAAAGCGGCCTGTTAAAATTTCCCAAACTAACTATCCCTCAGGCTTAATAATTTACATCCCCCAATGTTGAATTAATGGACTTTCTTAGTCATTTTACAAGTCACCGGGAAATTTATTCCTACTTTTTCCCTCCCCGACAGAACGATTTACGAACAGTTAAGTAGTGACGTGCTTACCGCTCAGGACGGTTTTTTCCTGTTGTCGTCTTAATCGGTTTCGGAGTTTATAATTTCCGGAGTGTGTAATTGTTTAAGGGGTTTTTTTTGTTATTATTATTATTTACCGTCGTGGAAACTCGATGGGAATCCTTAATATAGCATGATAAATGGAAGACGTGATTAGTTTGAATGAAAATGAAGACTGGTTTCTTGGTGAAAAGTTTAAGTGTCCTTCATGTGAAAAAAATCGGAGGAAATTTGTACGGTTTTTCGTTAATAGACTCCAATACTTAATAGCTATCTGTAGGAAATTATACTATGGGAATTTGTCTAGACACAGGTAAGAGCAATTCACTTTGCAATCGGCAATATTATGAAATCTTGTTCAAGGTTAGGTTATGTTGTAAATGAAAATAATAATGGCCACCGAATTTTTTATGTAAACAACAAAACTTCAAGTATTTATTTTTAAAAATGAATTTTAAAACTTAAAATAATCAATCGTGAACAAGTTTAAACCTGAATCAAAACGTCTTCTGCTTTTGCTGCTACTTGTTATTGTTAACGTGGCACCAGACAATTTTATTTACAATAAAAAACAAAAGAAAATCTCAATATTGTAAATTAAAAATTTAATATATTTTGCTTTTAGTTGTGGGTGTAATTTAAATAGGCCTAACAGTGAAACTTAATTATCTATTCAAGTCACATTATATGCTAAATCTAGATCTCTTAAAATAGGATTTGTCGAAATTCACTGACATGCATCATAGCCACGAACATTTTTATTTCTGGAATATTTTAGCTTGTTCAGTATATTCTTGGAAACGTTTTTTTTAAGGTTCATTAATAATGGAAGAATTTTGCAGGTTTTGCTGATAAAATTTTGGTTAGTAAGAGATATAAAGATAAATTCTCAATTGTTTGCATTGTTGTATCACGCCCAAAAAAATGGAAATAAAAGCATTGCTCGGATTTTGAAAATGTTTTAGGCCGAGTTTGCTTTTGATCTTGTATAAAATACAGCTTTTTAGTCAACTTTTCACAGCGATTAAAGCGCAAGTTGAAATATTAAAATGTGATTGATTATAGTTAGGTTTTTTTATTAAGGTCGGGCCTGTGTTTAAGGGTACTTCTGACCTTCTTTTCAGGATATTTCTGATCAATAAATTCGGCTATATTCACGATTTTATAAATGAATAATAACTTATTTTTATTATAAAAAGCAGATTTTTTTTGGAAAATCCTTTGTCACTGTAATCATTGTGATACTCATTATCCTTTTCATTACGGGCCAAAACACATGTTATTGTGATTGAACTTACGATGATTAATCGGTTAAGCTGACCTAGCCTACTACAAGGCCTTTCATCCTGTTCTCACTTAAAAAATCTTTTGACCTTTTTCAAATTGTGACAAACTTACACACCTTTTCTTTTCCAAATTGTCTCTTTAATTCCTCCTTACCTATTATCCTTTCATCAGAGCAAATATTCCGTAAACGGGACTCTTCTCTAAGATCCACGCCTCCGAACTTCTTAAAAACTGGATAATCTTTGACTTTCTTCAGGGGCTTTTCTCCTTTCACTACTACTCCAGTACACAGAGTAGACTTTCCTGAAAACCACTACCTGAACCAACAAAATACCACTGTTTAATGAGGGCTCAATTCAAATCAAAATCTCTTTTATTACCAGCCTGCTTCATCGTTAGAAATCCATTTGTTTACTTCAGGTCTGATTAAAGGTGATCTTGTGAAAAATAGCAATCTGTTTGTTTCCAAATGTCTTTCCTCATCTTTCAATCTGCTTTATCATCAGACCTTTTCTATTTTCTATCAGACCTTTGCTATTATTTAGTATTTAGAGTAAAAATAATATTTCACTTGTTTTCTGTTTCACATCCATGAACAGCTTTTCACTCGACCGAAGAGCCATAAATCAGCTGGTAAAACTGTAAATTTATTACATTTCCAGAGTCTAAAGCCCTGATGCCACATCGATAGATTTAATTCCAGATAAATCGTCTCTAGGGTCTTGTCGCTAAGGTGATTAGGGATTATTTGACTTGCTGAGCAAATGATAAATATAGCATATCTAACCACCAAAAGAAAGCAACTGCCTACAAGCTCTCAGTCTAAATTTTACATTTACGGCAGCATCCACTTAAACTTTCCATCGGACTTAATCCACGACCAATCTCTCCAAGCCAACCATCAAAAGTCTGCGCATACCGCATAAATTATCGGCCCTTCTTGACCTCTCCTTTCAAGGTTCACCGAAACTCCGTTCGGTTCTGATTGGCTGTTAACAGACGTAAGTAAAATACCGAACAGCAAAAGTCACTGACGTCACCACCAATCAACGGAAGTCAGTTGAAAACGATTTTGGTCACAACCAGGATTTCGATATACAAAATTGGCCACTTTCTCCTTTCACGTTTTCTAACCTGTCCCTAAACCAAATATTATGCACTCGACCAATTCGAAATTTGAATATCCTCCACCTCTTATCTCAACTGCTTTTACAACTCTTTACTCTCTATTGTCCATTCCTTCAATAATTCTTTCATATTCTTTTAAAAATGTTACATTGCACACTATTGTTTTTTGATCCTTCACAGTTATTTTGCTTTCTTTTCCATCTATCCATTCTTCTTTCTTAATTTTTTAAGTTTCTTCCCTGTTCTTCAGTTATGATAGTAAAGACTAAATTCTTTTACTGCTTTCTTTCAGAAGTTCCGATGAACTTTTTATGTGTTCGAGGTTCGAAAAAATTCGCTTAGCAGATTTGCTCTCCCTTTCCTCTCATTTCTTCAGTGATAGATCATACCTGAATTATCTTCTCTCCAAACCTGCTGTTAGGCCAACCTAAACTCTAAACCGATTACTCTTTCCCTTTGTGCACTACAAATAATTCAATTTACAAACATATTGGAACAAGACAAAAGACACAATCTTTCTAAAAACGTGTTTGAGTAATGCACAATATCAGGGGATGAATGTCAATCTCAACAACACGCAAACAATTTCCCCGTTCCCCCATTTTTATTTACAGTAAACCATATTGGTTATTTATAAAATCATTATTCATCATTAAAAAGCATGTTTATTCCTCTTTTTTTACAGATCAACAAAATGGATCGCAAGTATACGATGATAGAGAAAACGTGGATGGAGAGGCTTGGTTGGATAGAAGAAATGGAGATTTTCGATACGCGACAACACCCCCTGACGGTCGATTCCCAATGCAAAATGGTGGCCACGTCAAATTCGAGGTACCAAAAGTGCCTGTCATATTCGTCCTCGGAGGTCCCGGTAGTGGGAAGGTGACACACGGGGACAGCCTCATGCAAGAAAAAAGAGGCATCACCCACATTAACATGACGGATTTGCTTCAGCAATACGCCATTGGTAACGGTAGGTGTCCCCTAAACTTAGCCAGATGCTTAAACCCTGTCGACAGAAGAAGTAGACTAGCAGAGAGCTCCAGCTAAGACTCTGGCACTCCGTTATATTCTGAACATTGCCGCCATTGGCTCAAGGACCTGACATACATTTTTTTACTATTTCAGAAATGAAAGACTTCGGGCAGTTGTCTAGCAAGACGGTGACTGAAGTTTTAATGTTAGAAATGAAAATGGCTCCAGCTGCCAAGACTTACTTAGTATCTGGTTACCCTAGGAGTATGCGTGACGTCGTTGAATATGCAGAAAAGGTAAAAAAAATTTTTATACAATAATTTAACCCAGACGTATCATTACATGGCCCAGTTAAAGAGGACAAGAAAAAAAGAAAAGAATATACATTTTTTTTAAAAAAAAAAAAAAGTCCGAAATCGTAGATTTGAATGGAATATTCATTGTCGTCGAGGCTCGACCTTCATTAATTATTTAAAAAAAGCTTTCGGAGTTTCTTTTTCTTCATCCATCATAACAAAAGAAAGAAGTGAATAATGCATGTCACCGAGTTCGATCAAGACCAGAAAGGGGGAGTGTTTTTTTTTTCTTTCCATAACCATTTTACTTCAAGGTTCTACAGTTTTACGGAATTGGAATTATACACAATTTATTTCGACAAAAAACATTCCTATTGTGCATGGGATATTATTTTATGGTGTCTTAATGAGTACAATTACCTTTAATAAATGATGCTTTTAAAATTACGTCAAATTAATAATCTAATGTCTCTTTTATATAGGGTAGAAATTGTAAAATGTAGGGAATGTAGTAGAAATAGATCTTAAATAATTCGGATACCCCCTACTTCTTGTCAATCGTTTAGAGCTCAGGTGAAGGGCGCTCAAGGCATTGAGAGATGAAAAAAATATATTCAAAAATGCAGGAAAGCTGACAGAGCCTGAAATTAGGAAATCTTTACTCAAAGTCTTCCAAAACCCAAAAAGAAAAACCAAATTTGACAGGAGACAAAACAAAGTCAGCTGTGGTAGAAACCCCATATAGAAATAGATTGGCAAGTGGCTACTGAGAACCTGATTGGTCGACCGATTTTGATTGACAATTGAAAGAAAAATTGGAGAAAATCCAACGTACAGATATTAAGTTTCCCTTCCAAAAAAAGGCTCACCAAAGTTCTGTCTTTTGCTGTCAGCATAAGCTGATTCTTAAAAAATGAGAAGAGCAGACAAATTTAAAGCTGCGAATTCGCCAGTCTCTTTCTATATAGGGTCTCTAAGCTGAGGTATACGAAATCTATCAAATGTTTGCCGCGAATGCTGAACAAGTTGGGAAATTTTGACTACAGAGTATTGACTGATGTGACTGTTGCATTGTTGTAGTAAAAGCAGCAACAGAATTAGCAGTAGTAGTCACATAAATTTGACTATAAATATTGACCATAAATTTTGCAATAGTTTCGCTGATTTCTTATTAAATTTCCTCTTTAATTTTTCTGTTGAGTTTTCATTTAAATTTTTTCTCTCTAGAAATTTCTTCGAATATTTTCTTTTTTGCAACAAATTCTTTCTTTAGCTCTTTCTTGATTTCTTTTGCCAACTGCAACTTCTTTGTAAATCTTTCTCTTGTTGTTTTCTTGAAATATTACTTCAGAATTTGTCGCTCCAGGTTTCGAAAATAGAAATACTTCTTTAAATCATAACCAAATAAATCTTTCTTTATTTAATGTTTCGGTTAAAAAATTGTTTGCGCAGAAATCGTACACAGTCTTCTCTTCAAGTTAGTCTCCGCTTCTTACTACAATTGAATTTTCTGCAGAAATTTTATTGTCTTCTTGCAATTTGCCAGTGCATTTAAATAAAACATCTCTCCACCTTTTCTCCGGAATTCCTCACATGAGCTTTAAATTTTCTTTTAATTTTCCATCCCATTATCATTTTTTAATTTTTCAAGGGAAAAAATTTTTCTCCTCGATATTTTCCTCAGAATTTTCCTTTTGTTCATTCTCAGTAATTTTCCTCTCTATCTTTTTACAGAATTTTCCAACTCAATTTTTCTGTAAAATGTTTCCTTTTAACTTATTTCCAAGAAAATTGGCTTCAAAAGAATATTTATCCCCAATTTTCATTACTCAAGAATAAAAATAAATGCTCCAACCTTTTCTTATTGTTAAGCAGAACAAGCAACTTGCATAAATATTAAAATCGCAAATTTATTGTTAAAACCTTCTTAAGTTTCCTAAGATAAGGAAAAAAATTTTAAAGAAGCGGAAAATTTGCTTTGGAATTCAAATTCTAGGAAGCCCGCTAAAAACGAACCATGGAATTATGACGTCACAACTGAGTCGGAACCTTTGTTCCTATTGGTGGAATTTTCGCGCCAATGAAATGAAAGAGTTATGACGTCATTACCCCAAATATGGTGTATTGTTGTTTTTGGCGGGCTTTTTAGAATTTAAATTTCAAATTCAATTTTTGCTTTATAAAAAACTATTTTGTCCCTAAGCATAACTCAAAAATTCTAGAATCTTTATTTGGCCAATATTAGGATCCCCTCTTTTCTAATCTAACAAGCCAGTTGTATTTCTCTTACTTTTGACCTACTTCTTTTTACTTAATGGTCGGATTTACCTGGATTGCTAACCTCCCACCCTAATTTTCTTCAGCATTAGAAATAATTTTATTTTTTAACCCACAGATTCAAGTAGTCAATGGAATCATATTAGTTGCCTGGCAGCAAAAAGTATTAGAAAGACAAATTGATTACGGTGCCAAACTCGGTCATGTAGTTCTTAGTTTAGCAAAAATGGAACTGGCAAACTTCTACAAGAACGTAATGCCGGTTGCCGATTATTTTGATCAAAGAGGAATGCTCATATCCGTAAGTCTCTATAAATTTTTCCCCTCTCCCTCAATTCGATTCACTAAACGATCCCATTGATCTCGACAGATTAACGGGGAAAGAAATCCAGCGGAAGTCTACAAAGATTTCCGTTCGGCCGTCCTAAGAATTTTAGGCTCAGCCGAACAAGTAAACCCGCCATCAATCGGTAATGAATTGGGACCATTAAACGCACTTCCAATGACATTAAACGACGAGCCATCGTCTGATTACAAACCTCCTAGCAAAGGATACCCGCCCGTGATTTGGGTTATCGGTAAGTACGATATTATTAATTAGCAAAAATTATTTCTTACAAAAAGCGACCTAGTAAGATCCATAAAAATTTGATGACACATTCCCATTTTTTCTTTTTTTATCTTACGTATTAGGGCATTCGGGAATCGGGTCATGAACGAATTCTCTCAAACATAACTGGGAGTTACTACCATCTAAAGTTTTCCAGTTTCATGTTAGGAGGCGTTTTCCGGAATTTTAAATAAACCTGTTATTCTTTAATAAACCATGACACGCAATAAATTTTGGATCGATTAATTCTTTTTAAATAAAACAAGGATTCGGCTAATATGAAAATTTGTGACATTTATTGATTATCCGATAAATTTGCGTATTGGGATTCTGATTTTTATTTTTTTTTTCAACAGGTGGTCCGGGGAGTAATAAAGCTGCTTTGTGCCAAAAAGCAGTTCGGCAAGCTCCCGGTTGGGCGCATTTTAGTATAGGAAGATTGCTAAGGGCAGCTGCGGAGCAAACCGACACCAAAGGGAATGATTCTTTGTTGGTCAGGCAAGCCATCTCATCTGGGGAAATGGTACCTCAGGTAAGAACCGGGAATGAAAATAAAAATAATATTTTTTTATTGTTTGGTAATTTTTATAAAAGCCGGGTAACGGTTTGTAAATGCGAATGCAAAAGCTTAAAGGTATCATTAGTGAGACATATTCAGCAATTACTTTCCATGACGTCATCAAATCGATCGTACATGTCTATATGATTGTATGCTATTATTATGGGAGGAAAAAGTTTAGGATGTGCATTTTTCTAGTTGTTTTTTTAAATTTCGAAGAAATTTATAGGAGGAACCCGGTATGGGCTGTTATTACTGTTTTCCTTATTTGAAAAGTGGAAAAAGTTTATTTCTATTTTTGTCAGAAATTTTCTTTACGATTCTTTTCCTGATTGCAGAATTTTCCCTCAGGATAATATTCTTTCCTCGAAAAGCTCGGGAAGTTTCTGACTGATGAAAGTAGAAATCAAAAATCTTCCAAGGTGGCAGCTGAAAAAATTCAATATCGACACTATCGCTCCCCAGCACTTGAACGATTTATGTGCAACCAGCCAACAAAAATATGGTCCTTTTGCGGGATTATCTTTGTTGAGATAAAATAAAAATCACCAATAGAAGAATGAACCGCTGCCACCATATATAAAAAAAATTATTTTGCTTAATAGGAGAAGGTCGTCAACTCCAGCCATATTTGTTTTCTGATTAACTAGATTTTGGCTTGGTTCATTGTAAGCACCAACAGTTGGCCCCTCCCTGCTTTCGGATCTTAGTGCCACAAAAAAATTTTTCACGGCAAGAGGTCCCTCTAAAAAATCTATCGGGACCTCCCTGCAAGTACTAAGTCTCGGAGGCTACAATCCTACAAAATTTCCCAGATCATTCAAATGCCATTTCATCGGCATTTTATTTTTATCACAGTTTTCCGGGTTTATGTCATTTCATAAAATACTTAAACGACTTTTTTAAAGGATAAAAATCATCTGAGCCTACCCTAACCGGTTAGATATTCTGTCTTTCACGTTCTACTGTAACGCTATCCAGCCATTATATTGATAATTACCGCAGATATGAAAAAATCCAATAAGGATTTATTTAACCACTTGAAAAGATTTAAGATAACAGCGCAATTAGATATTTGATATCATAACCCTGATGCAAGATGCAACCATATTTTTTTTTTTTCAATACAATGCAAATGAATTTAGCTTTTGGCTTTCGATCGCGAAAGAAAAATGCACAAACTTTTAAACACATAAATGGTCAGCTTTCTAGCTTTAGAATTTATTTTTCAACATAAGCGTCCTTTCTTTAATTCTAGCTTCCAATTTTAAACTTCAGCATAAATTTTTTAACTTTAGCGTCCAGTCTTTAAATATTAGCTTTATTTAGCGTCCGTGTTTATCTTCAGCTTTTCAAACGGACGCTGAAAGCCAGAAATGGATCAGCGTCTATTCTTTAATTTTACCCCAACAACAAACGGCATAATTGCGACGTATATTATACGTAGAAATTAAGGCTTTTTATACCAAAGTCTCAAAGCGTCAGTTGCCTACTTTTGCGTCAATTTTCAAGCACAGTATCCGTTTTTTAACTGTAACTTTAGTATTCTCTAATGTATCTTAAATGCCAATCTTTTACCTTTGGGGTTCATTTTTCAACTTTAGCGTTAATTCTTCAGCTCAGCGTCAATAATTTTCTGACTTTGGCGACCAGTCTTCAGTTTCAGTTTAGCGACAAGTTTTAGCGTCCATTATCCAGCTTTAGCATCCATTTTTGAACTTAAGCGCCCATTCCTGAACACAAGCGTCCACTTTTTAGCTTTATGTAGAAATCATTCTTTAGCTTTAGCGTCCATTTTACAGCTTTAGCGCCAATTTTTTAGTTTTAGCGTCCATTTTTTTTAGCTTTGACGCCCATACTTTAATCTTAGCGTCAATTTTCTTAGCAAAAGATCGATGTAGGACAAGGAATTCATTTGGCTAGATACATCCTTCAGCTTTAGCGTCCATTTTTGAGCTTCAGCGTCCATTTTTTAGCTTCGTGTAGATTCATTCTTTAGCTTTAGCGTCCATTTTTTAATTTAAGCGTCCATTTTTTAGCTTTAGCGCTCCTTTTTGAACTTCAGCGTCCATTTTTTAGCTTCGTATAGATTCATTCTTCAGCTTTAGCGCCAATTTTTTAGTTTTAGCGTCCATTTTTTTAGCTTTGACGCCCATTCTTTAATCTTAGCGTCAATTTTCTTAGCAAAAAGTCGATGTAGGACAAGGAATTCATTTGGAATACATTACTTAACCATTTTACATCTTTTCTTTCAGACTTACGTCCTGCAATTAGTCGAAAGCGAGATGAACACCAACATGAGCGCTCAGGGTATACTAATGGACGGTTTCCCTAGGGACATGGCTCAAGTACACGAATTTGAGAGCAAGGTAAATTGAAAAAAAAAAATTCGCTTTTATGTCACGCTAAAATCGCTTATAAAACACTCTAACATTATGCAATCAAAATAATCGCTATCATCAGTCCCGAAAATCGATAAAAAGTTTTTTTTTAATCGTCATTAACACGTTGTTTTTTTTCCTGTGAATTTTTAATAAGCATAGTATTGTCTTAGTCCATTTCCGCAAAAAACAATTAAATCAATATTCCGAGTTATTATAATTTTTTGTAGAAGGATTCCCGGAAAACATACCCGCAAACGATTCTCGAAACCCGCGATAATGATCAATACAATGGGTTAATACCATTAGCAACACTTCACTCCTCCAATTATATAAAAAAAAAAAATTCTTCCTTGTAATATATCAAAATTAAATGCGTCGCTTTTTTTTTTTTTTTTGCAGTTCAAGCAACAGCCCAACGCAATTTTACTGGATTGCTCAAAATTACAATTAGGAAGAGGAAGATTAGACGACAGCGTAGCCGCATTTAGAAGAAGATTAGAATTATTCAGAGAATTATCATTACCAATGCTCAAAACCTTGGACAATGAAAATCGACTGACGATTGTAAGTAACGCGCTTTTAAAAAAAAAAATGATTTTCGATTAGGGCTTAACCTTGATTCAACACGACTTTGTCAGCTATCATTTTGATTTTCATTGTCATTCTCCGACAATAACCTCATTAATTTCCCTTTACGTGTTTTTCTCGCCCCGTTGTGAGTAAACAGGAAAAAAAAAATTCAATGTCATTTTCTTTTCTTTTCGGTCAGGTGGATGGCGACACGGACACGACGGGAGTGCAAGAGGAATTTAACAAAATGGTTTTAATGCATGTTGAACATTTAAAGAAAACGGGAGGGATGATCGTGCCTGAATCGCAGCAACATCCGAGTCAAACTCAATTCGAAGCTCAAGTTCATGATTTGGAAGATCCGATACCTGCAGCTCAACCTATTTTACAGAACGGGATCCCGCCTGTTATGAACGGGGCCCCGAGGAACATGATGCCAAACGGGATACCGAGAACTATTCAAAACGGTTTGATCGGGGGTGTTAGGAATTTAAGGCAAATGGATAGGACTGTTTTGCCGCCGACGAGACCGTCGAGGGACACAATTAGGGAAATGTACGCGGACGTGGAAAGTTATCCCATGAATGCACATATTTAAAAAGAAAAAAATTGAGTGAAATGTAAACATTTCCCGCCCAAGACATATGACAAAGCTAATAATAGTGATTTATCGATTTTTTTTGTTGGTTTTTTTTTTTTAGTTACGTGTTTTTAGTTTCGATTATTGAAGTGTATGGCGCCAGGGATTGAGCCAAAGTGGCTTTAAGACCCTAGGGTCGGCGTAGGCCTATCAGAAGACCCAGCCGAGTCACGCATGAAGCTGATTTTTATAGTTCTGTTGTTTCATTTTGTAAAATTTTTTTTATAAAATTACTTCAAATTGGCCACGTCATAATGTATTTATTAAAGTGTCTTAAAAACAGTTTTTTATTAGCTAGTGAAGAAAAAAGCTGTTACGCAATATTATAACAATAAAGTAGAGTAATTATAGAAACTTTATATGCAAAATTATGTTTCAGAAAATATTTGTTTGTTTGGTTTGTGAATTAAATTCAATAAAATAAATCTTTTAAAAAATATGGTGTTTTGTTGAGGGAAGTCTAAGATACTGAAAGGATAGAAAACTGTAAGTTCAAAAAAGTAGAGTCAATGGGAGATCAGGCAATGTCATCTAACTTTTTAAGGTGGGTACCTCACCCCACAGCACTGCTTATTACCAACGTTACAAAGTCTCTGACCTCTCGGTTGAGTGGGACCTCGGCCTAAGATTTCAATCTGATTCAACTCATAATAAAATAAAATTTTAATGTAAAAATAAACTTACTTAAAAAAATTGTGAAAAATTCCACGGGAAATTATAAACCTCAGGACTGATCACTGATAAAAATTTCAAAAATTAAGATACATATCCCCTTTCCTTAAACAGGCTTCAATTTTGAAAGACACTGAACAGCTCATCAATTCTTCTTAACATCTCTTAATAAATAATTTTTTAAGGAAAACTGCGCGCATATTAATATTCTTCATTACCAGCAAATCCACCTTTCGGCTTTATCTCATTTGTCTCGTCTAAATAAATCATTTTGAAATTGAGAAGCCAAATTGAGGAACCAAAAAATTTCAAAAAAAAAAAAAAAGACTCACCGGAATATAGTCTGGTTCTTTCCTCCGATGACTGCCTAACCTACTATCTGGCCGGAGATTAGTTAAAATTTGAACGTTTATTCTTAGTTTTTGATTCTCTTCTTCTAATGATCTGGCGTACGCTCTTTCTTTTTCTAATTCCTTACTAAAAAAAAATTAAAACAATATTAGATTTTAGATAGCAAAAAATTTGAGAAGTTAGGAGCAAACAAGACCAAGACCAGTGCCTAGTGTAGTGCTCAATTATTCCTCTTTGAAACCTAGAAATCTGACATTCTTGCTAAAGCTTGGAACTCATACTTACACTTTCTCGATCACTTGGTTCTCGTGCAGTGAAGCTTGCCTACTTAACAAATCTCTTTCTATTTCCAAATCTGATCGATGCCGAGATTGACTTGAAAGCAAAGTCTTCAACTGCGAATTTACTTCCTGTTCTTCGTACAATGCCTTTTTCACGCTTTCCAATCGGCATTGCTCAGCCCTCAAGGCCATTTCCATATTCACAACTATAAAAAAAAACGAAAGTTTATAACCTTAAAAAAAGTCAACAACCCTTAAAACAAAACAAAAAAATTATATAGCATGAAAGTAGCATGACGAACCATAATTTTAATAAAGAATTGAAATGTCAAAAGGCTTAATCGAATTAAATAAATATTTATCTATAATACTTACTCGCTTCCTGTGTTTCCATCTGTTTGGCTTTTATTTCATTTTCTAAAATGCATATCCTTTGAAGTAAATGTTCCTTATCTGCGTGTAATAAGGCGCTTTGAGGGCAACTCGTGCCTATAGAAGGTTCTAGTTCGGCGCGGAGTTGAGGGTCTAAGAGCTTGCTTTCTGTGGCGTAGCAAGTTTTCCGGTGGAGAAGTACGAGTTCGTTGAAAGTCAAAGACTGCAAAGTAAAAAAATCAATGAAAATGTGAATTTTTTTGAAGGGTGAATTTGTGAAACTTACTTCGAATCCTTCGTTTATTATTTTATGAACGACTTCGTAAAAATCTAAAGGAGAGTTTGGATCTTGAATTTTTTTCGGGCGGAATCCCATGAATTTACATTCACATGAGCATCCCCTTTCACCTAAAAAAAAAAAATGGTTAATAAAAATTTCAGAAATTTCTCGAAAATTTCAAAATTACCTTTTCTTATTATTGCTTCTAACTGTTCTTCATACTTCTTCCTCTGATCCATTAAAAGATCTTCATATTTCCCCTTCACCATATCCACTCTTTTCTTATGACTCCTCTTCAACTTTTTCAACTCACAACAATGTTTAGCTTCCATTTCCGCTATATTATCCTCCAAAGCCTTATTCATACTCTTCATAGTCCTCTTATGACTCTCCTCGACTTCGTCCATATTATGCGATAACGACGTTTGAAGATTCGACATTTCAAACAAATGCTCAGTCTCTTTCTCTTCTAAAATCTGATGAAACCTCCTTTCTAAATCTTGTATGTCCCTATTATGCTGCTCCGCTAATTTTTTAAATTTAAGCGTAGCACCCTGCGTTATATCATTTACAACATTCTCATTCTGCGTCTGCATCGATTCCATTTGTGTTTCGTAATTCGTATTTATTTCCCTCATTTCATCTTCATGTAAGGACTGCAACTTCAAAATGCTGTCTTTGTGCTTCTCCGCCAATTTTTTAATCCGACCTTCGTAGCTCGACCTCATGAGATTTAAATTATTATTAAAAGTTTTGTCTTTCCTCTCGCTTTCCTTTTCATTTTGATTTAGTAACTTTTTGATTTTCTTCGAGAAAGATTCTTCGAGAAGTTCCATTTGGATTTTATATCTTTTTTCTATTTCGATTATGTTTCGTTTGTGATCTTCGGGGCACATATTCCTTTTAAATCTTTCAAAATCGGGGTCGAGATCTGAGAAGTTGACGAGACTGCTCTGGGGGCTTAAACACGGAGCGGATTGAGGTCTCGGTTGTTGCGGTGGTTCTCTTACTTGAGATAGCCTTTGATTTTCAACCCTAACGCGATTTAATTCATTTTGAAGGTTTGCGACTTGTCCGCGTAAATTCCGCACTTCCCGTTGTAGTTCATCACAATTATCTTTGGCTGGTTGGAGTGTTTTTATCGCTAGTGGCGCTTCAACTTCTTTTTTAGCAGGCACAACTTTTACCTCCTTTTTAGGTGCACGTGGCTCTTCAGGTCTTTTGGTTGGTGAAGATGGTCTCTTCGCAGGAGTTTGCGGTTTTTCAGGTTTTTTAGGTGCTGACGCGGGTCTCTTATCCGCGACTGATGATTCTGGTCGACTTAGAGACTCGTCTGCTGAAGCTGGTCTTGGTGCTTTCGATTCCACAACGGGTTCTTTTATCTTCTTCGGCGGTTCAGCATCCTTCTTAGGCGGCGTTATTTTACTTTCTTCTTTCTTTACTGATGTCTTGCTCTTATCTTCTGGTTTCTTCGGCGCTTTAGCTTCTACAACAGGTTTAGGTGTAGGTTCAGTTGGCTTTATTACTGGTGCTTTACTTTCAACTTTCTTCGGCAGATCAACAGGCTTAGAAGGTTCGACTGGTTTAACAACTGGTGCTTTACTTTCTATTTTCTTCGGCGCTTTAGCTTCAACTGGTTTGACAGCAGGTGCTTTGCTTTCTACTTTCTTCGGGGCTTTCGCTTCTGCAATTGGTTTGAGAGTCGGTTCAGGTGCTTTATCAACTTCTTTCTTAGGAGTTTCTTTCGGTTTTGACATTTCTACTACTTTTTCTTTTTCTTTCTCCAACTGCTTTTCCAACTGCCCTACACTATTAATCAAATTTTCTTTATCTTTCTTCAACTGATTTATCTCCTGTTCCATTTTTTTGCATTCTTGCAACTGTTTCCTTAAAGTGTTTAGCTCATTCTCCATGTTATCTATTTCCTTCGTCGGCAGATATATTTCGACTTTCTCTTCCGGTTGTGAAACAGGCTGGGGATATGCAACCTGAGGAGCTACACCCTGGGGAACTACAACTTGAGGAGATATAACCTGTGGGGTCTTCCGCAAAGATTCCATTTCTTTTCGCAACTTCGCCAACTCCTCCTCTAATTTTTTGCAATTTTTACATTCTTCTGGTTTCTTCTCCTCTTTTGAAGCGCTTACAACGGGTACTTCTTTCTTTTTCAATTCTGATTCCATTTCCTTCACATTGTTTTTCAAATTATCTCTTTCTCTAGCACATTCCTCTAATTGTTTCTTCAATTCATCTAATGCCAGCGTATCTTCTTCCTTCACGATCTTTTCAACAACTTTAACTTCCTCTATTTTTTGTGGAGGAACATCTTTCTTTTTTACCAATTCTTCTTCACGCTTCTTACACGCTTCCAACTGCTTCCTGAACGCGTCTAATTCTTTTTGTAAACTATCATCAACAGCCTGAACAGCCTGACTAGAACTTGCATGAACTGGTCCCGCTTTTTTACTTTCTTCCAACTTCTTCCTCAACTCTTCATTCTCCTTTTCCAAATCCCTAATTTTTTTATCATCTTTAGGCTTTTCTTCTTCTTTCTTTTTTTCTTTCGGCAACTCCTCCACTGTTTTCTTTTCTTCCTTCTTCAAACAATCTTCTAGCCTCTTTTTCAACGCATTCAGCTCATCTTCCAAATCCCGCATCGTATTTTCCACCGCATGTTTATCTTCTATACTCTTCCTATATTCATCCAAATGATCCACAGCACCTCCCTCTGCTTCTTTCAGCCGATTTTCCAACACTTCCATCTCCGAACTCAACTTCCTTGATTCTTCCGCAGCTTTTATAGCATCAGTCTTCAACTTTTCTTTCTCTCTTTCTAACGCTTGTATTTTCTGCTGCGATTCTTTACTACACCTTCTTAATTTTTCCAATTCCGCGTCGAATTCCCTTTCCACTCCCACGCTATCCTTATTCATCTTATCAATCTTCGCGCATAGTTTAATAATTTGCTCTTGCAGGCATTTATTCCTACTCCTCAACATTTGCGCATCGCATTTCCAGCAATCCCTCTGCCTAATGCATTCTTCCAACGTCAACTTTTCTCTCTGAGATCTGATGACGCTAATCGTCCTCTCACATGGGTTTTCCTTTGAAGTTGAAGCTTGCGATTTATTTAACTGTTCTTCCAGCAAACTTCTCGTTTTTCTTTCACAATCCAGCGTATCTTTATAAAGCGCTAATTTATTTTTGCACGAATCATGTTCATTCATAAGTCTCTTTAACTCCTCCCTAAGCGCGTTGCACTCATCATTCAAATTTTGAGCGTGAACTGAATCAAGCTCATCCTGGCACTTTTTCAGCAATTCTTGCAATTCTTCCTTCTCCTTCAGTTCTTTCTCAAAATCCGGGCCAGGTGCTTGCAATTCCCGTAATAAATCATTCTCCCTTTTTAATTCCTCAACAAGCAGATTCAATTTTGCTATTTGATTTCTCAAATCCTCAATTTCTTTTATATAGGAAGATACGCTTTCCCTAGTAGCCAAATTCTGTTCTTCTTTCTGCAACTTGCTCAAATCTTCTTTGACTTTCTGGAACGACGTTTCACCTTTTAATTGTTCTTCTAAATCTCTCGCTAGTTCTTCTGAAAAAATTCTAGCTTTCCTTTCGGCTTTGATCGTCCGTTCTAATTCGGCAACTTTGGCAAGAGACAACCCAGCCTCGTCTAATTCCATTTGCAATTGTTTGTTTAACTCGTTCATTTGAGCTAAATCTTTTTCGTATTGACAAATACGACGTTTGATTTCGTCGATATTTTTACAAGCGTCTGCTAATTTTTCTAGTTCGTTAATTTTTTTGTCTTTGAGTTGTAAATCGTGTCTGAGGTCGATGATTTCTTGGAATGGATCATCGATACCGAATTTGGCCACGCTTGTTATTAAAGTTTCGATTTGGTCTTTCATGGCTCGATTCGTTTCTTCGAGTTCTTGAGTTTCGCGGCGATGTTCGATCATGTCTTCGAGTACGCCGGAAATGATATTGGTGGATGATTGGATGAGTTGGTGGATTTCTTCACAGGTCATGGTTTCTTTGTTGTCAAGGGTTGGCTGGACGGTGGAAGTCTGGAAGAAGTCAAGAAATTATAATCTTGGATTTTTTTCAGATTAAAAAAAAAAAATATGAATGGTGGCCACATGGGCAATATGGCGAAGCTGCATTGGCTTAAAAAAGGGCGAAAGTAATTTTAAAAAAATACGACATGGTACTCGATTTCTATGTTTTTTAGATGGCTTATTCCAAATTCGAAGTCATTTTTGCGCCAAATGCCAAAAAAAAATGGCTGTTGCCCAAAACTTCAAATGTCACGAACCTCTCTTTCCCGTTTGCCTTCTTTTCCCTTAATTAAGGAAGTCCGCACGGATTCTTTGCGTTCTTCACTTGGTCTCCTGGAACTTCGAGGAACTTCTGCAGCCATTCGCACTGATTCTTTCCGCTCTTCACTTTTTCTCCTTGTACTCTGAGGAATCTCAGCAGCCGACCGCAGAGATTCTTTTCGTTCTTCGCTTTGCCTTCTGGAACTTTGAGGAACGTCTACAACCGCTCGCGCTAATTCCTTTCGTTCTTCAGTCTTAGGACTCTGAGGAACTTCTGCAGCTCGCAATGATTCTCTTCGTCCTTCACTTTGTCTTCTAGAACTCTGAGGAGTTTCCACAGCCGCTCGCGCTATTTCCTTTCGCTCTTCGATCTTGGGACTCTGAGGAACTTCTGCAGCTCGTAATGACTCTCTTCGTTCTTCACTTTGTCTTCTAGAACTCTGAGGAACGTCTGCTGCCGTACGCGCTAGTTCTTTACGTTCTTCGCTCTTGATACTTTGAGGAATCTCATGAGCAGTCCTCAATGATTCTTTCCGTTCTTCACTTTGTTTCCTGGAGCTCTGAGCAACTTCCCAGACGGTTCGAACAGATTCTTTCGGTTCTTCTTTTCGTTCCACAACACTTTGAGGAACCCAAGCGATACGCATTGCTTCTTTACGCTCTTCAACTGGTTTCTTAGAACTCTCAGGAATATACCAAGTCTCTTCCTTGTCCAAACTTTTAAATCTCCTCCTGTACCTATCAAAAAATGTTTTTTTAGACAACGAATTCATATTTTAACAGTAAAATCTCTTTAAGATAATTACGATTCAAGTTCATCGTGCAGCCTTTTCAGTTCTTCTTTATCAGGCGAGAGACCTTCGCAACATTTTTTCATTTTCATTTGCAAATCTTCAATCTCCGCTTCTAAAAGCGGTATTTCCGCCAACTGCTGCTCGCATAATCTTAACTTCTCATCCCTTTCGTTTATTTCTTCTCTTAATCTCATGATTTCTTCCGTCTCAGCAGTCTAAGGAAATTCATTAATATTTAATCACTCACCTCAAGCCAAATAAAATATTTAATTACCTTATCCTTTGTTAAACGATCCAGCTGATCAAGCAATTTTTTCATTTCTTCTTCCTGATCAGCTATAGCCGTTTGCAGCTGAGATATTTGTTCTTTATCTTCAGCCGATTCAAATTCTTTACATTTTAATTCGTTGATTTTACACTGAAGCTGTTGGTTTTCAATTTCCAATTGATCTAGTTCTAAAAGTTTCATATTTAAGCATTCGTTTTCAGCTAGGATTGATTCGACCTGCTCTAATTTTTCTTTCAGGCAATTATATTCGGTTTCGTAATTGGCTAATTCTTCTATCCTCTTATTTAGTCGATCTCGTTCTTCTTGCAGCATTTTTACTTCCCTAGCACTGTTCGTAAGCTGCGATATTTGATCATTAGCCTTTAACGATTCACTAAAAAAAAAAGAAAAAGTTTATTGAAAATTCTAGTGCCGCCATATTATTTTTGACCGAATCTTACCGCTTATATTTATCCGTCAAAGCGGTAGCTTGCTTTTTTAATTCGCAAATTTGCTTTTCTAAACACTTCATGGTTTCTAATTTTTTCTTGTAACAATCGTTTTCCTTCGAGACTTCTTCCAGATTAACAGTCGCTGTTTCCGATTGCTTTCTGAGTAATTCGAATTCATCTCTGCATCTTTTAGCTTCGGCAAGTTCGCGTTGTAGCTCTTCCACTTCAAGCTGAAGCGCATCACGTTCAGCTGCTAAACTTTGCAGCAAGGCTTCGTTTCCATTGGCGTCTTTTTCTTTTCCTTTAATGGCGGCCAGCTCTTCGGTAGCTCTTTTCAAATCCTTTTGGATTTGAGAGTTTGATCGTAGTTTTTCGAGTTCTTTCTCCAAATCCCTCTGTAAAATAAAAACTGGGAGGTAAAAAGCGGAAAATTTTGCTTAACAATGAGGAAGAGTACTGAAAGACTCCGCCACACAGCGCTGCAGATGCTAATGTCGTGCTGTTTCATCCAGCTGGATAGGCAAAATCAATACTGGCATCCTCGCCTATTCTTAGCTTATGCAGAAGCAAATTAAGGCGCAGGTTATGCAAAATCAACTTTTTGTCTCGAGTATAAAAGCTAAATATAGAGTTTAGATTCGTGACGTCACGAGATACGTCAAATTTTTTGAGTTTAAATTAAATCCAATAGATGGCGCTTTGGCCAATTAATGTTTTGGTTTAATGGTGCCGCCATCTACTCTGCAGCGCTGCTAGCTAAAAAAAAACACCCTTTCGCTTACTTTTTTCTCTTCTAAACGCTTGATCGCTTCTTCTGAGCATCTTAATTTATCACGTAAGCAATTGTTTTCGCTTATAATCTCATCGATGTTTTCTAATTTATGCATAGCTTTCCGTAAGGTGCATCGGAGGTTTGCCAGCTCTGCGTTAAGGTTCTAGAAGATTGATTTTAGGTTAACAGTTTATCCATTGAGGAATTTTTTAGAACTAAAATGTACTCACGGCTATTTTAGTCCTCAAACAATTAATTATTGCTGCGTTTTGTTCTTCTTTCTCTTCTCGATCTTCATCTGATTCGTCAAATGCTTTAGCAGTATATATCTAAAATTATTAAGATAGATTTAAGTATAGTTTGAGGGGGAAAAAATAAATATGTCTGTGTGTTAATTTTCGGCTGCAGCAACATCAACAGTGAAGTTTTGTATCAGGATTAGAGAGCCTGAAATGAGAGAGTCGCCAAATCTAATCCTGGCTTCTGATTGGCTGTGACGAATATGTTTCAATCAAATTGGTAATGACGTCAGACGTCTCTTGCTGCTTCGTACTTAACTTACGTTTAGCCACAGCAAGTCAAAAAGCAGTTTGAGTTAGGGACTCTCTCCTTTCAGGCTCTCTAAAATATGGCCGCTATACATTGATTTAATTGTTGCGTCATCTGAATTAGCGGCGTTTAATGTTAACTAAATTTCAAATTTAATTACTCACCTCTGATATTTTCGGCCCAGAACCAACAGGCGACATTATCTTCACGGAACCAGCTGGTGATCCAATTTTCTCAACACCAGCAACAGATGACATTTTTCTTGCAGCCGATTCCGAATAAGTAAAAGCCTCTGTATCATCTATAATCGAAACCGGCGCCGGAAAAGGCTGTTCCTCTAAATTCGTCGGTATTGCCGTTGACATAATCCCAGCCGGTTCAGATTCTGTATCCGTTGTTGGTATCGTCATCGCTGATTCCATTTCCCTCAATCGCTTTTCTAATTCCCTAATATAAGCCAATTTATCAGCCAATAATATATCAATCAAATCTTCTAACGGGATGTATTTAAAACAAGATGACTTCGGCGAAATGCATGTCTATAAATAAAAAAATTACAAATAAACGGGAAATTAATCAAAGTTGAGGTTATTTTTTGAAATGATAGGCTGAATATACTCACTCGGCTTCCTGTCATTAATTCGTACAAATGCCTGTATCTTTCTGTTTCGTCACATGCCCAAGCACGCCTGTCATTTACGGATGGATATCTTTTCAAACGATGATCCGATCTTTTTATATCCGGTGGACTGCAATTGATGTATCTTGGATCGGGTAATTTAAATACGCGTTCACCTCTTGTTACGTATGTCATCTTAACAAAAATTTAGCCTTCCTTTTGATATAACACACCGGATTGTTTTTATTTATTCATTAAAAAAAAACGCAAATAAAAATTTTCGTGGGATTTGTTGTTTCGTGTCTTTCAATTGTTTGCGCGGAAATTTTTTCCGTTATTGACACGATGAAAGAGAAGTAGGGCAAGCTTGTCATGCGTTTGTCAAAATTGATATGAGATGGAGTAATGAGAATGATTATCGGAAACGTCATTTAGTTGCCCGTTATTAGCAATGGTGAACAGGTATATGATTTTGCTTGTGATTTGGTTACCTGGTATTCGGTGTAGGTTGACTTGTTCGAAGGTGGTGCAAGAGCCCAGGCCGGAATTTCATCTTGTAGCACCATGCAGCGCTTCGGGGATGTCGTTAATTGCTCGGACGAATACTACTTCGTTGAAGAGGTGTTCGCAATTTGCGAATTTGAAGAGAGGGCTGGCGTTCAATTACGCAAAACCTGGTAAGTGAATTATTTATTGGTAATTTTAGAGGGGTCATTCTAACACGCAGGTTCACACTGGTCCAAGCGAAATGTCCACTCCCTATTGGCCTCCCTAGTCCACACGCGAGTCTACTTAATAGTGTGGCCATTATGTGAGAGGTGACTAAGAAACTGTAACCTCTGCAAGATAAAACTTGTAACTTTAGCAAATGGAATAAAAGTCACAAGATTTTCAAACAATTGAATCGGCATTCGTTTATAAGTTTAAGAGTTTTGTAACGGCTGAAAAATTTCTGAACATTAACTATCAGCTTTAGTGATGTTCAAATTTAGTACAGGCACCATTCTTCTGGCCCCTCCAGAGCTCTGTCGCACCTTTCACCAACTTCCCCCTTTGACAAACTTTTTAATTTCTCATTTTTCTTTCAGGCAAGAAACGAACCACCCCTGAAAATTGCTTAATATACGACTGCCCAGAATTTGATATACTGCAGTCTATTCGACGTGAACGGGATTTTGATTACTACAGCTTATACGCTGATCCACTCCGTAAGTAATTTCAACAACTTTCTAACCTCATCTTAAATAAACATTAATTTAGACTAAAAATTTCTAGCTACTGAGAACACAACATGCGTAATCGGAGTTGGAATGTTTCGGCTTTTCGAAAAAAGAGCTAATTACACAGAAGCCATGGAAATATGCCGGCAGGAAGGCGGCGAGCTCGCTAACATACTCACGTCAGCTAGAACGAACGGCCTATCGAACATGGTTAGCAGCACAAATGAAAGGAAAGCTTACGTTGGGATGGATGATATCGAACACGAAGGGAAATTCATGACTGTTGCTGGGAAATTGTTAAGTTGTTTCGAATATCGGGCTTGGGCACCGGGAGAACCGAGAAGCAGAAGGAAAACGGATGATTGTGTTGTTATTGATGGGCAAAGAGGATGGAGGGTTGTTAATTGCTCAAGAAGATTACCTTTCATTTGTGAACTTCTTCCGAAAGGTCCGTTTCCGATACCGGATGACAAGAATACTAATCGGTGTGATATTGATTTGTCTAATAGGAAAATATTAAGGAGAATGCCGGTTAATAGAAACTTTCATAAGAAATCGTTAATTTTTCAATGGTTGTCAGCGTCTTTTACGTTTTGAGATTGTAGGATTTAGTTTTTAAGTAAAATCAAGTTTTAAAAGTGGCGATTGTAATGTGATAATAAAATTGGACTTTTAAGTAAATAAATTTTTGCTTTTTCAATTTCTTTAAAAGTTTCCAAAAAATCAGTCTTTTTGTCTACGAGCCTGTAAAAAGTCTGCAATCCAGCAAATCAAAAAAATTAAATAAAAAATAATTAGTTGCAAATAATATAGCTCAGGAAAAAAATTAATAAAACTTAAATTCCTGCGCTACACTAAACAACAAAAAAAATAAACCCAATTTAACGAAAAATAATTTTTTAAAATTATCTAAGATTCGTTTATTTTAAATAAAAAATAACAAAAAATTTTTTTGTGCAAAAATTAAGGATTTAGATGTTTAAAGCTCATTCAAGACACTTGCACAAGAGCTTAAGAGCTTTACAAACTCCGCTAATTACAAAGCGACTAAAAATTGAAAATAATTATTCTAAATTCATTCATATATACTGTACATTAAATTGGACTTAAATTAACGTGGTAGCTTAATAGAAAATTTTTAACAATTTTTTTTTCTTTTCTAAAGAAATTTTTTTTTTTTTCATATCGGGGAATTTTTTTTATAAAAAAACCTAAAAACTTATAATTTGCATATAATTGGTAAGAATATTTTCTAATTTTTTTTTATCTTTTAATTAAAAAAAGATTTGTATAAATATACTGTATATATATATATACTTGAGACGAAAAAAAAAATTATTTTCACTTGGCCAAAGTTTCGAAAAATTTAGAGGATTTGGCTTCAGGCGTTTAACGCCAAAGAATTTAATTATTTAATTTTTTTTTTTTAGTTTTTGTGAATTTTTTTTTAAAACAACTAACAAAAGCGAATCGTAGACTTCTCCGGAAACACATAGAAGGCACGCAATTCCCCTCATTATTTTTCTCTATTTCTTTTGCTTTTAACTGGCGTTTCCGTCGAATGAAGGACATTTTGATTCTATTGCAGTGTGCAGGTATTACGTATAGTTTTATTAATTTTTTTCATGGTCCCGTATTATTTTCTTAAAATAAAATTTCGAGAAAAAAATTTTTGGCTAATGATAGAAATAGAGAAAATGAGGTGGTTCACTAATACACCATGCATTATTTACTTCCCTTTTTTATTTTAAATAATCTATCATTTTTCTTTGATATGATTTTCAAAAAATGAATAATACCGAATATTTTTTTTTTTTGACTGCTTCTATACTGCTTTTTTTTTATAGTGAAAAATATTATAAATGTAACAATAATATTTACATGCAAAGGTAAAATTTATTTAAAATTGATAAAGTTCATTTACAAATTTGTGCCCATTAAAATCGTTATTTTTTTTAAAATTTGGGCTAATTTAATGTACTTATACGCCGATCATTTTTTTTTTTTTTTTTAGGAACAAACCATAATTTTTTAAATTCTGTTTTTCATTTGTTATAAAATTTACAATTGTTATTTATTTAATTAATTTACAAAATAAATTATATATATCTACAGAATTGAGTTCACTTTTCGAAAAAAATGTTTCTTTAAACACTTTTTATTTGTTGATGTAAGTTGGTCCGTTTTTAATTCATCGATCACTACGATCTCGGTTTTTTACAATTTTAATTAAATCACAATTAATATACCGAGTCCAGCCGGGATGACAACAATTAAAATTTTATTTATTTGAAAAAACCGAGGCCCAATCGGAAATTTTTTTGTTTTTATAAAAAAAAATCAGTTAAAAATTATTTCTAACTGAATTTTTTTTTTAAATATTATTTTCGGAGTCCATAAGTCCACATTGATGGACGCGGCGTGGACTACGTGAGTAACTTGAAAAACATTATGGCCAAGGAGATGTTGATGAATAGGACCAGCATTATCAGTTGCTGACGTGAAAACCAATCCTGTAACAATTTATTAGTTAGTCTATTTATACTTGAAGGAACATTAAAGACAATTAGAATTCTTAAAATTATCGGTTAAATGGCTTTTTTCTTAAATTAGCATGAGGGTCACGTTTTGAGAAGATAATATTAAGGGTGCTTTCTTGAGGAAAACATTTTATTTTTTAAAAAAAAGTTTCATTGTCGGTTTTTTTAAAGCCAAGTATCAGTTATTATATAAATAGGCCTAAATTTGTTGGCGCGAAGGTTTTGGGTTTCATCAAAATTTAGTTGCACAACCTCTTTTACAAAAATAAATACTTTGCCTTTACAAATCTCTAATTCCTCATCATCTCGACCCTGTAGAGCGCTACTGTCGAATAAATGATAAAATAAAATTGAAATAAAATTGTAACTATACAGTATAGCGCTAGTGTCGTTTTACTTTGTAAATCGACCCTGTAGAGCGCTACTGTCGAATAAATGATCATAAATAAAGAGCAATCAAAATCTTTGTAAATACTTTTTTGTTTTGAGAAACTGGCCAGACTCCGTTGGATTGGAAAATAAAATATATGATCTTTCAAAGGCAGTTCTGCAGTATAAAACAATGTCACAGCTATCTAATAAAGTAAACAGAAGCTAAGCTACACTCGTAGAGTCACTACTTTGCATTGTTCACTGGTCACCAATTTATAAATTCTTCTCCGTTAGCAAAAATTCATAAATTGCACAAAATAATTACTAGCCTAGAATAGTCTCACTGCTTTAAGCCAAGTCTGATTCCAGATCAACAATGAGGTCACTATTCCATTGCAGCGACTCTTAGAGCAGACTTTTTCATCTGCTTCTCTCAAAGAAAGATTCTTAATACTTCTGTGCCTTTGATCCCGCTTTTTGGGGTTTAGCCAATAAGGCCTGCACTAACCCCAGACTCATTTTCTCACTTTTCCGTGTCATCAAGCCCTGCCCAGCTTATCTGCGCAATTTGTATTCAACCTGTAGTAATTTTTAAAGGCCAAAGCACCAATACACCTTATAATTTACCAAAACTGGTTTCAAATCATTTTTCTTGAATTTCATTCCCAAAAAAATAACTTTAAATTTAATTATTTAATAAACTTTCATTATTTACGTCCTTAACAACGGTAAAAATTAAGACGGTATAGACACTTTCATAGCTTAGCATTGAGTTATACATCTTTTTACAAGATTACAATTGCAAAAACAAAATGTCTGCCGCATGCGTGGCGCTTATTTTTCAATGGAAAACTTTAACCCAAAATCCCCACGTGGCCATTTTAATTATTTCCACACCCCAATAATATTATTTTCCTCGTACCTCATGCCTCATTTTAAAAGCCAAAAAATTTACAAAAAACGTATTCGAATACCTTAAAATGAGGACTAGTAAAATACAAAAGTGGATTTGCTCGAAGACGTTCCGATTCTTCTTGCATTTTTCTAACTTCTTCTCGCCTTGCGGAGCTTAAAACAGAAGCTTCTTCCCTTGACATTGGCTCGACAGCTTTCGGTAAAACTTGAACATCAGGCAGTGACTTTTTCCTTTGAAGCGGTTGACTAGATGGAAGCGCCTGAAACCCAAAACAATTACTCAACACATGGCATTCAAAAATTTATTTTTTTCAAACAAAAAAAAACACAAAAATAACATTCATAACACAAAATTAAAAAAAAAAAAAAAATAACTGACCTCTACTGGAGGGGTATTAATCCAACTTTCACTAGCCCGCCTGGCTAAAAGCGCCGGGCTAAACATAAGATCTTCCTCTTCATCTTCTTCATCTCCCGTATACCAAATCATTTTAAATGCACTTTATTTACAAATTAAAAATTAAAAAAATAAATCCTGAGATTAAGAAAGACAAACTAAGAAAAAAGAGAACATTTTTGTAATTAAGATTGCACGAAAATTAAAGCAGACGCTAAAAAAAATTTTCAACACTGTTATCCCCACATCAACTGAGCAACTGCATTTTATAAAAAAAAAAATCAACACCAGAATAATTTTTTTTTTTTAAATTTTATTTATTTAATGACTGCCAGAAAAATTTAATTAAATTGAAACGGAATACATTTTATGAATTAGACGTTAATTTCGCAATCGCTCACAAGTATAGTATTGCGAGAATGATTTAGTTTTATCAAGGATATGGAGCTTTTGAGTGATTTTTAACATATTAAACCAAAAATAATTTTAACAAAAGATATCGAGGGTCTAGGAAAGACAGTTTTAGAAGTCTCCCACTTCGTGTTCAGCTTGTTGCCAAGTTTCTTCGAACATTCCTATTCCTACAGATTTCTTTCAATACCTCATCGTCTGGTTTGACATGTCAACTTTTTGGTTTTAAATTTTGAAAAAAAAAATTTTTACTTTCCAGATGTTGGGGTTGATTTTTTTTTTTTAATTTTTCTACAGGATAAATCTTTTTTTTAAAATTTTTTATTTCCTTAAATAAAAAATAAAATAGTGGCCGTTTTGATCTATTTACTGTCTGCATTATTCTACAATTGCTATTTTAATGTTTATCTTGGCGGGTATTCAAATTAAAAAGAAAATTTTTTCTTAAGTTTGGCTTTAAGTTAAACTTGAAATTTACCGAAAAAATATTGTTTAATATATAAATTTAAATGGTAATTGATAATTTCATCGTTCGATGTTATACTTTCGAAATTTTCAATAGTAACGAGATTCATGGTCAGCAGCTGATTTGGTATAAACGAGATTTTTTAAAAAAAATAACAATTTTGAGACCTAATCACATAATCTGGCTTTTGTTTTTCCAGAAACGATGATTCAGCCTCTATTTTTCATAAAAATTGAGACGAGATTTTAGCTATGAATTTTGTTTGCCTCAAGAAAGTCGATTTTTCAAAATCTTGAACGAATAATGCTAAAAACTGTATTTTCTCCGAACAATCTGACTTCATCATCATTGCCTTCATAGAATTTCCGAGGCCAAGGCATATCCAACGATACCCCGCAAGCCTAATTTAAAATTTTTTAATTTTTTAAAAAAATGTGAGTTTTTAATTTTTTTAGTTTTTAAAAATAAAAAATTTGTTTTGGTTGTTAAAAACTTGGTTTTTCGAAAGCCTGATCCTAACTTTGACGCTCTTAGTAAACAAACCTCTTCAAGGCACATCTTAAAATATTTTATTTTCCCCACCTTCAAAAATAAATTTTTTTTAAAAATAAATTTTTATTCCTACAATTTTAATTGTAATAGCCTCCAAAGACATCTCCAGAATAAGGCATATTCAACGACACCCCACATGCTAATCATTGCTGAGATGCAAAATTTAAAAAAAATTAATCTAATTTAAATTTTTGAAAATTTTTAAATTTAAAAAAAAAATAAAACCTGAAAATTTTAATTTATTAAAAACTAGACATGTTGGGTATTGTTGGATCCGTCTAACGCTTTAGAATTTAATTGCAGCAACAAAATTTAAAATCTGAGGCTTGAGTAGGCAAAATCTGGAAACAGAAACTGCCGAAAAAGTTTTCCGAAGAAAAATCAAGTTTTTCAAGTAAAGCGAGTGGGGTATCATTGGATGAGCCTTGAACTGTAAATTTCCTGGAAGTAATCAGAAATGAAATCGACTCTTGAATAAAAAAATAACCTGGGAGCTAAGTTCCTTGGAAATTTTGTTTGTAAAAAATTTTAAGTTTTTGTAATAAGCGTGTGGGGGTGTCGTTAAATATCCTTTTATTGAAAAAAAGCAAAAATAAAAACGGAACTTTGGCAAAAGCAGATGACAAATTTAAAAGAAAAACGTAGTCTAAAAATATGGAAAATTCTGCAAGGACCGAGTTCTGCAGAACTTTAAAATAGATGAATTTCACAGATTTGATTTTTGGTAAGTTTTCTCAACAAAGGAAAATTTTAATATTTTCAATGGAATCTTGGGGAAATCTCGTCTCATTTTTTCTACTTACATTTTCGATCTTACAACTAACAAAAAACACAAATCAAAGAATAAACACTAATCAGGCGAGAGTAGCTCAGTGCAAAATAGCAAAAAAATTATACAAAGTTAGTTAAAAACAATGAAAGATTTCGGAAAGCTTTGCTCTACATATTGAAAGTGCACAGTGTTCGATGACTATAATTCACGAATCTAATAAACTAGCTCCAACAATTAGCTTATTTCCAAATTACTCGGACATAAACCAAATGCACAATTGGAGCGATTTTACCGTCCCCGTGAACAAATTTAAGTCCTCGAATTTTAAGAACACATTTTCCACTCACACTAAACAAACGTGCAGTTATCATCACGAAAAAAAAAAAAAAAAATTAGTTTCATCCATTCATGATTAGGCCTATCACCGTTATTATTGTTCAGCCATTTTTCACACCCGATACATCCAATGAAAATCGGTTCCTCGTAAATATCATTAATCGATCGCGTAATCCCGAGCTAAAGTAAAATGAATTATGGCATTTTGTGTCAATAAAAATTTAGGGATGAGCAAAGAAGCAGTCAATCGGAAATAATAACATGATGTAAGAAAAAAGGAATCATTCTATTTCAGTGAGTGCATTTGCTACCATATTGTGTCAAGAATAAAATCTTAAAATAAATAATGCGGATATATGAAGTATGCACAGACCAAATTAACTTTCACGCCGCGCTACATCGACAGGTCGAAAGCCAAACCGTTTCGAGTTAACCGTAGGATTAGCTGGCAATTAGCCAAACGTTTAGCCCAACTCCTATCCCTTCTATTCCTTACTGCCACATGGCTTTTTCGCGGTTTCCTTTTTCTTTTGCTTATCGATCGGAAATGAATATTTTATCAGTTTTAATCTTATCACGAAAATATAAACAATTATTTAAAAAAAGGGAAACAAGATTCACATTTAAGCGTGGAATGGGTTTATCAAAGTAAATTAGCATTCCCATTGATTAAATAAAGCGAATTATCGCATCAAGTCTGTCATCATCATTATTAATAAGAATGGTTATTAATGTTAATAGTTAAGAGAAGCAAAACCCCGCAGCGATATTCCTTCGATTAATCTAACGTCAAAAGCGTAATCGTGAATCATGATTTCATTATTAATGGATGGGACCAGTGAAGAGTAAACATTTAGTGAATACAGTGAATGCATATACAGGACATACATAACACTCTGGTGACTAAAGCCGTGACAAAAAGAAAATTTATAGCGCAGAAGAATTTAGAATTGAATATAATTTTCTGAAAGCTTGTATTTAGGTTAAGAGACATTGCAGTAGGAACTTTATTTTGCATGAAGACATTTTTCGTTATTTCGAAGTTTTAGATTTTTGTGAAAATTGACTGAACGAACTGGTCTGTTAAATTTTAATTGTTATCGAAAAATTCTCGAGGTGAAAGGGCATCCGACGACACCCCGCATGACTACTTTCAAAAATTCGAGATTTTAGTCAATTTCCTGAGGAATTTTCTTTTTTCCGAAATTTTGATTCGGATCGTCGTTAAAGAATTTGCGAGAACAAAACATATCAAATGACACCCCACATGCCTATTGACAAAATTTTCAAAAATTGCTAAAATTTTCAAAAATTTCCTTTTTTTTTTCAATTTTTTTAAAATTTCAATTTTTTTAAAATTTCAATTTTTTTAAAATTTCAATTTTTTTAAAATTTCAATTTTTTTAAAATTTCAATTTTTTTAAAATTTCAATTTTTTTAAAATTTCAATTTTTTTAAAATTTCAATTTTTTTAAAATTTCAATTTTTTTAAAATTTCAATTTTTTTAAAATTTCAATTTTTTTAAAATTTCAATTTTTTTAAAATTTCAATTTTTTTAAAATTTCAATTTTTTTAAAATTTCAATTTTTTTAAATTTAGACATGTGGCGTATTGTTGGAGGCGATTTCAACTACAAAATCTAATGGGCAGTAATAAAAAAAATGGGATTCCAGTCTTGGACAAAAATACTTGGAAAAACAATTTTCCGGGAAATCTATTGCTGGAAAAGTAAAAGTTGTTCAAAGTATGTGAGTTGGATATGCTTTAACCTGGAAAATTCTTTAAGAATGAAGAAAAAAAAACAAGAGTGAAAATTTTTTTGCAAAAGTCTTATTTCACTACGAAAATAATGGTCTCATTTACACAAATTGTCTATACAAGCAAAACAATATGCAACATTCAAAACGATTCTAATCTCCTGCGCTATCATGCATAAAAAATAATATAAAAAAATAACTTACTCCTTTAGGTGCGCCTCCCTTTGCAGTTGAGCTATTAACAAATAAGGATTCCGTTCTCTTAGGTTGAGCTCCTACAGATAAATCACCTCCTGCAGGTGCTGGCGTTCTTCTCCTCACTGCAGTTTCGTTAGCAGGCACTGTATACGGCGCAGGCGTAGCTCCAGCACCTACGACAGCTCCATTACCGGTGTCTGGCATAGGCGTCGTACCCCTAACCGCAGATGGTGCCCTTAACCCTCTATCCATATCCGGGGGATTTGCTTTATCTATCGAAGGCTGTCGAGAACCTATTGATAATCTAGGTATTGCCTTATTTAACCGATCCACACTCGGATCTCTGCTAGGCGGTCTTTTATAATGATCGAAATGATCACTCATGGCTTGTTGGAAGGAAAGTGAAGGGGGTTCTCCCGTAACCTGAGAGTTTCTCCTTATATTAACCCGACTTCCAGTTCCGACATCAGCTCTGACATTTATTGACGACATTCGGTTTACATCGGGTCCTACTTGATTCATATACGGCTTCTCCTCGACTGATTGTTGTTGCTGGAATTGAGGAGGTTGTAGGTACTGTTGAGGAGTTTGGAATTGAGGTTGCGGAGGAGGGGGATAAGCAGTTTGTGCAGGAGGTTGCGAAGGCTGAACGTAATTTTGTTGAGAATAAGGAGTGTCTTGTGAATATTGTCGAGCCGATGCCAATTGACTAGTCGAAGAATGTAAATCCACTGATGATTGTTGTCCTAATAATTTATTCGGTATATCCTGAAATTCTGTCGATTTGTATTTAGGAAATTCAGGTCTTCTCGTTCGATTAATGCCCGGCTGTTGGAAATCAGGTGAAAATTGTTTCGCTGTTGCTAAAGCAATTTCCGAATCCTCTTGTGCTACGGCCGCTGCTGTGTCTGCTAATTCACCCTTCCCTCGAGCTGTTGCAGTCCTTGAAATAGCGATATCTGCCTTTTGAAGCGCGAATTTACTAGCTCTTTGTGCTGCGTTAACAGCTGCATCTATTCTTTCTCTAAATTTGGCAGATCTTATTAAAAATAAATGCTTTTTCTTTTGCGATGTTATTAAAACATTATTTTTATATTTCCCTTCTTCTTTTGTGCCGTCTTTGAATGTGGTTACACCGTATCCGTATTTTTTGTTATTAAACCATTCTCCTTCGTATTTAAGTCCGTCTGATCTTTCCCCTATACCAAACCCCGATCGTTTATCGTTTTTCCATTCACCCATATACGTTTCTGTTACTGCTTTGTCCATCATTTCATCCTGGAAAAGAAAAAAAATTAAGAGATATAAAGTTGCACTTTGGAGGAATGCAGTGGAGTCTTTGGGCTTGATCATTTCGAGAAGACAGAGAGGGGAAAACATTCTTCTGTATCAGGGCCGAAGAGGAACGAAAAACTTCCGAGGAACGAAAGCTTCGTGACGCCACTGAAGAGATGTTTATTTAATAAATATATATCATCTGTTTGGAAATAAGCTGGAGGAAGAAACCGAACCAGAGGAACAACGATGCTAGTTTTGGAAAACATTTTGCGAGATTATTAGCATAACGTGACCGCAAAGATGCGGGGATTGTCGGAAGTTGTTTTAAAGTTAATCGGAAATTTGCACATATATTCTCGTGTTTAAAGTGAAAACTATATTTAGAATATTAAAGGGATAAAAATGTAGAAAAGCGTGTTGTCTACAGCATGGCGATAAATGTAAATCTCCAGGCTGTTGCAGATGTCGAAAAATAGTTGGTCAATATTTTCCATCGAAGCAGGAAAATATTTTGAATGGCTGCAGATTTCTTAAAGCAGAGTGAGACCAAAAGCGTTCACCGTTGCTGAGGAGATCTGCCGGATTAAGAGTGCTCACTTCAACTTAAACTTCGTTTCCACATCATCCCTCCACTGACTGTGAGATGAAATTTTGAAAACGAAGCTTGCACAATGGTCTCAATAAAAAGACAAGAATGGCTAAACAGTAAAAGAACCAATGCGTTTTATTTAAAAAAGATTGAAACGTTCATAGGAATTACCCTAAGCCACGTCAACGGTTATGAACCAAACATCTGAAGCTTAGCACCGTCGTTAAATTAATTCTTTCCTCAGCTATTAAAATTTGCCTCAAAAATTCAAATATAATCCGCTAAAATCTCAACTTTAAAAACTCTTACATAGTAATAAAAATTACGCGAATTATTTGACAAAAAAAAAGAATCACGTTAGACCTGAACTGTCTTCCTGAAATCTTTCATCACATAAACATAAATCTCTGCCAAGAAAACTCTTACGCTGGGTTTTTGGAAATGAATTACATCACGACTTAATTTATGCAACATATCGAGAGCAAACTGCATCGTTTTTATTTCCACAACTTTAAAAAAATTTTACTTACTTCTACAACAAAGCTAGCATTGGAATCTGTATGTGCAGATTGATGGGAAAGACCAGATTGGTAAGATTCTGTGCTAACCCAAGAGGCACTACTGGCTGTACTTCGAAGGCTTCCTGTGGTCCCCGCTTTCCCCCCTTTTTCTACTTCACCATCTAAACTTCTTTGTTTTTTCATTTTCTGGAAAAAAATAATTTTTCGTTATTTTTGAAAAGAAACCCGTAAAAAATGTTTGGGTGAAAATACTCACAGACAACATATTCTTAAAATTACTGGAAGATTTTTCTACAAGCGATCGTCTTCTAGCAGGAGCAGCTGTCGGATCACTTTTCGCTTTTAAAACGAAACCTCCTCGGGAGTCATCAACCCTTCTGTCTCGTTCTACAGCAGGGTTTGTGTCTCCCGCAACTCCTCCCTCGTTGCTCCTCAGCGAGGTCAATGAGGCACGTATTGACTTGTTCGGTCGGTAGTGGGACGCTAGGCCGAAGGGTGCACTCGTTCGTACACCATAACCGTGTCGCATTCCTCTTAGCCATTGTCCTTGGTACGTTCCTGCAAAAGGAAAAAAAAACCAAAAAAGTCGGTTAAAGCAAAACGTAATACAGAAAACGTGTTTTCTCTCAGTAAGAGGAAATGTAAAGTCGAGAATGTGGGAATCCCAGTGGACGAAAGTATCAGCTTTCAGCCTAGATATTCAAATTTAGATCCCTTTTCGTACATCCTGACCTGTTAATGTGTTGAAATTATGGGGGATGGTTTTGAGTTCCAGTATATCCTTCGTATTTTACTTCATCAATTATTTAATGTAGGAAATCTGAGATATTGAATCTGTTGTTTTTGACCTTTCTGAGGGCATTCGATGAAGTTACCCCAAGGAAAGTGAGTTTGTGCATCATTAAGCATTTTAAAATTCCAAGTGGAGGAATATTAATATGATGGGAGGTCGAAGAGTTCGAGGAGCTTGAAGAATTTTTAATTTATTTCCAAAAAAGTCTCAGATCTTTGCATAGATAAAAAAATTCATGGACTGAAAAATTTGGGCTGAGCCCGGGTAGGTAAAGGAGGCGGTTCTGGTGGGACCTCATACAAAGAATGGATGATGGTAGCCAAGCACAGGCTGCACTAAAGGGAAGACCAGTGGCATAGCTAAGGTTTGGTGGGCCTGCCCGCAGAGCTGATTTTTTGGGCCCACCTTGCCTGCAAAAATCATGAAATCTTTTTTTTGGTTGGTGGTCCCCTAAAGACTGGTGGGCTCGTCCGCGTCACGGGATCTGCAGACCTGTTAGTTACGCCATAGCGTAACTAACAGACGAGAGTGGCGCGCCACTCCACTGGGGAAGACCCCGAGGCACCGGTCCCCCCGGCCACCCACTCAAAAGATGGAAGGACTAATGGCAATCAACTTCACAAGAAGCCGGATGGTTTCCTAGTGAACAGACCGGAAAATTTTTAAAAAGGCAGAAGAGGAATAAATAAAAAGAAGAAGAGAACCTGAGTGAGAGGAATTACAAGCAAGGAATTACAATAAAAATCGTTCAAAATGGCGCCCAATGAGTTACATTTGGGTTCTGCAACAGGATGTAGGTTATGTTAGGAAAGCTTAAACAAAGTTCATTTGACATCTGTAGTTGAATCTACCTGGAATGCAAGACTGCGTCACGTCTACACAAAGTGTTCAGGTCCTGACCAGGTAAACCCAACAATTTTAGCTTCCACAAAGAATTGGGCACTTGAGCCCAACAACATAGACTAATTTGAAACTTTATTGACCTAACACAGTTCAAAATAATATCTCATTTGAGAAAAAAAAAGTTTCAGCCTAAAAGTTTCAATTTGAAGCCAAAAAAGTTTCAAAATTGAAACTTTTTGACTTCAAATTGAAACTTTATGTGTAAATAGTTTCAGGAAAGTATCATTTGAAACTCATTTGCACTCAATTTGAAACCGAAAAAGTTTCATCCCCCAGTGAAACCTAAAAGTTTCAAATTTTCTCA
The DNA here is from genome assembly GCA_023512825.1 of Liposcelis brunnea. Lineage (NCBI taxonomy): Eukaryota > Metazoa > Arthropoda > Insecta > Psocodea > Liposcelididae > Liposcelis > Liposcelis brunnea. The sequence continues at coordinate 8,878,577 of CM042070.1, read as the reverse complement.
AATATTTTGAACTGTGAATTCCCATTGATTATGATAGTTCCTCTTTCCTCAAATCTTTTCAGAGAGGAAAATTACACATTCTTCTGACTTTAACCAAAAATTCAACTCCAGATTATTCAAAGACTCAATTTTTTTTAAAATGTCAAATTTGTATTCACGTCAAGAATGTTCAACGCACTTTAAAAATCTTTTTCCCCTAATTTCCTAAAAAATAAAATCTTCGCTACTTCAATTTTTTGTTTACCCAAGATTTTTTTTAAAGAAAAACCCCCTTGCTTGAAAAATAAATCACGCACAAATCTTCAACTGACAAAATTTGATTTCCCGTTCCCAAATTTGAATAAAATTCCACAATTCAAAATAAATAAATTCTTATAAGTTAAAATATCGTTTTATCTAAACGGAGACCTCACACCATCCGGTCAATAAACGACAGCGTGAAGGCTACCCCCTAATGAATCATGGAGCAAATGTTTGTGATTCGCTCAAAATGAATGTTTATAAGTGCCGCCAATTAGAGTTTTTGGCAAAAAGACCGGTTTTCACTTTGCCAGGGACTTTTTAAACAACAATGGTGAGTTGAAACCGAGAAGTTTTGTCGCACACTGGTCCCATTTTTTTTCCTTAAAAAAAAAAAAAAAAAGGACCCTTCGACTATTATTCTTTGTATTTACCTGAAAGTTAGTATTTTTTGTCCAATTTTTTCGGAGAAAATCCGAAAGACTATTTTTTGTTTTTAATTCCCTTCCAAAATTTTGGAGCAAGTCAACGGCGAAAGAAATGCAAAAATCCTTCGATTGCTACAAAATGATCTTGCTTTTCATCTTTGTGAGTTTCTAACAAACTTGGATAATTGGTTTTAGCTATTAACGGGGAAGCTTTTGTAGAAGATAAACGTGGCGAGGCAATATTATAAATCGAGATCATCCTTGTGCCGCAGGAGAAATTAAATTCTGATATAAAGTCTTTCGTCTATTGAAAGAAATTTACTTTATTAACTTTGCGTCAACAATTACATCCGCTACAATGTTGATGAGTTGGAGACAGAGAGTCCCGTCGATATAACAAATCATTTTCAGCATTCCTTTTTTTTATTATATTTTGTTAAGAATTCGGGAATTTGGGGAATCTTCTGTTAGCTCCTAGAAACGATATTTAAAAAGAGCTGATGTCGTTTTAATTAATGCAATGTTCCCGGAGATCACTAATATCGCTTGAGCTTGAGGAAAATTCGCAGGAGAACGCTAATGTCGTTTTAATTGGTGCAAAGTCACTGGAGAAAACTTGCCGGAAATCCGGAATAATCCGGAAATAATCGGAATATCGAGAATATATCATGAAAAGCATTCAATAAAGGAATCAGTAATAGTTCGTAAAACTGCCGTAGGTAAAGCGCTAGCTTCGTTTTAGTTTAAAAAACTAAAGACATGAGCGTAAATGTCGTTTTAGTTCATGAAACAGCTCCACGTGGCGTCAGTGTTGTCTCTAGTTCGTAAAACAGTCGCTGTTAGCGCTGGTGTCGATTTTAGTTCGTAAATAGGGCGATAGTATCATTTTAGTTCAGAAAATTGCCGCTGTTCGGTGTTAAAGTAAATTTTAGTCTGTAAAAACAAGACCGAAAGTGCTAGTGTCGCCTTAGTACGTCAAAGAGTCACTAAAGAGTTCAAACATCGCTGTCAGACTCTAATTTAATTTATAAAATTCTTGTTAAGAGAGCGCTAGTGAAGTTCTTAGTTTATAAAATTGCTACTACAGAGCGCTAGTGTCACTTTAATTCTGGAAATAGCCGCTAGAGAGCGTAAAATCACTTTTAATTCTAGATATTCGCATTAAAAAGCATTGGTTGCCGTTTTATTTTTATAAAATCGATGCTAAAGAGCGCTAGTGTCGATTCTAGTTAGAAAATCAGTCGTTGGTGAGTGTTTAGTCGCTTTAGTTTATTAATCAGTCAAAAGAGAGTGCTTCTGTCGCTTTAATATGTGTAATGGTAAAGGGGAGCAAGACATTATTCTTTAGCTCAGATCTGGAAAGGTGTAAACAAAGGTCAGAAAATTGGTTTGTTAAAAAAAAATTGTAAGGAAGAAGCAATGATTTTAGTTTTTTTCCAGTTTTTTTCTAGTTTTAAGTTAACAATTTTTTTCTTTAAATGTTGCGGAGAGGAGAAGGATTACATATCTCTGCTTTCCCTCTGACCAGAATTGTTTAATCTAAGACCTAATTTTTCTTTCCTGTGTTTACGGTCAACTCGGAAGACGTTTCTCTTCATGATCCAATCGCCCACATTGTCAACGAATATCTCGTTAACGTAAATTATGTTTGTCGAGTTGAAACTTAGTGTTTCCCTTCAAAGCAAAGGCGCCTGCTTGAAGACAGTCAAGGGGCATAACCTTCCTCTTGTCTCAGTGAATAAGATTGTAAGATTCGTCGCCCTCCGGAAAATTAGTTAATTATGTTTTAGTAGCTTGAGCCTAGAGGCGCCAACCCCAGTCCAAATAATGCTTTTGTGTGAAGGCCGCCTTTGACCGCGAATTAAAGAAGCTGCAGGTAGACTCTCATGTTCCTTTCATTGGTTTCAAAATAAAGCAAAAACTTTGTACAGCGGATGCGAACTACAAAAATTCAATTGTGAATTGGGCATTTCATTTAAAAAGCTGCAAATCAGGCACAAATATCCGCCAAGATTTTTCCTTAGCCACTAATCGGGTTTGGAGTAAAAAAAGCACCTAATATTTTTACGCCTTGCTTGAAAAAATAAACTGGCTTCCTCGAATTTTCCGAAAGCCTGCGCACAAAAATAACAATACTCACAAATATTCCTATTGATATTTTACGTTTAACTAAAACACTGAACCTAATAAAATCAGATTTTTGTTTTCAATTTCACAGAATGAAAATACTCTCATTCAAAGCGAAAGCAAATATAACGTACAAACAAAACACGACGGTCAATGACCCAGTTATACAGTCGAATCCCGTGAAAAAAAAAAGAACTTTTCCAGTCGGCGGGAATTGTATTCCGTTTTCCTCTCGAAACCTCGTTCGACCCCTAACACAGTTTTAAAATATAAAATCCGAGGAAGAAGTCATGCAACCCTAATAAACAACGCCAAAGATAACATTCCCAGTTAACAAATTGCCCTCTAGCCAGTGTTAAAAGTGCTGTGGACAAGGAGAAAAAACATAAAACGTTCATATTTTACGACGTTTCAGTAAAACGAGAACTTTTAATAATAAAAATCTCCGTATATTTCCCTGGGATTTATACGTTGCAATTTTTTGGTCTATCAAAGAGAGAAAATCTTTTCACACAAAAAAAAGAGGGAAGGAAAAAGATGATTCAGTGAGAATGCACCAGTATTGGAAACGTCTGCAGTACATAAGTTGTACTTTCGACGCACGTGGCGTCGCCGCGGTCTTATCGATCTATGGTATCATCAGCTGCTCGACTGCTTACTCCGGAGTCTTCTTTGTTCCAAAGAGTTTTCCTCCTCTTTTCTTCCATCTCACGTGCTTTCTTTCAAATCTACTCATTTCGAATGAAAGCATAAAAAACTGAATGGAATTTTCCCATGCTTTAGGAAAATTTTTTTGGCAAGCGTAAAAAAAAAAGAAAAAGATTTTTCGAAATTATGCTGACACAGTTTTCCCATTTCCGTGTAGCATAATGTTATATCTCTCCCCCGGATCTAAAACTGTCAAAAAAGGAAATTATTTTAAAAGAGAGGTATACAGGATTTTCATTATGTTTTTCGGTAAAATTGTCAGTTTTCTCTTTTGTTATGCTCGATGAATGAAGGTGTATATACACGTCCGTTTGTAATTTTCCTCTCGTTCTTGCCTCTTTGCAACGCATCATTTTTACATTCATGTTCATTTTATATGTATAAATGTCATAAAGCACTTCTACTTCCGTCTCTAAGGAGATAAACCCAGTAATTTTATTAACTAAAATCCGTTTTCTGGTTGTGAAGGAAGCCCTTTCCAGTCCGCAACAGGTAACCGAGCTGCGGCATAACTTCCGTTCTTCGGTCACGCTGACCTCGATTTTCTACCTGGATAGGGGGAAGTTTTTACATATTTAAGGAAATCTGGATTTTAGTTTTAAATTACAAATGAATTCTTTGGAATTTTGCGAATATTTTGTGTGAAGGTTGAATGATCAGATTTTCAGGGAAATTTATGCATAATGAAGGGAAGTGCTCTGTATACAACAGAATAATGGATGGAATTTGTGCTGTAAATTGCTGAAAACGAAATAGCCAAATTTTTTTCCAAATTTCTTTTCGAGCAATTTTTTTCCAAATTTCTTTTCGAGCAATTTTTTGTAAAATTTCCTGTCAAGTAACTTCACCCGAAATTTCTTGTCAAGGAATTTTTTCTTTTTAAGTTTTTTGGAGCAATTTTTCTTGAACTTTCTTGTCGAGCAAATTTTTATAAAACCTCTTGTCGAGTAATTTTTTGTAAAATTTCTTGTCGAGCAACTTTCTCCCGTTTCTTGTCAAGGAATTTTTTTAAAATTTTTTTGCGGAACAATTTTTCTGGAAATTTCCTGCTAAGCAAATTTTGTCAGAGCTTCTTTTGGACCAAATCTTAAAATTTCTAATGGACCAAATTCCCCCAAAATTTCTTCTGCACCAAATCTTTCCAAAATTTCCTGTTGAGCAAATTCCCCCGAAATTTCTTGTGCACCAAATCTTCCAAAATTTCCTGTTAAGCGAATTCCCCCGAAATTTCTTGTGCACCAAATCTTTCCAAAATTTCCTGTTGAACGAATTCCCCCGAAATTTCTTGTGCACCAAATCTTTCCAAAATTTCCTGTTGAGGGAATTCCCCCGAAATTTCTTGTGCACCAAATCTTTCCAAAATTTCTTTCGGACCAAATTTTTCCAAAATTTCTTTTGGGCTCGTTTAAAGGACCAAATTTTTTTTAAAATTTCTTGTGCACCAAATCTTTCCAAATTTTCCTGTTGAGCGAATTCCCCCGAAATTTCTTGTGCACCAAATCTTTCCAAAATTTCTTTCGGACCAAATTTTTCCAAAATTTCTTTTGGGCTCGTTTAAAGGACCAAATTTTTTTTAAAATTTCTTGTGCACCAAATCTTTCCAAATTTTCCTGTTGAGCGAATTCCCCCGAAATTTCTTGTGCACCAAATCTTTCCAAAATTTCTTTCGGATCAAATTTTTCCAAAATTTCTTGTCGAGCAATTTTTTTTCGAAATTTTTTGCCGTGCAAATTATTTCAAAATATCATATCAACCAAATTTTTTTCTTCACAAACAATTTTTTTTGTAATTCTAAATTTCCCTTGCCAAGGAAAAACATATAAAATTTTCCACCAGACAATTCTGGAAAAATTATTTTTGTCAAAATTTTATAAAGCTTCCACATAAATTGGTTCAACAAGAAAATCCGCGATTTACTTTTCAATCAAATAAAATTTTCAACAATTCGTGTAAAAAGGACTTTTCCTTGGAAAACCGTGATTAAGTTCAGCTTCTGACGTACAGACAACCTTGCTCAAAGTCTACAGATAACAAAACATGAAAAAAGTCATTCACACAAAGTAAGCAACAAAAAAACACCTTAAGCTCATTCGGAACGAAAAAACCTTCAAATGAACCCGTCTGGGTAAAAATGAGTCAGACTTGATAATTCACACCGTGCACGCCTCATGCTGTTTGATTTTTCACAAAAATGACTAAAAAAAAAAAAAAAAAGAAAGAAGAAGAGTTAAAAAGACGGTAAGAGAAAAAAAATTCATACAAGTCGCCAAAATTTCGTTCCCACAAACTATTATCACTCCTGGCTCAGTGACAGGAAAACTTTTAGTCGGGAGTACAAATTAAATTGTTGCCCGTATGCAGCGACTTCCTCTTCTTCTTTAAAGCTTTCTAAAAAAATTTTAACAATGAATTATGTCTTGCATTTTGCATTCTGCATTCCAAACTTAGACAAAAGTTTTCACACAGAGAGTTTCAGCAACTTTTGAGGGTCACAGGATGAAAATCAGTCACAAAATCACAAAAAGAAAGTGAAAACTTTCAAGTAGAGAAAATGAAAGGATCTGGTGACCCAGTGAATAAAGTCAGTTTAAGTGAAAAATGGCATCTACACCACAATGTAAACGTCTGCTGGGGCCTCAGCCTCGCCCTGTGACTCTACTTTTTTCAAACCAAAACTAAAACCAGGAAAACCTAGATTGGCACGTTCAGATTTCTCCAGCAAAAGCCTCTAGAGATAGCAAAAGTAATTACTGTCATTTGATAGACCACAACCGATTACAGCAATAAAAACCCCCAGCCGATGCTTCCCAAAAATCACGATTTCAAAACTCCAGTCAATCTCGTCCTCTTAATAACCGAGCGATAAGCTTTGCACTAAGATAAACCGCATCATTTCATGCTCAATAATTTACACCTGACGTATGTGCGTTTTCATTTCCATGTATCACTGCAATAACAACCATAAAAGGGTTTTCATTCAGTTTCAAAAGCTTCATCTCAATTACTGTTAAACGATGCTAACACGAACGATAAAATTCAATAGTTTGACTTTTGACATATAAATTGTTATGGTAACTGATACTTCAAAACGCCTTATTCAATTTCATTAATGCGATGCCTTTGTACTTACACGGGGTTTTAACCCTTTTTCATACCATTATTTTTAGCCACGAAGGTCATTATCTTTAACCCAAGAAAAAAAGACAAGCAAAGACACGATGTAAAAATATGTAATTGCTTGAGAGTTCACTAAAGATGATTTCCCTAAGGGAAAATGGCTGGCAAGGAATTGCTAAGGGTGACTTTAGTATTGGCGTGATTAAAAAGAAAAGAGGCGGTTTAATGAACAAATACTTCAAAAGATCTTTTTTAAGCAGGAGCGTTGTAATGCATTTATAGTTAAGACGGTTTTGGGCGAACTTGACTCAATTTATGCATGGTAAAAGTGTGGGCTTGTCTGGCCAACTTGGATTCAGTAGGCTGCAGCCTAAGAAACCATCAGCTTTAATTACTGAATGAAAAATTAATGAACTGAGCTTTTTCAAAACTGGGAAACTTGGAAAAACCATGCGAGTGATCAAATCGGGAGTCTAACAGGGAGTGGGCACTTCGGTAGAATGTCTGCTAGATGCAGCAGCGCCATTTTGGAGTTGAAAAGTGCCTGGCACTTGAATTGGAGTCCGCCATGATTGTCAATGAAGCAACTGGCTCCTATTTCGAAATCAAGGTAGAATTTTACTTTCTCATCCAAAAATAACAAGTTCGTCTCGACAATTTAAATTTTTTTCTTGTTTTCCATAATTTTCCCGCATTAAATTTCCAAAAATTGTATCTTGTCAAACGTTTTTCCAGAATTCTGTATCATCGAGACAATTTTTAAAATCTGTGACTCAAGACAAGACACATTTAAAATCTGACTTAGAACTTCTTCATTAACTTAAAACTTTTTTCAGAAAAAATTTGGCAAAATTATGAAACCATCTCAGATTGGAAACAATTCTAGACTTTTTCCTGAATTGAGAAAAATTTGAGAAAAATTTATTTTATGAGAAAATAAAATTATTTTGCTGAGGAAAAATTGTAAAAAAATTTCTTTTGAGTAAAATAATTTTGAAAAGAAAAGTTTCTAAACTTATTACAATTTACCAAAAATCCTTTTCAATGAGAAACAATTCCAAGAGAAATCATTTTTTGGCGGGAAAAGATCAAGAGAGGCCAGTCGTGGTATCAATCATTTAAATATGCCAGTTCTTCTACTCTGCTCACACTTCATCTTCTTCAACTAGGTCAGAAAACTTTTCGCCCTAAACACGACCCTAGCCACAATTATTTATCTCCAACTTTCTTTTAAAAAAAAAAAACTTCCCCGTTGAACTTTTAAAATCCTTCAAAATCCTCTTACATGTAGAACCTTCGATTTAAAAGCATTCGAACTCGTCACGAAGGCGTCAGCCTTGTTCAAAAAGCAACCTTGATAAAACACAGAAGTTTTATCCCTTTTGATAATTAGAAACCTATTCACAAAAGCTTCTTTTTTCCCTCATGGAAAAATTTTTATTTTTTTTTAATTTAGTAAATACGAGTCAAGGACAAAGAAAAGGATCAATCCGTACCTTAAAACGTTCAAGGAAATTTTTTTTTCCGAAAAAAAAAATGCTGTTTATTGCATTATTGCATGACTACAATCTTTTATCGGTTGTTAAAAATTTTTATAGCTGGTTTTGACTAGACAGCTTTTCCAGATAAAACATTCAATTTTATAAATTGTTCGGGAAATGATCCTCTTCTTAAAGGGGGGAAAACTGGCATCACGTGACGGACTGAATTTTATGCGGAAACTCTCGTTTTTTTTCTTTAATCAAAATAATTAATTCCATGCGTTTTTTTTTTGCGCGGAAATTATGGGAATGATGAAATTTTTAACAGGTTTAAATGTCTTTATTTAGAAAACGACCGCGATGCGTGTATTTACTCAATCTTTGAATCGAAGGTTAAAGTTGTTTACTTGTGGATTTTGAGTTCATTAATCATTTCTTTTTAGCAAATAAAATGCATTAGGGATCGTGGATGTTTGATCAAAGAGGTCACGTTACATGGGAAAATTATGTGTGTACTCGATCTGGGATTAATTTGAAGTGTTTGACTAATTAGCTGGAGAAGAAAATGAATGCAAACTGGAATCGAGACTCAAGTCCGATGAGATGAATCTTCTAGGCGGGAGCAGGATAACAAAAAAACGCAATACATTTTCAGCCCATTCATTTTGCTGTTAAATCGTCACCGCAGACTTATCTAAAAATTTTTAGCAGACAGTAAAATTCTTTCCCTATTTTCAAACCATAGAAAAAAATCAACAAAATCATTCTTATTCGCTTATACCCTTTTTTCATAAAGCCATTTTTGCCCCTCCTTGTTGTCATGGTAACCATTGACGTCACAACCCTAACCACCGTTCCCTATATAAACACCAGAGCAGCGATTCAAGCGTCAGTTGCTTTTCGACCGTCAGACCGTAAGCAACGCAAAAATTCTGTTCTATAGTCTTTTAAAAATTTTTAATAGTTACAGTTTTTGTTTTAATTATTAACGCAAATGAATGAATTTTATTTCATGAGTTAATTAGAGACGAGAAAATACCGAAATGAAATATAAAGGGAATAATTTACAATAACTGAAAAGATTTCTTTTAAAATAATTTTTCCTTCTAAATCTTAGGTTAATATTATTATTATTAAAATTAAATTGAGATTTTTCTTCTACATTTTCTTCTAAACTACTTCCTGAGCAAGGTTAATTATAAGTAAGGTTAGTAATGGGCCAACTACCCGCCCCCCCTGAATCCTTTTCTTAAAGTTGTGATTCCGAAACGGAATAAACAGTGGCGTGGCTAGTTCCCTCTTGCGGGGGGGGGGGGGGGGGGGCAGGCATAATTCATTCTTCATGGGGGCCCCCAGGAAATTTTCTAAATCTTTAACGGGGGCCCCACTTATTGAATCTGCGGGGGGGGCCCCGAAAATATTGTTATGCCACTGGGAATAAACCGGACGGATCCGAACGTCGACAAATCTGCTGGTCGATAACATCCAGCATGATGCTCTTTCTCTGGGGGTCAGAGATTGGCAGATTACGGCCTTGAGTCGTGGTCAGTGGAGGAATTTGGTGGAGGAGGTGGTAGGGCTTAGCGGAATAAGAGAGTAAGTAAGGTTAGTTGCAAGTTGCATGATACTAACAACCACTACTTATATCGTCATCATAATCATCATCATCATCATCATCATTTTACCAACAAACAATCATCACCCAAAACCTTCATTTGAATTTTTAAGCTGATTTTTAATTTTTCAAAGAAAATTTTAGTTATTGTAAATTATTCGGGTAAAAATATTTTTTGGCGGTGACGCGTTCGGGTTCGGTCCGGTCCGGTACGGTACGGTAAGCTACGCGTACGGAATGTCCGTGTATATAATTTGTAATAAATAAATTCGCTATAAATTTTTTTTGAAATTAATACTTAAATGTACATCACGCCTTTTTCCTTCGTGATCAACTTGCAGTAACCTCCTAAAGGCCACACCTTAGTTACTCTAAACTGCCTAGCCTGTCAGGTATACAACTCATTTTTCCTTGTGCGGTTCGAGAGGGTTCGCAAATTTTTGTGTTCTGCTCAGAAAGCAGAAATCAAAGTTTTAGCCATTTTTAGTTTGCCATCTTCTTCTCGCCCTGTCTTACATATCTTTTTACCACCCCCTAGCTATTGTTACGCCACTGTTAACCGCTTTTCACTAACAAAAATCCTTTCATTTACATCTCAAAAAGAAACTAAAAAACCCCAGTCTACTTCCCTTGATAATTTATGACTTACAAAAACGTACGTGTCATTGACCCGAAGAAAGTCAAATTCGGATGAGGAAGATGCAACGGGCCAGAACACGAAGAAACCAAACGAGAATGATTAACTGACTAGAACAACATTTTAAGAAACATCCCCCATCGTGTATGTTTCAACGATGTCATCAAAACATCACGGTTCAGTTCAACAGCAATCATTCAAAAAAAAACTACAACCTCACGTGTTTCGAATAAACTTCCATCCCTCCATGAAGCAATTATTCCACTAACATTATCATTAATTAATACAATCTTTTACTTAATAGTCACCTAATGTTATGTATGATCTACATAAGATGATTACTAACTGCTTAGTTATTTATAGAATCAAACCGATCATCAAATTTTTCCTTAAAGCTAAAAATCTTTAAGGATTTTTAGACGAAAAAAAGAAAGTTTAGCCAAACCTAAAATCCCAGATCTAAATTTTTAAAATTCAGGATTTCAGGTATAAAAATTTTCATTCATTAATTTCCCCGGTATACACTGTCATTCGCCGGTGTCGGGAAGGCGAATGTATAGTGTCTTCTGGCGTGTGGCCAAAAAAATCCAAGGGCCAGCTTCATGGTTCTTTATAAAATCTCGACCGTCGTTGTTATATTCTTTTTTTTTCCTTTCTATTATTCAAAATAATAAATGCACTCCATTATTAAATTCGAACATGGACTTACCCCCGTCTGCATATGTTTCCGAACCGTATCCGTCTTGTAATCCGTTCGCCCAAGTGCCTTCGTATTTAGCGTTCGAGGTCGATGATTGTCGAACTCCGTATCTTCCTTTAAAACCTTGCGTCCATTCACCCCGATACAACCATCGACCTCTTGTTTCAACGCCTAATCCATGTCTTTTTCCGTTCTGCCACTGTCCTTCGAAGGCACTTCCACTGTAAAAAAAATAAAGAGGATTTTGTTAATATTTTTTTTTTTTTATTGATGGTTTTTGGCGGGGTATAAAAAAACGGATGTTGGAAAAGTTTATGAAACGGAAATACCGTACCATGATTTTCCATCAGTGATCTTATCTCAAAAGTCCAGAAATAAAATCAGATACGATTTTTTATCTTTTTTTTTTGTAAGGGAAATAAAAAGTTTTTGAATGATGGGGAGGAGGGAAATTTTATCCGACGGGGAGGGAAATATTGGGATGGATACGTTTGGCTAAAAGAACATTATTCTTTTTGGGTTCGTTGAATCGAATCCCTTTTAACTACGAAAATCTGAATAAGTCAAAGCGTATGGTTTGTCTTGAGCTGAAAGTCTCGTAATCTTCGAGGAGCTTGTAAAACCTGAAATCACTTTTGCGAGAGGAAAAAATTGTTTGTTTGTGTCTGGGGACTTTGTCCCATCCTTGATCTGCCTTAAACACAAGATTAAATGAATACATTATTATGCCGAGTCTCCACTTGTGAGTTAATCAATAACTTTGATTAACTTTCCTTGTGGATTAACTTTTCTACCATCTAATTCCTTTTATTTTTTCAATCAACAAACATCTAAAAACACAGAAAATGCTTGGATAAGCATAGCCATTGACTAAAAAAACCATATTACATTTGGTTCAAAGGTAAATGCACAAGGTAAGTTAATCAAAGTTGTTGATTAACTCACAAGTGGAGACTCAGCATTACCAAATATTTATTTTTTTTTTTAAATTTCTCAACGAGCAATTTTTTTTAAAAATTTTTGCCAAGCAACTTTTTCAAAATTTCTAGTCGAGCAAATGTTTTAAAAATTTCTTGTCCAGCAAATTTTTTCAAAATTTCTAGTTGAGCAAATGTTATCAAAATTTTTAGTTGAGCAAATTTTTTCAAAATTTCTTGTCCAGCAAATTTTTTTAAAATTTCTTGTCCAGCAATTTTTTTCAAAATTTCTTGTCCAGCAAATTTTTTCAAAATTTCTAGTCGAGCAAATGTTTTAAAAATTTCTGGTGCAGCAAGGTTTTTAAAAACTTCTTGCCAAGCAATTTTTCAAAATTTCTGGTCGAGCAATGCTTTCAAATTTTCCAGTGGAGCAAATGTTTTTAAACTTTCCAATCGAGCAATTTTTTTTTTCAAACTTTGTCGAGCAATGTTTTCCAAAATGTTTTTAAAATTTTCAATGGAGCTGATTTTTTTAAAACTTCTTGTCAAGCAAATTTTTTCAAATTTCTAGTCGAGGAATGTTTTCAAAATTTCCAATGGAGCCGATTCTTTTAAAACTCGGTCAAGCAAATTTTTTCAAAACTTCTTGTCAAGCAAATTTTTAGTCACAAAAAAATTTTAGAAATTCTTTCCAAGTATAAGAAAGTTATATAAAAAGTTTTGACAAAAATTAATCCAACCAGAAATCTGCTCTTTGTGTTTTAATTAAACGCAACTATTTTTAACTGTTCGTGAAAACAGTTCCACTTTTTCTTGTTTTGATACTCCTCAGTGGCTTATCAACTGCCCCCGCAGCTATTCTTCTGCAGGAAGGGGGGGCTTCGTTTGAACTTGTCCTTTAAAAGATTTTGGAAATCTCTTTAGAGCCAGAGACATTTTTTTGGAGGTGGAATCCATAAAAATTATTTGTAGGGGAATCCCGAAAATATTATCATGCAACTCAACTCCTTTCCAAAAAAGTTCCTGGATCAGTCAGTTATTCAACAGAGTGCTGATTTAAAATCTGCATCAGCACACCAACGATGAATGCAGTACTGCAGCGATTCACACCGTATTTCGTCTTTGTAAATAGCCAAATTTCTATTCGGGTTCTTTCAAGTCCATCAATGTACGAAAATAATTTTCAAAAACAACATTGTATGCTTTCGAGTAAAAAAAAAAAACTACAGTCAAATAGCTTCACTTAAAACTCTTTTTACTTTCATCTACTAATCGTAACAAACGCCTCAAGTTAAATCACTGTGAACGAAAGCGTTAGTGAAAGCATTAAATTGTCATTTAAAGGTAGAAGAAATGAATAAATTTTCAAAGTGTGTTTAGAGCTCAGCAATCGGGACCGTGTCTATTATAAGCTGAGACAATGCTGAACTCAAGGCCGAATGGCAAGTCTGTTGTCTTTCATTCAACGACTTTACACTATCTCAGCATGACTCATGGTCCGATTAACTTTTTTTCTCTTCTTTTACAAAAATCTCACATTTTCTCTTACTTTTCCCCGTCTGGTGCATTTTCCTTTTTTAAAATTAAACCAGGATCTGGTAGCGGATCCTTAACAATATAAACATTGCTAAAAATTGTTTTGCCTAGAAAAGTCTGAACAGTTTGATCCGTGACGTCAGATTTATAAATAACAAACGACTGTCACAAAAGAGAATCAATCGAACTGTCAATATTAATGCAATATGGATTTAGCTTATTTTCTTGTTTTTGTTTGTCCAGTTTGAAAAGTTTTCTTTTCATGAGTGAAAAACTCGAAGAACTTGTGGTTAGTTATATTTTTATTTTTAGGCAAAAAAAAGGGATTTTTTCTACAGCAGGAGTCATGGGCTTAAATTATTATCGCTAGAACTGCAATGCAATCAAAAGTCATTTTTGAATAATCAAACTGAGAATTAACTAAGTTTGACGAAGAACTTTAGGGTTTTTGAGGGGAAAAATCACTGGTCCAAAATAATTTTGTGCTACCTACGAGTATCAGGTTGACAAGAACTTACCAGGGTCTGAAAAATCAAAATTTTTTTTCCTAAACTTAAATTTTGCAGGCTTACAGCAAATCATAAAAATTTCATCTGTAGCAATTTTTTTTTCGAAGTTTTTTAGTGGAGCAAATCTTTTCAAAACTTTTTGTCGAACAATTTTTTTCAAAATTTCTTGCCCAGCAAATTTTTCAAAACTTTTTGTTGAGCAAATTTTTTCAAAATTTCTAGTTGAGCAAATGTTATCAAAATTTTTAGTGGAGCAAATTTTTTCAAAATTTCTTGTCGAGCAAATTTTTTCAAAATTTCTTGTCGAGCAAATTTTTTCAAAATTTCTAGTCGAGCAAATTTTTTCAAAATTTCTAGTCGAGCAAATGTTATCAAAATTTTTAGTGGAGCAAATTTTTTCAAAATTTTTAGTGGAGCAAATTTTTTCAAAATTTCTTGTCGAGCAAATTTTTTCAAAATTTCTTGTCGAGCAAATTTTTTCAAAATTTCTAGTCGAGCAAATTTTTTCAAAATTTCTAGTCGAGCAAATGTTATCAAAATTTTTAGTGGAGCAAATTTTTTCAAAATTTTTAGTGGAGCAAATTTTTTCAAAATTTCTTGTCGAGCAAATTTTTTCAAAATTTCTTGTCGAGCAAATTTTTTCAAAATTTCTAGTCGAGCAAATTTTTTCAAAATTTCTAGTCGAGCAAATGTTATCAAAATTTTTAGTGGAGCAAATTTTTTCAAAATTTTTAGTGGAACAAATTTTTTCAAAATTTCTTGTCGAGCAAATTTTTTCAAAATTTCTTGTCGAGCGAATTTTTTCAAAATTTCTTGTCGAGCGAATTTTTTCAAAATTTCTTGTCGAGCAAATTTTTTCAAAATTTCTTGTCGAGCAAATTTTTTCAAAATTTCTTGTCGAGCAAATTTTTTCAAAATTTCTTGTCGAGCAAATTTTTTCAAAATTTCTTGTCGAGCAAATTTTTTCAAAATTTCTTGTCGAGCAAATTTTTTCAAAACTTCTTGTCCAGCAAATTTTTTGAAATCTTTTTGTCGAGCAGATTTTTTCAAAATTTCTAGTGGAGCAAATTTTTTCAAAACTTTTTGTCGAGCAAATTTTTTCAAAATTTTTTGTCGAGCAAATTTTTTCAAATTAAATTTTGCAGGTTTACAGCAAATCATAAAAATTTCATCTGTAGCAATTTTTTTTTTCGAAGTTTTCTAGTGGAGCAAATCTTTTTAAAACTTTTTGTTGAGCAAATTTTTTCAAAATTTCTTGTCGAGCAAATTTTTTCAAAATTTCTAGTCCAGCAAATTTTTTTGGCACCTAGCACTTGGTTATTTAGGTGCCACAAATTATCAGAGTTAGTAGAACTTCAAAATCAAAACGAAACGAGGGAACTTAGTAAAGTAGTCACAAGCCAGAAAAACGATTCCCCATAAATCCTCAGTTCCTCCTCCACTCACAAGTGGAGACTCAGCATAAGGTCTTTTTGAGATCCTCAACCTTTTATTCACAAAATGCATCATAAATATCACCTTCTGAACGACCAACAATTTCAAACAAAACAAAAAACACAAATTAGCCATGAATCAAAGAAGGAAAAAGAAAGAACTCTTAAGAGGAATTAAGAATAAATACAATAAGGAAATAATACCGTGGCAAAAGCTTTGCTACTTTTTTTTTTGGAAACATTCCCATTAAATTTATTTTCAAGGCTTGCCCATTTAAGCCTGAGTGAATACAAAAGATTTACTCGGATCACTTTTTTCTCCAACTCTTCATTTTTTTTTAACCAAAAAAGGAAAAATGAAAAAAAAATCGTAAAGCCACCGAGAACGATGAAAAAAACTTAAAATGTCAAACTTACATCGATTTTTTGATTTTCGGTTTCATAAATCAAATCAAAAAAAATTTTTTCTATTTTCGTGGGCGACTTATACAATTTTTCGAATGCCATTAACGGAATCCCCTCGATTCCCCTCTGATTTTTTTTTTTTTCGGATCATGCATGCTCTTCGGATTGACCAGTGACTGCCCTTTTAAAACAAAATAAAAATAGATTTAATCTACCGTTAGTTTTATAAATCACGTTCATGATGTTGTTTTGTATAATTTATCAAAACCTTTCATTTATTAATCGATTAATTAAATTTTCATGTTTTTTTTGCTAATTATAACTCTTAAACGGAATGTTTTATAGAGATTTAAATCGGATTTTCTTTTTTAATATAAAAGAAATTTCCCCTTTTCCATAAATTGATCGTATCAGCCTCGAAGCATGTCAATCGAATCGTTAATAATTTAATAAGTGAAAAATAGCAGAAAAAAGGGTGTCATCCATTGCATTTTCCGGATTATGTTTTTCGAAAGAGCTTTAAATCCCTGCAGTCGGGGATGGATCAAAGTTTTAGCCAAAAAAAGATTAAAATAAAAAAAAAACAAGGTTGAAGCCTTAAAAAAAGGTTGAGGACAAGAGAAAATGTTTCCTAATGGGAATCCTCTTAGTGTTTACTGGAAATAAGCTGGATTATTTTCTTATTAAGTTCATACAAGGATAATTTAATGGTTCTATGACGAAGTTTCTCGATAATCTATTGATATTTCAACTAGCAACCGTTTTCAGTTGCGAGTCAAAACAAACAACGTTTACCGGATATTGTAAGTTTATAAGCTTGATCATAATCTTTGAGATATAAAATTTTTATTTATTTTTGTAGAATTTTTGTATCGATTTGTGAGATGTTGACATTACAATTGTTTGAGTTGTATTTATTTATGAGGGTCAGGAATATTTGGAAAGCTAGAAAAATTTTTGGAGGAGGCACTGAAACAGGTCGACTATAATTTTAAGAAAACTATCAACTGGAGTCAAATTCAATTTATACCAACCGATTTAATTTCACCAACTTTATTTCCACTTGCCAAAAACAAGCAACGTATTTTCTCATTCCTTCAAGAAAAACACGGTATCTTCTCAAAAACATTTGGAAGAGATGATTCTTCTCCGAAACTCAGCCTACAAGCATTAAAAAAGAAGGAAAGGAAAATAAAAAAAGAAATACTTACACCCATGTCCAATTGTTTTCAGAGCTTGTTTATTTTCTCGCCGCCTTTTTTTTTCTCCTGGTTCCCTCAAACCCATTTTCTCTCCCCGTGGTGGAAATAAATTAAGAGAGTAAACTTTTCAGTTTGCATTCCAGCTTTTCACATAATTAACTTGATCTATTTCCCCGGGAAAAAAAAAATCCCTTTTCTTTTTATATCACGAAAACTAATGTAAGGATCCAAGCCGATTACAGGCAACTGTCTAGAATTCAAATGAGATTGCAACTTCTTGGAAAGTGATTTAAACTTTTATACATATTACCAACCGAAAGGATCAAACTTAACTTTTTTTTTTTAAAAACTTTCTCTTCGATTCCATTCGCATTTTTTTTTTTTTAAAACTTAAAAATTTTTTTTACGATGATTAATATGATGGGAAAGAGAAATTAAAAATTTTAAAAAGTCATTCAAGTTGAGATGAATATACTTTTCTGAAATGTTTTTCAATGGGGTATGTTTATCATTTAATCCGAGTGATATGGTCGTAAATAATATAAAAATCTATAATCGTGAAACAATATCTATTCTAACTTACGTAATTAACCTCTTTTTTAGCTCTGGCAAAATTCCCGAGAAGATGAAAGCTGCCAATGTTACTCCAATTCCAAAAAGAAAAGACATATATAGGATATTTATTGCAATTATTACGATTTATTGCCTTATTCTTTAATAGGTTAATTTATTTTGAAAAATGTGAGATAATTCAAATGGAAAAAAAAGGCCGATCCTCTTTGTTTGATTTTCTTTCACAATGAGATGATAATGAGGGGATGCTCAGATGTAAAAAATTTAATTTCCGTTATATTAGAATCCCTTAATCTTCTGTATTGAATCGTCTGGATTTAAAGCGGAAAGATTACTCGCTTTTTTAAAAAAAAAATTCTGTGATTGGCAATTATTAACTTTTTTTTTTAGGGTTTGTGTTGAAATTTTGATGAGAAGTTTCACTGAAATTTTTTTTTACTTTCTAGCGACTCTAGGAGTGAAGGAAGTATTGCGACGGGTCCAAAATTTCGACCTCGGGATTTCGACGTTTCGAGGGCCCCTAGAGCCCGAAAAAATGGTTTTCAGGCCAACGTCCGTCCTTCCGGAGTCCGTCCACTGACGTTCGGCGAATTTTCTCGACAACAGAAACGCTTTTTTTTTTTAAATCGGCGTAAAGGTTCTTTCGGACAAGCGCTACAACATGGTCGGGCCGAATTTTCGATAAAATTTTGTTTTCGGCCTTTTTTTGGGCTTAAAAATTTTCGAATCCGATTTTCTCGAAAACTGGTCAGCCGAATTTCGTAAAATTCCATACACACGTTTCCTAGATCCCAATAAAGAAAATGGCTATCTTCGTTTTCTCCGGGAAAATCGTTTTTGGCCATTTTTAGGGCAAAGTCGTAACTTGATGAGGGAACAGCCGATCGCGTTCAAATTCGGCACAGTCGTTCCTCTAGCAAAGCGATACAAGGGACCGAAGTCGTTTTTTCGAAAATAATTCATTTTCAGCCCTTTTTGGCCAAATAAAATTTTCAAATTTTATTTTCTCAAAAACCGTTCAGCCGAATTGGTTCAAATTCGGTACATACTTGTTTTAGAACGTACCATGAAAAATGGCTATCTTCGTTTTCTCCAGGAAAATCGTTTTTAGCCATTTTTAAGGCAAAGTCGTAACTCGATAACGGTTCAGCCGATCGCGTTCAAATTCGGCATAAACTATCGTTAAGTAAAGCGATACATACAGTCGAAGTCGGTTTTCCCGAAATAATTCATTTAAAGCCCTTTTTGGCCAAATTAAATTTTCAATTCCTATTTTCTCAAAAAATTATTAACACGCACCTTGACCAGCTCGAAAGTTAGTGGTACAGGCGGTACCACTGTTCATCTCGTTTTCTCAAACGAGAATATTATTTTGAACTGTGTTTACACCACCAATTTTTTATTCATAGACTTTTCTATTTAATTCATTTCTATTTAATCCCTAATTCTACAATTAAACAATGAAAAATTATTTTAAAATTTTCATTAATTCGTTCAATTTAAGAGGCGGAAAGTTTATTTTCACTTAAATTAAACAATATCATATTTCATGTTTATTTTTTCCCCAAACTCGCATGAATTCCTAAAAAATTCTAATAAAAATAAAATCAGCATAACGGGGGAAAATTCGAGTTGACGAAAGGGTGGACAGATGGTGTTTACTAATTCCCTGATAAAAGGTCACCAAGGTAACGTAATTAGAAAATAATGTGAAAACAAGAGGTATAAGCGTCGATATCAGCAATTAAAGTGTAAATTGGACATTATTTCCCCAACATTTAACAAACTCTTAAACATGTCTCGGCGTTCGCACGCCTCTCAGAAAAAAAAAATCACATTTTAAAAAAAATTTCTGCATAAATTTAAAAACCGCAAGTTCGCATGATGCTACCCCTCGCATGACACATTAGAAAAAACTTAACCGATGATTCACGAAAGTGAAAAAAAAAAAAATGCACCGAACCCGATCACCTATATATTGCAATCACAATAACGCAAAAGTGTTTACGTCAATGCAGCTAGACATAGACATCTACCAACGCAGACAAAAGCGAAACAATTTTTTTTTTTACCCGAAAAAAAAAAAAAAAGAAGAAACCTTTTACTGCAAGCAGAGTGTGACATTTCCCTCGACATTTTTTCCTTTTCAGTACTGGAAAAATTCCAGCTATATACGGGGGAATTGCCATTGCAATGTCATCGGATGAAATGTAACCCGGCTAAACAATCCGGGTCTGTTTTGTCTGAAAACCGGAAATGACAAATAACCGACTTCCTCTTTTGTTTCGGGTATAACGGTCTTTAATCGATAATGATGATGATAATTAATAGAAACTGACCTTGGGAAGACAACCACGGCGGATTGGCACAGATATCGGGGCTCTTACTAATAAACGCATGAAGTAACAAATTTGTCGTAACAAATCTATTCTTAGAGTCTTGTTAGCTTTCTTCAAGCCAGGACCGACATACGTCACTCAAATATAAACTCTGACTGCACCTCTTTCCCTTATTTTCCAGAAATCCTCCTCCCCTTTTCTTTTTTTTTTGGAGAGAGATTTTTGAATGCATTTTTCGATGTGAATAACAAAAAAGAATTTTAAATTTGAATGGATTTTCGTAAGAATAATTTTTTGTTGGTTATAAGAAGTTTTTTTTTTTTTGAAAGTTCATGGAGTGGATGGTTTAATTATTAAAAGATTTCTAGGGAATTCAGCTGCGGTCTTAGCGCACACGCGAATATGATACAAGCATTTTTTGTATTGATTGTTGAAAAAAAAAAAAAATGGGCGAATCCATATATGAAAAGTAATAGATTACATTGATAATTAAGATTTTGGTTAGTGGATAAATTTTTTAGTTTTTAGTGAATTTTCTAGACTGGATTATGAAATTTCTGCGTTTCGTTATCGTTCGCGTGAACGTGGCTTTTTCATATCACGGTGAAAATACTAAGATAAAGTGCATGCTATTTTCTTGTTCACTTTTCATGGGAATGAGAGAAAAATTACACTTTGGATGTCAAAGGCAAAAGGAATCAGAGCACAAATACATTTTTAAATGTCATAGAACAAATTGAAGAATGAGAATTTTTAACTTTTGAACGTCACAGACAAAATGAAGAGTCAAGAGCACCAATACTTTTTTTAATTTGAAAGACGAAATAAGAACGAAAGGATGAGGATGAGAGAATGAGGATGAGAGAATGAGAGAGAATGAGAGAATGAGAGAATGAGAAGGAAAGAATGAGAAGGAGAGAATGAGAGAATGAGAATGAGAGAATGAGAATGAGAAGGAGAAGGAGAGAATGAGAGAATGAGAGAATGAGAAGGAGAGAATGAGAGAATGAGAATGAGAAGGAGAAGGAGAGAATGAGAAGGAGAAGGAGAGAATGAGAGAATGAGAAGGAGAAGGAGAAGGAGAGAATGAGAGAATGAGGAGAAGAATGAGAGAATGAGGAGAAGAATGAGAGAATGAGAGAATGAGAATGAGAAGGAGAAGGAGAGAAGGAGAGAATGAGAGAATGAGAGAATGAGAATGAGAGAATGAGAGAATGAGAATGAGAATGAGAATGAGAGAATGAGAATGAGAATGAGAATGAGAGAATGAGAAGGAGAATGAGAGAATGAGAAGGAGAGAATGAGAGAATGAGAAGGAGAATGAGAGAATGAGGATGAGAGAATGAGAAGGAGAAGGAGAAGGAGAGAATGAGAGAATGAGGAGAAGAATGAGAGAATGAGGAGAAGAATGAGAGAATGAGAGAATGAGAATGAGAAGGAGAAGGAGAGAAGGAGAGAATGAGAGAATGAGAGAATGAGAATGAGAGAATGAGAGAATGAGAATGAGAATGAGAATGAGAGAATGAGAATGAGAATGAGAATGAGAGAATGAGAAGGAGAATGAGAGAATGAGAAGGAGAGAATGAGAGAATGAGAAGGAGAAGGAGAATGAGAGAATGAGGATGAGAGAATGAAAAGGAGAGAATGAGAATGAAAGAATGACGATGAGAATGAGAATAAGAATAAGAGAATGAGAATGAAAGAATGACTATAAGAATGAGAATGAAAGAATGACGATGAGAATGAGAATAAGAATAACCCAGGTAAGGCGCCTCTTATCAAGACGTATTCAAGATTAAATGAAGATGAAGACATCTTAAAGATGTCTTAAAGATCGCTAATGCCCCACCCCGAAGACGTATTCAAGACACAAGATGTCTTTAAGACGTCTTGAAGACCTTCATCTTTAAGACATCTTAAAGACATCTTGTGTCTTGAATACGTCTTCGGGGTGGGGCATTAGCGATCTTTAAGACATCTTTAAGATGTCTTCATCTTCATTTAATCTTGAATACGTCTTGATAAGAGGCGCCTTACCTGGGAAGAGAGTGAGAATGAAAGAATGACGATGAGCAAGAGAATCAAAGAATGAGGATGAGGATGAGGATGAGGATGAGAGAAGGAAAGAATGAGGATGAGGATGAGGATGAGAGAAGGAAAGAATGAGGATGAAGATGAGGAATGAGAATGAGAATTAGAATTAGAATGAGAAATTCAATGCGTTTTTGAGGCTATAGACAGATTGAGAGACTAGGATAAGAGAATCACTATGATTTTAAATGTTAAGGAAGGAAAGAGGGTTAGGATGTCTTTAGAATGTAAAAGACTAAATGTGCAAATGGATAAATCCGTCAAATTTTGGATAAGAATGGATAAATTTTTGATGAAAACGACAAAATAGAGATGAATATATTTGAATGTCCAAAACATTTAAAAATGGTAATATTATAATCGATTTTGACATATTCAAGAATGAAAACTATAAATTTTCATCGCTCTTCCGATCTAGCATATTATCGCCCCCTTTTTTTCAATACCTAGATAATACATGTGAGCAAACTCCATTACCGTTGCATCTAATTTAAAATGTTAAAGACAAAATGAAAGTATGAATAAATTATTGGAAATCGAACTGAAGTATTGAACCGCTCGATTGGACCTAAAAATTTCTTGAGTAAGTTATTAAAAGCCCTTTCAAGCAAAAAACGTATTATTAGCTGCCGATTTACTGTTATTTTACGTAGTAATTAAAAACTTGCCCCTGTAAACTATAGTTCCAGTCTACTCTAAAATTCAACTAGTTCAGAACAAAATTCAACTTGTTAAAATAAATCTCGAACCTCTCTTAAACTAAAAACAAACTCCCAACACGAAACTTTGAGTCTATTAGCACATTAAACCTAACCGCCAAACCATCAAACTTTTCAAAAATATCGACACCAAAAAAAAAAATCATGTTTCATTAAAAAATCATCATTTCCCATGTAGATGGTAATAGAAATTTATTTTACACAACTCAATACTCGGAATTTAACCGGGAGCGGAAATCCGTGACCCCTCTGGACGCATAACGAACACACAAAAAAATTCATCATTTTTTATTATTTGTTTGTACTAAACTCTTTCCTAAAGGCGTAAAGGCTTGTTTATCACACATCAGTGAATAATATTAAATCCACCAAAAAAAAAATTAGTTTTATGTGACAAATCTAAATTTATTCAAATCATAATTCTAAACCTTAATCTGGATAAATATTTTACATCGATTTTCAACGAATAATATTACATTAAGATTCTCCATAGATAATTTATCCCCAAAAGACTTGTCATTCGATCGCTGTGTGAATAAATTATGTTATTTCGAAAACCCCGTTTCAAATTTTTTTTGAAGGGAGACTCGGGATGAAAAAAATCAAAACTTATATAAGATTTTTTAAGGATCGAACTACAAAAGAGCGGAGAGGAAAAAAAATCTGATTCAGCACGAACGTCATTGCACGAGAATGTAACACAAAACCCAAAAGCAAATATTATGTTGAATATGATCTGCATGGAGCACAGGAGTGGACTGAAAAACTAAAACATTTTAATTTGTTCCGCGTTTTGAAAACTTGCCAACTTGGTTAGAAAGCATTTTGTTATTTCCTCATCAAATATCAGCTATCAGCTCCTTTTCAATCAAGCATTTAAAACTCTCACTAGGGTTGGCTAAATCTTGGAGGTTAAGGCCATTCGGGGAAAGATATCTCGATTTTCAATTTCTATTCTTAGTGGATTTTTGATGTTTACAGAATTTTAACTAGAATTGATTTTTTTTTCTATTGAAATAGTTTTTTTCGAAAAGATTCCGAATGTTTTTTTTTTTTTTAGGGCTGAGGAAAAAATTTTTCTGAAAAGGGGAAAATCTCATATGAATGAATTAAAAATATAAGGAAATTTATTTATTTTTAAAAAGAATAGATTACATCATGGTTTAATCGGTTAGTGACGTCTATTTTAACTCAGCTCAAGTCCTTTTACCTTTGAATTGGAAACGGTTTGAAGATTTTAAAAATATTAAAACGATTCATCTCAATAATGCTTATTCAGATCTTGGATAAGCTATTAGCTTAATGGCTACACGAAAATGAATCTCGAGATTGAAAATAAATTTCCCTCGGATAGATACTTTCAAGTCGGATGAAATAATTCTGCAATTCGGTTTTGTAATTAAAATAATGATTAATAAATTTAAAAGGATCGAAATTAGTTATTAAGTTCGCATTTAGATGAAGAATATTAATTAAATAAAAGACAAGAGAGGCGGTGAACATATGAATACTGTGCGATATTCCGTTCGGGATTCATCGTAGCGTCTTCGGGTAACTTCGCACGATTTCGGAGATCTTCGTAGCGACTTCGGTTATATTCGTTTTATGGGTACTATTGCGTCCGCCTCAAATTGTGAGACCTTCGCAGTCGAAGACATTTTTGTGTATTTTATAATTATTGTTTTGAACAAATCTTTTAATAATTTTTTCTTGTTGAACAAATCTTGATCATTTTTTCTTGTTGAACAAATCTCGATCATTTTTTCTTGTTGAACAAATCTTGATCATTTTTTCTTGTTGAACAAATCTCGATCATTCTTTCTTGTTGAACATATCTTGATCATTTTTCTTGTTGAACATATCTTGATCATTTTTTCTTGTTGAACAAATCTTTAGCTAATTTCCTTTTTCTAAGCAAATCTTTTAATTCTTGTTGAACGAATCTTGATAATTTTTTTTTGTTGAACCAATCTTGATAATTTTTTCTTGTTGAACCAATCTTGATTATTTTTCTTGCCAAACAAATCTTTTGATACCCTTTTCTTGTTGAACAAATTTTAACAAATTAAAGGGATAAATAAGAGGACTTTAACAGGCAATAGGGACCGCATTCCCCTTTTATAATAATTCCAGCATCGCCAACATTAACAAATTCTAATTTTTAACAAAAAAAACTCAAAAATTTCACGCCTGCGAAAATTTTTAAATCCCTCATAACGATTAAAATAAATCATCTTAAAAAAAATTAAAAAATTCCTGCCTAAAAAAAGTAAATATCCTTAATAACTTTTGATCCGTGCAAAGCCTTTTTCCTTTTTCAAGTACCACGAGAAAAATGATGACGGCAATTTTTTTAAAAAAAACCTTCAAATCTTATCTTTTGTTGTTTGCTCGAGAACGTGGATTATCCAGCAAGAAAAAAAAGAAAAATTCTTCAAGCGCTTTTTAAAAAACTTTTGTTTTTCTTATTTTTCTTTTTTCTCCCTATTGATTTTTGACCCGATTACAGACTTTCCTCAAGACTCTAAATCTTAAATAATTAAAAAGGTCTCGTGGAACACAATGAACATTAGCGGAGGGGCAGAAAAGAAAAAGAAAAGAGACAACTATTTCTATTTGGTTATGAACGTGGGAGTACAGCAAACCGATCGATTCCTTCTCTTTAATTATGTAATAAACTGGACACCGAGGCCTTGACTCAACCTTGAGATTTTCCCGAATTCAATAGTGGAAAAAATATAGAGCACAGGGTTATAAAATTAGCTATAAATACGTTTTTTTTATGATCGTTAGGCGGGGTTGAACATTATGGCTAAAGTCTACAAAAATTTTTTTTAGGCCGTTTGGAATAGAATTTATTAGTTCGGCTTAACAAGTACATACATCGATAGAAAGCAAACAGGATAACCGCATGAAGTGATGTCAATACACACACACACATACACGTCCCGATATAAATTACACGGGGAAAGTACATATGTTCCAGGAACACACTCTCCACATTTGCTGACGTAACAAAAACGAAAATAAACATATCGTATACACATGAACGCAACAATTTTTTTTTTTTTCGAAATTCTATCGAATGTGTATTCTTTACTTAATCGATAATTGTTCCTTTTAAGGTTATATTTTTTTTTAAAAATGATTATAAAGCGTAGAAGTTTTTTTATTCGGGTTTAGCCGGACATTTTCTTAATCGATAAAATTCAGAAACAAAATACAGTCAAGATTTTTTAGATGTTATTTTCTTATTGTTTTCCGGTTCGTTCGAAAGGTTCTGGTCAGAGCCTACTTTTCAAGTTTCGGAAGCCACTTTATTTCAACTTGCGAAAATTAAAATTTCAACACACTCGGATAATTTCAAGTACTGCCAATTCCTTTCTCAAGCTCCTATTGATCAAACTCGATTCCTTCTTAGATTTTTTAAACTTCAAAATCTTTTAAAGGGGAAAATAAAAGCTTTTTAGAACTCATAAAATAACATTTTTCGACCTAATTTTCTTTCAGACTTGGTAACTTTGAACTAGTTTTTCGAAATTCCTTGTCGCACAAATTTTTTGATAAATCTTGTTCAAAAATTTTTTTGATAAATGTCGTTGAACAAAACTTTGGATAAATTTTTCTTGTTAGTCAAATCTTTTGATTTATCTCGTTGAACAAATCTTTCAATAATTCTCATTGATCAAAAGTTGACAAATCTTTCTGGAGAATCCTTTTGATAATTTTTTCTTGACTAACAAATGTATCGATAAATCTTGTTGAACAAATCTCAAACAAATCTTTCAATAAATCTTGTTGATCAAATCTTTTGACAAATCTTGCCGGACAATCCTTTTGATGAATTTTTCTAGTCTGACAAATCTTCTTTTGATAAAATTTTCTGATAAATCTTATAAATTTTGTTGAACAAATCTTTTGATAAAATCTTGTTGAACAAATCTTTTGATAAAATCTTGTTGAACAAATCTTTTGATAAAATCTTGTTGAACAAATCTTTTGATAAAATCTTGTTGAACAAATCTTTTGATAAAATCTTGTTGAACAAATCTTTTGATAAAATCTTGTTGAACAAATCTTTTGATAAAATCTTGTTGAACAAATCTTTTGATAAAATCTTGTTGAACAAATCTTTTGATAAAATCTTGTTGAACAAATCTTTTGATAAAATCTTGTTGAACAAATATTGAACAATTATTTCGATATATCTCCTAGAACTAATCTTTTGATAAATCTTGTTAAACTAATCTTGTCGCACAAATCTTTTCATAAATTTTTCTTGTCAAACAAATCTTTTGATAATTTTTACTTGTAAAATCAACTTTCATAATGAAAAATATTTTAAAATAATTCTAAAGTTCTAAAAAAAAAACTCCACAAGCCTAAAAATTTTTGCAAAGATTAATAAAAAGTAAATTTTAGAAAACATTTTAAAATTTAAAGGATGCTGATTAAATTTCCTTTGCCAAGAAAATAGGGACTTTTACTGGAAATCGGGACCAAATTCGATTTCTACGATCCAACTTACAAAAGCACATCACTACCACCAAAATAAATCTCAAGTAATTGATTTTTCTCTAAATAAAGTGTTGCAACCGAAAATTTTGCCGAAAAATCCCGTTCAGAGTTTTGAAACCATTATTTTATTTACTTTAATCTTTCTTTTTTGAATAGCCTCTAATTTTCTCTCAACTTGTTTTTGTGTTCGAAATTTATTAACCACACCATAGCCATTCCTGTGACTTATGAAAATTCTACGGGATGTTTTGAAAAAAAGAACAAAAATAATTTCTAAATCAATTGAGCAATGCGGTTGAAACTGGGCTAACATTTTTTTTTTTTTTTTCGTTCGCTATATGCAATAAATAAATGCGAATTTATTTATTGATAACGCTAACGGATTTATTATTAAAGAGTATAAAAGTAAATTTTTATCTCTCGCGCGGCGAAAGTCTTTGGTGATGACTAAATGGCAGCATCAAGTCAAATGGTTTTTAATGGAATTTTTATGAATAAAATGATTACTGAAGAGAATTTCTGCTGTCTGGTTGGAGCAAGGACTTATTTTTTTTTTTATGCTTGTAAATATGCGAAGGTTGTACGTTTTAAAAAAAAAATTCGATAAGTGCAATTAAAATTCTGAGCTGCATTTTTTTTAAAAATAATAATAATTTTTATTGAAAGATAAATTTAGACGAATTAATGACATTTTCATTGCGATTGATGCAGTGAGGATTGAATGTAATTAAGAAAGAGGATTAATTATGGGTCATTTTTTTTAGTCGAGAGTTATTGTTAGGGCTGATTAATTATCTTTTGAGAATGAAATTAGAAAATTTTTAAAAAAAATTATGAAAGAGCCAAAAGGATTTTTTTTAAGCAAGATAAAAAATCATAATGGGAGTTTTGTATTGATTTTCAATATTTTAGCACCATTGAATTTTCAAAGTAGCTGAATAATGGAAGATTTTTAAGTAAAAGATTTAAAAGTCTTTAAAAATTTTTTGGGAGCAATTTTTGTTAAAATTAAAATGATCTCTTTAGGAAATTTAGAGAAGTTTAAAAAATGTCGACAAATTTCAGATATATTTAACTGCTTTGCTTTCGTTTTCCTAAAAACCCCCGATTAGCTTCTAAATTTCTCATAAAATTTCACTGCTTTTAAGCGATTAGTGCCAAACCCAGCAATCAAGTGCTTGTATGGCTGTGACTACAAAGAAATCTAAACATTGTGGAAAAATTCTTTAAGCCATTACAAAGATAATTAAGGCTATTACAAACTTTTAGGAAAAATCATAAATCAGGGGATAAGACCAATAAGCTTTTTAACAAAGCTTATTAGGCAAGGCTGCACTCTTATGTAAATAATTTTTACTGTCCTCAAGCATTTTAAAAAAGAATAATAAGCTCTTTGAAACTTTATTAAAAATTTCAAACTTCCCATGCAACTTTTTTTTTGTAAGATGGAAGACTTTCTTTAGGGTAATAAACTGATATTGTCGGAAACGTTCTTGGATTAGAAGAAAAAATCCTACGCTTAAAACTTCATCGGCCTTTTAACAACTAGCGCTATAAGAGCTTTAAAACATCCGTCACTCATAGACTGCTTAACTCTCTTTCTTCTTAATACTATTTTGCAAACTTGTAATCGATTCCATGCAGCCGTTCCAGAGTCTTGAGAGTGTGCTCGAGTGTTTACTCTGAATGCGACAACAACTGGGGCCGAAGAGTCCCAGGAGATCGCCTAAAGCCATTTCTGGGAATAAAATAATATTTCTGTGGATCATGCTTTAATTTTATCGGACCCTGTTCGTTTCCTTGGCAATTATTGTACAGCCCTGATTTCCATATCACTACTAATTCTAAGATCATCTCCCAATCGACTCAGGCGTCCTTTTGATTACTATCTCTTGAGCCAGTTGTTCTTATTTCTACTAATTACTCGGCTAAGAAGCTCCATTCGCTCCTATTACTTAAAATATTAAGCAACTCAGGTGCCCCCATGACTTTTAACTCTCACCCCAAGTGTTCTTAAAGCTAAAAAATGCTTGACTTATGCGCCTTTATTAAATTAAAAGGAATGCTTAGTTAGATCCTGTAACTCAATTTTGAAACCCAAATGAAAAGAGACAGGCAAACTGTAAATCATTAATACAAATTTCTGTAAGTTTTATTTTGTTGCCATGGCGACTCATTTTCAGTTAACATGAGGCAAACAATAGCCATGATACTGTTTCAGCTAGAATGCTGCCAAAATTAACCTTTGCCTTTGCTTTTTAAAGAATTTAGAGGAAGCTACAACGCTCCTCGTGGTCTACTAGAGATAAGATTACTCGTCTAGCCTCCCCTATGGCGGCGTTGCTGACCTCTGCCACCTGTAAGAATCCTTGCTGGCTATAGGCATGACACAAACTATTTTCAAAATTTCCTTCAAAAGTTCAAAAAATTTTCCATTTGAGAACAACAAAAATTTCAAAAGCACCATCCGAATTCTTTGATGAAGAAAAATTTTCCAGGAGAGGAAAAGCTAAGGCACTTACAATACTATTTGGGCCTAACTACTTTTCAGAGTTTTTTTACAATTTGACACACTGGCTAAGCAGTTGAAAAATTCCCACAATGTAAAAAGTTCCGTCAACTGACTTACTCACTACAAAATAATAAAATCTTTTAAGAATCGATCGAGCGGTTTGTTACATAGGCCATCAAAGGGTTAAAACCTTTAACTGCCAAAAATTCCTACCACAACCAAACCTTAAAAAAAAAAAAGAATTCAGCCACAACCCGTCCAAAAAAAATTTGCCATGCTTCCACTAAATCAAAAAATATTCTTGAAACTTACATTATGCAAATAAAAACTGTGAATATGAACAAGGACTCGGAAACATATAAATCATGTCGTAAAGGGAAAAAAATGAAACATGCCCGAAAAAAAAAAAAATTAAAAAACCAAACACTCAAACTTTTTTAACTCGCCAAAACACGAATTTTTCTTCACCCTCCCTAATCAAAATATCTCAACGCAAAAAAACAAATTTTTTTTACAATTAAATAGCTGACCCAGATCACTAAAATAAAAATCTGGCTATAGCTATTTTCCCTATATATTTATTTATATTAACCAAAAAACACGATTTAAAAAATTTCCAAAATAAAATTAAGCCCAAATCACATTACAAAAGGAACAAGTGGCAACAACCAGGCGTAACTGTGCCACCAGACGCGCCAGTTAACTTCAAGGTCATTCGTCTGCCTCAAAAAAAAAAAAAAAAAGTTTCAACCTGGTCGAACCCTTAATCACGTTTTTTTTTCCTCAAACGAATCAGCACGATTGCTTGTACATAATTTATAATTCCAGTTCGATATCAATGATGTAATTGTTGAAAAGGGGAATAAAAAAAAAATTGTTAGGAGAGATTATGTTCATACCATATGTTTTTTTTTTTTAAAAGTAAAACAGGTGAAATGTATAGAATACGCACCTAGGCCATGTGTACACTCCCGACACCTCAAATCCATAGTGCCAAGAGCCGGAGTAGGCCCCTTGGCCCTTGGGACCTGTACACACTCCGTGACCATGGGCTTTCCCGTCCTCCCAGCCACCACAGTAAGTCCCACCGTCGTCGAAGTCGAAACGGCCCCCGTTGACGTGGGACTTGGGCCCCGAGGCTGTCCCCGTGGCCCCGGTTACCGCGGGGGTTGTGGCACCATTCACTTGATTTTGCATTTTTTAAAAACTACAGATCGAATTGCTAACTCGATCACCGCATTTTCGAGAAACGCACTTGTGAACATCCTTCGACCGTTCCCATATTCGAAATCGAATTTGTCGTTCTTTTCGGAAACACGGTCACTCGCGGACTCGAGAGGCTGCCCGGCAGCTCCTATCGAGGCGGCCTCATTCCACGTTTCCACCCCTCGGAAACATGGCACCTCCCATGTTCGCGTTCCAACCGAAAGAGGCGCTGCGGCGCGCCTGCGTCCCGTTCGCGAAGCGGTCAGATCCGTTTATTTTCATCACCTCCTAAGAGCTCATTCTATAACGAATATTTTAAGTTCCGATACATCAGTTGTCGAACCCCAAATGTTTTTAGAATCACTAAGAGCTGTTTCTCCTTTTTCTTTTCCGCTTCTTCACAACGAACGTTCCATCTGTCGGTTCGAATGAGAAACTTTGACGAGGTAAAAATTATGTATGTTGCCGTTCAACCCTTTTAAAAGCTTTTCTTATGAATTAAAAATTAATAAAACGTGGAAAAAAGTGCGGGAGCTTGAAAATTACAATTTTTAACTTAAAAAAAGGAGATTATTTTTAATTGTTGTCATTATTTATATTTTCAGGGGGTGAGCAGCACAATTTAGGGGTAGAAAGAACTTCAAAAGAAAGCTAAAGCCGTAGAAGGCTTCAGCCTTGACAGCTTTAAGGGGGTTCAGTCCAGAGGAATGGCTTTAGAAAACTTCAACTTAGTTCACTATCGCTTTACGGCTCTAGTGGGCTTAGCTCCACCTTAAAATAAAAATGGGACAAAAAATCCTTCGCAGCCCTTTTCAAAATTTTCTCGGTCACTACTGACCCGACTTTAGACCTTACCTCTGACTAATCTAATTATTTTGTGACTGTTCAACTTTAACATTTGTCTTAACGCCATGATAATGACTTAACTTCCAATATTCATTGTTACCAAACAAATTATGAGGTCTATCGGAAATAATCATTAAGTAGATTATTTGCTCATTAATTAACAATAACTTCCTACTAATCAATTTCTAAATCTAAGACAATTTTTTTCGCACCCAAAATAAAATCAAGGCTTCTCGATCACCCAAAAATTTTTTCCGAGCTCCTTTCCTAATTTTTTGATTATTTACCACTATGCAATGGTAAATAATCGTTCGACACATGTTGCTGCTTCTCCTCAATATTTTTTTAAAAATTGTAATCATTACCATTATCTATTAATTTACGAAAAAAAATATTTTAAGGCATCAACTTAATACTCCAACCCTCAAAATAATAAAATAACGACGTGATTAAAAACGAAACCATACAGAAAAAAATAATTCACATTTCCAACTCAAAGCAAGCGGATACCGGCACGATTGACCGAGAAAACTACACTCTAGACAATAAACATCATCGAAGGTAAATCACGTGGATTCATGACGTGATCTTTCAATCGATAGCCGCTGTGTTCAGTTTTCAAATAAAAATGTTATTTCTTACCTTGATATGACTTCTCGACGTCTGCGATGAAAATATCTTGAACTGAAATTTTTCTTAATCTTCTAGGAAAGGGTTAAACCGGAAATTTTTTCTTAGTGGTTGTTAGTAAGCGACACAAGCAAAGAGCTTCAAGCTGAGAAGAAAAAAGAAAATAAAAATTAACAAAAATTAATAAAAAGCAGTTAGGAACTTTTTTCCAATATAAAATCAAATAATGAATCAATTTTTTTAATTTTTTTTGTGTTGAAAACTTTTTACATAAATTTTTTTTAAATTAAAAAAAAACTACATGATATAAACATTATAAAAATAAATAAAACACGTTACCTAAATAAATATCGAAGACATGTACCCATCAGCATGAATAAATTAGGGCAGTGAAGAGTATTATGGCGATTATAGTCGAATACGGAATGAGCTGAAACAAAAAAAACATTATTAGAAGTTGAATTTAAAATTTACCTAAATTAAAATTGGATTGAAAATTTAATTACTTTGCAAAATCAGAAGACTTATCAATAATATGCTCAAATTCAGCAAAAGAAAGAGCACCATCATCATCTAAGTCAGCTTCATCTAGTAAATTTTGAATTAAATGCTGCATGTCTTGCTCGTTAAGACATTGTGGTCCCGTTAATCTATCTATAACTTGGCGCAAATCTGGAACTCCAAGCATGTCATCTCCATCAAAATCTGGAAGAAAATTAAATCTTGGTTGAAAACAAAGTCAGGGATCATAGTGCAAAGGAAAAGAATTGTCATTTAATGTCAGGTTGCAATGCTTACATTAAATTACATTACATTTGAAATGCTTAATGATCATCTGTTTAACAACTTGACTATTTTGACTGAACTTACATTGCTATGGCCCAAGCAATCATTATTACTCACCAAATATCCTAAATGCATGTTCCGCTTTAACAGCCTTTGGCGCAGCTTCACTAAACACAGACATCATATCCAAAAAATCTTCAAAAGTGCAATCGCCATCATGACTGGAACTGAAGACTTGACATATTCTATCTCCAAATGGATTCACCCTCAACTCTGGATATTGCAAAATTTTTGACATAGGAAGCTTTGCATTCTTGTTATGCCCTACTTTCTCTGGTGCTAATGCTTTGAACTTCTGATGGGCACTGAAACAATTTCAATCACATACATTAAGACTCTCATCCATTTGGACAATAATTTAAATTTGACAATCCCATTACTTACTATAAAACCTCCTTTTTGGTAAAATACGTCAAATCCTGAAACAAAAAGAAAACATCGTTATTTAAAAGCCTAAAATGATTGATTAGGCTTGGGTTCAATGAAAGAATCATTGACCTGCCACTCACCTGATAATCCTGCAATTCTTCCTCTGTAAATTGACTTTTACCCTGACCCATAGCCGTAAATGCATTCAATAACTATTCTTAACTACATTTAAAACATTACATCATTTAATAACTCTAAAATATTTGCATTATTTTAGTAATTTTCAACCGACGAAAAAAAAGCGAAGCTTCCCAAGTCAGCGAATCCCACGATGTCGTGTCTTCAACTCTGAAAAATTCTTACTGCCACGTTGCTACGATGTTTTCAAGATTTTTGTCAAAATTTTTTACTGGAAAATACCGGCTTTTAAATGAAACTATCGACGTGTTGTAGCAATCATGGGGTTTTTAGAAGACACTTTCATCATGCTAATAAGCGAGGTAATGTAATATTTTAACATCTTGCTTCGTTTCTAAATGAAAACGGGAAAAAAATCAAAGTTAGGTTAGGAATGCATAACGTTAATGTAATCAATTGTCACTTTTTCTCAAATTAAATTTTTTTTTCCTCATTACGCAATTTTATTAGTAAAATTAATTTTGTCATATGACCTGTAATAAGAATAATTTACTTCAATTTTTTTTCAGGTGGTCTTCTTTGTTGGAGGATGGGTTTTTTTTGTAAAACAGTTATTTCGTGACTATGAAGTTCACCACCAGTTAATTCAGTTAATATTCGCAACTACATTTTCCTTATCATGTGTTATGTTCGAGCTTATTATTTTCGAAATATTAGGTATACTAAGCCAAAGCTCAAGATATTTCCATTGGAATTTAGGATTATATCTTATGCTATTCATGGTCATCGTTCTCATTCCTTTTTATATTGCTTATTTTGTTGTTAGCAATGTTCAAATAGGTAAGTTGGCTTTTAAAAAATAAGAATAATTTTTTTGGAGTTTGTAAAATGGATGCAAAATTTTTTTTACAGTTAAAAATCAAATAATCAGGCCGTTAACTTGCCTTATTTGGTGTCTTTATATTTATTTGTTTTGGAAAATTGGAGACCCGTTTCCAATTTTAAGTCCAAAACAAGGAATTTTTTCAATTGAACAAGGAATAAGCAGAATTGGAGTAATTGGGGTTACAGTAATGGCATTACTTTCTGGATTTGGTGCTGTTAATTATCCGTATACTTCTATGGCTTACTTTATGAGGTAATGCGGATGTGAAATTTTATTGAGTAAGAAAAATTTTAATTGACGATTTGCTTTTTTGCAGGCCAGTTTCACTCTCTGATATGCAGGCTACAGAGAAGAAGCTTCTGCAGACAATAGACATGATTATAGTTAAGAAGAAGAGGATAGCGTTGGCTAAAAAAGGGCAGAAATCGAAAACAAACCAGCTGGAAGACAGCAGGACTGGTTGGTGGGGCGTGCTGAAAACTGTTACAACAGTAGGAAGAAATTCTAGTGAAAGTATCCTTTTAAAAGAAGCAGTCAAGTAGGCAAAAATTAATTAGGAACTCAGTAATCTACCTATAAAAGCATAGGTTGAGTCTGTAGTATGCTTAACTGGCTAAAAAATAATTTAAAAAATTAATTCCTTAACCAATTTTAAGATATTTGGCAATTGAAACAAGAAATAGCCGCTTTAGAGGAATTAAGTCGGCAATTGTTTCTAGAATTATATGATATCCGGTGTATGAGAGAAAGAATTAATTGGGCCGAAACATGGCGAGGGAAATATTTCAATTTTTTAGGATATTTTTTCTCTCTCTACTGCATTTGGAAAATTTTCATCGTAAGTTCTCTTTAAATTTTTTTTAAAAGACCAAATTATTATTTTTTCCCTGATTTCAGTGCACTATAAACATAGTTTTCGACAGAGTCGGTAAAAAAGACCCAGTAACCAGAGGAATGGAAATAGCCGTGCATTGGATGGGCTTCGAAATTGATGTTACCTTTTGGTCACAACATATTTCTTTCCTATTAGTTGGTTGCATGGTCTTGACATCAATCCGTGGTTTACTTTTAACTTTAACTAAGGTAAGTTTGATATTCAAAAATTCAAATGCAAAAAATCATAAAAAAAATTTTTTGTTGCAGTTTTTCTACGCAATTTCCAGTAGCAAATCATCAAATGTGATAGTTTTGATATTAGCACA
This sequence comes from Liposcelis brunnea, assembly GCA_023512825.1. Classification (NCBI taxonomy): domain Eukaryota; kingdom Metazoa; phylum Arthropoda; class Insecta; order Psocodea; family Liposcelididae; genus Liposcelis; species Liposcelis brunnea. Next base: position 8,842,647 of record CM042070.1, on the reverse strand, counting down.
AATAATGGGGATGTATTTCGTCTCTTCAGTGCTTTTAATGAGAATGAACGTTCCGCCCGAATATAGGATAATAATAACTCAAGTTTTGGGTGATTTACAATTCAATTTCTACCATCGATGGTTCGATGTTATATTTTTAGTTTCGGCATTGTCATCTATCTTATTTTTATATTTAGCACATAAAAAGGCTCCTATTGATAGGTAGCCTTAATTTAAAAATTAATCATGTATAAAAAATTTTTCTAATTTATTTAAAAATTAAATTATAAATTTATCATTTTTTGTGAGTTTTTCTAATTTTAATTTCGCTTACATAATTAGTTCGAACTAGTGATTTTCGGCTATGTAGATTTTAGGGCTTTAGTTTAAGGTGCTGAGGGAAGATAAAAATTTCGCTTAAGCTAAATTGGTCTGGACGTTTAAATCGACCCTCATGGGCTTGGCTAGGGCATCTAACCAGCCCTAGCGGCTCTTATGAACCCGCCTAATTATATTCTCTGTAATTCCAGAATCCTATTTAAATTTTTTTGGCAGTTTTCAGTTGGCACAACTGTTGTGAATGACCGTTGTGAACAACAATCAAATATCAACATAAATATTTGGTTTTTTATAAAATTTCTAATCCAAATATTTAATAAAAAAAATGAATTTAACAAATATTTTGCCTCCGGTAACGTAATTTGTTTACTAAAACCGCTGGATAGTAATTTTTTTTAAAACTCGTATCAGGTACGTTGTCTACTTAATTTTTTCACTTCCCCTTTTTTTTACACCCAAATTTTTATTTAGTGTATAAATATCTCTGGAAAAATGAATCCGATGGATGAAAATAAAGGAGAGGGTGGTCATGGATTATGTGACACACCAGCAGTGGATACAGAATACCTGGTTAGCCTTAGCACCAGGTTAGCGCATTTTGCAGCTCAAAAAAAATCTAAAATGGAAAGTGGATTGGCTGCAGCTGCAGAAGAACTAAAGAGATTAATGGTAAAATTTAAATAAAACATACGTCAATTAAAGGAAAAAATTTCAATTAGAAATATTTAACAGCAAAAAGCTAAGGAAGCACGACAGGTACGATTAGGCGCGATTAAAATGCAGCATCGTCATGTGCTCGATATGGTCGCAACATTTTTTGGGATCGATTATAAAATAGTTGAAGAAGGTGTTGTGGATGAGGATTTACATATTCAATTGATTGAAAGTTTAACTGAAGAAGGAGGTCGCCGGGCTGTTATTTTTATGTATCAAGAAATGCCGCCGCCTCCGATTGGTAAGTTGGGGATTGAAAAAAAAAAATTCTGGATTGCGTGTTTTTTAAAATTAATTGTAGTTTTGGTTTAGAAAGCGGAAGGGGGTTTCTGCCGGAAAATACGCCACCGTTCAGAAGGATAGTTGTAACTGATGGAAGTGATGTTCCGTGCGAGGACAGATCTGTAGTAGTGTATAGGATAAGAGGGAATGTTGTTATAGAACAGAAGAACGTTTGTGATGTAAGTAGAAAGGTAGAAAGGGCTAAGCCAGAGCTATAAGTGGCTTATACCGAATTTAATGAATTTAGGAGAATTTATAATAGATCGTAGCAGGCCAGATCGACCCTCAACGAGCTAAAAAGTGCTTTGTAAAGCCTCTAATTAGTTTAATGGGCTTTGCAGGGGCCTGTTACTGGCTTATTAGGCTTGGCACAGGCCTCTAGCTGGCTTAAATGGCTTACCAAAGGGCTAAAGTTGGCTTAAAGAGCTTAGCAGGGGCCTCTAGCTTGCTTAATAGGTTTAGAAGGGGCCTCTAGCTGGCCTAATAGGCTTACCAAATGGCTAAAGTTGGCTTAATGGGCTTATAAGGGCCTTCTAGCTGGCTAAATGAGCTTAGCAAGGGTTTCTTACTGGCTGAATGGGCTTATTAAAGCCATTTACTGACTACAAGGGCTTCTTAAAAGCCAATTACTGGCTTCATCGACTTAGTAAGAGCTTCTAAGCGGCCTAATAAATTTTTAGGACATGATGTATGCCACATTGGAAGTAGATCCGAACGATATCAACACCGTATCAGCCATGCAAGGCCTAATGGAAAGGACCTCATCAAACGCTTTAGAAGTTTTTACTCAATGGGGAGAACTAAACAAGAAAAGCACTGGTTTAGCTGCCAAAAAAGAATTTTTAGACGATTACAAAGCATTTGATAATTTTATAACAGGTACACAAGCCACCCCCTTTTAAATTTTACCACCTCACGTAAATTCCCAATTTTTTTTAGCCACAAAATCTGACTTGGATGGTAAAATCCGATTCCAATTCCCTGAGGAAATTTATCAGAATTTTTTGTCAACCCCTGAAGACGTTAAACTAACCGCGAGAAACCCAGAAATAGCAGCTGAAGTCGAAGCATACGCTAAAATTTGGATCAAACAAATCGAACAAGTCTTAGTTGAATCCGAACAAATACGAAAGGAAAAAGATGACGTGGGCCCGATGGCTGAATTAGAATACTGGAGAAAATGGCTTACGAAATTTACGTCAGTGGTGGAATTTGTTAAAACAGAGAAATTAAAAATGTGTTTTGAATGTTTGAAATTAGCAAGATCGAAAATTGTGCCGTTATGGGGGCCGCTGGATAACAGAGTTACGGAAGCTTGTAATGAGGCAGCTGATAATGTTAAATATTTGTACGCTTTGGAGAGATTTAGCGAGCCGTTGTACAGATGCGACCCGAATACGATGGGGGATCATATTTCTAGTTTAATGTATACGATTAGGATGATTTATGCGACGTCGAGATATTATAATACAAGTGAAAGAGTTACGGCTTTACTGGTTAAAGTTACGAATCAAATGGTTACGTCTTGTAGGAATTATTTAACGGAAAATAATACGAAAACGGTTTGGCAGCATAAGAAAAGGGAGATTATAGCAAAAATGGCGGTGAGTATCAAGAAATATAAGTAAAAACGCTTCTGCGCAAGCACACTGCGCTGTGAAGTCTATCGCGCACCCAAATTGCGCAGGAAACTCTCCCGCGTCCGTTCACTGCGCAGAAATAATACCACGCGCATGTTCACTACGCAGAAAAAAGATTCTTGCGTGCTTTTTGAGCAAAAAAATGTCTCTCAGACATCCAAATTTTAATCAAGCCAATTATTTTTATTTGTTTTAGGTTTGCTTGAATTTATACAAAAAATACAAAATGTGCTTCGCTGAAACTCAGAAAAAAATCAGTGAAAATCCTGAGGAAAGACCGTTTGGCTGCTCAGAATCGAACGTTTTTGTTAAATTCGAGTCGTTTCGATTAAGACTCGAACGGGTAAGTAAAAAAAGTCATTAGACAGCGATAGTGTCGTTTTTAGTTCCTTAGCCTCCCGTCTAATAGCGACGAATTTCGTTTTCCAGCTAACGGATACTTTAAATACTTATTTGACGTACTCAGTGTTGCAGAGCTCTCGTTTGGAAGGGATCGATAACTACGTTAAAAAATTTAACAAATATTTCAGCGATATAGCCACGAAGCCCTATGACGCTTTAAATCACAGAAAACCGTATTTTGATACGGATTATGAAATATTTAAACAACAAGTTAATAGTTGGGAGCAGGAACTGAGGAATTATTTAAGTGAGGTGATCGCTATGATGCCAAATGTGGGAGAAGCCTTAAGAATTTTAGCCAGGTAAAAATAAACAGACATAAAGACAGTCAATGCAAAAGAAATTTGCGCAGTGGCATGCGCCTCTAGCGACACTAGGGGAGAAATTCTGATCCAATTCTTTTGTTCTTTGCTTTTAATTTGGCCAAACTAACGCCTTCTTCCTTAATTTTTTCATTTTCAGATTTGATAAAATCAATTTACCTTGTTTTCTTATAAACCGAAAATATTTAGAACTACTTGATAAATTTTATGATGAAATATCAGAACTACGAGATAGATACAACGAAGACAGGCAAAATTGTCCAGTGCCAAGGAACATGCCGCCTGTTTCTGGGAGAATATTCTGGATACGTCAGTTATATAAACGTTTAGAAGATCCTATGGAAGTTTTTAAAGTGAGAAACAACAACTTTTTAGCTCTGATTAAAAATATTTCTCTTGTTATGTAATGTAATTCTTTTTACAGACTAAGAAGCCGGTGATTGAGCATCCTAGAGCTCAAAAAGTTATCAAGCTTTACAATTGTATTTGCAAAGTATTTGTGTATTATGAATTAATTCATCATCAACTGTGGTGCGATCACGTTTCGCAGGTTGAACAGTGTTTGGCTATTCCGATATTAAGCAAACATCCCAAGAAGAATATGATTCACGTGAATTTTGATAAATATATAGAGGAAGTTATAAGGGAAGTTGAATATATGTGGAAGTTGGGGTTAAAAGTACCGGATACGGCGGCAATTGTTTGTTTTAATAAGGAAAAGTTGTTTGGTACTTATGAGAAGATTAAGGCTATGGTGCAGGAGTATATTAGAATTAGGTAAGAAGTGAAAGGCCGAAGGAGAAGTTGGAATTTTGAAATTTTAGACTCAACCTATAAATGTAGAATTAATTTCAGACACAACCTAGGATTGTCGAACCAGTTTCAGGCTCAATTTATAGTTGTTTACGCAATTTTAGGCTCAACCTAGGCTCGTCCAACCAACTACAGACTTAACCTCAGCTATCGGACCGATTTCAGAATCAACCTATGCTTGTCTAACAAATTTCAGACTCAACCTATGCTTGTCTAACAAATTTCAGACTCAACCTGTAATCGTTGAACCAATTTCAGATTCAACCTATGCTCGCCCAATCAACTACAAACTTAACCTAAGCTACCGAACCGATTCCAGACTCAACCTACAATCGTTAAACTAATTTCAGACTCAACTCATAAACGCAGAATTAATTTTAGACCCAACCTATAATCGATGAACTAATTTCAGACTCAACCTATTAATGTAGAATTAATTTCAGACACAACCTAGGCTTGTCGAACCAGTTTCAGGCTCAACCTATAGTTGTTTACGCAATTTTAGGGTCAACCTAGGCTCGTCTAACCAACTACAGACTTAATTTAGCTATCGGACCGATTTCAGACTCAACCTATGCTTGCCCAACAAATTTCAGACTCAACCTATGCTTGCCTAACAAATTTCAGACTCAACCTATAATCGTTAAACTAATTTCAGACTCAACTTATAAACGCAGAATTAATTTTAGACCCAACCTATAATCGATGAAGTAATTTTAGATTCAACCTATGCTTGTTATTAATTACAGACTCAACTTACGCTTGTCGAACCAATTTAGACTCAACCTAATTTCTCTAAATGGGTCACGGGTTAAAATTGTTTGATCATCTGCAGCCCAATTTAAATTAGACTACAGCTAAATCTAAGTCTCTTTAGATAAGCTCCGGCAAAAATTCTTTTTTCAGGCGATCTATTCCGAAGTTATTTCTTAGTCTAATGCGGCCATTACTTTACGACTTAGAATTAGCATTCAACCCTGGAATGTCTGAAATAACTTGGGTATCATTAGAAATCCCCAAATTCTGCGACCATATCCAAGATAAATTATTTAAAGTCGGATCATTTATCAAAGAGGTATTAAATTTTATTCTTTTTCTCAGCCAAAAAAATTCCCAATTTTAAAAATATTTTTAGGTAAGCGATTTGAAAGCAGCTCGAATAGAAGAACCACTACTCGCGATTTCGAAAACAATGTTACTGGAACTCCCGCAAGAAGAAGCTGTTTTCCCACAAGAGTTTCTAGAAAAAAATATAGCCCTTCGACAAAATTTAGAAAAAGAAATCGAAACTAAATATACGATAATTGAAGAAGCTGCTGTTGAATTAATCAACCGTTTTGCTGATACCTTTAATGTTGAGTCTGTCAAAGAGGAAAAATACTACTGGATGGATCCTTCGAAAATTTTAAAAGGAGCTAGCTCGGCTTTAAATGTAGCAATACCAGATGAAATAGGTAAAATTTAGATGGTGACTAGCGCCACCAAACAATAATTTACAGAAGTAAATTTGTAGCTTTCAGGCCTATGGAAAAAGTTACGGAAGAAGATCTACCCTCATTTAAAAGTGAGTGTATGGATTTGTTCGCTTATTTTTTTCAAAGAAGTATCGACGCTTTGGTTCGGGCTACTAAATCCTCTCTGGAAGCCTTGAAAAAACGAGCTGGGGCATTTACGGTCGTTACTGAAGAAGAATCGAATTTAATTAAACCTCTCATGTACACTTTCATGATTTTGCAAATCCCAAACATTTCCATCGCTCCCAGTTTAGATGAAATCCAATTTTATTTCGGGAAAATAATCTCGAACATACTGGAAGTTCATAAAGGGATCACGCAATGGGGTCAAAGATCCGATAAAGTGGTGGCAGTGGCTGAAGAAGCAATTTACTCGGACGAAGGTATTTTTATTTTAAAAATTGGAAATATTAGCAACAGATCGTGTGCATTGATGATTTGATTAAAGAGGAAGAAGAAGGTGAAGAAGAACCGGCGGAGTATATGGAAGCTCAAGAGGGAGAAGAAGGAGAAGAGGAGTTGCAAACGGAATTAGCGCTAATAAAACCGTCAGCGTCCCGTAGTAGACTGAAAAATTATTATAGATTGATAGCTGATCATAAGGAAGTAGTAAGAAATGTTATGTCAATGCAAGGAGCGATGTTGCTGTTAAAACCAGATGTGTTAGGATGCACTGAAGTAAGTCGAAAGTAGAAAAGATGCAAATGGGGACCGCGGCCCCAGCTGTAAAAAATTTGGCCCCACCCAGAATTTTTTTTCTGGCTTCGCCACTGAATGCGCAGGAAAATGGCTAAAAAAATTGATTTTCACTGGGTTTATCTTCCCAAATACAATAACTTAAAATTTTGACTGGCTAAGGAGTAGCCAGAGGCTTAGCTGAAGCTTATAGCTTTAGTAAATGGTTTTTTAGAAAGCTTGGCCAGAGTCAGTGATTAGCCTAGAGACTTAACCTGGGTCTATAACCTGTTTAAGAATTTAATAAGCAACTAAAACCTGTTTTGGCTTTATTTAAAGCTAGCTATGAGTCTACCTAAGCATAGTATGACTTAAATCGAGCCCCTGCGAATTGCAAATCTAACTAACTTCCTCATTTCCAGAAATATCTTCACTATTCTTATTTATGGGCCGATGACCGAGAGGATCAAGTGAAAACTTTCGTCGACAGCGAACCCATTTACCAAGAAATCAAAGAAAAATTCACGGAGTTTTTGCATAACATCGAAGAAGTTCACGCTTTACCCGACAGGCACGTCATAGGAGCTCTAGAAGTCAAAATGGGTAATGATTAATATCCATTTTTAGTTTCCCTAAGCCTTGACAATTACAATGCGCGTTTAAATAATAATCATTTTGATAACATATCAAAACAAAAAAAATAAGCGAAAACAGTTTGAAAGAACGCATTTGCTTTTGTGAGTGTAAATAATAGGATCAGAACTGCCTGCAAGACGAAACAGTTTAGATCTTGTCGGGGAGTGAACACCTAGCTATCAATATTTTTTTCCGCAGTGATTTCGTGTAATTTAAATTTTTTTTAAAATCATTAATTTATCATGGCCAGGTGGGTTTAGTGACGTTTTTGGTGATTTTTTTTTTAAATTTTAGAGGGTTTGATTTGTGTTTTTTTTGAATTTTAGATATTTCAACATCGTGGCGTTATCTGTTATATTCTTTCTAGTCATTGAGCTTGGAGATTGTTACAATAAACATAAAAACGATTACAAAAAACATAAAGAAGGAAATTATAAAGTTAAAATTGAAGGATCTCCGTCTGAGGCAAAATCACGTTATGTAAAGGAGCAGAAAAAACGTTCAACAAGGTAAACGAAATAATGTTTTAAAAGTGAAAGGAAAATTTTGGATAGAGTGATAAGAACCACGTGTTAGGGTAAAAAAAAAAAAAAGGATAATTGGAAAAATTTATTTTCTTGATATGTGAAATTTTTTTTTCTGTATTTGGACCCTCCCTAAAATTTTTTTGTGGGCGAGCGAAACGCAATTTCAAATTTTTTAGCTTAAATTATTTTACTGGCCTCAAAACAAACAGAAGAAAATTTTTTTTGCAAGTTTATTTAAGATTTAATTTTGATTCGATAAATTTTTCCCTGCGTTAAAAGTTTTAAAATTTACATGTGGAAGTTTAGTCAAATTTGTTTGGGTTGGCTGAGTACAGAGCTCGTGAAAAAATTTAAGCTCAGCGTGTATAATTAAAAAGTGATTTTTTGTATTTTTTTCTAAAAATTAATTTTTCTTATTTTTTTTTTTTTTTAGGTCGACTGAAGATTCCCGACAAAAATCCGAACCGGAAATACTCGAAGAAAAACCGTGCCCAAGCGAACGTTCATCAAAATCCAGTAAAGCCTCCGAGAAAAGCATTCAGGAAATCGAAAATTCCTGCCCGAAACAAAGCAAACAACAGACATGCTCTAAAAAATCCGAAAAACAAAAAAAACGTTACGTTTTAGTGGAAGAACCAGAAGAACCCGCAACCCCCGAACCTGTCAAAACTAAAAAACCAACAAAAGAAAGCTCGCCTGCCAAAAAATCAAAACAAATCAAAAAGAAACCCGTCGTCGTCATCGAGGAAGAAGAAGAACCCGCAGAATCACCCGAATCTCAAGTTGAAGAACCCGACTATCAAATCGTCTTTAAGAAAAAAAGCAAAAAAGCTAAAAAACAACCGAGTTACATCATCGTAGAAGAACCTGAAAATAACGCAGAAGAAGAGGAACTTAGTTTCAAGCAAATACCGAAAAAGCAAAAGAAAAAAAATTCTCAAATTATAATTGAAGCTGATGAGGCTGATAATAACACAGGAAGAAGATTCATAATAGAAGAAGTCGCTGAGGATTCTAATGTTGAAGAAAATGGGGACGAAGAAGAATTATAATTAAAATGATAAAAGAAAAATTTAATAGAGCTTTAATGTTGTGTTGTATAAATATTATTTAGAGTTTATTTTTCATTAAAAAAAATATTTAAAGAGATTTTTTTTTTATTTTTCAAAAAAAAATTCCTAATTTCATAACCGTTTGATTAATAATTCTTATTTAAACAAAACGTACTCATTTTTATCATTTAGTTTTGTTTACGGAGGATTCAATACTAGGAATTGTTTTTAATGACGCGTATGAGATTGCATAAGAAAATTAATTTTTTTTAAAGTAGAAATGTTAATGACCGGTTTTTATTGCTGTAGATAAAATAAAAGAAGCGTTAGGGGTTGAAGCTTCAGCGTGGAAACATTTGCTTGGGAAGTTGCTGATGCGGGCTTATGGAGTGAAATTGAAATTGATTGTGGATTTTATTAAGGACAGGAATAATATTTTGTCGAGGACTATTAATGGTAAGTTTTGATTTTGGTAAGAAGTTTGGGTTGGTTGTTTAAGTTGTTGAAGGAAGGAAAAATTTTGAGACAAAAAAAAATGAAAAAAAATGAAAAATGAAAAATGAGAAAAAATAAAAAATGAGAAAAATGAGAAAAATAAAAAATGAGAAAAATGAGAAATGAGAAAAATGAAAAATGAAAAATGAGAAAAAATAAAAAATGAGAAAAATGAGAAATGAGAAAAATGAAAAATGAAAAACGAGAAAAAATAAAAAATGAAAAACGAGAAAAAATGAAAAATGAGAAAAATGAAAAATAAAAAATGAGAAAAATGAAAAATGAGAAAAATGAAAAATGAGAAAAATGAAAAATGAGAAAAATAAAAAATGAAAAATTGGAAAAATGAAAAATGAAAAATGAGAAAAATAAAAAATGAAAAATGAGAAAACTGAAAAATGAAAAATGAGAAAAATGAAAAATGAGAAATAATGAAAAATGAGAAAAATGAAAAATAAAAAATGAGAAAAATGAAAAATGAGAAAAATGAAAAATGAGAAATAATGAAAAATGAGAAAAATGAAAAATGAGAAAAATGAAAAATGAGAAAAATAAAAAATGAAAAATGAGAAAACTGAAAAATGAAAAATGAGAAAAATGAAAAATGAGAAATAATGAAAAATAAAAAATGAAAAGTGAAGAAAATTTTTTATTTTTATTTTTTATGTTTAAGTATTTTTACTTCTCATTTTTTTTATTTTTCATTTATTGTATTTTTATTTCTCATTTTTATTTTGAATTCTTTTCTATCTCAAAATTTCCCTGCCTTCAATATGAAAAATGAAAAATAATAAAAATTAAGTTAGCTCTGTAAGCGTGAACTCGCTCATCTTACGAACTATCTAGAATAAATATCTTTAGATCGCTTTGTAAAAATTTTTAAATCATTTCAGATTTGGATGACGTAAGACTCGCCATGAACTGTTTGGACCAAATCCGAGAAGAATTCATCCGCATCGACATGGAATTAGGCCTGATCGAAGAAACCTACGCCTTGTTCAACAAATTCAACGTCACCGTTCCTAAAGAAGAACAAGAAAAAGTCGATTCTCTCCGCTACAATTTCGAACTAATGATCGAAACTGTAAGCAACCCTAAAATCACATAAAAAATTCCCCACACACTGACAAACATTTATTTTTCAGTCGAAAAAAGTTCAAAAAAATTTAGTGGACGTCCAAGAACCGTTTAAAAAAATAATGATAGAAGGGATTGAAAAATTTCGCCAGGAAATCGAACAATTCGATTTGGATTTCGAATCCAAGGGCCCTCTTCAACCTGGATTGCCAGCACGTGAAGCCAGCGACAGAGTTACAATATTCCAAATGCGTTTTGATGATTTATGGGAACAGTACGAACGTTATGCCAACGGCGAAAAATTATTCGGCTTGCCGTTAAGCGAATATCCAACTTTATTCGAAAAGAAAAAGCAAATGAATTTATTAAGCAAGCTTTACACGTTATACTCTCAAGTCATGCGTTCAATCGATGGATATTATGATGTTCTATGGGTCGACGTTGATATCGAAGCTATAACTAACGAAATTCAAGAATTTCAGAACAGGTGCAGGAAATTGCCGAAAGGGATGAAGGATTGGCCAGCGTTTATCGATCTCAAACAGAAAATTGATGATTTTAACGAGACGTGCCCGTTATTGGAAATGATGGCGAATAAAGCGATGAAAGACAGGCATTGGGCTAGATTGTCGAAGTTGACCGGGTATGAGTTTGATGTTGAATCGGAGGGATTCGCGTTGAGGAATGTGATGGAGGCTCCGTTGCTGAAATATAAGGATGATGTTGAGGATATTTGTATAAGTGCTATTAAGGAGAAGGATATAGAAGCGAAATTGAAGCAAGTTATTGCGGATTGGTCGGTGGTGGAGTTAAGTTTCTCTTCGTTTAAGAATAGGGGAGAGTTGTTGCTGAAAGGAACGGAGACTGGAGAGATTATAGCCATGTTGGAGGATAGTTTGATGATTTTGTCGTCGTTGTTGTCTAATAGGTAAGATGAGGAATGCGGGATGCGTTAGACTAAGGAGTATAGTGAGTCAATGAGTGGTCTAACACATACGGGGTCGCCATTTGCAATTCTGGAAGCTGAGGACTGTGGGTCTCAAAAGGGGAGTCGCAGTTTCTCCTTCATAAATTAAGTACTAGCTACCATGGCGACTCCCATTGAAAAATTAAGAGGACCCACAGCGACTCATTGAAGTGTCCACTGAGATGCTGACTGAGCAATTCATATTGACTGGATCCTTTAGTTATAAAACTCATTCATTTTCTCGTAGGTATAATGCTCCATTCAAGAAAGACATACAGTTATGGGTGTGGAAACTTAGCACGACTTCTGAGATTCTAGAAACTTGGATGATGGTTCAGAATTTGTGGGTATATCTTGAAGCTGTGTTCGTTGGGGGCGATATAGCTAAGCAATTGCCAGCTGAGTCCAAGAGATTTGCGGTAAGTTACGTATTTATTCATTTTTCATGAACTTGGGAATGAGAAAGTGTAGATATATCTGAACAATCATACAACTGCTGCACATTGTTCAAAATCTAGCCGAGCCATTCGCCTACTGGGGTTTGGTTGGGATAAAGAATAGTCAAATAGTCAATGAGTTACTAGTGCAGATTCGATACACAAAATTTCACGGCTTATAGCTATGCCAAACTCCTGGCTGGTTAGCTCTAGCGCTTAATCAGTCTAACTAGCCATTCATCTAGCTTTTTATCGAGCTGACCAGCAGCTTCCACGGCTACGTCCTGAACGTCCTGGTCGTTTGCAGTCAGCTCCAATAGCTACTCAAGTAAACTACTCCTAAAACTGATATCTACTTTTATTTTTTCCAGGCCATTGATAAAGCATGGGTGAAAATAATGTACAGAGCACGAGACGTGGCATTGGTCATCGAAGTCTGCGTAGGAGACGAAACAATGCAACAAATGTTACCTCATCTCCTTGAACAATTAGAATCCTGCCAGAAATCTCTAACCGGATACTTAGAATCAAAACGTTTGATCTTCCCAAGATTTTTCTTCGTCTCCGATCCCGCTTTACTCGAAATCCTCGGTCAGGCTTCAGATACACACACCATCCAAAACCATTTACTAAGCATTTTCGAAAACGTCTACCTGGTAAGGACCCCTCATCATTGTAAAATCCTCCCCCTCCCTTCAACAATTTTAAATTTCAGGTCGAATTCGATGAAAAAGTATACGATAGAATAACAGCCATTCTATCTAGAGAAATGGAGAAAATCCCTCTTGAAAAAGAAGTGATGGCAGTTGGCGGAGTCGAAAACTGGCTTGGGAATTTATTAAAAATGGCCACACAATCATTAAACGTTGTTATCGGCCAAGCTGCGGCAACGTTAAACGAGCCAGATTTCCAAATCCTTGATTTTTTGAATAAATTCCCAGCGCAAGTCGGTTTGCTCGGGATTCAATTTATTTGGACAAAAGACGCGGAGCTGGCTTTAAACATGAGCAAAATAGATAAACTCATAATGAAGGAAACTAATTCGGCGTTTTTGATGTTGCTGAATTTGTTAATTGATCAGACCACGAAGGATTTGAGCAAATTCGAAAGGGTTAAATATGAAACTCTTGTAACGATTCACGTGCATCAAAGAGATATTTTCGATGATTTAGTACGTTTGAGGATCAGAAGTATTTTGGATTTTGAGTGGCTGAAACAAGCGAGGTTTTATTGGCTAGAGGAAGAAGATGAATGTTGGGTGCGGATTACCGATGTGGATTTTTTGTATCAGAATGAATTTTTAGGATGTACGGAGAGGCTGGTAATCACGCCGTTGACGGATAGGTGTTACATTACCCTGGCACAGTCGATCGGTGAGTCAGATATCCAGAAGGGTCCCTGGGTCCAAAGTTTAACCTCTTTTTATTTGTTCAGGTATGTCAATGGGAGGAGCACCAGCTGGTCCTGCTGGAACTGGAAAAACAGAGACAACCAAAGACATGGCTAAAGCTTTGGGGAAATATTGCGTCGTGTTTAACTGTTCTGATCAAATGGATTTCAGAGGACTTGGAAGGATTTATAAAGGATTGGCGCAATCTGGGTCATGGGGATGCTTTGACGAATTTAACCGGATTGAGCTTCCTGTGTTATCGGTAGCAGCTCAGCAAATTAACATTGTGTTCACGGCTAAGAAGGAAAGGAAAACCCATTTCGTTTTCAGGTAAGAAGCTCTGGTCATGACAATGGGAACTCTACTTGGCTAGCAACACTAATTCCGCTGAAACTTTAGCCGATACTAATTCTTTTATTTTTGTAGTGATGGAGACATCGTTTCCCTAAACATGGAATTCGGTATATTTATAACAATGAACCCGGGTTACGCTGGACGGCAAGAACTCCCTGAAAACTTAAAAATAATGTTCAGAACTGTAGCCATGATGGTGCCGGACAGACAAATTATAATGAGAGTGAAGCTCGCATCGTGTGGGTTTAAAGAAAACGTTCCACTGGCCCGAAAATTTTTCACTTTGTATAAATTATGCGAAGAACAGTTAAGCAAACAAGTTCATTATGATTTCGGACTGAGAAACATTCTGTCAGTTTTAAGAACATTAGGAGCACAAAAACGAGCGCATCCGACTGATTCGGAGGAAACGACCGTTATGAGAGTTTTAAGGTAAGTCGCAGTCGTAACCTTAAATACGGCTAAAAAAATTCTTACATTCGGCTGTGCTTTAAAATTAAGTCAGCGACTCAGGAGAGTCTTTGGGAGGAGCACCAGCTGGTCCAGCTGGAACTGGAAAAACAGAAACCACCAAAGACATGGCTAAAGCTTTGGGGAAATACTGCGTCGTGTTTAACTGCTCTGATCAAATGGATTTAGAGGACTTGGAAGGATTTATTATGCCTCTTCTATCTTTAAAGAGTCCCTCTCGAACTTCTAATGACTCTAGTGAACTTAGCTTAGGTTTCTAAGAATTCTAGAGCAATAAAATCTGGCCTATAACTGCTCTGATAAGTTAACATCTGGCCTCCAAGACCTCTAGTGATCTTAGCTTGAATTTTTAATGGCTTTTAAACCTCTAATAACATTAGGATCCTTAGCTAAGATCTCTAACGTCTTTAAAGAGTTTAGCTGTGGTCTTTAGGGAGTGTAATTTGCTTAGCTTGCGCCCTTTACGGATCTAAATGTCTTTTTTTGAGTTTTTCTTAGATTTAGTGGATTCGCTTTGACCTCTAAAAGTCTCTAACTACTCTCGAAAGCTGAGCTCGATCCTGTAACGACTCTAGTGGGCTGAACTAGGACCCTTAACGGCTCTAGTAGATCTGGCACAAGCCTCCAGTAGCTCTAGAAAGCTTTTTCAAATCTACAGATTCTACTATGCTTAGCTAGTGCCTCTTACTACCATTAGGGATCTTAGTACAGGTCTGTAATGACCAAGAAATGCTTAGCTCGGGCTTTTATTAATTCTGAAGAGCTTAGTTCTGACCTCTGATGGACCTAGTTAGCTTATCTGGGTCTCCCAACAGCTCTAGGGCTTTTATTACCTTTAATTGGGTCAGTTTGGGTTGCTGACGACTTAGAAGTTGTTAGCCCGGGTTTCTACTAGCTCTAGTGGGCCTAGCTCGGAACTCTCTTACCTCCAGAGGGTTTGAATCAGGCTTTCGCTACCTCTAGCGCTCTAATGGGCGTAGCTCAAGCCTCCAAAAGCTCTTGAGGAGTTACTTCGCGCCTTAACGCCGGGCTTACAGAAGATCTAGTAAGTTTATTTCGGTTTTTTAGCTGCTCTAGTAGATTTAGCTCAGACTTTTTTACTTTTATTAAGCTAATTTAAGTCTTCGACTACTCTAGAGTGATTAGAAATCACTCAAGAGATTTTGACCATTAACGAAAAAAGGCTTATAGCCCATCAGTGGCGCAGCATTGTTAGGAAAGGCCCCACAGCAGAAGGTTTACTCGAGGCCTCTTTTTCAATTTTTTGCAGCTTTTTACCGAGTGCAAAATTACTTTCCTACTGAAATACCAGATGCCCCGGGGCCTCCCCATGACTGCGGGTGGTTGCTACGCTACTGTAGCCCATGGTCCATTCTAACGCTACTTCCTACCACGCTCTTGTTCAATACTGCTACTCAGTGACGGAGCCATAAAAAAATTTTGGATGAAGCCAAGGGTGAGCCACAAATTTTCAAGTGGGCGAACAGTGTTACATTACAGCAATTTTACTGTTCTTCCCAAAAACGTGGGGCCAAATTTTTTCCAGCTGGGGCCACGACTCCTTAACGTCGTCCCTACGGCAACGGGCAGTAAAACCATGAGTAAAGGCAATGTGCTCGTGACGTATCTCGTGACGTCACGAATCTAAAACCTATATTTAGCTTATATATTCGAGTCCCGTATTGATTCTGCATAAGCTAAGAATAGGTGATTGTCCCCGTATTGATTTTGCCTATCCAGTCGGAGGAAGGAGCACGACATAGCCTATGGCATGATGATTAAAAAAACCTCTCCTCTCCTTTCACCGCCTTCTACCATCTTCCTGTCTTCCATTCTATTTCAAAGCGGCCATTTTCCTTTTTGCTTATTTACAAACATTCACCCTGAAAATTACTTAAAATGAAAAATGAAATAACATGGCTAACGGTCGGATTAGCATTTACCGTATGCCTATCCCTAACCTTAATATTCATCCCTTACGGGTTAATAGAACACCGTGCAGAATTTTGGTTCATCCTTTTTTCCTTCGTATTCTACCTGGCTATACTAGCCATACTATTCATATTGGGAATCCGTACCCACTGGTTTCAAAACCCGGCTAATTTATGGTATCAATGGAGTACATTTTGGGTGAGTGCATTCATAATTGGAATATTAGCTCTGCCGCCCGTACTCGCGACCACCCCGCCGGATAAACCGCACATGGGATGGCTTGCAGCGTTGCTAGCGTTTCTGGGACATCTATTCCTCGTCGTGTTTGTCGGGATTTATATATATCGTATTTGTTATCAGAGTGTCAGCAATTCTTTATGGTAAAATATAAATATAAAATTTTTTTTAATTTTTGATTTGTTTTGTTTATTTCAGAGACATGAACGTTTCCAAACTCGTTGACGAGGATGAACCTTTATTCATTTCCCTAATCGAGGATCTATTCCCCGGTATAAAATTAAGCACGTCCGTGTATAAAGACCTCCAGCGTGCTATCAGTTTAGTCTGCAATCAAATGATGTTGGTTAATCATCCATCTTGGAATTTGAAATTGATTCAGTTGTATGAAACCTCGTTGGTGCGACACGGGTTGATGACGTTGGGACCAACCGGCGCTGGCAAGACGAAGTGTATACACGCTCTGATGAGGGCGTTCACGGAAGTCGGAAGACCCCACAAGGAAATGAGGATGAACCCGAAAGCGATTACGGCACCTCAAATGTTTGGAAGATTGGATGTTGCTACGAATGATTGGACGGACGGGATTTTTTCGACTTTGTGGAGAAGGTCGTTGAAGGTGAAGAAAACGGATAACACTTGGATTGTGTTGGACGGACCGGTGGATGCCGTTTGGATTGAGAATTTGAATAGCGTGTTGGACGATAATAAAACATTGACGTTGGCTAACGGGGATAGGATTGTCATGGCACCGAATTCGAAATTGGTTTTCGAGCCGGACAATGTGGATAATGCCTCACCTGCGACTGTTTCGAGGATGGGGATGGTTTTTATGAGCGCGTCTGCACTTCCGTGGTCACCTATTCTTGAGGTGCGTTGGAAGGATAGAGGAGGTGCACCCAACAGAATTAACCAAAATTTAAATGTTTAGGGATGGCTGAAGAAGAGACCAGAACAAGAAGCTAACGTGCTGCGAACTTTGTTCCAAAAAATCTACGCAGATCTGCACACCTTCGTTCAAACTAGATTGGTAGCCAAGATGGCAATACTCGAGGCTTTATACATTCGTCAATGCTGTGATTTATTAGAAGGATTGCTTACTACCGAACAAGATCAACAGCGGGAAGAGCAGCAAACTGCTGCAGTACCTGAACGTAATTTTAAGTTCTACCTAGATGGTTTTTCAGACAGAGCTTCTTACAAACTCCTTCTATTTTTTTTTTAGGTGTTCTTCCTGACTACCACATCGAACGACTCTTCCTCTTCGCTTTAATGTGGAGTTTAGGCTCCGTTTTAGAATTAGACATGAGAGAGAAAATGGAACAATACGCCTTGACACATGAATCGAGATTAAAATGGCCGAAAATAAAGGAAGGAGATTCGATTTTTGAATATGTCGTCACTGATGATGGACAATGGCAACATTGGTCTGAGAGAGTAATCGATTACATATACCCGGATGATTCAGTGCCGGAATACTCGAGCATTCTCGTGCCAAACGTGGATAATGTTAGGACTGCGTTTTTAATTGATACGATAGCCAAGCAACATAAGGCGGTTTTGTTGATCGGAGAACAGGGAACCGCTAAAACTGTCATGATTAAAAGTTACATGTCTAAATACGATCCGGAGTATCATCTGAGTAAAAGTTTTAATTTTTCGTCTGCTACAACACCAAATATGTATCAGGTATGAGATGTATTCTATGTTGGTAGAGCAAATAAATTAATTTGGGATAGATCTCAGATACGCTGGAAAATGCTTGCAGTAGTTTTTCACAAATCAAAACGACACTAGCGCTTTGCACGGCTTTTAGAGCAATCACAAGCGCTCACTCGCGGTTCTTTTCAGAAACTAAACCCGCACTACCGCTCTCCAACATTTTTTTTTGGAAAATAAAACAAAACTGGCGGTTTTGAGTGTTTTTTTCAAAAACTAGAACGACACTGGCGCTCTCCAACGTCAAATTAGAAACTAAAAAACTAGCGAATAGTTATAATCCGAGTGAGTAATGGCTGCTGGACATCCTCGATGCATATGAAACTGGGGACGCATTTAGTTCACCAACTTGCCGTCAAAACCATTAGGTGCAGTTCAATAAATAAATATTAGATGGCGCTAGTGTCGTTTTAGTCTGTAAAATGGCAGTTGGTTGTCGTTAGCGCCGTTGAGGTCATCAGTCGTAGTTCAAGAAATAAATGTTGGATGGCGCTGGGATCAGCGGAAATGAAAATTATGTTAGTGGGAGTTTCATCTGAATTTGGCGGGAAATTTAATTTGAATATTTTGGAAAGAAAATTAACGTCTTGACCTAGAAAGAGATCAGATTTTGAATTTAAATTAATTTAATAATCATGTTTATGATAGCACAACTGAGCGCCAATTTTTTGCAATTAACAGCAGATTATCTTACTAAAAAATCATCCCTTTTAGAGAATTATCGAAAGCTACGTCGATAAGAGAGTCGGTACTACTTACGGGCCACCAAACGGTAGAAAAATGACGGTTTTCGTAGACGACATCAACATGCCGGTCGTGAACGAATGGGGAGACCAAGTCACAAACGAAATAGTTCGACAGTTAATGGAAATGCATGGATTTTACTCGCTTGAAAAACCTGGAGAATTTTCCAACATGGTCGACATACAATTTTTAGCAGCTATGATTCATCCTGGCGGAGGTCGAAATGATATTCCACCTCGCCTAAAACGACAGTTCTGCGTGTTCAATTGCACTTTGCCTTCTAATAAATCAATGGACAAAATATTCTGTAAGTTTTATAATGGCCTGTGCCTGGCCAAAAGTGACAAGGCGAAACAAGGGCGGTTGCCAGAGTTTGGCCATAGATCTTCAGAATTTCATTCTGGCCTTTGGGGTTCTGCCACTAATTATCCTTCAATGATTTTTTCTTTTATTTAGCTGTGATCGGAGAAGGATATTTCTGTCCTACAAGATTCAAGGAAGAAATAGTGGAATTCGTTCCAAAACTAATCCCGCTAACTCGCATTCTCTGGCAAGCTACGAAGGTTAAAATGTTACCCACCCCTGCTAAATTCCACTACGTCTTTAATTTAAGAGATTTAAGCAGAATCTGGGAAGGAATTTTGTACATTCAAGATCCTGAATGTCCCAATATTGAGACGATGCTCAAATTGTGGATACACGAATGTAAAAGAGTGATATCGGATAGGTAAATAATTTGGCTCTTCGAGCTAGTGGTAAATTTTCACTAAAATCGCGTGGTTTTTCAGATTCACAAACATCGAGGATCAAAAATGGTTCCACGATGCTTTAAGAAGAACAGCTGAGGCTGAACTCGGGGAGTATTTTAAACGTTACAACGACGAAGAAACTTATTTCGTTGATTTCTTGCGAGATTGCCCGGAACCAACAGGAGAAGAAGGAGAAGATGTGGTGTTGGAAGCGCCGAAGATTTACGAAGAAATGCCGAGTTGGGAATTCGTGATTGAAAAGCTGTACATGTACATGGCTGGGTACAACGAAGCCATTCGTGGAAGTAAATTAGATATCGTATTTTTCCACGATGCAATCATGCATATTATTATAATTTCGAGAGTTATACAAACTCCAAGAGGGAATCAAATGTTGGTGGGAGTCGGTGGTTCTGGGAAACAGTCGCTTACGAAATTGGCTTCGTTTATATCCGGGTACAAGACTCATCAAATAACGCTGACAAGGTAAGAATATTAGAAAGTCTTAAAGTTTAGTAAAATTATGATAAAGGAAGCTAGTGCCACAGAAAAATGTAAAAATAGCTCCTGGTTTTTTGCCTGGATTTAGCTCTAAGGCCAAAAACGTCATTAGGACCCTGTAGGGAGCCTAATAAGGAGTGGACACTTTAATGAGCCGTCTGCTACATTACTGCTACAAGCTGCCTTAACGGCGATTCTCATTCTGAGATCATGGCAGCTTCCAGAATTGCAAATGGCGACCCCCTAAATAGCAGATGACTCATCGATTTGTCCACTCAGCGCTCTCTAGTGGAATTTTTGAGACAAGCCACAAATTCTCAGCAACACCCGCTATTTCTTTCAGATCCTACAACGTCAGCAATTTCCAGGACGATTTAAAATATTTATACCGAACTTCTGGGCTAGAAGGCCGCGGAATCACTTTCATCTTCACCGACAACGAAATCAAAGATGAAGCCTTCTTGGAATTTCTGAACAACGTCCTCAGCGCTGGGGAAGTCGCTAATTTATTCGCCAAAGATGAACTCGACGAAATCACCAACGAACTAATCCCGGTCATGAAGAAAAAAGATCCGAAAAGAATCCCGACTCAGGATAATCTCTACGATTTCTTCATATCGCGAGCTAGGAATAATCTTCACGTTGTTCTTTGTTTCTCTCCAGTCGGGGAGAAATTCCGATCGAGAGCGCTTAAATTCCCAGGGCTAATTTCCGGCGTGACCATGGACTGGTTCCAAAAATGGCCTAAAGACGCTTTGATAGCCGTGTCTAATCACTTCCTGCAAAATTTCAACATGGTCTGCACTCCGGAAGTCAAACACGAGTTGATAGTGATGATGGCTTATGTTCACGACGGCGTCAGCGACATTTGCGGGACTTACTACGAAAGATTCAGGAGACAAGTACACGTAACTCCGAAGTCTTTCCTGTCTTTCTTGGACGGCTACAAAAAAATTTACGTGGAACGATTGGAAAATATAAACGTCTTGGCCAAACGTATGTCGGTCGGCCTGACTAAATTAGTGGAAGCAGCCGCTGGGGTCGATATTTTAAAAAAAGAATTAGAACTAAAAGAAAAAGATATCGCGGTTGCTACTGCTCAAGCTGAAGAAGTATTAACAGAGGTTACGAAATCGCAAATGGCCGCTGAGAAAGTCAAAGCGGAAGTTCAGGTCGTCAAGGAAAGAGCAGAGGCTTTGGTTAGTGTCATAGCGAAGGATAAAGCGGTAGCTGAGGGGAAATTAGAAGCAGCAAAACCAGCGCTGGAAGCCGCTGAAGCCGCTTTGCAGACGATAAAAGCAGCCGATATAGCTACGGTTCGAAAATTAGGCAAGCCGCCATATTTGATTACAGTTATCATGGATGTTGTTTTAGTTTTGTTTCAAAAAAAATTAATGCCGGTCATCCCTGATCCCGAGAAAAATTTCTTAATCACAAGCTGGCAAGAATCGTTGAAAGTAATGGCGGATAGCAAATTTTTATGGAATTTGCAAAATTTTCCTAAAGATCGGATAAATGCAGAAACGATTGATTTAATGCGGCCGTATTTAGAATTTAGCGAATACACTTATGAAAAAGCGAAGACTGCTTGCGGGAATGTTGCCGGTTTGATTCGATGGACGATTGCCATGGCGGATTTTTATCAAGTTAATAAAGAAGTTTTGCCGTTGAAGGCGAATTTAGCGGTGCAACAAGCGAAATTAACGGGGGCGCAAAAGGAGTTGGGGGAAGCTCAGGAATTGCTCGATGAGAAGCAGAAGGAGTTGGACGTGGTGCAGGAGTTGTTTAACACGGCCATGGGGAAAAAGCAGGCGGTGTTGGATGATGCGGCGAAATGTAAGGCGAAAATGGACGCGGCGTCTTCGTTGATTAATGGGTTGGCTGGAGAGAGGATACGTTGGACGGAGCAGTTAGCTCAGTTTAAATCGGAGACGGAGAGATTAGTCGGGGACGTGTTGATTTTAACCGGGTTTTTGTCGTACTGCGGGCCGTATAATCAGGATTTTAGAACGATTATTCAGAAGAATTGGTTTGATGATTTGGGGAAAAGGAAAATACCTGTCACGAGTAATTTGAATATTATTGAAAATTTAACGGATTCAGCTACGGTTAGTAGTATTGAAAAATATTGGCTAGAGAGACTGAAAGGAGAGGGTCACCACCTCTGTGTATCTAAATCCTGGCTTTCCATTGGCTGTGACCAAAATCGTTGATTGGTGGTGACGTCATACGTCTTCTGCTGCTCGGTACTTAACGTAAGTTTGGTCACAGTTAATCAAAAAGCAGCAATTTAGTTGGCGACTCTCTCCTTTCAGGCTCTTTAGTTGAAGGGCGAGGGTATCTCCCGCTCGACTGCTGATTTTTGATTGAGAGTGGTCAAACTTAACTCAAATTAAATGCGATAAGAAGGCGCTTACATTTCTAGCTAATCCACTGAAAACGACTGAAGATAAAATGGGGTCGTAGCCAATTATAACTTTTCAAGTAGATTACTCTCCTTTTAGTCTCTCTAATTTTACAGAACCTGAACTTACGGGGCGCACTCATGGTTCATTTTTCCCAATCCTCAATGCAAGATAAAAATTCACTTGCCAACTAAAAATAATTTAAGTTTGCACTGTCACATAGAATTCTGATCTAGCCTTATTTGGTTAGAAATTTTTCTTGAAATTAGATTTCAGGTTAACATTTTTTTTCAAAGTGGCAGGAACACTTTATTAATTTCTAAATTTAAATCATAAGCCAAAAAAAATTGATTTAACCTAACCTGGTCAGACATTTTTCTTAAAGTAAAAATATTTTTAAAAGTTGCTTTGTTATTTTTTCTCAAAAAATTATACCGGGTAAAATGGACTTAACCTAACATGGTCAAAAACCTTTCAAGAACTCAGTTGCTAAAAATTGGTTGCTAAAAATTTAAATCATAAGCAAAAAAAAAATTTATTTAACCTAACCTGGTCAGACATTTTTTTAAAAGTAAAAACATTTTTAAAAGTTGCTTTGTTATTTTTTTTCACAAAATTAAACCGGGAAAAAATGGACTTAACCTAACATGGTTAAACCCCTTTCAAGAACTAATCCCAATTTTTTTATTTGGGACACTTTGCCTGCAGGCACAAAAACCCAATGGATTTAAAAGTGGCTAAAATTAAAAAAAATTTTAATTAAATTCGTCTTTTAATTCTTCTAGATCGGTGAATGGAATCTTCAAGGATTGCCCAACGACGATTTATCAATCCAAAATGGCATCATCGTCACGAAAGCGGCTAGATTCCCGTTATTAATCGATCCGCAATCCCAAGGGAAAGCTTGGATTAAAAACAAAGAAAAGGATAACGAATTTCAAGTCACGGTTCTCACTCATAAATATTTTAGAAACCATTTGGAAGATAGCATATCTTTAGGCAGGGCAATGTTGATCGAGGACATAGGAGAAGAATTGGATCCGGCGCTTGATAATATTCTAGAGAAAAATTTTATAAAAATTGGAACGTCCCTAAAGGTAAACAATTTTATTAAATTTTCCAAAATCAGAAAAAAATTCGAATATTTTTTTTCAAGGTCAAAATTGGTGACAAAGAAGTAGATGTTCATAAGGACTTCCGATTATACATAACAACAAAGCTAGCTAACCCATCATACACTCCAGAAATATCAGCAAGGACTTCTATTATAGATTTTACGGTCACAATCAAAGGTAAGATGATTTTAATGATAAGCAAGGCAAAAATGCGCGCGCACTCTCAATATATCCGTGACCTGATATTTAATTTTATTCCTAAAATTTTCTTCAGGCTTAGAAGATCAATTATTGGGAAGAGTCATCGTCACAGAAAAGAAAGAATTAGAAATTGAAAGAACAAACCTAATCCAAGGAGTAACCTCCAACAAAAGAAAAATGAAGGAATTAGAAGAAAATTTACTTCATAAACTTTCAACCGTCGAAGTGAGCTTTATTTCTGAAAAAAAATTCCCCCTTTGAATTTCTTTTAATCGCCACAATTTTTTTCCTAGGGCTCGTTAGTAGACGACGAAAGCGTTATAATCGTCCTAAACGTGTCAAAAGACACAGCAGCGGATGTAAAAATCAAACTGCAAGTCGCAGCTGAAACGGAAATAAAAATCAACGCTGCTAGAGAAGAATTTAGACCTGTTGCTACACGCGGAAGCGTTTTATATTTCCTAATAACGGACATGACAATGGTCAATTGCATGTACCAAACATCGTTAGTACAATTCCTCGAGAGGTTCGACATTTCAATGGCGAGATCTGAAAAAAGCATGATACCAGCTAAAAGAATTAATTTTATTAATGAATACCTAACCTACGAAATTTTTAAGTATAAAAGTAGAGGTTTATACGAAGTGCATAAATTCCTATTCGTTTTGCTAATGACACTGAAAATAGATTTGCAAAGAGAAGCGATTACTTTCGAAGAATTCCAGACGTTTATTAAAGGAGGAGCTGCGCTAGACTTAAACGCGGTGGCGCCGAAACCGAGTAAATGGATTACAGACACGACGTGGCTGAATTTAGTTCAATTGTCGAATTTAAGGCAGTTTCAGTATATACTAACTCAAGTGCCTAATAATGAAAGGCAATGGAAAACTTGGTTTGATAAAGAAGCTCCTGAGGATGAACATATACCTGATGGGTATCAGAATTTGGATGTGTTCAAGCGATTACTTATGGTTCGGTAAGTTGAGCTGAGTGTTTCAGGTTTTAACATGCACGTACGTTGGCTGCTAGCTCTGGTTTCAGAACAGAGCTCTTCCCTCATATTAACCAACATGTGCACTGCCATTTAAATGTTTTCATTCCACATTTTCCATTTTCATTCTCAATTTTTGTTGTGAGTCATATTTTTCACTTTTATTTAAATTTTTCATTCCCGCTCTTATATCCAATTTTCATTAAAATTTAAAATTTAAAATTTAAAATTTTTATTTTTAATTTTTATTTTTGTTCCTAATTTTAATTTTAACTTAAATTGTTCATTTCCACTCATGTTTAATCCTTCCATTTCTATTTTTCATTCACACTCACATTTTTCATTTTCATTTGCATTTTTGATTTCCGCTCACATTTTTCATTTTCATTTGCATTTTTCATTCCCGCTCACATTTTTCATTTTCATTTTTCATTTTTCATTCTCGCTCACATTTTTCATTCCCGCTCACATTTTTCATTTTCATTTGCATTTTTCATCCCCGCTCACATTTTTCATTATCATTTTTCATTTTTCATTCTCGCTCACATTTTTCATTTTCATTTGCATTTTTCATTCCCGCTCACATTTTTCATTTTCATTTTCATTTTTCATTCCCGCTCACATTTTTCATTTTCATTTGCATCTTTCATTCCCGCTCACATTTTTCATTTTCATTTGCATTTTTCATTCCCGCTCTCATTTTTCATTTTCATTTGCATTTTTCATTCCCGCTCACATTTTTCATTTTCATTTTTCATTCCCGCTCACATTTGTCAATTTCATTTGTATTTTTCATTCTCGCTCACATTTTTCATTTTCATTTTTCTACATTTTTCATCCCTGCTCACAAGTTTCATTTTCTTTGCATTTTTCATTCCTCTCATATATTTCATTTTCATTTTTCATCATCGCTCACATTTTTATTTTCATTTCTTCATTTCTCTTTCTTAAATTTTTCATTTATATCGCACTTAAAAAGCTACAACAAAAATTAAATATTCCCTCATCAATTTTTTAGAGCATGGTGTCCAGACAGAACAATCTCCCAATCCCGAAAATACATCTCATCCTCATTGGGCCCTAAATACGCAGAACCAGTCATCATGAACTACGAAGGAATATTCGAGGAATCAAGACCAAACACCCCGCTCATTTGCTTCCTATCAATGGGATCTGATCCCACTCCAAACATAGAAACCCTAGCCAAGAGGAACATGATTCAATGTCGTTCAATATCCATGGGCCAAGGCCAAGAAGTCCACGCCAGGAAATTAATGGCGAAGTCCATGAGCGAAGGAGGATGGGTTCTACTACAAAATTGCCACTTAGGATTGGAGTACATGACGGAATTATTTTTAGCCATAAGCGAAACTGAAAGTATTCACGAAGATTTTAGGGTTTGGATTACAACCGAAGTTCATACTTCATTCCCTATATCTCTGTTGCAAATATCGTTGCAGTTTACAAATGAGCCACCTCAAGGTAATGAATACATGAAGATTCAAAAATGAAATGGTTTTTTGATTGTTTTGTTTTGCAGGAGTACGAGCTGGGCTAAAGAGGACTTACAGCGGGATGAGCCAAGATTTCTTGGACTACACGGATGCGCCGCAATATCTGCATTTATTGTACGCGGTTTCATTCTTGCACACGGTCGTACAAGAAAGAAGAAAATTTGGGCCGTTAGGATGGAATATCCCGTATGAATTTAACAGCGCTGATTGGTTAGCATCGGTTATGTTCTGTCAGAATCATTTAGAAGCATTGGGGAAGGATCAGCCAATTAGCTGGACGACTGTTAGGTTAGTGAGGAAATGTTAAATTAATTAGAGGAGGGTGGTGATGATTTGAAATGTTTTAGGTACATGTTAGGAGAAGTGCAGTACGGCGGGAGAGTTACAGATGATTACGATAAACGGTTACTGAACACTTTTGCCAAAGTTTGGTTCTCTGAAAATATGTTCGGCGAGAATTTTGTATTCTACAAAGGGTACCCCATTGTTAGATTGAAATATCTTCAGCAGTATTTGGATTATATAGAGGAAATGTCTCCGGTTGATCCTCCACAAGTTTACGGGCTTCACTCGAATGCCAATATCACGTAAGTTATCAAATTTGGGGAAGTGGCATAATAGCAAAACAGCCTAAGGCGTGCAACGGTTTTAATTTGTCTGGCTAAGGTCTAGTGGCAGCTCCAGCTGCTTAGCCAAGGCCTCAAATGGTTCTATCTAGCTTGACCATGACTTGAGAAGGCTCTAGGTAGCTTGGCCAAGGCCTCAAATGGTTTTATCTGGCTTAACCATGAGCTAGAAAGGCTCTAGGTAATTTGGCTAAAGGCTAAAATTGCTCTAGCAGGCTTGACAAAGACTTGGGAAAGTTCGAATTAGTTTAGCTAAGGTCTCCAGCTGCTCTAATTAGACTGGCCAAGGTCTGGATAAAACTAGTTAAAGTGGCCAAACCTTAGGATAGTCCAGATGAAATAGCTAAGACCTACGATGGCTCTAGTTGGCTCAAAAAAATTTGTAGCTTTGTAGCTAACTTAAATTTTCTGCAAATTTCTAATCAAAACGTTTTTTATGCCTGAATTTCTATATCAGATATCAATCAAACACGACGAGAAACATGTTAGATACAATCCTATCAATACAACCCAAAGAATCAGCAGGCGGAGGAGGCGAAACAAGAGAACAATCAGTACAAAGACAAGCTAAAGACATGCTCAGCAAATTACCAAAAGACTACGACCCGTTCGAAGTCAAAGAAAGACTACGAATAATGGGAATCTTATCATCCATGAACATTTTCTTAAGGCAAGAAATTGACAGAATGCAAAAAGTAATAACAACCGTTCGAAAAACACTTAAAGATCTTCTACTAGCCATCGATGGAACAATTATTATGAATGAGGTAAAACATTTTTTAAACAAAATAATTTCGACTAAAAAATAATCCAAAAATTTTTCAGTCGTTGAGGAATGCTTTGGATAGTATTTACGATGCTAGAATCCCACAAGTTTGGCTTCGTGGATCTTGGGCCTCATCATCAATCGGTTTTTGGTTTACTGAATTATTAGAACGTGATGTTCAATTCAGGACTTGGCTTATGACAGGCCGGCCTAATATGTTTTGGATGACCGGATTTTTTAATCCTCAAGGATTTTTAACAGCCATGAGACAAGAAGTGGCAAGAGCTCATAAGGGTTGGGCTTTGGATTCTGTCATTTTGCATAATGATGTTTTGAAAGTCATGAGGGAAGAAATGAAAGGAGCGCCAGCAGTAAGTTTTTTTGGTTTTTATTCAAAAATTGGTAAACAAATGGAAATTGATGATTAATTGATTTTTTTTTTTTGCAGGAAGGTGTTTTTGTTTATGGTTTGTATTTAGAAGGAGCAGGATGGGATAAACGAAACGCTAAGTTAATAGAATCGTCACCTAAAGTCCTGAACGTGCTAATGCCAGTAGTCCATATTTATGCAATTAATACTAATGAGATTAAGAAAGATCCAAAGCAAGGATTATATCAGGTTTGTATTCGAGATTTTGACCATGAATAGCTATAAGTGATTATTGTTATTATTATTACTACCCTTCACCTATTATGAAATTTTTCCTTACAGTGCCCTGTCTACAAGAAACCAAACCGAACAGACTTAACCTACATAACACCATTATGGCTAAACACTGCAAAACCTCCTGAACATTGGATTCTAAGAGGAGTCGCTCTACTATGTGACATTAAATAAAGAAAAAAAATTTTCTTTATCTAAATTCAATCAATATATTTTTTTTAAGTTATATCATTTACTTTTTAGGCAATAAAAACCCTACAAAATACCCCGTTTACACATCTCACTTTTTTTTAACACCTATACTTACTCAATAACACCTTCCAACCAAAATCTGAGCATTTAAAAATTTTATATAAAAATTATTTACAAGTCTTTGCACTTTAAAAATAAATTACTCAGATGATGGGTCGCTTTTGCTTTTCTCCTGCATCTCAGCTAACCTATCATTCAACCACCCTGGCATTTTATCGTAATTTTTAGATAGCTGAGCACGACTAAAGTCCATCCCAGGATTCTGCCCGCAAAAACATACAATATCAAATCATGAGTTCCTTAGGATTATAAAAAGAAAATAAAAAAATCCTCACCTCAATTTGAAATCTCTCAAGATCTAGAGTCTTCCTCATTTCATTTAACGTCCAAGTATCAGGTTGATATTTTCCATCAGCTAATAACGATTCCCACATGTCATCCTTTACACTATAATCTGATTTTGCAAGTACTATACATAAGTGCCCTTCTTCTATTGTCCATATTGTTTCTTCAGCATAAACAGGTCTAGGTAAAGCACCCTGGAAATGATTACAATAATGATAATTACAATGCAACAATAACATACAGCAAAACTTAAGTTTTTTTTCTTACCTCGAATATTACTTTTCCTTGAATAACACATTGAATATGTTTCGGTTTCACATCAACTTTAATTTGTTTGGCTGTAGTACCTTCAGGAAGCTGGACTTTTACATGAACTTCTTGCACTGTTTGCCACCAACATCCCCAGTCAGTTTTAGAAGGTACCACTCCTCTTTTTTCATCAAAAAAGCTCAAATCCTCACGAGGCATTATAAAATCACCTGAAACAGAAAAAAATACTTGAAAACGCCGCTGAAAAATGTAAACATTTAATGTGCTAAGTATTTTCAAAACAGCTGATTTATTTTTATTTCCTCAAAACGACACAACCCGAGAAAGCTTTCACCTAACATTCACCTTAAATACAAACAGTATAAATATTGAATTTACAGTTTCTCAAATGTTTTTAGTGAAGAAAAACGATTTTAATTTAGAAAAAAAACGACAAATGCGATTGCCAGAAATTACGAGAAGCAAACAGAAGAATTAAATAAAGTTGGCAGCACTGCTTGTCGAAACGTAAACAAAATACACGTATTGAGGTTATGGTTGATTTTTTTAAAATTTTTGAACATTTTTATTTGAATATTTCATGAGCTGAGTGAGAATTTAGGAAGGACCGTTTAAAAATGACGTATGTTAAAACATGGGAAGAGTTTGAAAAAGCAGGGGAAAGGCTTTACCTACAAAATCCGTTAAAGGCATGTTAATAACTATTGTTATCATTTTGAGCATATTGCTTGGTTTTTAATGGTAAAATGAATGTAATCATGGTTGTGTTTATGTTTCAGGCTAGGTACACAATGAAATATATTCATAAAAATGGATGTCTCTGTTTAAAGTTAACTAACGATGTTCAAGTAAGTATTTTACAGATGTTCAAGCTCATTACGATTTTGATTTGTGGCAGTAATGATCATACTGCTGCTCAATTTGCTTCTTTTATGTTCTTGCTAAAAATATAGTAAGATTATGATAGTGATAAGGAGCAATCAGTGTTGCTGCTCATGCTAGGAAATTTTTACATCAATACAAAATTTGATTTGGAAAACAACTATTATTTTTGTATTACGTCTCTTACTATTTTTGATGAAGGGAATTGAAACCAGTTACTGCAGCATTTTTTTCAATGTTAAATGCAGAACTGGAGATATTTTAGACTTTTTTCAAGAGATCTGTACAAGATTTTTCTTGAATTAAAAAAAATCAAATTATGGCTTAGCCAATCACTTTTTACACTTGCTTATTGTTATCGTTCAGTTTGTTGCTTCTCTGTTTGGAAATCTTTGGTCATGTTCAAGCTTCTCTTCATGTATCTTATTAGTTTTTCCAGGACTTATATTTCTCTATTCATGAGTATTTGTCTGTTCAAGGCTTTTCATTTTTGATTGAAAGTCTTCATTAACTTTCAGAAAATTTTTTCTGTAATAAGAGCCTTTTCTGCTCAAGAAATACAAACAATTTGTTCCCAAGGACCCTTTTTCAGAGTTAACAAGTCTGCTGTTGCCGCCACATTGATTAGATAAATACATTGTAGTAACATAAGTTTTATTTGTGATATTTAATTTTTATTTTCAGTGCCTACAGTACAAGACAGAAATACTACAAGACTTAAAAAGGATAGAGAAGTTCATAAGCAATTTAATGAAACATATGGCATCAAAAAATGAATAAAAAAAATGAAAAAAAATTTTTTATATGCTTTGTAAATATATTATGCTACTGTGGTTTGAGCTATGATTGTATCGGAACAAAAACCTGGATAAAAGTATTTTTATAAATTAAATTAATTGTAATGTTTATTTTTTGCAAATCCTGCACCTTAGTCTTAACGAGAAAAATCGTAAATTAATCTTTAATTTTATTTTTTTCAATCGTTCTGCATTTACAAACAAATCCATTCGGTTATTATTTAATTTTTTGTCTCCTTAATAATCGCATTTCAAAATTAAAAAATGGAATTATTGGTTATAAAATACACAAAAGAAAAAAAATAATTTGGAAAAAAATAACGGATAAAATGCCACCGAGTCGGCGTCCGCCATTTTGATCGTAGCAGTAGATTCTAACGCCACTGCGAAACAAATATGGACTCGAAGTTAACCTCAATCTTCTGTTTGGTTCATAGTTGATGTTTATTTACATAAAAACGGTGATTAAAATCCATATCACAAAATGCAGGCGTACGACGGGATGGGTAAAATCAAAAAGGATAAAATTTCTAAAAATTCCCACGAGAAAAAATCTAAAACGGATGTATCAAAAAAACGTAAAAATGGTGAGAAGAAAAAAACATCACTGGATGAAGGTACCAGAAAATACGGGTATATCTCTGCCAATTCTGTCATTACAATGGCCGAATCTGCCGGTTTCTCGGGTATACAAGAAGAAGTAGCTAAAAATTTAGCAGAGGATGTGACTTATAGGTTACGATATATAATTCAGGTGAGAAATTAAAATTTGATGAAAACTAACCTATAAAATTTGGAAATTTGTTTATGTTGTCAATTTATTTCAGCAATGTAAAAAATATATGACTCATAGCAGGCACAAAAAATTATGTTGTACAGATCTTAACGAGGTTTTTAAAATGTGTGATATTCCGAGTGTTTATGGACATTCGACTGATGTACCTTTACATAGCTTTACATATATTAAAGAGGCGGATGTTTATGTTTTGGATGATAATCTTATTGATTTGCCTTCATATGCTTTGACTGAAATTATGGTACAACAAAAACCTCATTTAACAGTTACAGGTAAAATTTAATGAATGACTTCGAAAACAAGAATGTGTTGTGATTTGAAATAAATTTTTTAGGAGCTTGGCTAAAAGCAGATGATGGGAAAGTAAAAAATGAACTGAAAGTGAAAACAGAAGATTCTAAAACGGGTGTTGGAGAACCTCATTCTAGTGATAGTTTTAAACAAGTTAATGCAGTGGGAACAACTCATGAACCTCAAAAACCGACTTTGGAGAATTCTGATATTCCAACTAATTTAATTAAGTATTATGGGATTACTTGTAATACGATTTTAGGGCATTCAGATTTAAAAGTAAGTTGTAAAAGAAATTTAATTCATTTGATCGGATCTAACTCTGTTTTACTTTTTTAGGCTGTATATCAAGATTTATCTAGAAACACCAAAATTCTACCAATAATTCCATATTTACTTAATTTTATAACACTCACACTTAACAAATTAGCAAGTGAACGCCAAATCAAAAGATTAATAATGAGTATAGAAGCTTTAACAAGGAATAGCTCAATTGATTTTAGTCCATACTTTGCCACATCTCGAATAATAAGTGTTATGATAATGATAATTGCATTCGATAAAAAACCAACAATAATTAGTTACAATTATCATTTAAGAGCATATGCAGCTCATGTGTTGTCAATAGTTCTTGCAAAATGGTGCACCCGGGATGAACAAAGGACAGTAGTTATTAAAAAAATGGGAAAAATTTTAAACGATTTCAAATTATCTGCTAAAGTACATTATGGAGCTATTGCTTTGTTGATAGCGCTTGGGCCTGAAGCGTTGAGTGCTAGTTTTTGGGATGTTTTGCCAGGGTACCTGATTCATTTAGAGGAAGTTAGAAAATCATCGGAAGTGATTAGTAGGAAAGATATAGGAATGTTGGAGGAAATTATTTTGGTAAGTCATTTTCAATCGTAATGCTAATTTAAAATTATCAATCGTTAATTCATTGATTTTTTGCAGGGGGCAGCTTCTTTACTATTCCGCTATCCTCAATTCTTAGAAAAAGAAAACAAAGGGAAATTATTATATCTAGACGAATGCTTGTACGATTACTTCGGGGAAGGAATAACCAGCGTAAGGCTGAACCTATTAGAAAATCCCAAATTTTTATCCTCGCTACACTCCGACAACCAATCGGACAGAGATAAAGACGAACAAGTTTTAAAACCGTCACGTACTTTAAAATATTTAAGCTCAAGATATAAACCTGATATTAAAAAATTAACGGTAGAAAATGTATTTACATTGCCTAAAGTTCGAAAGAAAAGAAATCCTAGGATCATGTTTAAATTTGCCGGAGCTATACCAGTGCCAGAAGTTGGTTTAAAAAGGAGAAGGTTGGATTCGAGATATTCACAATTTATAGCCGGTAAAGAATCAGAAGGACATGTTGTTGTTGTTGGGAAATTTAGGCGGAAAACACAAAGTCAGTATCGAACAAGTGTGATGTTACCAATAGGTTCTATATTTTCTATTTTGTAAAAATTTTTTTATATTATAATTAGATTGTTTTAAAAGTAAAGTATTCGAGATTTTTTTTCATGTTACCAAAATGACAGTCGCAAAACTTTACTGCTAGTGTCGCTAGTCGCATTGCTATTATTCAAGCATAATTGATTAACTATGGATCTATCCCTCCCCAAAAGATTGTTCATCGAGCGCTCTCTTGTGGCGAATGAAGAACTGAAACTACCTTCCATTTTGATTACACCATTGCCATGGCAATTCAACAAGATGCTAATGCTATTTATCTGTTTTTATTGTTTGTGTAATTCATTTTCCATTACAGGATTATCTCAATCAGAAAGGGAAAAAATAATTAAGGAATGTAGAGATTTTCATTGCCCGCATGGAATTATTCCTGTATGTGGAAATGATACGTTGACTTATCCAAATCCGTGCACACTGCATTGTTATGCGAATAAAAGTAAGTAGCCATAAGCCATCAAGCCAAGCAGTGCTGATATTTAAAGTCATCGGGAAAATGTTTTTTTAATCTGATTACAGCGACTCCAGTGGCAAAGTTTTGCTCTGACTTTTACATAATTTTTTTTTTTTTCTTAAGCTAACACTAATATAAAACCGGACCGCTGTAAAATTTCATTTCCAAATCTTTCTGATCTTTTTGGATGAAGTGGATAATCCAATAACGGGATCCTGAACCATTGTAAGTACTAAAAACTAATCTTGACTCACTATTTCTTTTATACATAAAAGTTCGGTCCCCAAAGGGTGAATCCAGGGAAAAAAGCATGAGGGCAAATATGCCCCTAACTCCCCAAAAAAATTCTGGATCCGCCGTCGTGGCCACCTTTAAGATTTTGACTTAGGACTCGGTGCAGATTTAGTAGTTACTTCCTCTACCTCTTCTTCTTTTCCGTCAAGCTCAAACTTTTCATTCTGACCAAAAACGCATGAATCACTACTTAAATATATCGCAAGCCAAGATGCATAATGAGGAACAGAAGTAAAAATTGAAGTCTTACTCCAACTGTTGCTAAAATAAGAACCATACAGAGCTCCTGCCAGATAACTATTATGCCCGACTACAAGTGGCCCACCAGAATCTCCCTAAAACAAAAAAATCAATGCCAGATATTGCACTAAATCGCTTCCATAACGTATTCAACTTACATCATCGACTCCTGAAGACAACGTGGCTCCTTTAAAATATATTTGCTTCGCTCTTAAATAATAACCCGTTCCATCAAGATACTTAACTTCATTCACATTTTCATTTAGCTAAAAAAAATTTCTTTTAAGCAAAATCTACAAAAAAAATTTATTTTTTGAAATCTTACCTCGTTACGGCCCCAGCCCATTGTAGTCGCGCTAAAATAAGTCCCCAAATGGCTGATTCGTGCCAGACGAATGCACTTAATTTTATCATTATATTCTAATTCTTTACTTAATTCGATTAAACCTAGATCGTTTTCGTTTCGCCAAAAACCTTGAGGAGTATAATCAGGGTGTATTGTGAATTTTAAAACTTCACAAAAGATTCCTGTCGTATTTGGAAATAATTTCGTAGAGCCAACATAAACTCCGAGTTTGGTAGCTGGGAAGTATTGCTCGGTATTCCTTAAAAGAAACAAAATATTTATTAAAAAATTAAGGCGCTTTATTAATTATTTAACTTACCAATCGAATAAACAGTGAGCTGCTGTTAGAATATACTTTTTACTGATTATAGAACCT
Source organism: Liposcelis brunnea (assembly GCA_023512825.1). NCBI lineage: Eukaryota > Metazoa > Arthropoda > Insecta > Psocodea > Liposcelididae > Liposcelis > Liposcelis brunnea. Next base: position 8,807,574 of record CM042070.1, on the reverse strand, counting down.
CCGCAATGATGTTTTAGTTGAGATAAATTATTTTTTAACTGAACAGAAGCCATGAAAGGGTAACGGCCTTCTAGAGCAGGTTTGCCATTTGAAATTTTGAGTTGAGCTCCAGCTAAAATATGAAAAAGATTATTATAGAAAAAATATCAAGACTTAAAATTTTAAAAATATTAAACTTACCTGATTTTATTGAGAAAAATGTTAAAAATAATGTAACAAATGCAACACAATTCATCTTTTAAAAACACAAAATTCAATTCAGACACTAAATTTTTGGTCTTTAATGAAACTTCTGATGAGGATTGTATGCAGAAACAAAATAAAGAAAAGAAGAGTTGAAAAATATAAATTAATTTTAGCCGTTAGTATAAAATATTTTTCAACTGCGGTTTAGTAATAATATACCATTGTTATAAATTTTCTTTCTGACGAGTGGTGACCTGCAATCCTCAATATTTTCAAGGTGCCGCCGTAACAAAATCCGTTGAAAAATTTTTTTTCCAAGTTAGAAATGATTTTTTTAATCATAAATCTATATGCAGTTAGCTTTTATTTTTGCTCAGTGGTTAACTTATTCATTTGCGGTCCAAGTTTTTTCATATAAATCAGAATTTCTTTTACAAAAATTCAGTTGAAGAAAAATTTTGTGTTGTGGAAAGTTAAAAAGAAGTAATGGACGCGCTACTACTTGTTAAAGTATCGCTAATTTTTGCTTTTTTGGCTAAATTAAATCTGGGTAAATATGTCTTTAGGGGCCGTGCACATATTACGTAAGCATGTTTAGGGGGGGGAGGGTGTCGAGATTTGCTGTCTTACCCATAAGCTAAGTATTGCTTACCTGGGGGGGAGGGGGTCAAAAATTCCCAAAATCTTCCTTACGTAATATGTGCACGGCCCCTTAATTTTAAAACATAAAATGTTTCCTTCATGATCAAAGTTACCTTTAAAATTTTTTGAACAGCTAAAAATCGGGTAAAGGTTTGGTATGGAGAACCGGTTGAACCTGGCCGATTTCCTTTCATGGCGTCGTTACAAGAATTACATGGAAAAAATCATTATGGTCATAGTTGCGGAGGAGCTATAATAGCCAAGAAATTTATACTGACAGCAGCTCACTGCTTGAAAGAAAGGTAATCATATTATTGGGAAAGAAAAATACTGAATCCTACGAAATAAAATAATATTTTTGTTTGTATAGCGGTCATCAAAAATATTTGCCTCCAAACCACTTTAAAGTTTTGGTTGGCATTACAAAATTAACACACGAGGGAAAGTCTTATTCTGTGTCTAGAATAATACCGCAACCAAAATATAACAATAATGATACTGACCCCTGCAGGTCTATGCCAGCAATAAATGACATAGCTTTAGTTGAACTGCACAATGAAATAGAATACAGCAACAATGTTTCTTGCATCCTATTATTAAAACATTTTACCAATATGAACGAAAGCATTTATTTTCCACAAGTCACAGCAATGGGATGGGGAGAAAGTGAGGTAAATTGACACTGTTCTTGATTTAAAAATCCTTTTTTAGCGTTATTACTTGAAAGTGTAAATTTCTTTGCAGTTTGAAACTTTGCCAAATGAACTTAGATACATTAATGGAACCGGACACAAACTAAGAGACAATCAAATTTTTTTTAGATCAACATTTCCAGGACAAAAAACTTTTTTCGTAAGTATCTATGTTGAAACTCAAATTTAAGAAAATGTCACATGAGCTTTTTCTAATTTCATTTTTAAAATTTAACAGGGAGATTCTGGTGGCCCTCTTGTTATAGCAGAAAAATATCTTGCAGGGGTTCTATCAGATTTTAATGATCATGAACTAGATATGGGTGTCTATGCTGCGACTGATTATTTTTGGCCATGGATTAGGCTCTACACAGGTGAAAATCCATGTGAACCATTTAACGAAAAAAATCCTGTATTAAAAGATGGGAGATAAATAAATCTGGTAAATGTTAAATGTTAGGTGTGCACGAGTCAAAAAATCAATCACACTGTCATAAAATTTGAGCTTGCTATGTGAACAGAATTAAAATCCAGAAATGCTTGTTCCTTTAACCATTAAAATTTATTCTCACTTATGATCCCTAAACTTTAGAAAATAGTCCAGATTAACCTCAAAAATCATATTACAGGATTCTTCAATATGAAATAACAGCCAAAAAGCTTTTTCAGGTATTAAATTGCATGATAACAAAGCTATTGCACATTTTAGCTAAAAAAAACTGCTTCGCTCACAATTTCACGACAAAGATTCATTAGCCAGAGCATTAAAACGAACGGTTTCAAGGTCAGTAAAGAAGACAGATTCAAGGGTGATAGAAACATCTAGAAGGTTTGTGCTCAAATACAATCAACCACTCTCTAATATCTGAAGTAATCCAGGTTTATTAACTCTAAGCGTCCAGTAATTAGGTAAATTTATTTAAAATCTTTAAAAAAAACCGTTATCTAGCACCGTGAGCTGATTTTCTGTGGTAAATTATTATTACGTAAGATGAAAAAAAAACCTCGTTGCAATTTGCACAGCAGTCTCGGCGCCATGACAGTTACATTTTTTTCAGTCGATTTTACCTGTTAATATCGGAAGCCGGAATCGCTTTTTTTCTATAATGAAGGCACACTTTTTCTAATAAAACACATCACTCACAAAACACAAACTATGAATCACTTTTTAACACAAAAAAACACGAATAAAAAACATAACCGCACGTAGGACTTCTTTCCTCTACCGGCGATGTCGAAAACTGAAAATCGTGTCACTAGCGCGGGAAAAATTCATATTTTGAAGTTCGCAACATTGCTTTTGCTATAATTCAAAAGCGATTTTTAATTTTTTTATGAAAATCCGTTAGCTTTTTTATTTGAACGACTAATGTTCTGTCAACATTTAATTTGATTCAGAGGGATTCATGAAATAAAAGAGACCGTTAATTAAATAATTTCAATGAAGTCAATAAAGTATAATGTAAAAATGAAAATAAAAACGAATTAATATTAGTATTGAAAATTTAAATACTTAATCCATCTTCGCATTGATGGACAAATTGCTGAAAAGAAAATTAATAAGTTCAATTAATTTTCTCCTAAATTAAAGAGAAAAAATCAAAAACTGAGTTTAAACTTACCAAAACTGATAACATCGCTTCATCATCTATTTTCTGAACGGTCCTTAAATATTTCACAATCGATTTTAACGGCAATAACGTGAATTCATTTTCGTCAGCAGTTAATCTCTGAATGTTTTTCCTAAAAATTACAAAAAATCGCGTTAGATATTTTTAATAGATAAAAAAAAATTTCTAAAGCTATTCTTACTTATTGATTGCCTCATATATATCTGGATCACTTTGCTGAGTTATCGTCTGATATTTAAATGTACACTTTTGTGCAATTATAATTTGATCGACTCTCTCTTTACTTGAAAACGCTGTCAAATTTCTTATTACTTCTTCAACCAAAATAAACATATCTCTATTTATTATGATGATGTGAAGATTTTTTCCTCTTAACCTAGATTCCTTAATGATAACTGATCTCTGTTTTTGGGATGTAACGTTCTTCTTATCTCTATAAAACAAAAACAAAAAACAAAAAAATTATTGAAATGTATTTAAGATTTTTTATTATTTTAAAAAAACTTACTCGATTGGAGATGTTTCATTATCAGATGGACTACTTTCTTCAAATGGAATGACTTGAATTTTTCTTTTAGGCACTTTGGCACATCTGGGCACGCCTGTAACCCTCTCAGTTTTTTTAGTTGCATTTGCAGGAGCCTGAGTTGGGTTAGTTTTCACGCTGGGGAAAACCAAAGCAGTAGGCGGCTTCATTTCCGGTAAAGTAACCGGCTTAGTAATTAATTCCGGTAAAGCAACCGGCTTAGTAATTAATTCCGGAACTGGCTGAGGTGCTACATTCTGAATCTCTGATTTTTTATAATAGTCTTCAGCTATTTGCAACGCAATTTGTAATGCTAAAGTTGGATTCCCTTGTGCCAGCAAACGAATCTCCGGCTGATTCAAAAACAATTGAAGAGCTGCCGCATTGATTTTCTGCTTTAATTCTTCTTGGTATTGTTGTGGGTTTAACAAGCTGCTGAAACCAGGTGGAGGCGCTTTCGTCGAAAGACCCGGCGGCAATGTAGAATTTAATGATAAACCCGACAATTTGTTTATTAATAATGTAGCTGGATCTGTTGCAGGCGCTATCGTGGCAGTAGGCGCCGTATAATTCAATAAAGTTTCTGTTGCTAAGAGATTCGGGAGTAAAGGAGCAGAGGGTGTTGGATTTGGCAGAGTATTGTTTAGCAATGCACTTGCGGAAGAGATTATCGGATTTAAAATGCTGACATCGCTAAGATCTAAAGGATTCTTTAACGTTGTGAATGGCTGAGTTTTAATTTCCGGATTTGATTTATCAGATTCCGTGCTAGTGTTTATTATTTCATGGATGATTTCGGGCTCGTCCTCTAATTCAAAAATATCGCTGGATTTGTTTTTCTAAAATAAATAAAAAAAAATTGTTTTTTAAAATTTGTTTAAGGGATTGTAACTCAGCCACATCGATCACTGCTCACGAAAAAAATTCCACTGGGATTAGGAAATGTTTTAAATTTTTTGCTTCTTAATTGAAAAAAAATTAAACCGATTTAAATTTCATAAGAGAAATATATTAATAAAAAAAGTATTAAAACGATATTATTTTTTTTGAATTTACTTACATTACACAATAATTTAAAAATAAAAATTAAGTAGAACTTCTTTGTGTTGCAATGAAGGATGGGCTGAAAGGGGATTTTTTTTTTCCAATGAGTTCGATAATGCAGTAATTTTTTTCAAAAATTGCGTGGTTGGGCGAATTAGCCGCGTAAAAATTATGAGAAAATTAATTCGAGATCTAATAGAATAAAACAAATAGATAATATGAAAATATTAACAAAATTCATTTTTCAAACAGCAAAAAAAGTCGGCGGTAACAAAGCAGCCAACTTATTATTTCATATGTTTGCTGTGATTGAGACATGATTTTTAGATTCTGACGCCTACGATAACTTTAATATTTTATCACAAGAATGTGATGTTATTTTGCAGAAGAAACATATTTTTAATTTTCTCGAGAAGATGACTTCGGGGTTATTAATAATTATTAGGGTAAAAATGGCGATTTTTGACTGAAGCCAGAAATATGGTTTGGTCGCATCGAGTTCGAATGAACTAAGAACGATTTATCACAAATTGAAAAAATATTTTGTGACTTTTTATTATCGTTGACTCATTTTTTTTACTCAAATTCGAGTCAAAAATCTTCTCTTATATTAGAAAATAAGAGAATAGTTTTAAGGGAGAATCGTACGTTTTGGTTATGACTGTTTTCTGATGGACTTGGTTCCCTTTAAATCCCAGTAATTAGTGACTTTCGGTTTCTGAGTGTTTTAAGCTCGGGCCAAGCGCATTAAAATGTTTCATGGGGCCTGATATTACAAATCAGATCTGTACTTGCCACCCTTAGCATAAAATTTGCTCAGAAATAGCAAAAAAAAAAATTTTTTTGGAGGTCGGGCTTCTTTCTGAATATTTTTAAACTCCAAAAATGTTTGCTCATTGCAGTCGAGACGAGTCTGAGCTTGTTTTTTTCAAGCTAACAGATAAATATTAATTAATCAGATCGGGTAGACCTGAATCCATGGATTAATCCATCAAAAATTTTTTCAAATTTCAGTCTAATCTTTCCACATAACAAAAATTGCAAACTTGAAAATCTGCTAAGCAACTTCAAGTCATGGAATGTAAGTAAATTTTATTTACTTAAAATCTTTCGAAATCCTAAATAGCCTAAAATTAAGCAGAAGAAAAATTTTTCCTTAATCCAACTTCTGCTTAACATCACTCAGAACCGAAGTCTATAACATAAACATTTCTATGCATTATCGTATTAAAATCAAAAATATCCCCTTATTTCTTCCCCCGCATTAAATAAATAAGAAAAATAATCGAAACAAAAAATTTAAACTAAAAAAAAATTTAACCGGGCATTCATCACAATTTTTTCAAACATTTAAAAAAAAAATTAAATTTTAAAGGATTTAAGAAAAATTAAAAATTTTATGCTAGTTCATTTTAGAGGGGAAAGAAATCTTGTCGCTTCAATAAAAACTTTTTTTTAAAAAAAATCGTGCAAATTTTAAAACTTTTGTGCATTTCTTTTTTTTATAAAATTACTAAATTTGGTCAATTTGTCTGAATTTGATGATTCTTCTTTTTTGTAATTTCTGCATCTCGTAACTAATTTTTGATTGATAATCGACGGGGATAAAAACTGATCAGCATGTGCTAATGTTAATTTTGACATAAGTAAAGTTACCATAATTTTTTTGGGCCCCCTTTGCTCGCTCGGGTCGTTTCCTAATTCGTCGGAAAAGCGGGCCAATCCTTCAGCCACCAAGGTTTCGCTAATGTGAATTTCTGTGTGTAGAGTGATTGATAAAGCAACGCTCATCCAACAATTCTAAAATTAAAAAAAAAAAAAAAATAGTAAATTAAAATTAAAAAAAATTTTTTTTAAAGTATTTGGTTTTACCTTGTGATCTACTTCAACGACTCCTGCAATTAGATCTTTATTGTAAATGAGTTCTAAAAACCTTTTATTGGCCTCCTTTGACCATTTAACCAATCCTTGCGCCGGCTCAGTATTAGCAAGGCGAGCAGTAAAAGCTTGACAAGGTAATGTTGCGAAATCTTTATTTAAAAATCTTAGTCTACTCTTTTCTATTTTAGTTAAGGTTCCGTAATCGATTAAATTAACATAAACTCGATTTTCATCGAGTACTTTAACGATCCTAGCTCGATGCCATTCTGAGTTTTCTACTTTATTGTCTGTCTTTAAATCGTATAAGGCAGCGCAAATTTGATCTGGGACTAGAGTTTCTTCTGGCATTTGGTAACGGTCTTTAATGCTATTGTAAAAAGACCTGAAATGGAAAAAAAAAATTAGTTAATTATATATAAATTAGCGAAAAAATCCTGCCCATAGCAAAATTGATAATGGCAGCAGAGAATAAACAAAGATCAGAAAACACTGACCACAGCAAATATTTAATTAGATTTCCAAATGAGTTTGAAATAATTTTTAAAAAATGGCCTTAAATTAATTTTAATACTTACTGGAGTTTTTCCATCAGCTCATACAAATCACTTTTGAACTTTCGAAAATATAGAAAAAATTTTGAAGGATTATAAACATCGGCTACACAAACTTCTATATATTGTCCAACTCTTGCATGGTCTCTTAAGTCAAGTTGTGCTATATTTTCTTTCGGTTTTAATACTTCCTCTGGATAGAGGGAGGTCCTTCCTTCTCCCTCTGGTTTCTAAAAAAAAAATTTCAGATAGGAAATCATTTTTTGTTTTTGGGCCAGATTTCTCTTACTGGAAGCAAAAATTTTAATTTAGCACTAGGTAATAATATTTTCCCAAAAACTTACCGTGGGAATTTTTTTTGCAGCAGAAGAAGAATCACAAATATTTCCATTTGGCTTTTTAGCTGGTGCTACAATAGGATATAACTTACTGAAATTGGGGTTATGGCCACTCTTTACCCTAAAAAATATCACGTTTTCTAGACTATTAATGAAACATCGAAAATTTTCAAATCCTAATTCTTCGTAGTTTAATCTCTTCTTAAACGTTTTCTGAAAACAAAACAAAAAAATTTAATTTATTCCTTTTTAAAAAAAAAAAAAAAAATTGTACAAAAAAATTACTTACATAATATAATGGAGGAATTTCATGATCCTCAATACCATTTTTGGAACGCAACAAAGTCAATACATTATTTTTAACACAATTTAACTCATCATCGGAAGAATCATAAGATAATACATCATCGTCTTTAATTTTTTCATTTTCCGTAACGCCGTAAACTATCCAATCATTATTGGTTGCTTTTGTACAACTCACAGTGTCAGGCATATCACTCAACATATCAATTAAAGTATTATACCTGAAAAATTAAAAAAAAATCATGAGCACGAAGAAAAATAGGAAACGAAAAAGTTTTTATTTTGGTTAGCTTACCCATAATCATGAAATTCTAGCTCTTCGTCATAAAATTTTTGATAAACATGAAACAACTCAGAACACCAAATACCAGTTGGGTATTTTTTAACAATATCTCCTAACCTATTTTTAAAGATACGAATATCACACTTTTTAGGTAATTGAACCACCGTTTCAGGTTTATTTGAATACTGTTGAGTTGGAATATTATCTTCAGCAGCTTCATCATCCTCATCGTAGTCCTCATAAAATTCATCTAAAAAAAAGTTAATCAAAGTTGTTTTTATTTTATAAAAATCAAGCAACATGTTTCATTTTTTAAAAAAAAATTACATACCACTTGTACTGTAATCACTTTCATTCCCACCCGGCATGTATCCATTATTAGAAACTTGAACTTTCGTTTTTCTCATAAATTCTTTGTAATAATCATTTGTGAACACTCTCCCAGCATGAACCGTGCAAAAACTTCCACAATGGTCCACCAGTTCAGGCACTCCATCTTGTATATAATACTTCGACCATTTATCTCCTGGGTCCAGCATAAATCTTGTGACTTCTTCAAAAGTTGCTCCATCTGGGAATTTTTTTAAGAAATCATGTAAACGACTTTGTTCATAAGGACTAATAAAAACAGCAGACGAAGAAGATGGTTGGCTGTAAGATTGTTGTAATCTTGGAGGTAAACTTGATGATGTATAAGACCTAAAAAAAATTTTTGTTTAAAAATGCTGATAAAATTCAGGTAGATTCATTTAATCAATCTTACCTGCTGCTGTATGATGAATGACGCGGAGGAGGATTTCTTAGTCTTGGAGGTCTTGTATCATTTCTAGGAGGTGGTCTGGACGATCTAAGAGGTCTCCTTCTTAATCTTTTTCTCTTTGTGTTAACTCTCTGATTGTCAACTAGATCCACAACATGAGCTGATCTCTCACTTTTCACTAAGTGTACTTCATCTCCAACCAACTATTTAAAATGACCATTGAATTAGAGTTAACTTCAATAATTCAAGAATTGAGCATCAACAAAATAAACATACCCTAACAGTGTCTGGTATGGATCTTAAAAAATCTGACACGTTTCTATAACCAAACAACGGGAGTTCACAACCTGCTTCCTCCTTAAACTCCCGAAGCAATCTTCGAGTGTTAAATGTTTCACTTGTACAAGTCAATAAAGATCTAATTAACGCCAAAACGTCCTCCTTCTCCATTTTGGTTTTTCAATAACTAATCATGAAGAAGACTGAAAAATTAATTAAGAGTTAATGATTCAGCAAATACACACAAAATGATGAAATGTTCATTTGTCAGAGCATCATTGTTTATTTTAGCATTTTTTCCAATTTTTAATTTCGATTATTTACAAGCATTTATATTACTTCGTATGTCAATATTAGAAGTTTATGAATTACATGACCGCGGTTATGGAATGACGCTTCCTCCCTTATAAAAATTCAGAGGGCTCCTAATTTACCGAGAAAAAACATTCACTTCAAGAGATTAGTACCCATAACCTTTTCAATATTTTTTTTCGGTATTATTTTAGTTTCTAAATAAAAAAATCATTGACTTACGGTTTAAGCATGTACACGAGAAAAATCTTCATACGGCACCATGTGGATTTTGGACCTGAATCAAACTACCCTTCAAAGGCATTTTCTAAAAGAGAAAACATTCTACCTAGTCAGCAGCAAAAACAAACATGGCCGCTAGCGCGCAGCAAATATTTACTAACCCCAGCAAATTTGCTGCTTGTAATATTTATAAAACATTTTTCGGTCCTTCTGCTCTCGTTAATAAAAATTTTAATGATTTTAATATGGGAGAACCATCAGGAAATAAAAACGACGGGTTAATTAATGGTTTGAAAGATGAACATGGGAATGGAATTCTTGCGGGATATGAAAGTATGGAGGAGCTCACTGCTGTAAGTTGGAAATTTTTAATTATTTACATGCAAGCATTTGTTTATGTGACCCATGTGGTTCATAACTTTTTAATTTTACAGACTGGGTTTAAAATGCTTGGAGAAGCAATTAAATCTTCGAATAAGCTCCCGTTTGGCAGGGCTCGAGATTTATACGAATCATATCCTAGCTTTCATAATCTTGTTAGATCGGAAACGGATAATGTGCTTTCAAAATTATCAATGATTATGAAACATGCTGGATCCAGGGGAAATATACAAAGGAGAGATCATGAAGAGAAATTTGAAATGATTGTAGAAGCAAATGATGTTATCCTTGAAAGAGTTGTAAGTTTTTGGTAGTCATTACAATTTAGAGGAATAAAATTTACAGAAAATTTCTCATTTAGGGCATTGTATTGGATGAAATAGCTGGGATAAGGAGTAATCCTGAACCAGAACTGCAAAGAGTTACACCAGCTAAAATAAGTGGGTCTTGGAATAAAGTATACAGAAGAGATAATCCATCTCATCAACAAGCTTTAAATAATATACTCAATAAAACAAAAAATATAGAAAAACCACAGTTAAAGTTCAAAGATAAAGTTAATAATGATAGGAAAATTCCATTTGAACCAAGAATAAAAAACAAATACAATTTGCTAAAGCCATTAGCATTATTTTTAGAAGAGCATGAAAGTGGAATTGAGTAAGTTAATTAAAATTATTATTAATCATCCAATTTGTTTCTAAGAGTAACAGCAATATTTATTTCAGCCAATATAGCCATCCATACGAATTTGAACTAGAACGTTTCGCCCCACCTAAAGAACAGCTAACAACAGTAGAACCGAAAATGTATGATTCATTAGAAAACACTCCTCTTCATTATATTTCTACAGTCGAGGGTGTAAATTCTTTACTTTCTGACTTAAAAAAATATAAAGAAATTGCAGTTGACTTGGAAGTAAGTTAAAAAAAAATTTTTCCCAAAACAAAACAGTGTTTTAATTTTGATCATTTTTTTTCCAGCATCATTCCTATCGATCATTTCAAGGATTTACATGCTTAATGCAAATAAGCACAAGAGATGCTGACTACATTGTAGATACAATAGTTTTACGAAATGACTTAGAAATTTTAAACGAAGTATTTACAGATCCATCTGTAGTTAAGGTTTTTCATGGGGCTGATATGGATATTCAATGGCTTCAAAGAGATTTATCGATATATGTTGTTAATATGTTTGATACACATCAAGCTGCTAAATTATTAAATCACCTACAATTATCATTAGCTTATCTATTAAAATATTACTGCAAAGTTGATGCTCAGAAACATTTTCAACTTGCTGATTGGAGGATAAGGCCATTGCCTGAAGATTTATTAAAATACGCTCGTGAAGATACACATTATCTACTATATATTTATGATAAATTAAAAAATGCCCTAATTGAAAGAGGAAACGGAGATCCTAAGTTATTAGAATCAGTTATATCTCAAAGCACAAGGATATGTTTAATAAGATATATAAAACCGGTTTGGGTGGAAGATGGACATTTGAATTTGTATCACAGAAGTAAAAGATTTTTTGATAACAGGCAACAATACGCTTTGAAGAGATTGTACGAATGGAGGGATGTAACTGCAAGGGAATATGACGAAAGTTTAGGTTATGTTTTACCTAATCATATGATGTTTCAAATAAGTGAAGCATTGCCTAGAGAAATTCAAGGAATTTTAGCGTGTTGTAATCCGATTCCGGCATTGGTTCGTCAACATTTAGTCACCTTACATCAAATTATTCTAAAAGCAAGGGAACAGTCTTTGGTTAAGCCGGTTTTCGAAGAAAGGAGGTTATATCGCTCAACGGCTGAAAATGATTTGTCTGGGGAGAATCCGTTACGATGTCCGCATGATTTAAATCATGAAATGGAATTCAGGGATGATTTACCTACGCTTTTAAAAGATAATAAAGGTAAAGTAGTTTATTTACCTGATAAAATCCATTAAGTAGGACGAGTTCTTGGAATAAAATGAGTTTAAGTTGAAAACCGGCGGTGGATCGTAGCAAACCCGATTTTAAAATGGCGACGCCATTTTCCCGTTCAGTTATATTTAACGGAAAAAGACTAATTTGTTTTTAAATTCATTTAGAGCTTTCAAAAATGCAAATAAAAGAATGAAATAGCGATATTGTACGTTTGGTAATAATAAATAATAATTTTTGTTGCAGATAATACGTTATTTATGGATTCTAATTTATATGCAAAGGAGCCTGTGATAAACGTTTTTGATAGACCTGAATCGATAAAAAACGTGAAGGTTAAGGAAACGCAAATGCATTTAACGCCTTATCAGAGATATAAGTTAGTGAAACCTTTTGCGGATTCCGAGGAGACGAACGACGCGGAGGCGAACGAAATTATCGAAGCTAATAAAACTCAAATTGAAAGAGTAAGTTTGATTTCAAAGTTGATGAATTATTCTGAGGACATGAAATTATAATTAATCCTTTGTTTTTTTTAAAGCTGGAAATCGGCTCTGTGGGGGCTGTTATAAAAACGGAGGACGTGCCAGTTGAAGTGAAGAAGGAAAAACCAGGAAAGGAGAAGAAAGAAGCAGTAAGTGTTTTATGCTGTTATTTGTAGCAAATTTATGAAAAATGGCCGACGATGTGATAAAACACGATTTATTTTATGTTTTTACTTTGTTAATCAGTTGGAAACTTGAGAATGTTTAGGGCTGTTTTTGATAAATTTAAACACGATTCAAGATGGCTGACATGATATTTTTCAGGTTTCATTAAAAAGAAAAATACAAGAAGAAAAAATTAAGGCCAAGAAGCAAAGAACTGAGAAAGCGAAGAAACACGAATCGAAAGAAGAAAAATCTGATTCAGACGTTCAAATAATAGAAGAAATCGAACCTGATTCACATCATACGCCAGTTGTATCTAAACCGAAAAAGGAGCAGCAACAGGTAAACTTAAATTTATCAGTAAGAATATTTACCGAGGTCAATTATCTTAATAAATTTTTTTTGATTTTAGGACGGAAACTCCAATTCTAATTTCAAAGCCTTCGATTATTCATCCGTTAATTACGGTAGATTTCATTCCGGCGTCAAGAAAAAACCGTTTAATAAAAGAGAGAAAAAATTTAGAGAATCTAGAGGGAAATCTGGAGGCAAACGAAAAGGAAAATTAAACATTCGTTGTTAACAAAAATAAAAACAGAATTCTGTAAATAAATAAATATTTGCAAATAATCGTCTGCGGGATATTTATTTTTTTTTCATTCAAAACAGAAGAAAGTTTTGTTTTGATATGTTTATTAGTAAACAAAATTATTTCGTTATTTTTATTTTAAAATGAGTGAATTTTCTAATCAAAAATTTTCGCGACATAAATCGATCGGAACTAACACGAATTCTGTTTTTTGTTCATTGTGCGGGACTAACGATTACATTGCGTTTAGTAATGGCGACAAAGAATTGGTTAGGCCAAATTTTTTCCCAGCAATGGGGTTATTTAGCTCGGTCGGAGAAAATATTGACGTGACGGGGGGAAAGGAAATGATTAAAATGAAAGAAGTGGAATTAAATTTTAAGCCGAATTTTCAAGCTCCAGTTCCGTACGGGTTTTATTTCCCGATGCTTCCCTTAGCGTATTCGCCGTTTGGGTTTTCAAATTCGTTTTGCGTCCCGGTCCCGAGGAGGATGAGTCAAGAGGAAAGGGACGAGTTGGGGAAAGATAATAAAATTCTTGGTGATTTGAAAAATTGTGAAGTCCACGCTCAAGAATGCTGCATGAGAAGTGTTAGTGAAGAAAGTAAAATGTGCGATGAGGAAAGTGCGAAATGTGAAATTGAAAGAGAGGTTAGTGAAAGTCAAAGTGAGAAAGTTATTGATACGAATATTGACTGGGATAATAAAGAAGAAGCGATAGGATGTTTAAAACCTCCATCAATGAGTTGTGTTGACTTGTTAAAAGAAAAATCAGAAAATGAGTTTGTCGGGAAAAATATAGAGAAAAGGATGGATGCCCCGGATTCACACAAAATGGAGGTTATTTTAGAAGGTAAGTTTAGAATTTCTGAGCCAAATCCGATTTTTCATTTAAAATTTCTCTTACATTTTCTCAGGTGATGAAGACTTCATAAACAAACCTAAAGACGAAGTAAAATTAAGAAAAAGCAGATTCCAAACATTTACCACAACTAACAAGCCGATCCCAAATGAAGAAGAACAGAAAAAAGCTCAAATATTCATCCGTGACATTATCGAACAAATGAAAGACAAGCCAGAACCTCAAAAAGTTTGCCATACTATTCTGAAAAACTATCAAGAAAAAACCAAAGATTTTTTAAATTCTAAAACCAAAAATTCCGAAGATAAAAAATTTAAATCTACAATCAAAGATCCTTTAGAAAAAAATATTCCAAATAAAGATGTTAATGTTGCTAAATCAAAAATCAAACTACTTCCTCAAAAGGATGTTAAACCGATTGTTACTACACGAAAGGTTAAAAAAATTTCTGAAGATGCCAAAAAAATTTGGGCGATTTAATATTATTTTTTTTGTTAATAAATTTTTTTTCGATATTTTTACAAAAGATTGGTTTAATACATCAAAATAAAATAATTTTAATGCACAAATAATATGCAATAATTTAAAATTATTTCATTAAAAAAAATGGGGGGAGAGCTTTCGTTTACTAAACACTTTCGAACTTCACCAATTTGGAAAAAAAGAATATACTAAAAATTTTTCGATTACGTTTTTCTTCTAGTTTTTGATTTGCTTTTACTTCTTGCTTTAACTGATTTACTTTGGTCGTGGTTCTTGATATCTTTATACGTCTGGAAAAATTAGAAAGGGATAGTTAAATGGAAAAATGCGTCAAATGCTTGTAAGAAAAACTTTTACACATTGAAACGACCTTAGCGCTCTCTTAAAGACTATCTCACAAACTAAAACTACACTAGCGATCTGTTGCCGATTATTTCACAAAATAAAACGACACTAGCGCTATCCTAGTGACCATTTCACAAACTAAAACGACACTAGCGCTTTCCTAGCGGCCGTTTCACAAACTAAAACGACACTAGAGCTTTCCTAGTGGCCATTTCACAAACTAAAACGACACTAGCGCTTTCCTAGTGGCCATTTCACAAAATAAAACGACACCAGCGCCCTCTAAGAGCCACTCCAAACACTAAAATCTTAATTAAAAGGCCTATACCGACTACGGCCGATTTTTATAGATAAAATTTTCATACTTACTTTTGTTTCCGGTGAAGGTGATTCAACTATTAAATTTAAACTTCTCTGCAGTGATTCCAAATCGCTTTGAAGTTTAGCCCGAGTTGAAGCTTCGTAATCTAGCTGAGACTCTATGATTTGCTCGTGACTTATTGCTTCGTCTAATCTATGTTTCATCGACTAAAAATAAAATAAAAATAATGTGATAAGGTTTTTCATAATTTTTCTAAGAGGGGAAAGTGTTGGCCTACCTCAATATATTCGGCATCTCTTTTTTTGTCCTCGTTAAATTTTTCAATCTCAATTTCTAACATTTCAGTCAATCGCTTAACGTTATTTCGTTCGTTTTTTAATAATTCCTGAAGGCATTTCTTTTCGGCTTTTTCTTTTTCTAGCTCTTTCCTAAAACAATTAATTAATATTTTTCATTATGATTTTGACGCTAGATGCGAAATCAGAATCGTCTTGCGATTTCTTTTTAAAATTCTTACTTACATTTTTTCCAAAATCTCATTTTCCTGCTTATTTGGTAAATTTTTCTCGGATTTCACTAAACTTAAAGATTTTGGCTGTTGGGAAATAAATCGTTTTAAATCCGCATTTTTTTGAATTTCAGTTTGAAGTGCGTTCCTCAGTTCTAGAGTTTTAGTTTTTTCGGCTTTTTCTGCGTTGGCAACTAAAAAATTAAAATGAAAATTAATTAATAATTAACAGCAGAAGCAGACACAAAGACAAAGATTAATTAGGCAAATTTCGTGTATATCTAAAACCTGAACACCCATAAAAACAGGATCCTTATACGAAAAATAAAAATTATATTTTCACTTACTGCTTTCTTGAGCTTCTAACTTTTTACTAGCTATTTCATTCTCTAAATTTAATATTTTCTTTAATAACTGTTCCCTCTCTGCTTTTATAAACGACAAATTTAAGGAAGTATCCCCGATGGTTGGTTCTGATATTGATTTGCCATCGTGATCGAATTCTACTCCCTTGCAGGTTTTACAATGAATTAAAATTCTTTCATTTATTGTTAGTGCCTAAAACAATAATATTTTTAAAATTATTTTTAGCAGGAAAAGCAGACGCGAAACTCGCCCGCAAGTGTCGCTAATGTGCAATCTGACTAAACAACAACGTGACTTCTACTTAAATGATCGACACTGACGGCAGAGCTTTGCGCCTTCTTTCCTCATATTTATATTTCTATTAAACTTACATCCGATCCAAAATTAATAACTTTTTGAAGAACATTAGCCAAATCAACCGGCACATTCCTCCTTTCAAATTTTACATCGGCTTGATCCCCCTCTTGGCCTCTCCTCAATCTATCCATCACAATTTCCTCGCATTTCCTTTTTTCCGCCGCTAACAAATCATCATATTTCAACTTAATCGTATCCATTCTTTTTAAATTACTCTTCTTAATTTTTTTAATCTCATTCATATGTTTCTCCTCCAGCTCGACAATACTCGCTTCATACTTCTCCCTCATCCTCTCAATTTCCAAATCACGAACTTCATCAACATTCATCTCCAAATTATTTTTCAAACTTAACAAAACTTTCGAATGTTCCAAATCTGATTCCTTAATTAATTCCTGATATTTCCTTTCTAAATTTTTTATCTCTTGATTATGAACTTCCGTCATTTGTTTCCATTTCTCAGCTTCTTTCCTTCTTAAATCGTTAACGATATTCTCGTTTTGGGTTTGCATCGCTTCCATTTGAGTTTCGTAATTCGTATTCAATTCCTGAACTTCATCTTCATGCAATTCCTGCAATCTATTAATGCTCGCCTTGTGCTTCTCCGATAATTTTTTAATATCGCTTTCGTAATTATTTTTAATACAATTAACGGCGTCGTTATACGCTCGATTTTTAATCTTTTCCTCTTTCTGATATTTCTCGATTAAAGATTTAACTTTTTCCTCGTAAATATTTTTTACATTTTGAATTTCTAACGTGAAACGATTTTCAACTTCCGTTAAAATTTTTTTATGCTCTTCGATCGACATGACGGGGGGTTTCGTAGGAGAATTAGGACACGAAACGGTTTTAGTAACGTTATGGCAAACGGTTAACAACGCCCCTAACACGCATCTTCCTTCGTTATTTTTTAACATTTCAATTTTCGCTTCAAAATCAGCGACTTTAATCATTAAGCTGTTTTTATTTTCTTTTAGTATCGTTAATTCTTCTACTAATATTTGACAATCCGATGATTTCCCTTTTAAATCGTCTAATTCGCTTTCTAATTTCCTCAAAGCTTCTTCGATCGCGTATTTTTCTCGTAAATCTCGCGCGTAGTTAATTTTAGGGATGTTTTTTAATTTATTTTCTTCCAAGCGATTTTTTAGAACTTCGATTTCGGAATTTAATTTATCGATTTCGATTTTTAGATGTGATATTTCAGTTTCTTTTTCTTTTTTGTATTCTTCGTTTTTAGTGCTCAGCTCTTCGTTGAAGTTTCTGGATTCTTCTAATAATTTTTCGAAGTCTTGAACTTTTCCATTGATCTCGTTGATTTTATTTTTTTGATCTCCAATTGTGTTCTCTTGATTTTTAACAGTTTCAAGAAGTTGAGTGATATCTCCCTGAAAATATGAAATAAATATTAATTATTTTAAAATTTGACAAGAGTTTTAAAAAAAAAATTCAAAAAAATGGCAGTTTTTTGCCATTACCTGAAGGCATTTATTCTCTCTTTGCATCCTATTACAATCCATCATTAACTTCTCATTCTCCTCTTTCAAAACTCCTTCAGATTTCACTAAATCATTTTTAGTTTGATTTAACTCTTCCAAAATAATTTCTTTATTTTTTAAATTTTCTCTCTCTGCCATTATCTCTTCTTGTAATTTAATTACTTCCCCTTCTAAATCCTCTTTCAATTTTCTTTCCCCATTCAACGAAATTCTCAATTCTTCCAGTTCGTCTTCGCTTTCTTTTAACTTCTCCCTCAACGCTTCGCCCTGTTTTTCCATTTCCGATTTCGGCAAGCTCCATAAATTATCCAATTCATTCCTCAACCTCGTCATCAAACTCTCTTCCGCTTTCTTCAACTTATCCTTCTCTAAATATTCAAATTCCTCCTTCAAAACTAAATTTTCTTCCTTTAACTCCTTCACCAATTTCTCATAAAAATTAATTTCTTTTTTTAAATCGTCGATTTCTTTTAAATAAGTCGCCACCGTTTCCTTTTTATACAAATTAAATTCCTCTTTTTGTAATTTCGTTAAATTTTCAAATTTTTCTCTCGCCGCTAATTCCACCTCGTATTTCATCTCTAATTCTTTTTTCAAATTCTCCGCGAAATTTTTAGCTCTACGCTCTCCTTCAATCAAATCCTCGTACGCCCTAATTTTTAAATTAGCTTCATCGAGTTCCAAATGTAATTTTTTATTCAATTCTTCCAAATGATTCATTTTCCCCTCGAAATTTTTTAGTTTTCCGTCGCATTCCGACGATTTCTCAATCAAACTCGCTTTTTCCTCTTCTAACTCTTCGATCCGGCAATATTTTTTATCGATTATTTTTTTCAAATCTTCGATTTCTTTGCAAAGTGAATCCCATTCTTCTTGTTTAACGTGTTTCATTTCGTCGCTGAAAGTTATGCTTATCTCGCTTGATAACGAAGGTAAATTTCTCGGTTCTTTCAGTTCGATGATAGCGCAAGAGCTGGCCTGAAATAAAATAATTAATTTTAGTTCAGTAAAATATTTAATTTTAATTTCTTAAACTATTTTTACCTGTGGCGAAATAGATCCGTTTTCTTCTTCCGGCGCTTTTAAAACTACGATTTCACTCTCGCTGCCTTTTACTTCAGCTTTATTTGTATTCGACGGGACTGAAGCGATTAATGCTGTTTTTTCTAAATCCAAGCAACGATTCCGGCATCTGAAATAAATTTAATAAAAAAATTTTGGCCACTCAAAAAAAATTTCCAAACTTACACATTCAATTCCGACTGCAAGCTCTTGAGCGCATCCCTCTCAGCTAAAAATTCATTCTCGTATTTCTCCAGCTTCCCCCTCAAATTTTCAATCTCCGCCTCCAACAACGGAATCTCGCTCAACTGCTTCTCATACAAAACAATTTTACCATTCTTCTCTTGCAGCTCCGTTTTCAACGCGCACAACTCCCCATGATTCGCATACTAAGAAAAAAAAATTTCTTTTAAAAAATCATTCTTCACCAATCAAATCACATACTTACTCCTTTGGACAATTTATCAATCTGCGAAAACAAATTTTTAATTTCATCTTCTTGCACTGCTAATTCCTTCTGAAGCTGAAGTATCCTCTGCTTTCCCACCGCCGCTTCTTTTTCCGCCATTCCCAATTTCTCAACCATCCCTTTCAATTTCTCATTCTCTTTATTCAAATGCATTACTTTCATATTCAAAGCCTCATTCTCATTTATAATCAACTCAACTTGCTGCAATTTTTTCTGCAAGAGATTATACTGATTTTCGTAATTAACTAATTCATTTATTCGTTTTTGAAGTCGATCACGTTCCTCGGACAGCGATTGAATTTCCTTGGAATGCTCATTAACTTTCTGCGTTGCTTTTTTAAATTTATCAGTTAAATTGTGAGCTTGCAGATTAAGATCTTCAACTTGCTTTTCTAAACATTTCATATCCTCTAATTTTTTTTTGTATATTTCATTTTCCGAGTTTTTTTCTTTCAATTGCTTTTCATACATTTCTCTAGATTCTTTTAAATGACATTCAAGTTCCTCAATTTTATTAGTTAGAAAGTCTCTCTCTGTAAATCTGCTTTCAAATATTTCACAATCGCCTCTTTCCCCATGGACTGGAGTTTGTACTCGTAATTCAATACCACCTTTGTTTCCTTGAACGTTTTTCAATTTTTTTCTAAGTGAAGCATTTTCATTAATAATATCTTCAAAATTTTCTAATTCACATTGCGAGTCCTTCAGTGCATTTTTGTGCTCTTCTAATTCCAGTTGCAAACTCTATAAAAAAATTTAACAATATAATTTTACTGAAAAACATTTCTTTTTGAAATTTAATACTTACAGCTATTTTATTTTTCAAAGCGATAACTTCTGCATCTTTTCTAATTAAAGCATCCCTATCGTCATCAGAATCTTCATAGCATTCTGCTCTGTATAACTGTAGGAGATTATTTTAAAAATAATACTTTTTAGCTAAACAACTATCTACAACTTTACCAATAAATCTCATGAATATTACCACATCTGCCTAAAAAGAAGAAAACAAAAATTAGGAACTTTAGTTTACCTCTTGCACTAAACCAGGATATTCAAAAATTTATTTACTTCACTTGATCTTTCTTGTTTTTCCAACAGCTGTTGTATATATGCATCCTTTTCGGCCATCAAAATTGTAAGTAGCACATCAAATGGAATATATTTAAACCCAGCTACTTTACCCACGTTTGTCTGAATGAAAACAAAAAATCAAAAACTTGACACTATATTTGACATACTCCCAGTTTATTTTACATACTTTGCTTCCAGTAACCAAACCATATAAATGTTGATACCTCTGACATTCTTCCAAAGTCCAAGCTCTTCTATCATTCACAGATGGAAACCTTTTTAACCGATGATCCGATCTTTTGGGCACTGGAGGAGAGGCCTCGGTTTCATGTTCTGGTATATCAAACACTTTTTCTCTTCTTGAAATATACGTCATCGTGTTTCTTTAAATCACTAATTAAAACTTATAAATAAAAAAGAAATTTGGTTCTTATTAAGTAATGATACTGAACGGTTATTCTACATTTTTTTCCAAGAAAATAAATAAAATATATTGTTTACAGAACTAGGATGCATTAGCTTGTTTCAGTGCGTCGTTCATCTGTTTGTTTTTGAACGGGAGCAAAAAACGTGGAAGCAGAAGAATTTATTTATTTTTTTAGAGTTGGCAACGGATTTTAACGGAAGCACGAAAATTTAAAAATCCTTTTAAAATTGATAAATTGATTGATTGGCTATTTATTTTTCATGTAGAGGATTTAAAAGATGTTTAAATTCATTTTTAAGCTAGTTTAGTTCAGAAAAGGGTTTTCTCAGGAAATGTAATGTAAAGTAAGGTTATGTAAATCTTGTAGACTCGTCTTCCATTTTGTGGTATCATTTAAAACGATGATTAGCAAATCAAAATGGCTTCTAAACTTAAGTCAATGTTACCTTAGTTAAATTTTATTGATTTGGCACGATATGGCGAACGATTAAGACATCTAGAAGAGAATAAATTTTATCGGGCTTGCTAAAAATAACTCAAACGATTAAAATAAAAAAAAATTCTATATTGTTTATAATAATTTGTACAATACTCATACAGTCTAGAAAAAATTTTATAATTTAGATTAGGAACAAACTAAGGTTAAATATTTCACCTAATTGCACGCCCTGCTAAAAGAAATCAACAAGTACGATTCGATATATTTAACAGTCTTCGTCAAAACAATTAAAATCATTCCTATTGCACTTTAAACTTTAAATTATAATGATTGGGGAAATTTATTTTGCAAATAGATAAAAATATTCGCAGATGACTTATGGCGGACAAGATTTAAAAAACAAAATTTAGCTAAAATCAACAACAATCTTCCATTTTGGAAGTTTCGCTTTAAAAGCTGTGTTGGGCCATCTATTTACTTAATTAAAAGTCCCTAGGACTGTGTTTCAATCGTTTACGGCTTCGAGCCAGTAAAAGGAACTGTTTCTGATATTTGAACCTATTTGCAAATATAAATAAAAAAATCTACTAAAATGTCATGGATGATTGACGCTAAAATTAATTTTAAATACTCGCGTAACCAATGTCATTGCTTAACTGAATTTCAATTTGTTCTAAGTCACCTGCAAGCCTTAAAAGTAAAGGACCATTTGAGCAGCTACCGCATAACGTATATAGTCTTTTCAATTTCTCTTTAAATAAAGTCTGCAAATCTTGTAACGTCGGTTGATATTCATACACTTCAATAGTTTGAGTCCCCTCTGTTGGTTCATACGAATTCATTTCAATTTCAATCTCGACCGGTTTATATTCAACCGGTTCGAAAACGGCCGGAGTGTTTGGGAATTTTACAAGCGTGTGAAAAAAATTTTCATCTTGTAAATTTAGAGTCCTAGGTGCTGGATCCTCATGAGCTGCTTCTGGTTCTGGTTGAAGGCTGGAAGACGCTAACTCGACGTAGTTCCAATCTGCACCATTTAATTGATGCGGATCCGGCTCTGACAAAAGTTGTGGCTCATTATCTGGTTTCAGCGGTTTTTTAAATTTGTTATTTTTGACTAGATCTCTGTTGGTCCTTGGTTTTTGTATTTTCATCTTCGGCATTATTATTATTGGGGGATGATTGTGACTAGATTGAATGGATACTGATAAATAAAATCTTTGAAAACATTCTACTGTTTTGTTTGTGTCTGATAAATCCTTCCGTAAACTTTCAATAAGCTAAAAAAAAAATAAAAAATTAATTAAATTGTTTTTCTCTAAAAAAGATGGGGGAAAAAAAAAATATATTTTTTACCTTTTTCTTCTTTCTCCAATCTGATTCTACATCTAATTCGTAATCAGGATATACTGTTATGTGCTTTATTGTCATTTTTGCTAAGCACCCCATTTTTTTACTACCAACTTTTTTTTTCTTTTTCGTTTGCTTCACTTCTCCATTCTCATCTTGAAGCTGTAAGGCAAGACATTTAAAATTAGTTACAGTTAAATTCTCATATTTCAATAATTAATTTTTGTTACCTTTGAAGACCCTGCCCTAGATTTATAATATTTACAGCCATAAGCACATTGATAATGTGTAGTCTTTTCAATAGTAAACGGCAAACCAAAAAATTTAATAGGCATTGCTCTGAGCTGATAAAAAATAGTTAAGTGACTTAATTGATCCACTTTTCCATTACTTTCATTTTCGTCTGGATTCTGAGAAAGTTTTTTGGTTCTCCCTCCTGCAAAAAAAAAAGAAATGATAAAACTCTGCATTTTTGCCATTTGAAGAACTTATTATTTTCACTTACTTTGCTTCTGGCGAATATCTGAATCCCTCACACTAAAAGCAAATCCTTGGATCTTCATTTTCTCAATGATCTCTTTAAACGTTTCCAATTCATTAATATAACCAATAACTATATCACCTTCAATGGTGAAGTCATTCAAATACTTTGATAATAATTCTTCTAATGTACAATTCCCACTCGGAAAGCTCTCAATCATTTTCTCCGTATTCTCTAAATTACTATTCAAATAAATTTCTTTATCCTTGTTCATTTTGTTTAATAAATTCGAAGATCCATCATCACAAACGAACAAAGCAGAGAGAACGTTCCGTTATCCTAATCAACTAAACATGATTTTGATAACTTCATTCAAATCCCTACCGTAATTTATTTTAATTATCATTAAATAAATCATTATATTTCATTGACATAATTAATAAGTTTAAAAAAATTCGAAAAAAACCTCTCGGAAGCCATTAACGAATATAAACAACCAAACATTTACCATTTACAAATGATTTCCTTTCCCAACAAAGGAAAATCGATTTGTTAAACAAAGGAAACAAATTTCAACCAATCAGATTAGTGACTTTTCTTGAGTTTTTGGCCCTAGTTCTTTTTTTCTACAGGGAAATGAGATTTGCATCTTGAATTTCCAGGGCTGGCAACTCTTTTAAAAATATCCGTTCTCGATTAATGAAAAATATTAATTGAGGTAAGGTCGTTTGTTTATAATTTAATTTTCCCGTTCGTTAAATGTTTATAGCATCGTTTATAAGGGCGGTTTCGTTACATACGTCATTATAAATGTGGACGCCGTTGTTTTATGGCGTACCTTGCTCTACGCCATGTTAACTGTAATTGGTAGCCCTATAAAAAATAAAATTCCCAGTTAATCTAGTTTAAAAGCGCGGATTATATTTCGCTTTTCAAAAAAAAATAAATGAAAATTTTGCTGATTCGTCGGTTGATCCTAATAATATGCCGAAATTTGATTTCAAATAATGAGGCAACGTAAATGGCGTTATTGTTAAATTTTTCCGTATATCGGGCGGATGTTTTATTTGTAAATATGCGGTAGTGATCTATTATGTTTACATTATCATTTGATTCGCCGAACATATTGGATTGAAATTTTTTTCTTTTATTGCAGGACTAAACAATGAGTGGAGATGTAGTTATTAGTCAGACGGAGAATAAACAGAATTGTTTGTTTTGTAATGCACAACTTGCTGTTTCTACGAGGAACTGTTTTAATATATTTAAAACGATTCTTTTCCCATTGGAAAAGAAAGCATGTGATTTAATTGGTATGTAGGATTATGAGGTGATTTTAAGTGCGATATGCAGATTATATAAAATGGGTTTTGATTACAGGAGCCGTATTGGATACAGATATAACGGAAGATAATGTACATAGTGAAGTCGTTTGTAAAAAGTGTTTTAAACTTGTCAATGAATTTGCTGATTTAGAGTCTAGGGTTAATGAAATTAAGCAAGAGTTAAATACGACTTTTAAAAGGACTACTGAGTACTTGCAGAGTAATGCTGAGGATAACGCAAAACCAGGTAAATTTTTTTTTGTTGATTGTGATGTGTTTTGTGTGATTCTAATTATGTTTAAATGTTTTAGCTGGTCAAGTACAAAAAAGAGTAATGGCGGATAAATCGAAAGTTAAATTAGATCCAGAAAAAATTAATCAAATTGTATTAGGAAATAAGGGAAATACAATTATATCTAAGAATATAATTCTGAAGCAAAGCAATCGGGATGGGAATACTGTTGATGAGGTGAGAGTTAGAATTTTTGGTTTTTTTCATTTGGAGGACTAAAATCTTTTTTTTTTATAGCAAGCAAAAGTCATTGTGGTTGGGGATGGTGATATAAATGACATTGATGTTGAAGAATACGAAATTGGAGAAGTAATTGAAGATTTTGAAGTGGAAAACGCAGATCATGAAGAAATAGTTGCTGTTCAGATTGGGAGTGAAAACGATGAGAATGAATATATCGTCAATTCGCAAAGCCCTGAAGATGGAGATGTCAAACATGTTGAAATGGACGGGAATAAATTTACTTGTCTATTATGCAGCACAGAAGGGGATAACAAACCATTTTCATGTGAATCCAAAGATTTGGGTTTTATGACATTACATTTAAAAGTTGATCACGATGTGCGTATTATTTTTTTGTAAGTTTTGTGATTTAATAAATTTTTTTTAACGAGTTGAAAAATTAATTTTTTACAGACACGAGTGTATATTTGTGATATTTGCGGAGCCGAATTTAGAAAAAGAAATGATTTATCTTCGCATTTAGACGATCATGTCGCTCAAGAAGAAGGGGATTTTCAATGTGAGATATGTAATCGAATTTTTGACAATTTAAGATTGTATCGGATTCATAAAAGATTGCATTCTTCACAAATTAAATCGTGGGCGTGCGAGAGATGCGGGAAAAAATATAGGTGAGTTGACAATTTTTACTGTAAGGCTGTTCCGGAATATAATTTAAATTCGTAAATATTATTAGTGTTTGTAAACGAAAGCATAATGAGGTGAATTTAAATTATTTTTTTAAGTTAGTGAAATGGTGACTAATTAAAAATATTGTTGTTTTAGTTCTAGGAATTTATTAGAGGAACACAATAACACTCATATTGGAGTTCGGCCTTATGTCTGCGGGAACTGTGGGAAAGACTTCGCATCTAAATATACATTTAAAGCCCATAAGAAAACGCATGAAGCTAGAGAGAGGAATTTCTCATGTTCTACTTGCGACAAAACATTTTTATCAGCGCAAAATTTAATACAACATGAGAAAACTCATTCGGAATCAAAAGATTATGTTTGTCATTCGTGCGGTAAGTTTTTAATAATAAATATAGTTAGCAAATTTAGTTAAGAAATAATCGAATTATTTAATTGCAGGGAAGGGATTTGGATCTCTTCGAAATTTAGAAGTTCACAGCGTCGTTCATTCCGGCTACAAGCCATTTATTTGTAACGTATGCGGGAAAGCATTCGCTAGAAAAGCCGAAATCAAAGACCACGAAAGGACACATACCGGTGAACGACCATTCCAGTGCGAGTTTTGCGGAGCTCAGTTTAGTCAAAGAAGTAATCTTCAATCGCATAAACGCGTGACGCATTATGATGATCGAAGATATCGTTGCGAAGACTGCGGGAAAGGCTTTAAACGAAGACGGTTATTGGATTATCATATAAAAGCAGTTCACACGGGGGAAAGACCTTTTAAATGCCCAACGTGTGATGCTACTTTTGTTTATCCCGAACACTTTAAAAAGCATGTTAGGATTCATAGTGGGATCAAGCCTTATAAATGCGAGGTACGTCCAAAAAAATTAAATTTTCTTTAATTAATTTGTTAATCTTAAAAAAAAATTTTTTTTGTAGGTTTGTGGAAAGGCATTTAACAGCAGGGATAATAGGAATGCTCATCGCTTTGTTCATAGCGATAAAAAACCGTACGAATGTCTAGTCTGTGGAATGGGATTTATGAGGAAGCCTTTATTGTATAATCATATGCAGCAAGTAGGCCATGTTAATGATACTATCGTTGTTAATCAGCCTAGACTTACAACTGATGATGATCAAGAGTTAACGTCTGATAGGGATGTCGATATTGAAATGACAATAGTCGAGGATAACAGTCTTGCTCAAGAAGGAGTTTTAGAACAAGTAAGTTGGTCATTAAAAATTTTTTTTGAAGAAATATTTTTTTAATTTTCGATTTTTTTAGAAACCAAAATTATACCTCACTGAACTGAATGAACATGTCATCATACAAGGTGACGAAAAAACGTTATTTATGGCGGACGGCATGAAAATAAAAACATTGAACGAAGAAGAAGAACATGAGCAGTTGGTTGATGAAGAAGGAAATTTTGTAGATATGGATGGGAACATTATTGAAATCGGTAAGATGATTTAATTTAATATTTTTAAGCTTCAGGCAGTAATTTCTTTATTTATTTATTTTTATAGAGCAATTAGTAGATGATAATAATATCGCAATGACCGCTCATATAAATGAGCATGGCCAGCTTGTCAATGATCAAGGGCAGATCATTAATGAACACGGTCAAATAATAACGGAAGATGGCCAGTCTCTTGTTGTGGATGAAACCGTAAGTAAAAATTTTTCCCCCTTAATTATTTAAAAAAAAACAAACTTAATTTCTGGTTTTGATTTCAGGTTAGCTTTGCAGAGGAAGAAGACGTTATAGTTAAAGGAGAAAAATCAGAAGATGAAGGCTATGTGGAAAAGAAAGCCGTACATTATGTTGAAATAAGACTACCTGAAGATGGAAATAATGAACAAAGAACTTGGTTTAATATTGTAGAAAATGATCAAGTGGAAAGTAATGGATAATTTTCAGTTTTAGTTAATTAATATTAATTTTAAATTTAAGGAAACCCCTATTATCAATTTATAATATCCGTCTCCCCCCTTTTACATAAAAGAGTGAAAATTTTAAGATTATATATGTGAATTGCATAAACTGGTTTAGTATTTAATATTTTTTTTTTGTTCACCTTCATTTTGTTTGAACCAACATTTTGTTTATTTACTGTTTTTTTTAGTGACAGAAGGGATTATTTTTACCAAAATATCTAAAATAAATTATTGATAATCTCAATAGTTTGGTTTTTTTATGCCCAAGATATTAAATTAGCCCAGGATTTCCTGTATCGGGAATTTCAAAAAAAAATCTGCAATTTTGGGGAGTTCAAAAAGTCAAAAAAAGTCTGATCAATGCTGGCTTCTATCGTGATCTAAAGTGACCATTGAAAAACAACAAGCAGAAGCTAAAGACTCACCAAACCATATGAAAACTCCAAATAATTTTTCTTTAAAATAAACTGACTTCATTTCACGAATAAACAAATTCATTTTATATTTTTCATTGAACATTTAACATCAAACATTAAAAAAATTAGAACAGTAATTATCAAATAAAATTGATTAAAAATTTTTCAAAATATCAAAAGTGACGATATCCTTGAATCCGTTATTAAATCTCATAACTCTCATTAAATGTTTATGTCACCTTGATTTTAAATGAATATTAATGTGCTTTTTAAGATTGCTCTTCTCAGCACATGTATAGGCACAATGTGGACATGGAAAAGGTTTTTCACCGGTATGAGTTCTTATATGCTTTTCCAAGTGACTCTTTGTTTTAAATTTAACAGAACACGTCGGACATTCAAACGGCCTTAGTCCTAAGTGAACCCTTTTAACATGAGCCTGTAATCTCCAATTAGTTCTAAAGCACTTTGAACATTGACTACACACAAACGGTTTCGTATCATCATGCGATTTAATATGCCCGGTCACATCCGATTTTTCTAAAAATTTTTTCTTGCAAATCGGGCATTCGTATTTCCTTTCAACGTTTGGCACGTGTTTCCTAAGCGTGTGTCTTTTTAAATGCGATGCCCTTGCGAATGATTCTCCGCAATTATGGCACAAATGAATTTTCGCGATTGGTTTTTTTTCACCAGAATGAATCCGCCTAAAATGGCTCCGTAAATTCGATGGAGTTGTAAATGACGTGCCACACGCGTTACATAAATACGGCTTAACACCTAAATGAGTATTTAAATGATTTTTTAACGAGTATGGATGTAGGAATCTTTTATCACAGGTATTGCATTTATATTTCCGGAATTTATCTTTCTTCTCGTGAACTGTATCAATATGAAATTCTAATTTTTTTTTCCTGTTGAAATGTTTTCCGCAGTGACACATGAAAGATTGTATCTCTGAGTGCATATTTTTTTTATGATCTCTTAAAACTGAGGCACTTGTAAAAGTCTTCGTACATGTAGAACAAGTATAAGGTCGAATGCCCAAATGAACGTTCTGATGAAATTTTAAAGATGAAACAGAGGCAAACGTTCTCTTGCAAGTTGCACATGGGAAAACTTTCCCGTTTAATTTAACTCCTTTACTGTTATGCTTTCCTTGTTCATGACGATTCAAATGATAACGACTAGTAAACACATCAGTGCAAAATCTACAAACATATGGTTTATAACGAGCCCCATCATGCTTTGTGTCCATGTGCTTTTGAATTCTCAGCAAAGATCTGAAACTTTCATTGCAAATTGGGCAAGTGTGCGGCATATTTCCAGTGTGCTTGTATCGATGATTTATGAGGGATAATGCAGAACGAAAAGTTTTTTGACACTCCTCACATTTATGACATACTTGTGAATCGTTGTTGTTTTTCGTTGATAAAAAACTAAGAGGTAAATCATCTGGATCAGCTGAATCATACTCATTAACATCATTACTGGAATCTTCAGTTTTAATTGTAATCTCACTTTTTAAAGGTATTTCATTTTCTTTTGATTCATCTTCTTGAGGAGCGCTCCATGTCGAACTGACTTCTAATTTTACTTGAAGAGTATTTTTAAGGAATTGTTCAGCTCTGCTGCATTGATCTATGAATGTTAATATCCTTTCTATTTCATGAACACATGATGCACAAATATAAATATTTGAGATTTCACCTTCGTCGTTAAACATCTGCAAAAAAAAATAGGAACATTAAATAACATTCACTTATAGGTTAGAATCTCATTCGAATATTTACCGTAAGCGAGCACGCTGACATTATATTTTTAATCATTTGCAATCGGTTTTCATCAAATTTAATTGCAGAACAATTGACCAATGCAAATTTTTCTCCGACAACCTCAAAACGTGCCAAACAGGTCCTACAAGTGTCATCTGGGCCATCAATTCGCACGCTCATTTTTATCGAGACTCAATACTCCCGTTACACTTTTCACATATAATATCATTAAATAATTAATAATTAAAACGAAAAACAATTTAGAACTATTTAATATTATTTATAACCATACACGTCATTCATTTTTCCATTCCATCAGTTTTTGCCGCCGCCATAATCAAAACAAACATGGCGTATGTTTACATTTTTTTTCTTCCTAACCAAATCAGGTTAGTTT
Source organism: Liposcelis brunnea (assembly GCA_023512825.1). Lineage (NCBI taxonomy): Eukaryota > Metazoa > Arthropoda > Insecta > Psocodea > Liposcelididae > Liposcelis > Liposcelis brunnea. The sequence continues at coordinate 8,777,306 of CM042070.1, read as the reverse complement.
ACGTTTAAAAATGGGTGTTCGAGGCTTAACAACGTACATAGCCGAACGTTCGGATTTATATTTACTGTCTCATAAATTACAAAACACGTACGTTGTAATAGACGGGAATAGCATCGCTTCCCAATTATATAAAAAATGCACAAAGAGTGACAGTGTTTTTGGAGGTGATTACGATGAATACCATAAAATAGTCACAGACTTTTTTAAAGCCTTAACAAAATGTAATATCACACCGATTGTAATATTCGACGGAGGATATGAGAAAAAAAAGCTAAAAACAGTCTACACTCGGAATGTGACAAAAATGATAATATTAAAAAACAACATTCAATCATTTTCAAAATTTAAATTCTTCCCCATATTTATGAAACAAACATTTTGGGACGTGGTTGAAAGCTTGGGAATAATGCATGTGCAGTGTGATTTTGAAGCTGATAATGAAATAGCAGCAATTGCTCGTCAGTTAAAATGTCCTGTATTAAGCTATGATTCTGATTTCTATATTTATGATGTTTTATATATTCCGTTTTCATCAGTAAAGCTAGAACCTGTTAAAAATGACTTGGATAAATCATTCTGCATTGATTGTTTAATATATGATGTTGAGAATTTTTTGAAAGAGTTTCAAGGACTTGATAAATCTTTGTTGCCATTAGCAGCAACATTATTGGGAAATGATTATATTGAAAGTAAAATTTGTAATCAGTTTTTTAATCATGTAATAATGCCAAAAAAGAAGAATATGACATTAACTCAAAGGAAAATACATGGAGTGCTTCACTGGTTAAAAAAAGAAACAATAAAATCAGCTATTGAAAATATTTTAAGTCATATTAAGAAACAAGATGGAAAAGCAGTTTCTCAAGCTATTTACAAAAGTATCTACGATTATACTACTTCCCCCAAAACAATCTCAGGTTTTTTTAAAATGACTGAAATTAGCAATGCAGATGGAATGGATGATATGAATTATAACGAAAGGGAAAATCATAAAGTAAAAAAGTTACCACCATACTTAATGGATCTTTTTCATGAATGCAAAGTTCTTCCTTTTATTTTGGATATGGCTACTTTACACATTTATTATTCACCTTTACAAGTTGAGGATATGGAAGAATTAAGTGCTCATTCAATATCTTTTCCTGTGATAAGAACAATTTACACGATATTAAGTGCATTTATCAATCAAAATAAAGAATTAAAAGTTTATTTAAAAGTGAGGAATCGCTTTAGTGCTGTTCATTTAGATGTTGAGCCAAATATGGTTTCTGCTAATATTTTCGGTGCTTCCAAAGAACTTAAATTGAATTTAATTTATGAAACATTAAATATATCAGATGATGATGTGAAAATTATAAATTATTTCAATGAAAATTGGAAATTGTTTTTCTTAAGCGTTATTCACTGGATTAAAAGTTTGAAGCAAACTATTCTGACTTCTCAGATTCAAGCTATTTTGTTTTGTGCAATTGCTAATCAAGTCGCTCAAACAAAAGTTGGATATTTTTATAAAACTAAATCTTTTACTTCAGTGAAAGGTATGTTGATTAATAAATTAGAAAATGAAAAAGTTGAAAGTAATTTAAATCCAGACGAAAAAGAAATTGATTTTAGTAAATTAATTGCAAACGTAACAGAGTTAGATTGCTTGAAATTAACCCAAAAATTAATACCATTACGAAAAACAACAGAAGAAGGAAGGGATAATTTTTCAGTATCAAAAGTTCATACTTTTGCGGTTTTTCAAAGTTTAGTTTATCATCTTATGCAATTAAATGCTATTTTATACTTTCCATTTAACCAAATAAAAATGGCTGAGTTTTATTCAGGGACTTTAGTATATAATGTGTTTTTGTGCTGTAAAAAGAAATCTAATGCAATCGAACAGTTGTTAAGTGATGTGCCAAGTATTCAGGCTGTGTATGATTTCTGTATTGATAAATTAATTGATTATTTTCCTACTGATCCAAAGAAAATTAAAAAGAAATCAAAGAAAAAGAATAAGAAGAGAATAATTGTTGATGAGAATATTTCTGAAGTTAGTGATACTTCTTTAGACTGTAATTTGGATAATGATTGTTATGAGGATATGGATAACCCTTACTTCTTTTTGCAAAAAGATGTTTTTTAAAATAATTAATTAATTTTTTATTAAAATCTTGTTAAATTTTCTAATAGTGTTATTTTTTATTGAAATTTTCCCATAACTTAAAAAAATGATTGTCCGATAATTTAAAATTTATAATTTTTGGACTTCGGTCGTTTTCGCGGGCAATTTTTTTCCTAGCCGATTTTCACTTTTTTATCGAATTGTTTTGTAGTAAATTGGAGAATCACTTTTTTCTTAAACATCATACAATCAATTAAAACTTTTAATAAAATTCCATTCAAGCCTTAGGTCCTTTTTTTTAAAATTTAGGCGACCTGTGAAAAAAAATTGAATGACTGCGCATTTTGTCGTAGCAGTAGACAAGGTTCTTGCTGCTACTGCTGTAAATAAAAGATGGCTGCGGTGTGATGGATCTCCTCGTGTTATTTCATTAATCGGAATTTGAACAGCAAAATTGCGTCAGAAAATCAAACTTTTGATACAAAAGTTAGTAAAAGAGGTAGGTAGTTTAGTGAATTAAGAAAAGAGTAACGTGAAGTAATAGCTAAAAAATCCTTACAATTTTGTAATTAACTTTAGCACAGAACCGGGATGGTGTTTTTGAGTCCGAGAATTTAATTTTTAACGATTAATTAACCAATCGATTCCTTTACGAAAAACAAAATCAACAAAATGATGAAAGACAAAGGCAGTCTCAGTTTTAAATATTTGCATTTTCACTATTATTCAATGTTTACGTTTTCGTGTTCTGCAATTAAATTCAATTTTTTTTTTAACATTTAAAGTTTCATCTATTCTGGAACTCTAGACAAAAATTATGGTTTTGCATTTATGCTGAAGGATTGCTCAGGAATATACCAAGCATTCCAGCCATTTATTATTTTTGTGATAATTGCAAATAATTATATTTTTCATTTGATGGGATCAATGTGCCATGATGATAGAGAGAATTATTGGCAAGTACCAACATGTCATATGAAGTCCTTATTAGTTTAACTCGCTAGACAGATGATTTACAGTTCAAAGAGGGTTTTATATACTGTAATTTGAAAATCATTCAATTTTTTTTCTTTTCGTTATAATTAGATTTTTTTTGGAATCTGTACAGGTTTTTAAAAATCCATTTTCATAATTTAACAGCCTTTTGTAAATTAGCTGCCCTCTCTAAAAATCTTTTCAAATAAACCCTCGTGTAAAATTAGAATTATTAAATTAAAAACATTGAATGAGTTTTTTTGAGCCCCCTTAAAGTTATTACAGCTGTGCGAAGTGTTTGACCTTGCAAGACTTCACTCAAGTGGCGCTTTTGTTAACGATAACCAACAGGAAAAAATAAAATAGATAACGTTATCCCATATATGATAAAACTGCTGTTTATCTTTTCAGATAAAGTCATTTGCGGATGAATAAAATATTGAGCTAGTCGCACGGATTCGCAAAAAAAGAAGAAATGCCACGTAATTATGTGGATAACGCGTACAACAGGAGCGTGGGGAGGGTGGGCATGCCAGTCGGTAGCGCCGTGATCTCTCGTTCAAGTGGTGGAAGTTCCGGGGGTGGAAGTTATGGAGGTGGAAGTTATGGGGGTGGAAGTTATGGAGGTGGAAGTTCCGGGGGTGGAAGTCATGGAGGTGGATCATCTCTCAATTCCTATTCTTCACCGAGGACATATGTGGATAACTCTTACAACCGCAGTGTCGGAAGAGTAGGCCTAGAGGTCGGTACTGCCGTTATTTCTCGATCAAGCGGAAGTAGTTATGGAGGAGATTCTTCTTCTTCCGGGCGAACTTATGTCGACAATTCTTACAATAGAAGTCATGGACGTGTTGGATTGCCAGTTGGATCCGCTGTCATATCCAAATCAAGCACCGCTTCTATGGGCAGCAGTTCTTCTTCACCGCGCACTTATGTCGATAATGAATATAATCGAAGAGAAGGCCGTGTCGGGCTCCCAGTCGGATCTGCAGTCATTTCCAAATCTAGTGGAAGTTCAGCTTCTAAATCGTCGTCTGGCAAATGCTACGTTGATAATCCGTACAATCGCCGTTTAGGCCGAGTAGGCCTCCCTCTAGGTTCCGCTCCAATGTCAAGCACGTCTGCTGTGTCTTCAACAAGCAACAAAACCAAAACTTACGTTGATAATCCCCTTAACAGGAAACTAGGCCGCGTTGGCAAACCGCTTGGAACAGCTGTTTACAAGCCGAACACTTCGCAGAGTCGCGATTATGGGCGCATTATGAAACAACCGGATGTATATCAACCGCTTTATGACTTCGATCCTGAAGATCCAGGAATCCCTTCAATGTATGAAAATTTAGTGAGAAAACTACAGGAAACCGTAGATGATCCACAAAGTCATTTTGAATGTGAAAAAGCGATAGGAATTCTTCACCGCCATGACGCTGCCATCACCCAATCCCGATCGAAAACCCTAGAACGGCCCAAATGGCTTCGGGGAGGAGAAGTCATCGAATACAGCGATTTGGAAATCGGTAGCAAAATCGGCTCTGGAGGATTCGGTGACGCTTTTATCGCAGTGTGGAAGGAGCGACTCCAGGTAGTTGTTAAGAAGCTTCGAGTGCAGCGAGTACAAGAAAAAAAGAAACATCAATTCCAGCAAGAGGTTAAAGTTTTTTCGTCATTGAATCATCCGTGCATTGTTCAGTTTTACGGCGCGTGCGTTGTGACTCCAAACATTGGAATTGTTATGGAATTCATGGCCGGAGGATCGTTGCATGACGTTGTTCACGTCGAATGTCGCCCATTGACCTTAATTCAAAAATTGAATTTGACTGAAGATATTCTATCTGCCTTAAAATACATTCATGGGGAAGATGTTGCTCATCGAGATGTAAAAGCCACAAATGTCTTGGCAAGTTCTCCAAATTTTTTTAACTTTTTTTTTGTATTTCTCTGTCTTAATTTATGTTATTTTTTTCCTTTCAGCTGACGGAAGATTTAAATCACTGCAAATTAGGTGATTTTGGCCTTGCCTTGAAAGAGTCAAACACTTCCTCGTTATCAATCGCTGATCATGCTGTCGTAGGAACGATTCGCTACAGCTCGCCTGAAATTTTACAAGGAGAACGCCTCACTCCCGCAGGCTGCAAAGCCGCGGACATATATGCGGCATCGTTAACAATCAATGAACTGTTTTTGGAGGAGGAACCATTTGAGGGCCTAAATCAGCATCAACTGAGAAAGGCAGTAATAAATGGTGAACGTCCTGAGCCTTCTAACGATAGCGACCACTCAGTTCCTAGACTTCTCAAAGTTTTGATTGAACAAGGTTGGTCGGAAAGAATAAACGAGCGACCCGATGCTAATTCATTTTTCAAAATGTTTCAACAAGTTAAACTTAATTTAGATGAGTCGAATTAAGTTTAAAAGATTTTGTTAAACGGATTAACTCCGTTGTCATTTAATTACTTTTATTAGTTACATTTCTTCATATTGTTTTTTTCTAAGGGTTTTGTATTGTTATATTGGTCAATATTTCGTTAATTATCGAGATTAGTCCTAATCTCTTTTATATTTCTATTCAGTATTGCCGAAAATGACAATTATGTTATTGCATGAATATTTTTTAAAATTTTTTCTTACAGGGCAAGAGATTGGCCTAAAATTTATTATTTCGTTTCATCCGATTTTTTTGTATTGCCAAAAAATATAATACGAGTTAATAGTTTAGCTATCGCAGATTAACTAATTTTAAAAAAAATCCTACCAAAGAACTTATTTTTAAAAAATTTTCCTATAACAACCCAGGCAGCACTGCACAAGGAAATAAAGCTCAACGAATAAATACTATCGTGTTGTGTATAATAATTTCGTATATTAAAAGAAAAAAGTATACATTAATTATATTATGACTGAAAATTAATTAAGCTTAGCAATAAATTAACATCGAAATTTAATTAACTGCAGCCTTGGATCTGCATAACATAAAAAGGTTTCACCGTCAGACATATCTTTGGCTCATATATAGTTAATGATCCTCTGGCTGATAAGATTATCATAAAAAAAGCAAAAGCTAATATCAAAAAAAAAAAAAAACTCATTTCCTTATAATCCTTCCGAAAAATTGCTCTTCCTAATTTATAATACCAAAAAACATTTATTAAAAAATAAGTGATTAAAAACTATCTTTTCAGTACTCAAAAATAATACGAAATCAAAATTGCTGCTTCAAAGCAAAAATAAGTAATTCACTTAAAATTTCGTAGACAATATTTATGCATATACCATGAAAAAAAAATGTAATCGCGAAAATATTGTTTTAGCCTAAACATTTTTTAGCTCCATTTTTTGGGGTCTGGTGAAATTTAAATTTTCACGATACGTGCAAAATTATTTTAAGTGAATTTTACCCTAACAATCCTGCATAAACAAACAAAAAAGAACCTAATCGAGATATTTACATAATTTAAAATTTAAGCTGTGAAAAAAGAATATTTTAGGCAGTCAGTTTTGGACCCAATATTTTGAATGTGTTATTGAAAAAAAATAACTACAGGCCTCTTATAGTGACTAAGAACTAGAGAGCCTGGTAGAAGAGTTGTCAACAAAAACAACTAATCGGACAACAAACATGGCTGATATTGATCAATCTCTCCTTCAAGGCTCGCTACTATAACAAAACAGTCTTTAGATAAATGAGAGTCTTAAAAATTTTTTTAGAAAAAATACACTGGATTATACTTTGGTCGTTCGTAATTTCTGCATAGGGCAGATTTTAAGTAATGAAATAATTTTTTATCAAAGATTTGATCTTCATGATAAATGCAATAGAAATATAGACAACTAGTGAAAGTTTTATATAACGGCTCAAAAAAGCAACAAGGAGATCAACTCCATTTTAAGATTCAAAAATATCATTTTCAAAACATTTAAAGTGCTTAAATGGTATTAGTAAAAAAAATTGTCGATTAATTAAAAATAGACATTGAGATTTATCTAAAAAATATAAAAATATGCCTTAATAAGCTAATAGCTTGAGATTCGTAAGCATTTTTTGCTATTATGGTTAAACAGGCAATTATTATAAATTGTACTTTTGCAGTTTAAGTTGGGGATGCGTAAGGAGTCGTAGGCGTCCTTGTTGTTGTGAGGGAAACTCTTCCGAAAATCTCTTGAAACTTGAAGTACGCATCAACAAGATAAGCAATCATTGCAGCAAAGCCGAAAAACTAAAAAAAAAATCGATGGTTTAGAAAAAGTTCAAATAAATTTGGGTTTCATTTCTTTAGAATAGAAGAAATTCCCCTGTGGATCATGAAACTGAAATTCAAGAAAACAATCACAAAATGCACAGAACTAGGAACATGGGGAATCACAGTAAGTAATTTTTCCCTGCAATTTCCTTTCCATGATTAATTTGATTTCTGTTAATATTATCAAAATTCAAGCCCAAAAGCCAACAGTCTCTTGTCTAATTTCAATAAAAAAAATTTTTGGGTAATCAATTCAAAGACACACTTTGATTTGCTGTGGTTTAGAATACAATGTCTCAGATTATTTTAAGATTTTAACAATGGTATTTAAATAGCATATGCCACTCCCCCTTTTCCTTATTAATCCATAAAAACAATACTTACTGCAGCTGCTGCCATAGCTTCAGAATAGCTTCCCCAATCAGCTGCTAATGAAGCAGCAATAAGATAAAACAATGACCACAGTGCACAAAACACAAATTCAACTTTTATCCAAGGGATCAACCTCAATTTGTCGGTTATATGAAACAAGTACAATGCTAACATTATTCCTGTGAACATAAAACCTCCCATTGATACTGTATTAAACCAAGTTCCTCGATCATGAAGTCGTAGTATTGTACTTAAAATACAGATAAATCCTAAAAGATTTAACACCTGAAATATTTTTTAAAAAAAATTGTACAAATGCTGTAAGAATTTTGATGGTTAATTTAAGCTACTTACAATTTGGATACATTTTAACCTTCCAGCAATGGTGTGTAAATATGAAAGATCCAAAAATATACTGGTTTTCGTTTCTGTAGTTGTAGTCGTTGTTGTGGTTGTATAAGTATTAGGAAACGGTTGTTCCTGCATTTTGTTTGATTTTTTTAATAATTAACCTAACCTGTCAATTGAAAAGTGAAATGAATGCAGAAATAATGCTTTTATTGCTTTTTGCTTGTTGCATCCGGAAACGGAAATGAAGCACGTAGTGCATTTTAAGCGCCGTTTTCTCCCATTTTCAAAATTTCACGATCTTAATTTTGATTTACATTCACAAGAATAAAATTTTCCATTTAATTTTGTCTGAAAATCGATTGCATTTTCATGAAAACTTACCTTATTTTCCTGTAAAAAATGTTTACCGGTTTCATACAAAGATGGCGTCCAATATGGCCGGCGTCTGTTCAACCCTTCTTGCACAGATTTAAAATTTTTCTTAATCACTCTGAATGAACACTTAAAAAAATACTTGAAAATGAAATAAATAATAATAGTACCGATTAAAAATAAAATTTATTCGATAATTTCCCGTTAATTTTTATTAGCAAAGCAGAAAACAGGGCTGCCGGGGAGGTTTTTCAAAAAGGGGCTTCAATATTAGTTTTTACTTGATAATTAACACACTATTATTATAAATAATACTCCGAATAATTATTTATAAACATATCTCAAGTGATTGAAGAATATTTTTTATAAAAATGTCAAATTATAATTGTAGAAATCATTGAATTGACTCATTTCATTGACGTCTGCTTCTGCTACTTTGCTCACGTGGTTAAATTTAAGTATTGAAATGAGAATGATGTAGCTAAATTATTCTCAATATTATGAGTGCTAAGATAACATGACAATTATGTAGTAAATTTTAGTTTTTAAACCTCAATTAAAAACGGAAAGGGTATAAAAATGAGCGGGGAGAAAAAGTTATTAAAGGTTGGGTCTAGAAAAAGCGAGGTATGTTTACTTTTTTTATTTAGTTTAAATAGCCTTCAGCTGATTATTTCCTTGACCACCGGATTTGCATGCAGTTAAATAATCGGTGATACTATGAAGGATTTTCCTAATGTTTCTTTTCAGCTTGCTCTCATTCAAACCCAAATCGTGGTTGAAAGTTTAAAAAAACTACATCCTGACAAGAAATTTGAAATAGTTACCATGACAACGACTGGAGATCAAATCCTAGACAAACCTCTGCCTAAAATTGGAGAGAAAAGTTTGTTTACTAAAGAACTGGAAGTAGCCTTGGAAAGGAAGGAGGTAGATTTTGTGGTGCATTCGTTAAAGGATTTACCGACTGTGTTGCCTTTGGGTTTGGCAATCGGAGCTGTACTAGAGTAAGTAGTTCACAAGTTCAATGAACTTAGCTCATTTGAGAGGGTGAATGAAATGATTTATTTAATTTTAGACGAGAAGATCCTAGCGATGCCTTAATTGTACGGAAAACACTGCCTTATAAAACACTTGAAACCTTGCCGAAGTCAAGCGTTATTGGAACAAGCTCACTTAGACGTTCTGCTCAACTAGCTAGGAACTTCCCAGATTTAATCGTCGAGAACATTAGAGGGAATTTAAACACAAGGCTTAGGAAATTAGACCAAGATGAAAAATATTCAGGGATTATCCTAGCAGTATCAGGAGTTAAGAGAATGAAATGGGAAGATAGAATATCACAATTTTTAAAACCTGAGGAATTTTTATATGCTGTTGGTCAGGGAGCTTTAGCTGTTGAATGCCGTAGTGGAGATGATGTAGTTTTGGAAATCTTGCAAGCTCTTAATCACTCTCAAACAATTTTAAAAGTTGTGGCTGAGAGAAGTTTTTTAAAAACTTTAGGAGGAGGTTGTTCAGCTCCTGTTGCTGTGTGCACCAAATTATCAGACAGTAATTTAACAATGACAGGGGCTGTATGGAGCTTGGATGGGAAAGAAAATCTTGTGAAAACACATGAGGCTTTGTTAAAGTCTGAAGAGGCTGAGCCTCCGAGGAAATGCCCATACAGGGAACCAAAAACGCATGTCGGCGTTACAGCTAGAAATTTAGATAGAAGTGATTTAGATACAGCAGAGGAATTGGGTGCTAATTTAGCATTTGATTTAATTAAATTAGGAGCATTAGATATAATTAGTGAAGCTAAGAAAATGAACGAAAAACCGGAGGATATTCGGAATCGGAGTATAAGTAGCAGCAGTAATAATAATCACAGTAACGATGTGGAAGTAAGATAGTAAATAAATTAAAGGATAAGTAGTCATCAGAAATATTCTGCACTTATTTCAAGTGCTTTATCTTTGAAGGATGATTCAATCCTTATCATTTTTTAAAAATGGGGATTAAATCAATTGGCCCGGAAATTTTAAATGGCCGTTTATGGCTTTAAATAGGTTGTACGAAAATTACGTGCCAATACTGAACTGAACTTGCCAATTGGGGGCAAAATATTCCATTGATGTTGATTTATGTCTTGTTGATAATTTTATTAGAATTTTTTTCTTTTATAGAAAATAAAGAGATTTTTAAAACTCGACTGACTATAATTTTTAAAAACGTAGCCTATAGATCGTATAAACTCATATCGGTCTCAGTATCGGATTGGGGAAAAATTTTGACCACTGCCATCAAAATAGATACAATTTTTAGCTCTGTTGCGGTCGCTATTTGCACTGACATTTGAAAATTGCATGCTTTGTGGTAACTTTTTCCTGCTAATCATGTTTTCATTATATATACAATCGATATAAAGGCACTTTTTGAAGAAGGCAGTAATGTATGGATCTTCGTTTACCAACTTGATTGACATAACCTCAAACGCTTTCGGAAATCGAGTTCAACTGCATTATTTAAGAGACTTCTCTTATAAAAAAGAATAAAACATACCTTCGCTGATTAATTTGAAGTGATGAAACCAAAATGATTCACTAATCACTAACGTTTTCATTAACAAACACACATTTTACACAGACGCTAAAAAAATTGCCCGGGCGAACTTAAGATGGCGGCCACGATTTTACAATTTATCGTGGCATTAGAAAATAACGAATTATGCAAATTTCAAATTTTTTTGCTAATTTCCACAATAAAAAACGTTTACTCGCATTGAATTTTGTACACAACAAAATAATTAAATTGAGACCTTGCCTAGTTTTAGCCCTAACCATTACCAGAAAGTAATGGTTAATAAATAAGCGACCAAATCGATCGACAATCCAATAAGAGTTGTACAGCTTGGTTGTACGTTTTGGGTAAAAGGTTCAAATGAATGAAAAATCTTCAATTTTACCATCAAATAAACGTCTAAAAGATTTTGTTCAATCAAAAGTAATAATCAATCCACTGCACTGCCCAATATCTAGAAATATCCAGTCTCCAACGCAACCTAACCTCACCTCTATCAAAAATTTTTCTCAGGAGATTTAAATCAACAACTTTCATTTTATAATTTATTAATAAGATGTTTATATTTAAAAATTACATTTCATTTTGTGAAATTGTTATCAGAGCACTGATTACTCATAATCAAATTTAAATCTTACAGATCAAAAAACCAGCGTATAGGAGCAATTACAGTTCTTAATCCGCACCAGCTCATCCTCATCAAGGGAATACCAATCCACTCACACCTTAAAAACTTTAATCGCTCCTAATCATGAAAGCATCGCAAAGAAAACAATTTTTTATTTTTTTCTGAAAAATCATTTTTTAAGTTGTCGCGTATTTTCTTCAAACTTTTTAGAATGAAATAATGAGAAGGCAGTGAGTAAATGACTTTTTAAATCCATTTCCCGATGAATTTTCAGAAAAAAAAGTCTAATTAAAATTATTTGATATTATAATATTATTGCATTCAAAAATTATTCATTTTTAACCAAAAAAATAAAGTCTCTTCAGCCATATCTCATGGCTATTAGTACATTAAGACATCAAACGTTGAAAGTATAATTTCTAAACATCAAATAACAAAAGAAAAAAGAAATTAGTATCTAAAAAATTTAAAAAAAAATACTATTCATCGTGGAATGAACGATTTTATCTACAATCGTAATTTAAAATCGTCACGACGAAGATTCAACTAAAAAAACGGATCTGTGCAGGATGTATATGACTAAAGCAACTTAAAAGCAGGTTTGAATTAGCTTAAACTTTTTTCTACTTAGCAAATCTAACCTGCTTCTAAATTTTAACATTAACGTGAGAACCTTCTCCTTGCCTAAAATTTTTTTTCATGTCCATATTTCAGGTACTTAAATTTTTTATTTTTAAAAAAACCAAAAATGGCTCCTAACCTAGCGATTCTGCTTTTTTTCCTAAGATCTCATAAGCAAGGATTAAATACAAGTAAATATATCAACTTACTATTTACAAACATGAGATTTCAACAAAATTGTTTTTAAAAAAAAATTTGGGAACGTTTTTCTTACACGACTACACAATGTTTTGATTACTTCCATTATAACACATTGAACAATTAGATTCAAATTTAACTTTCAAAAATATAGAGCTTCTTTTCTTATTAACTACACGACGTATCTTTCGCTTTTCCTTACAAAATTAATTCTTTTTTTTTTTAAATTCAAAAACAGGCTCGAGTATCCTAAGACCACTGTATTTTTTTTCTTATAGTTATTTTTTACAATCCTGCAACAGGTTTCCTTTTCATGTCGTTCTAAACACAAATTAATAATTGTCTTTGACTAAATTGAATGTTAAGTTCTTCTAAAATGATTTATGAAGCTCACTCGACGTCTTCCTCTGCCATTGCCAGAATTTGTGGACCGGAAGCTGCTTGCACCCTCTGTATACAACATCACATCCCATTAATAAAATCATTAAAGTGTATTTTAATCTACTTGGGCAGTTTTAAGATCCATGCATTAATAATAATTCGCCTTAAGCTCGAAAAAAATAAAAAAATCAGAACATGCAATATATCTGGTTTATTAAGGATAAGTCACTAAATTGTAAAAATATTCCCTATCATTTACAAATAAAACATTTACAAAATCGTTATACAAAAAAAATTTACAAAAATTTAGTGAAATGGACATTTATATTATTGCGAAATTATATAATTTACCTGTCTTCCAGCATTAAGGATAGTAAGTCGCTGTAAAAGCATTTCGAACACCTTAGGTGGAAGAGTAGAACTCAGAACATTAAGCAGTTGTTGTGGTTGACCGCAAACTGCAACAGCATTAGCTAAATGTTCTACACCATTGGTGATATCTCCTGTTGATAACATTTCTTCGCCCAACTGAACCTCTTGTAAAAAGAATTTCTGGAGTGCTTCATTATCTTTTAAATGTGGGATTTGACTTCGAATTGCGGCTGCTTCTGCTTCCTTAGCTGCCTTTCGTCCTAACAAACACAAATTATCATCGTTATCGATCTCACGTGGAAAATAACAAAATTTATGACTGATATTGATTAGTAAGGATGAACATTAGTTGGATATCATGAAGGGTATATAATGGGGATGATAGGGTAAACACGAACGTGTCGGAAATTTGAAAAATATCAATGTCAACCACCCCGGAAAAAAAATGAAGCAAAGCACACTTACGTTCACGCAATTTCTTTTTGAAATTCGGATCACTCCTTCTTTTGTTATCGAAATAAATACAGTAACCTATAAAAACAGCTCCGCATATCCCAACGGCGAGTCCCAACATTGAATTCATCCCTGGCATTTATTATAGAATTAATTCCTTCCCTCAAACACACAAAAACCATTCACACAAGGGCCGACATTTCATTCCGCGTTGAAAAAAAAAGACGAACAGCTTGCCGTCAATGGTTTGCCGCCTAGCAGACGATACATGCGCAGTAGAATTTTTCCCCCAGATATTTTAGACAAAAACTCTGTTTTTACAGCTTTCTACCTGATTTTATTCATCGAAACCAGTATTCAAAACTTTTTTTAATTATTTAACTAAAATTTTAGTGTAATATGAGTAAAATAACTCTACTTCAAAAAAAATACTACAAACCAGATGCAGCGCAGCAGACGAGTTCGAGTTTTCTTTTGGCGCGTTTTCAATGTAAACATTCTCGCCAAAGGTTGCGGATACATTTTATTTTTTTAGATGAATTTTATAGGATTTTAAGGTTTTAAGATAAAAATGAAGGGAGAAAGGAAACCGATGAGATATGCTCATTCTGACGGGCACACCGATGTCTGTTACACTGAAGATGGAAAGTAAGTCAAATGAGTTTTAATGACTGCACATAACCTTCGTAATTTGATTTTGAAAAATATAATTTTTTTAGGTATCTGCTCACATGTGGTGCAGATGGAGACGTTAGAATTTGGAATGGAGGTATTGAGGATGACGAGCCTTCGTCAGAATGTGTTGGGGAAATGGCTTTATCCGTTATTTGTGATTCTCGAAGGTTTTATGTGGGTACTGATAATAATTACGTCCAGGCTTATACCTTCCCTGAAGCAAAGAGAGATGGGATAGTTGCAAGATTTTCAGCCCCTGTGACTCACATCCATGCAAGCCGAGATGGGAAATTATTGGCTTCTGCATCATGGTATTTTTTTTTTTTTAAATTTAAAGGCAGTATTAATTTTAGATGATAGTAATATAGGTACTTTTTCTTGCAGTGACATGGAATTACAGGTTACAGATATTAATACAAATAAAAGTACTAAGTTTTCTGGGCATACTGCTCCGGTTTTAGGTGTTGCTATTGATCCACAAAATAAATATGTGGTGAGTTATTAAAATTTGAGTTTATATTTTTTTAAAAAAAGGAGTTCTGATGTGCTGTTTTTTTTTTAGGTCTCATCAAGTTGTGATGGATCTGTCAAAATCTGGGATATTGACTCTGGTAATTCAGTTAAAGCATTCCCGAATATGGTTCCTGTTTGCAATGATTTTTTTAGAGCTACAAATCTCAATCGCCCAGCTTGGCAACCTCAAACTGGACAATACTTGGCTTTGATTAAAGATACAGAAATAAAAATTTATGAAAGAGATACATGGGAATTAAACCAGAGCCTTTCTGACCCTGACATGAAAAAAGTATGAAAATCAATTATTAAAGAAGCTGTAGTTCAAAAATTTATTCAATTCTTTTTTTAGTCATTGTCAATAGTCTTGTTTTCACCATGCGGTAAATACATAGCAGCAACATCTACAATAGGAGAAATAATCATCTGGAATGTATCCAAAATATCCAAACCACGACGAATTAGCTACACAGAACATCCAAAAAAAGCTTCAATTAGTGGAATATCTTGGAATCCTACTAAAAATGAATTAGCTTTTTGCGATCGTTTAGGAGAATTAGGCACTTTAGAGGATTTTATACAAGAGGAAGAGGAAGAAGATAAAAATCAAGCAGACGCGATAACTACGAATGATGAGAATTTAGAAGAACCACCCGAGGGATTATTTGATGACGACGATGATGATAATGAAAATGCTATTTCTCTAGAAAAAATTAAAGCTTCAACTTTAGGTCTGCTTTCGCCTTCGAAAGCTAATGGCGACAGGTCGAGTATCGATGGAGATTCAGAAAGTAGAGCTAGCTTTGCTGATAAGAGAGTCGTGCCTTTGACTGATATTCAAGATCCATTTCAACCATCTTCTACGCCTGCGCATTTTCAGCATAGATACATGGTAGGAAATTAAATTTTTTTTAGTTTAAAAAAATTTTTTTAATTAAATTTGGAAATTAATTTTTGCAGCTATGGAATGGAATAGGGATCGTGAGGTGTTTTAATACAGAAGAAGAAAGAGCAATCGACGTCGAATTCCACGACACAATATTTCATCATCCCCTGCACATGAATAACTATGAAGATTACAGGATGGCCAGCTTAAGCAGTAAAGTTCTATCTCTCGCTTCCTTAAATTCTGAAGATACTCTCAGCAAACTCACTTGTATTTTTTTAAACGCTTGGGATGGAAGTAAGGAATGGAGCATAGAAATGTTACAAGATGAATGCATTCAAGCAGTAGTCGCTGCTGGAGATTGGGTTGCTGTAGCCACAGATTCTAATAATCTAAGAATTTATTCTCACGCTGGTACGCAACGACAAATTTTATCGCTTCCTGGTCAGGTTGTTTCAATGGGAGGACACGATCAATTATTATTCGTAATTTGCCATGGAGGAATGGGATTACCAGGCTGCCAAGACTTAAGATTTATAATTTACGACGTCACGAGGATTTACGTTAGAGCTATCACGCCTTGTCAACCTCTCCCAATATTCCCGAAATCAACTTTAAAATGGGTTGGATTCACGGACGAAGGAACTCCATGCACATTTGATTCCGAAGGGATTTTAAGATTTTTATCAAGGGATTTAATGACTTGGTTAGTTGCGTGCGATACAAGGGCTCATCGTAAATCAAAATTAGATCATTATTTTATTATTGGTATCAGCGAGAGATATCAAAATATTCGTTGTATATTATGTAAAGGATCGTATTATCCGATGACAACTCCAAGACCGACTGTTATTGAAATTCCGCTGAAATTACCGTTTTGCGAACCGGATGCTGAAAAAACAGGATTCGAGGATACGTTCTGGAGGCTTATTTTCAGTTTACCTATTTTAGAATCGTTGTCTGAGAATAACTATGAATACAAAAATGAAGCGAGTGATATGGAGAAGACGTTGAAGCAAACTGTAGTGAAATTATTCGCGGTAAGTTGTGATTATCTCAGTAATTTAAATTTGATCGATAACAAGGTTTGGTTAAGTTACGTTTAATGCAGTTTTTAATTTTAAACTGAAAAAAATCTTTGTAAAAATGAATGATAAGCCCCCAAATCCGTTTAAAAATCATAAAAGTATAAAAAATATCAACTGACATGACGCCTAGCTTCTTTTTCCATCTCAACGGTTTTTTCACTTGAAAAATCAAAATGGCCGTCATGGCGGCGTCTATTTTTTCTGTGTTTCAATTAAAGCAATTTTCCACAATGGACAAAACTAGATTTAAATTTTGTTGTTATAAATTAAAATCAATGTAAATATCTATTTTTTTTTCAGAATGCTTGCCGGAATGACTTGGATATGAGAGCCATCGACGTAGCAACATACATGACGGAGCAGTCGTTAGAAATAGCTGGGAAATATGCATCTCATCGCAGTAAAATATACTTAGCTGATAAATTAGGCAATGTGGATCCTGTGGATTGGAGTAAATTAAACGAGCAAAGAGTGTCATTTTGCAGTAATCGATTTTATTTCGAAGATACGGATCACAATGGTTTCGATTCCGGCAAATCGAGACAACATCACCCTCAAAACTTCAATGAAGATTCATCATCAAATATCGAAGGTAAAATCACTAAATTCAAGCCTATTTAAGTTGATTGATTCATAAATATTATCTTCGTTTCTCTAGATAATCGACTGTTAGCAGCTCAGCGTGAAAATGAAGAAAAATTAGAAAATAGTTCACTCAGCTTTACACCAGTTCGCGCTAACCCGTTTAAAGTAAAGGACAAACAAGATTCAGGGCCAAAAGGGTTAAATTTCTTTGATAGTGTCAAACCTGCTCCAGTCAAAGACCCAAAAACAAATAATTCTCTAGAAAAGGTAAAATTTTCAAACACAATACAACTTTAAATCTCAAAAATTTAAAAAAAATTAATTTTGATTTTTATTTACAGCCTGGAAAATTAAAATTACAAAATACTAAATCCAAAGCACTCAGCCAGCCTAAAAAACAAACATTCGTAGAATGGTTCGCCCTACAGAAAGCTTCTCTACAAACCCAATACCCAGATGTTGCTCCGACTGAACTAACAAAAATTGGGATGAAAATTTTTAGAGAAAAACCTACTGAAAAAGAATTGAAACCAAATAATGCAGATGAAAATTCACAAAATTCACAGAATTCAGAAACCATACCAGAAACTCAAGTTATTGAATCAAAAAAACGAAAAATAGATGATATTAGTGAAGATAACAAAAATAAAGATGGAAAACAATCAGTATCAAAAAAACTTAGCCTATTCGCCTTTAATAAATGATCTTTATTTTGTATAATTATTTTTAAAATATATAATTCCAGTGATTTTTAATCTGAATTCTCACTGTCTGAATATGATCCCAACAATGATAAAGCATTGGTAGGTTTATTTTCTAAAACTTTAGCTGATGTATCTTTTACATCATCGTTTTTCATTTGCTTTGGTTTAACAAGTCCTAATTTATTTTTCTGGGATAAACTACCAATGCTTTTATTCCAAATTGAATTACTTGCACTTTTAACATTATTTACCTTTACCTTCTCTTCACTAGGCTTTGGATCTGTTTTAAATTTTTTCTCCACAACAGGTTCTTTTATTTCTTGTTCTTTAGTCCTTTTATTACTTGATGCTGCCACTGGTTCTACTATTTCCTCAACTACAACTTTTTTATCATTTGAAATTGTTTTACTCTTAAAAATTGATTTAACAAACTCTTCATCTTCTTGTTCCTGCTCTGCTTCAGTTTTAGTTTCAAACTGTGATAAAATCCCATCATAATCGATCGTCCTTTGCCTTTTATTTAAATCTTTTAATTCCTCCAACGATTCCAATAATTCCAATTCTTGTTTCGATTGTTTGGTCCTATTTTCTAATAACTTCATCGGATTTGTAGCTTCATCTGCAACCCTCTCATCTTCTTCTCTTTGAGCTTGTTCTTCAGCTAATTTCAAAGCCATGAAATTCCTTGTAGCTCCAGCTTCGATTTCATAATCAGTGTTTCTCGGATCCGTTCGAAATGATATCTCTTGCAGGCACCTTGTACATTTAATATAAAATCTAAATATTCTTATGCCTAGATAATCTTCACCTTCAACATCTTCCTTTCTTGCGTTGAATTTTTTTCCTTTATAAATGTATTCACCACACGTAGCACATCTCATATTAAAAGGAGCCATAAGACGAACTGTGTATTGACGATTTTTGGCTAATTTCATACGCGGGATTTTCGACGGATCGAAATCCGGAGGATAATATTTATTTAACACCTTTCTTTCAGACATTTTTTATAAAATTATGAACGTATTAATAACGTAAACACAAATATTTGTTGACAAAACTAGGTTAAGAAATGAAGATGGCTGTCGGTTTGCCGCAAGCAACAAGACTAATCAATGCAACCGGAAGCAACAAGACGAAAAAAACAAGCTGATTTGGTCTGTTATCATTTGTTGTTATTTACTTTGATCATAACCTCAATGTTTTTCAAATTTTGTTGTAAGTAATTCAGAAAATTTAAAATGCCTCCGAGACGACGAAGACACGGGCTAGAACTCGGCTTAATCCTACTTCTAAACGAGTTGTTACAGTTCGGTATGAGAAATATACCTCCTATAACCTTATCTACTATAGTTGGACAGGTATGTTAACACTTTATCTCACAATTGCACAATATTAAAAAATTGATAATCAAATATTTTTTGCAGACATTATTGTATATGGGCCTAATTAATGTGCCATGGGAAAAAGAAGATGTATGTATAAGTGCAACGGCTATTATAAATGGTCGAGATTGGAGAAGGTTATTATTGTCAGCGTTAGAGCATGGGGATGACATGCATTTATATTACAACATGGCTTCGTTTCTTATTAAAGGGAGGTCCTTAGAGAGGAGATATGGCAGCAAAAATTTTGGATTTATATTGGTGTTCCTTACATTAATGACTAGTTGCGTGTATGTAATATTAGGACAATTGATGGCGGAGATTATGGAGAGTCAGGTGTACATGAATTCTTGTGCGATAGGATTTTCAGGTGAGTAAGAATTTTAGATTGAATATTTATGTCAGCTCAACAAAACCTTAAAAAAGATGTTAGGTTGCCCTAGTATGGCTTTAACATGTTTTACGAAACTTTTAAGTGACTATTTTATATTAGGTTCAGCTTTTAATAAGAGGGTCTAATTTGCAAGCTACAAAATGCATGACAGCAAGCCATAATTCTTTGGAAATTTTTGCCAATAATAAAGCAACATGCACTTAGGCCTCTACAATGACTAATGCTGTTCTCAAATTTCATGCCAGATAAAACAGAATTAATTTTTTCTTGTAAAATAATAAGTTTTAAGATTCTGCTAGCCCGACAAAGCGCTCTAAAAATGTAGCATATTGCACCATTGCTATTACCTATTTTTAATTACAAGTTCTTGACAGCACAACAGAGTTTGGATAACTTGTGGCTATAAAAAAATTTTTTGGGGGGGGCCTTTACTTCCATAAGAATATAAGTCCCGAGAAAGAAACTAAATGGCGATTTTCTTAGGGTTGAAAGGGAAGAGCCATGAATGTATTTGATTCGATTTCAAGGCCAGGAATCCGTATTTTGGTTCACCGGTAAGAGTTTTTGAAAAATTAGAAGGACTGGTAAATATGCCGCATATCTGAAAATAAAATCTTCGCTTTTTGTCAGATTAAATAAGTTATCCCATAAAATAATACAGTTTGAGTTTGAAAAAAAGTCATCAAGGTCATTTCAAAGACGAAACCCGTCAGCCCTCAATCAAACAGGAATTCATAAAAATCGAATTTGCCGGTGACCATTTCCCGGGAGATTTCCTTGGGTCTTATCCCCATAATTAAAAAAATAATCGATCTTCCGGGATTTATTCATTCCTTATTCATTTTACATTATAATTTTTAAAAAGAGCTAAAACCTTGCAAAACTGTTTTACCGACTTGTAACATCGAGCCAGCGTTTACTAACAGACCAATCAGAGAGCAGGATTTCCTCACCCCATCGCCCGACAAGTCGAGCGACTTCAACCAATTCCAAGAACTGGCTGCTCGTTGAGAGCGATTTACTTGACCTTGAAAATCCTTTTTTATTCATCTTTTTTATTTCAATTCAAACTAGAAAACGATTTTGAGGCTTATTTTAACATGTCTTCAGGGATAATAAAATATCCTAATGATTTTTCGCATTATTTTTAGAAATCAAAAATCTATTTTGATTTTTTGGCGATTGATTACAGAAATCAGGCATTTTTTCCCGGGCGGGCATATCCGAATTTTATCACTATAGAACCCCATAAACAAGATCAAAATATTCTCTTCAAAGTTTTTCGGGGAATTTTCAATAAAGTTGAACCTATTTACATTCCTTCTCTTTGACATCTAGAAATATGTTAAGAAAAGAAAAAGGAGAAGCTGTAAATGCAGTACATAAATTGATAAAGTTTGATTTTTTGATTTATTCCCAGCTTTAATTCATAATGATCTCAGTTTCATTCTTCATTCATTAATATTTTTCAAAGGAAATGAAAATTGATTCTCAGCGGCCAAGTTTTACCACTCGAATCCTCATTGCAGGGCAATCTCTTCCTTCCGCAATGTTGGATTTCATAATTACGATAATTAATAATAGAAATTCAAAGATTTTCGTTGATAAATGGCTTTGTCACATAAAGCAAAACCATTTTTTATATCAGAAAGATTTTGAAATAGTATTTTTTTCACCATTTCTCGCAGTGGTCTCAGGTTTTTCATAAAATTTCTGACTTTTGATCAAGGTCAAATAGCAAAACACATTTGAGACCATTTCTCCTAAATCCAAACGATATGATTTTACTGTTGGTTTTTTAAAAATGATATTTTAACATGATGATATTTTTTTATATGCAAATGATCGATTTGATGACAAATAAATGTAAAAATAATCAATCCCATTCTCTCCCAATCAAAATGGCGTCATCCCTGTCACTCCTTGATCAATTTTTTTTATAGCGAATCTAATCTTTCTTCTTCGTAATTTTTCAGGTGTAATATTTGCCCTTAAAGTACTGACAACACACGAGGAGCCGTACATTAGAGCAATGTTAATCGGCGTCCAAATCCCAGGGAAATATGCAGCTTGGGTAGAATTAATTGTAATTCATATGTTAGTTCCAAATTCATCATTCATGGGCCATCTTGCCGGAATATTATCAGGTGTCGTGTATTGCAAAACATTTGTAGGAACAATAATAGATAAAATATTGTTTTGTATAACCGGTAAGTAATAAACCTCTCGATTATTACAAATCAAAATCACATCGATTGATAACTTTTGCATTTACAGGAGAACCGGTTGTTCATGGAGGTGAGCAACCGAATTATTATTATTTTCGATTTGCTGATACCGCTCAAAGCTCACCCAGCTCAGATTCAAACATATACGATAGTACTGAGGGAGACTATGGCTGGAATAGAGAATTTTACAGAAATTACGATGGCTCACAACACTTTTCCAACTACAATTCTAATTATTATAATAGATATCGAAATTTTTACTAGTCAAATAGGAAAAAGTAACATGGGTTTTGATCTTGTGAGGCATTTTACAAAAAAGAGAGATAAAAAGTTAGATAATTCACTTAAATTTGTTTTTTTTAATTGAAAAAAATGTAACAGGCCAATTGTGCTTATTTTGCTAAGCAAAAAACATTTTTCTTTTTTTTCTTAAGGAAAATATTTAAGATAGTTATGATCTTCCCTTTTTATTAAGTTTTTTATTACTTTAAATAAATTTTTAGGTGAAGTGAGGGAAGATTAGTAAAAGGCGGAGACAGTGTAGGCAAGATGAATTATTTTTTGAGGCAAGTCTTTTTTTAAACTGTGCAGTTGTAAAAACGTAGAACAAAGTGACTGGTTAACTGTATTCAAACATGAACAAATGTAAATATGGAAAAAATATTCACGATTTACCAAAAATATTTTTGTATAGGTTTTTACAATTTTTTAAAAGTATTAATTGTATATAAAATGTTGATATTATAAACATTTATTTGAAAAAAAAATTTACTGCTTTTATTTTCAAGCCTTCCTTACCAAAAATAATTTGTCACCGAGGGAAAAATTCTGGGATATTCATTTTTGGATAGTTGCTCTGACAACAAGCTGCTGATGACACCAAAGCTTCACTGATATATCCTTTTCACTCCACATGTTTGCACCTACACATTATGACCAAGATAGGTTAACAATAACATATCACAACAAACTTTTGCAGATTAAATTTTTTTTTATTCATAAAAAATTACAAGGAAGCACAGGTTTGAAAAGAATACACTTTTTCTGAGTAAACAAGTTCAACAATATTTGCACAGCATTGAGAAACAAGTCTTGTTGACAATATTACGTCTATTCACTGAAAATTGAATTTAAATGAGTTATCTGACGGCTTAAAACTGAATGCAGTTGACTTTTCAATAACATCATTACTTTCCCCATTTATTTCATTTAGCTTTTGATGTTTCCTTATAAACACTGAATTCACACTAGGAGCTTTATCAATATTAACAGTACTAACGTTTGAATGCACATTACGTTTTGTTTTAGACTCACTAATTTTTTGCCTATAATCACCAAAGTGCTGTCTCATAACTTGTCGTTTCTTAATAAGAGGAGTTTCTGGACTTTTCAATATCCTTAAACACAACTCTTGTTCCTTTTTCTGTTTATCATTAGATTTTTTAGCCATTAGATTTTCCAATTCTTCAATACACCAACAAATCTCATAGTCAAGTTTCTGGGCGTCTTCCGGTGATAGATCGACATTCGGCGTGCTTGGAGGAGGCGGCATCTTCGCCGGGCCCATTCTCCTTTTATGCATTTTCACAAATTATCTTAAAAAAAATATTCACAGTAATAAAAAAATAAAAATACACGTGTGATTTTTGTTTTGATTTTTCAAGGATTCGTCTTGTTGCTTCATAGCAGAATATATTTCCAAGATGGCCGCCAAAGGCGCTTACTTCAAAAAAGTAATCCTCAGGCAAATACATGAATTAACTTTTATCATTTTGAAAAAGACGAATGACAAGCAACTTAAGTAATTATAGATAACGACTTTTGTTGACACTTTCTGCGCATTCACTCAATTATGTTAAAAAAAAATGTATTGTTATAATTATAACGGTGTTTGAAATTTTGGGCAGTGCGCTATTTTACCAAACCATTAATTTTCTTTTAATGGAAAATGATTTCAAGGTCTAATCACCCCGCTAAACATTAAATCAAAGCCTTTAGGTGGGCAATGACACGCATTTAGGGTCTGTACTTATCAAAGTACCTAACTAATTAGGCCCCGTCAGCTCATCTTGGTTTCTGCGATAAAAAAACGAATTCATTCAACTTTGAATATATGTTGTTTACTTGGTGCATTGTCATTTATGTACTGTTACGTTAATAAATCGTTTTCCGAATCAGTTGGTTCTTATTTTTCATGATGTCTGTTGCTAGATACACAGGTGTGATCTCAAGGTAAATCTTTTTTCTGACTTTAGTTAGCAACTAAGTGTGAGAAGAAAAAGTAAGAGAAAATTTTCTTTTATAAAAAATACTAGAATATTAAATATTTCATTTTCAGGAGCATGATTGCTTATATCGCGCTCTTTATCGCCGTCATAGGCAGTAGCCAGGCGCTATTCGAAACTTGTGATTATTATCAGGAGTTAGAATATAATACTCCGTACTATGTCTATTCACCAAACTACCCCAATAAATATAAACCAGGTAAGAAAAATGGAAAAAATTGATTAAAAAATTATTTCTTTTAATTTTATTAATTTTTTAGGCGATTCCTGTCGTTGGACTGCTGTTTCCCCCCCAGGCACGAAAATATTTTTAATATGTGAAACTTTAGCCATCCCAGCTGTGAGTTTTAAAAATTATAATTTACCGTTCAAAAAATAAAAAATTGCCCATTGCTAAAAAAATTAATTTCTAGAGTCGAAACTGTCAATTGGATAGACTTACCATATCCTTATCCGGCAAAGCTGATTTCTCTGATGGGTTGAACTACTGCGGCAATGGGACATTCAACATAGTGTCTACTGACAATAAAATGACCATTGCTCTCATATCTGGGCCAACCAGCCCTGGCGGTGGATTTTTGTGTAATATTGGTATTGAAGAAACAGACGAGCCTCCTGTTGAAGACTGCCAATGTGGCTGGAGCAATCCTGTAAGAACATAAATTTAAAATAAATTAATTTCATAACACTAAAATAAAAATTTTTTCAGACTAGAATCGTTGGAGGATCAGAAACTGGTGTAAATGAATATCCAATGATGGCTGCTTTAATCGATGGCATTGCTAAAGAACATATTTGTGGTGCAACAATTATCTCGCACAGATTTTCACTAACAGCTGCACATTGCTTAGTAAACAGGAAAGTCGGAGAACTAGGGTTATTAGTTGGGGATCACGATATGGCATCTGGTAATATAATTATTTTCATGAAAAACCTCAAGAATATTTTTAAATTTACAAATTAATTTTAGGCGCTGATACTGATGCAGCTAAGCTATATTTAATTGATCTGATGAGATATCATCCATCATACAGTTCAGTAACACATGTAAATGATATTGCATTAGTACGAACTGATCAGGATATGGAATTTAGTAGAGCAGTTGGGCCAGTTTGCTTGCCATTTTCTGATGTGTCTAATAATTTAGTTAATGAAAGAGTTATGGCAGTCGGTAAGAGATAAATTATTTCAAAATTACATTTTTCAAGGTAATTATTCACAAAAAATATTTATTTAAAAGGTTGGGGATCACTTAACTTTGGTAGTAAACCTTCAACTAAACTACAACATGTCTCACTGCCTGTGATAACAAACACTCAATGTCGTCAGGCTTATGGAACCAGAATAACTAATAAACAACTCTGCACTTATTCCGATGGCAAAGATTCCTGCCAGGTAATCATAAATAAATTTTAAAATGAAACAATCCATAGGAAATGAATATAATTTTTGGATGTTTTAGAGTGATTCTGGTGGACCTTTATTGTGGAGAGATCCATATTCTGGAAGGTGGAAACTTGTGGGAATTATAAGCTATGGAGTACATTGCGCTAGCAGTTATCCTGGTGTTAATACAAGGATAACATCATATCTTGACTGGATTAAGCAAAATACAAGTAAAAATAAACAGAGCATTGATTATTTAATTTCTCAAATTGATATTTTTTTCATCACTAATCTATTTATTTTTACAGGGGAAGAGTTCTGTTCATATTAAACATACCTGAGAGCGAAACGAAGCTGCTGAATGAAATTCCAAAATTTTCTTCCTTTACCAGGTCAATCAAATTGATATAGCCGCGGCGAACGTGGTATTAAAAAAGTTTTGTGCCAATTTCAAATTTTTGTCTAATAAAAAATTATCTTGTTTCCTATCCAAAAATTATAAAAAACCCCTGCTGGGTCAGATTTTTACCAATATAAAAATATTAAAACCTATATTACCTCCTCAATTCATAGACCACCTTTCATTATTACAAAATAAACCGGGAAAAAAGTTAACATTTGAAAGATTTTTATTAAATTGACTTCCATATTTGATTTATTTAAACTATCATGACGTCATAAATTTAAAACGACCAATCGCGTATAACGTTCATTTGGCGCAATCTTATCCGACGATATTTAATGGTTTTAATAAATATTTAAAAGAAAAAACGGATTCTAAACAGTTAATTATGCTCAGAAATTAATTACCGATAATCAATCGTGCACTTATGATCAATTTTAAAATAAATCTGACATCGGGTTGGGTATAGCCGCCATTGCTCTGATTGGACGACCGATTTCGGCTTTTCCCGAAGTCCAGGTTGAAGCGCCTTCGGGAATCCCATTCATTCGTCGAGTTTGATCCAGGCCAGACGTGTTGTCTGGCCATCGGTATTTTGCGCTTTTTTTTAGCTTGGCTTGGGGTACGCGTCCAAGTTTTTTTCTTTTTATTTAATTACTATCGGTTTCGTGTTTTTTTCTTTAAAAGAGTGAAAAGTCGGAAATTTTTTTCATTTTTTTTCGAAAAAATGAACTTTAATCGGTTTTTCGTTATAGTTTTTTTAATTTTTCACACCCTTACTATATTTTTTACCTAATTTAAATTTTATTTATTTTAATTTTTGAGTGCGCGGCCGGGAAATTTTTTTTATTATTTCCATCATCATGAATTACCAGAATGATCACCATTAATTTGGTAAGTATCATTATTTTTTTTAAAATCAAAATTAAGCCATAAATTGAAAAAAAAAGATCGGTAAAGCAGAGTTGTCTTAGTTGAGGGAATTTCCCTAGTGGCAGCGCTGCAATAGTTGTTTTAGTTATGTAAGCTGTGTAATGGAAGCGCTGCAATCGCAATGTCGCCATTTAAAGATGGCCGGTTATTTTCCTTTCTGTTAGTTTTTTTAAAAACCGTTACGGTTTACCGTTAGTTTTCATAAAAGTTTGAATTTTCAACGGTATAATATTATTTTTTTTGTGTTGTAGGAATGGAGGAAAAAATGGATATAGGAAGAAAAAATCAATTTTGGACCAGACACAAGAAACCAAGAAAGGGTAATTAATTAATAATTGCAGAGAACAACTAATTGGTAAGTCCATTTAATTTTTTTTTCTTTATCGACTTAAAGAATGATGGAACCCACACGCCACCCTTTTAATTTTTGTAACTTTTTTTCTTCCCGAAAAATCAAATTTTTCCTATTTTGATTTCAATTAGGTCTTTCCACCAGTTTAAGGCATTTGGAGGTTAAAAAATTTAAAAACAAATGAATTTATTTTAGTTAATGCTACAAGCTTTTTATTTTTTTTTAAGCAAAAGATTTTCAGTTTTCAAAAATTATAACGAAAAGGTTTTTTGAATTTTTTTGATAACTCGTTTTAATAATATCTGGTGTATCTTGTGTTAGAAGTTCACTAATTTTTGATCAAGAGCCTTTAAAAACTTCTTAAATTTACTTTCTTGTATTACTTTTGCCCCTGTTCCCATTTGGGTTCCATCCAACATGCATATGGATTGAACAACATGTGGATTCATAAGGAAAATTATCAACGTAGGACATCTTTAACATATTATCAACCTATGATGACGTTTGCATTTGCTTCTCTTCAAGATCTGTTGTTTTTTGTTTAATAATGGTCGATGTGTCTTGTTAATGGATTGTTATTATGATGAGTTATGATGATTTGTTATGGATGTTATAAAGCCGCAAGTGTATTTGCCACCGGTATTTGACAAAAATTGTGTCAATAATAATTAAAACAAATTTTTTTTAGTGAAATATTAATAGTGTGTTAATAGTTAAGTGGAAATAATTATATTGGCATCATAGTTGCTCTGTCTTGTAAAATAGTTGTTGGTGGCAACGACCAACTAACTTAAAACAGAAATAGATCAGGCTATTTTCGTTCAGCCCAAGCTTACCTAGAGCTACAGACATCAAATGAGTTTAGATTCAGCCTTTTAAAGGTTTTGTAGATTTACAGTAGAGTCAGACGGCAGGTTCTGACATGTTTCTAAAAGATTTGAAGGATCTCAAAAAAGTTTTTGGTCCAAGCCTTAACTTAGAGTAAGCATTTTATGCATCGCTGAAATAGTAAAAGTTTGAAAATAGCAGAAGGCCATGAGGCACATTATTTTTTTTTCGCTTTTGAAAAACTTGTTGAAAATAGCTTTGGTCAGTAGTAAATTAAAAATTACATTATTTTAAAATTTTTGAACGAGGCACTGAATTTTATTTTTGGAATTCTAGAACTAATGAATTCATTTCAGCCTAGGGCTGTCTTGGACTTTTATAATAAGCCTGAAACGTTTTTGCACCTTAAGGCCTCAAGCTTTTTTGTCATCATTAGCCATGAAGCTTTTTTTTTCAAGATAGCTAAAGCTTTATTCGGCATCATTAGCCGTGAAGCTTTCCAGTCCCCCCTCCCATTTAAAAAAGCGCTATGATGCCTGTAATAAAATACTTCGGACGATTTTAAGGATGAATTAAGCAGAATGTAAGTATAGCTGACATTTAATTTATTTTCGGTCAAATGGCTAAAACATTAGCCAAGTAAATGATAGAGTGGCAAAAAAGAGCCACTTTTATTAAATTTATGGGGATCTCGATTTTAAAAAATGAAAAAATTATTAGAAAAGTTCGGTAAAAAATTATGTAGGGGAGGGGGAGTTACTGTCTACTGCTTTATTCCTTACAGGATGAGGGGATTGGCAGCCCCGTCCTAAGATTCCCGCAAAATGGGATTTTTAATTTGAATGTTATGGTACTTTTAGCCATCGATTTTTTTAGGCCTCCCAAAAAGTAGACTTTAGGAAAATTTACAAGAAAAAAACTCAAACAAAATCAGAAAAAATCTTTGTAATTTTTTTTTTTTAATCAAATAAGAATCTGGTGGAAATAAAAGCTGACCGACTTACTCCACAAACTAATTTTGGGACTTGTATGGCGATCCCACCTCCCAGGGGTTAAGGTTCTGCAATCAGCCGTTTGGTTGGAGCCAACTAAAGGCTCTTGAGGAAGGAGAGTTAATATTCAGAGTCAGAAGCTCTTGAGCCTAAATTTCAATAAAAGGAATGCGCCCATTATTTTTTTCCGCCCCTTTCAATCTTCATAGTTTTTACCTTGAAAGGACATTTCCACTTTTCACTTATTTGAAGCGCCTTATGCCTGATTCAAATGTCAGGCCTGCGTCTTAATATTATTTTTTCATCCCTTCAAAATTATTCTGCCTTTCTT
Organism: Liposcelis brunnea; assembly: GCA_023512825.1. Classification (NCBI taxonomy): domain Eukaryota; kingdom Metazoa; phylum Arthropoda; class Insecta; order Psocodea; family Liposcelididae; genus Liposcelis; species Liposcelis brunnea. The sequence goes on along the minus strand of CM042070.1, from coordinate 8,747,705 downwards.
CTATTTTATTTTCTGCCGTATTTTTTTCTTAGTTATTATTCATGTTTAGGTGCAAAGGCCCTATGGAGTAGGTGCTTTTTTTGCTTTTAAAGAAGCTATAACTGATTTTACGGCCTCACTTCTGGATATTTACTTTAGCGTAGGGATGTGGCGACCCCATCGCTCAGTGCGTATGGTCACTGCAGTCAGCTACTTTTAAAATTCATCTTCTTCCTTTCCTCTTCCAAATGTTTTCCTTGGCGTAGGGGAGTGGCGATCCCACCGCCCAGGGGGTCAGCCTCTGCAATCAGCCATTTGGTTAGAGCCACCAAATAAAAGCTCTTTTCATAAAAAGGAGAGTTCATTTTCAGAATCAGAAGCGCTTGATAATTAATTTCAATAAATGTAATGCGCCATAATTTTTTATCGACCCTTTCGAATCCCAAGATTTTTTTCTCAAAAGGATATTTCCGCTGTTATTTTTTTAAAACCTGATTCAAATGTCAGGCTTACGCCAAATATAATTTTTCATGCCTTCTGAAGTGATTCGGCCATTCTTACATTGTAGGTTCTGTAATATTTTTTTGCTGCATTTTTTCTGTTTAGTTGAAAGGCCCGATGGAGTAGGCGCGAGGCCCTGGCAGGTGCGAGGCCCTATTTGTAGGTGCGAGGCCCTGTTGCCGGTGCGAGGCCCTATGAAGTAGGTACTTTTTGAGCTTATAAAGAAGCTATAACTGATTTTACGGCCTCACTTCTGGATATTTACTTTAGCGTAGGGATGTGGCGACCCCATCGCTCAGTGCATATGGTCACTGCAATCAGCCTGGAGACCCAATCAACCGCTTACCAGCGACAGTAGAAATATTTTTTACAGGTCGACACCAAAGTTCTTATTAAAGTTTTTAGTTTGAAATTTTTAAGATTTTTAGTATTAAAAATTTCAGTGTAAGATTTTTAAAATTTTTAGTATTAAGAATTACGGCCTCACTTCTGGAGATTAACTTTAGCGTAGGGATGTGGCGACCCCATCGCTCAGTGCATATGGTCACTGCAATCAGCCTGGAGACCCAATCAACCGCTTACCAGCGACAGTAGAAATATTTTTTACAGGTTGAAACCAAAGTGCTTATTAAAGTTTTTAGTTTGAAATTTTTAAGATTTTTAGTATTAAAAATTTCAGTGTAAGATTTTTAAGATTTTTAGTATTAAGAATTTCAGTATTTCAGTGTGAGATTTTTAAGAGTTTTAGTGTTAAGAATTTCAGTGTGAGATTTTTAAGATATAGTGTAAGATTTATAAGATTTTTTGTGAGGTTTTTTGTCATATGATTTGTGAAAACAGGTCACAACAGGTCATTTGTATGACAGGATTTGGTAATTTTACAATTCACTGAATAATTTAATTGAGCTAAGATAAGCCTAAGGAAGGGGGTATCGCCACGCCAAACGGTTTTAAAAAAAAAAATTTGACAAATTGCCATACTGAAATTATAGAAAGAAAAAGTGGACAGAAATCGTATCGTTTAGTAGAAGTGAAAAGATAAAAAATAGGCCAGTGCTTAAAGGAAGAGCAGTTGTAGTGCGGTAGTAAAATCGTAGTGCGGTAGTATCATTTTAATAGTGCGGTTTAAATTGAGTAGTTTTTTTTCGAAAGTGTTACGATTTCTGATCGACGAAGTCAACGATACCAGGCCAGCTCAGGCGAACCAACAACAAGATCCAGGTGTGTTTATGAAATTAAGCTACTGAGACATAAGTATTTGGGCCATGGTTGTAACATCTTTTTAATTTTGTTACAGGGATTCAGTGGTCAATCATGGTCGAGAACTGAGCAGCAGCCCGGTGAGTTCTTTCCATTTTATTTTGTTTTGTTTCTTTTGGGAATCGACAATTATTGAATCAATAATCGTCAGTTGAGTTATTTTATTCGGATTTAGGGTTTTCGTTTTTAGAAAAATGTAACAAGGAAATATCAGATAAACGCGCTTTTCTGTGAAATTCGATTTTATTTTGGGAAAATTAATAATAGGGTGGGAGAATAGGGGATCGGAAAAATCGAATAGTCGAGTAATGAATAGGGAAAATGAAATAGTCGAGTGGGGAAATCGGAGAATTGATAGTTGATTAGGGGAATCGGAGAATTGATAGTCTTGTAGAGAATCAGAAGGATTGAATAGTCGAATAGAAAATTGGGAGAATTGTGTTCAAATAATTTGGAGTTAACTATTATACAGGTAAATGAAAAGAGGTAAGTCAAATGTGTTTTTAGTAATAAATTATTTTCTCTTTTTAATTACAAGCAGGCAAACCTATTATTTCAGCGATGTGTCCAGTTTTCCCCCCCTCCAAACAATATGGCTATTTCTTGCTACAAATTATATTTTCTTTTATAAACCCTGTGCACCTTCGATGCCCTAGGCAGTATTTTTATTTGGCTCCATTGATATCAGAAATTTTTCTTCGTTTCATTTCTTCATTTCTGAGAATTTTAGCACTGATCGGACTTTTCTTAATTCAAGAGCTAACTAGACAATTACGCATAGCTTTTCAAAGAGTAGCGACCCTTTCTTGAGAAGCCTCCTCTCCATTTATAAAAAAATTTCTTTTCTAGAGTATAAGATTCAAGCAGATTCCTAAGCTATAAATTTATTTTTTGTTATCATCGTTTCCCATCAAGTACTTTCATTTAACTTTCTGCCCCATTTCGACCATAAAAATCGTTTTTCAAAAGAAAAATTCCATGAAATCAGTTTCAAAACTTTTTATTTCCAAGCGCAAGCCTCGACACATCACCAAAAGAAAGTCAAACGGATGGTAAGTTAGGTATAGTAGTTTAAAAATAAAAAAAAAGAAATCTTGAGACGTTTTTAAACAAATATAGGGAAAGGGGGAAAATATCTATGCTTTTATGCCAGGATACAAACACGAATAAACAAACATTTCAGGATACCAGTTAAAAGAAGTTAATTTTGAGAGGAATTTTTCATGAAATGCAATTTTAATAAGTTAGTATTAGAAAGTAAACAGAAAGTCAAGATATACTGTTATTTTTCATTTTACGATTTTTGGGAAGAGAAAAATAGGCTGAACAATTTTAAAGATATTGTTTTACTGAATTAAATTTATTTTTTAAGAGGATTTCGATTGCCTAAGACTGATTCATATGTCAGGTAGGCACTACTTAATTTTTACTGGCATTTAAAAAAACTTTAGGCTTATTTTTATAAAATTTCTCCTTTCAGCTCAGAGATATTCTTTTTTGCTGTCTATTAAAAGGATTTTTTTTGAGCCCAAGTCTCGTAGAACTTCTTAAATTGTTTTCTAATGTTCTATTTTTTTGCAGCTGTACCTTTTTTTGTAACTAATGCTTGTTTTACAGCTAATGTCTTTTTTTGTGAGTGGTGTCTCTTCTTTATAGCAAATGGTTTTTTTTACTAATGTTCTTTGAGACTAATGTCCTATTTTACAGCTAATGTCTTTCTGTTACTAATGCCTTTTTTTTTTTTTTACAGCGTTTGTGTTTTTTTGTAACTAATGCCTTTTTTTCCTAATGTCTTTTTTTGCAACTAATGGCCTTTTTTTTACAGCTGTCTTTTTTGGAAATGCCTTTCATTTCAGGTAGTCATCAACTGGTCTCTTCCTGCCATCAGCGGATCAACATAACACGAGGAAAAGGTATATCCTGAATGATGATTAATAATCGAATGCACTTTGGAATTAGTTGTAGTCTTTTATATTGTAGTGGTAGTAGTAGTAGTAGTAGTAGTAGTGGTGGTAGATGAGTAGTTTAATTGCAATTAACAAAAACTAACTACCATTTTGCATTCGATAATTATTATCATCAGTGTAATTGCGTGGGTTTAGAATAGGCCTCTCTTTAAAGTGTATAGAGGCCTAATACACTCTTTAGAGGGGGAAGAATTTACACGCTATAAAAAAAATTCGAACGATGGACAGCGCTCGCACCTCCAGGGTGTCCAATGGAAGTTGAACGCAGAATTTTCAGAAATTGGATTCAGAGATTGAATGGATAAGATCGGTTTTGTAAAAGGAAAGAGTAGAAACTTAAATTCTGAATCCGGAGAAAAACATTTTTAGATATTTTTTTTAACAAGAAGAAAGTCTTGGGAAAATTTTTTGCAACTGAAGAAATACCACAAGAAAATTCCTATTCTTTAAGAAAATCTAAAATAATTCTACGCAACCAGCTAAAGTTATTTTTGTCTGACTAATGTTTTTTTTTCTCAGTGAAAATAGTTGAGAGCAATTCTTACCTTCAAGCATGGCGAATCATCTAGTGTATCAGGACTAACATGGTTCTTCACTCCTAATCGAGCCAAAAGTTTGGCTTGAAACCGGCTCGAATAATGAACAAATAATCTGAATAGAATTCAAATTAAAAGACGGATTGTTTTTCTCACTCCCGAAAAGATTAAACAAAATTATTAAATTTAAAATTATTTAATAATACCCTATTAATAACATAAATAACTTTGAAATTTTCACTTTACTGAATCATTTTAGGTCCAATATCACTTATCTGAACTGAAGAGCACTTATTCTTAAACCGATTGCATCTTTACCAATTTCAGCGACTGTACACACATTACAAACACTTCCCTTAAACTGCGGGAAAAAACTAGCACCACACAACGGACACTTTTCCTCCGGTTTTCCTCTATAAATCGGTTTATAAGTCTTTCCGCAGACCGAAAACGGATTATGTTCATCATACTGAAGCTCATGTTCATCCACTGGATTTTTATCGCAGGCTTGAAGTATTTTTCTCGCTTGAGAAGCAACCTCAGGTCTCGGTCCCAACTCTAATAATCTTCTACCGAACGACGCAGCTGTTTTATAATTTTTCAGTTTGAAAAATAAATTTAAAGCTGTTCGCAGGGTTAGGATTTGATGAATTGGTTGAAGGTTGCAGTGGGTGAAATATGCGGCCATTTCACAGAGACGTTTCTGTTCTTCTAAAGTGTTTTTAGGGAGATCTTTTCTGGCTGTCTCCATCATTAATCCTACGATGTATTCTCGGCATATTTGGAGAAGTTGAACTCCTTCAGCGATTTCTTGTCGGTTTTCGACGACTAATAATGGGATGCTGAGGAGTAAACTTCGGAATTTTTCAATTGCTTCTAGGAATTTTCCAGTCGTGGTAAGTTGATAGCAAACCTGGAATAAAAAATATTAAAAATTAATTTTTAGCAAAAAAAAAGCTCATAGGGATTTTTGAAACTAAGAAATTTTTTTTGAACGAATCAGAGATCGAACTTTGTGATTATTTCCCATAAATATTATCAAGAGAGTTAGTCAGCAATAAAAATTTTGAAAAAATTGATATGAAATATTTCGAAATCTTACCTGCAATCTCTGCACTAAATCCGACAACTTCAATCCAACTGCCGGTAGTCCTCCCTTCGGCCCCGCATCTTTCCAATTCCTATTCGGATATCCACTTAGCGACGTCAACGAAGGCAAAGCCGAAAATGACGTCCTCGATCTACTAAACGTGCTCATAAACAAATGCTTATACGGTGTAAAATCTACAACTCCAACTTGATCATGTAACAACCTGCACGCAGATTCAAACGACCCAGCTAAAATGTGATCAACTGGCAATCTCGAATTATTCGTCCAAACTTGAGTTTGTGGCACACCCTTCGTTGGCGTTACAAAATATCCTTCACCACCAGACGCCGCTACTGGTGTCTCCAATTCCGGTAAATCTAAACCTTCATCACCTACGTCCCAACCTGCTCCTTCCTCACTCACTTCTACTTTCTCAATTTCATCTCCTTCTGCTCCTTCTTCATCTAAACCAAGTTCAGCATCCGCTCCCCATCCTTCAGGAACTGAATCTTCAATAACATCAGCAGCAAGTGCAGTTATTCCTCCTTTTCCTTTATTCATCATAGCGCCTTCGAAGAATCCCTTCGAAACCGTTAACAATGGCCAATTTGTTTCTGCTTGCATGATAGGAATCGGAGGTTTTAACAAAATGGCGTTCGGATTCACTTGCGGGAGGCCTCCTTTTTCAGGATCAATTTGCTCTTTTAAACTTTCAGCTTCTTCTTCGAATCCATGAGTAGCTGCTGTTAAATAAGCTAACGAAACCTGCCCGCAGCTTTTTAAAATTCTAACTCTCTCTCCAACATCTCCCAAATACAAAGCATTCTGATACTGCCCCGATAAATCTTTTCGAATTTCAGCAATTTTCATCATTTTTCGTAATTTCTCCAAATTTCCGGTTATTAGATATAAAAATGATAACTTATCAAAATTTTTAGTTCTTTGATAGCACATCTCGACGATTTGATGATTTCCTTGTCGCAAAGCAGCGTCCGCTAATCTTTCCCAACAGGTTTTATCCTCCAGCGCTCTTGCAGCTTCCAGCGCAACTTCAATATTTCCACATTCAAGTGCTAAACCAAATCTTGTCTTTTCATCTTTCACGAAATGCAACGCGACTTCCGGATATCCCTTTTGCTGAAGATACGCTATGATACTTTGCCCGACTAATCGATCATTCCTGACCATATGCAAAACTTCATCATATTTCCTATTGATCAATGCAAGTTTGAACTTGAACTCTGTCGGGTTGATGTTCAAAATTCTAGGGCGACATTCTCTATCCAAACAGAAAACTTGATTCCCTTTCACCCTCGTCACGTAAATGGGTAAATCCAAAGTGCGAATGATTCCTCTGTCGCCATTTGTAATCGCATATTTAATATGATTACTTGTGGTGTAAATAAACACTCCACTATCATCCCAAGCTCCTGATTTAACTCTCGTGTTCTCATGAATAGAACACAACGATTCCAATTTCCTGTTGCATAAATTAACAGTGTGCTTAGCCAATAACGCAACGTGTGACATATCTGCTGACCAGATAACATATCTACATTTCGTCATCTTAACCTGAGCTAATGTTCTCTTTTGCTGAACATCAAACAACGTAACTCCATCAGCATCCCTCAACAATAACATTCCAGTCCCAGCGTAAAAAATCTCATCGCAATTTGGTGTCACAACTTTTTTCGTTACTTCATTTTTCAAATTTTTAATCATTAGGGAATGCGTTCTATCCAAAACAGCGAAACGATTTCTTGCGACCCAAATCGCAGTCACTCCAGTTGATCGTTTTGATTCAGGGCAGCCTGGATTTTGTGAGTCCGCATCTTTTGGAATCACATACAAATCATATGTGCTGTTTTCAACGTTTGATGCTCTTGTGCACAACAGCACAGCGTTCTCTGCTGGATTATATGACATACAAAACACAGGAACTTTTCCACCTCCACGTAATTCCATAACAGCAGTATCCTTTGATGAAATAAAATCCAATTTCCTCAGGAATCTTTCCTTGACATAATATAATAAATTCCCATGAACTGCATAAGCTGGACGCTCTCTTTCCAATTTAAAAATAATCATCCCAGCATCATGTCCAGCAGCGAATAAATTCAAACTTGGATGTGCAGCTAACACCCAAAATCGTTCATGCTCTCTTCTAAATGTATGCAAACATGTTCGTTTTGTCATATCCCATACACGAATGCTTTTATCTTCTGAATTTGAAAGCATTAATTCATGGCGAGGATGGAAGAGCACACAAGAGACATTATTATAATGTCCTCTACATGTATCAACTTCCCATGCTTTAGCGTCATTCATCCTCCATAATTTAATTTGCCTATCATCCGCTCCAGAAACAATCAACGGTAGTGTTGGATGAAAGCAAGCCCAATTCACTCCTCTATCATGTCCCTCCAAAACATGTTTCACAACTGCATCCACTTGACCAAACAGATCTGTTGTTCCAGGATTCTTTAGGTGTTCTTCTAAAACAAGAAACAAGAAGAAACAATGTTTCAAGAAAGCGTCCCCCAAAAGCAAGCATTGATATCATGCTAATCAAAGCTTTAAATTCATAAAACTGACTTACCTAATCCTCCAGGCCCTGGAGCTACATTTTTTTTCCTTAAACCAGAAATATCCCAAACTCGAACAGTTTGATCAAGGGAAGCTGATACAATTATATCCTCTGAAGGATGAAACTGTGCACACATGACATAATGATTATGACCTGTCAATACGCAAATACATGTTCTACTTTGCCAGTTCCAAATCCTGATAGTCTGATCATCAGAAGCGCTTAAAATCCATGGATACTCATGATGAAATGTAGTTGTTCGAATATAATCCAAATGACCCAGTAAAGTGAATATACATCTTCTCTGCTTATAATTCCATACTTTTATTTTATAGTCATCTCCACCGGAGACGAATAACGGTTGCTGATTGTGAAAGCCAATCCCTCGGACCGGCCCATCATGTTCATCGAATTTATCCAAAAGAGTGCACATACGATAATCCCATAATTGGATGACTCCATTATGTAAACTAGCGAGAATCCACGGTCTTTTCGGATGAAAGCTTAAGCCTTTTACTCTGGCTGATTTTGTTTCAAATTTGGTTAACATTTTTTAACATTCAATATTTCATCACTTTAAATCTACACGTCAACATCAACACAACGTCATTCATTAATCATTAGTGTTGTTTCCACGTTTGAACTATAGCAAATCGCGACGTTGCTGAAATTTATTTACTTTCACCTAACCATAGTTGGTTAAAAAAATGATAAGAATCATTGTTTTGTCATTTAATTCATGATGGATATTGAAAGTGAGGATATTTATCATTATGATTTTACGACAGCTTCGGAGTTGGAGATTTTTATTGCGAGATTGGAAGAGTTGATACAGGAATGGAAGCTACCACAAAAACCGTTTGAACCTCCTTTGAAAAAAAATGATTTTAAAACTGGGAAATGGTGTTATTCTTCAGAACCAATTTCTTTTGCAGGTAAGATTAAGACAAACAGTTTGACATCCAATATCAAGCTCTCTTTTAGAGAAATGCTTTTACCCTGAAATCAAATCCTATCAAATCAAAACTGTTGAACAAATCCTCTCAAACTGAAATTTCTTGCTAACATCCTCTTTCTTTTCAGATGCTGAATTCTTACTCACGAGGTATCATTTGCAAACTACTTCACCTGACCAAACTCAACAAAATGAGAATTTAGACATTGAAAATGGGAAAAATCAAACACATGATGATATTATGTCTATGGAAAATGATTTTTTTCCTATTACAAACCCTCCCAGCATAACATCTCATCCACTAGCTAGATGGTATGGACTGAGAGACTTTTTAGTACTTGTACCTCAACGCAGTATCAATGTTGCTTCTGAAAGCAGAGTAAAAATCCTCCTCAGCTCATTATCAATAGCAGTTAGCAATACCAACTGCCCTGTTCCATTTTTTATCCAAGCTCAAGATCCATGGCAGTGTTATTTTCTTGGTGTTTGTCAATCCAAAGGCAGTAAAACTGATTTTGAAATGGTTCATGTGAAAAGAACTCCGTTACATTGTAAATATTTAACAGGGCTGTTAACATTATTTAAATCAAAAGTTGGACCTGGAACTTTAACAAAGCCTGTTGGTGTTTCAGTTCGTTTTACTTACATTTTAAAAGACTGGGTGAATAGTGTTTGGACTCAAGAACCTCCAGATTTTGATTTTTTAGGAGGAGAAGTTTTAGGTGTTTCTGAATTAGGGAAATTACCATTTGGATCAACATTTGATCCTATTAAAGAATTGTATTTAAATGCCACATGGCCTTTTTTGTTGGAAAATTCAGTTGTTGATGGTGAAAGTTATTCAGATTTAGAACCTATGCAAGCTCCTTTATGGACTGTCTCTGTAAATACTGTGGACAATCCGTCTTGTTTATTAAGTGAATATTATAGTGAATTTGTTTTATTAAATAGAAGCAAACATACAATGTCAACGTTATTAGGAAGCATGGTGGATAATATTACATCAAAATCAAGTGATATAAGCTCATCATTAAGTGCAATAACTGAATCAAAAATTACTGCACTGTCTAAAGCTGTTTTAAAGACAGATAAAAGTGGAAGAAGCAGCCGGAGGCAATCCGAACAGGTTCAACAAGCTGAAGGACCTATTTCTTCTGATGTCTTGATGATGCTGCTGTACTATCTATTTCCTGATGCAGATTCAGAAAGGGTAAGCTTTAACCATTGTCAATATCTTGTGACTCAAGGGATCAAATCAGTTTTACAAAAAAAACAAAATAGCTTTCAAAACAAAGAAATTGAAATTTAATTTCCTAAAATTGACAGGGTGGCCACCTTTCAAATGATATTTCGATTTTATTTTTGAAAATCTAAGTAAATGAGTAAATTTTATCTTTGATTTGAAATGTTGTCAGCCGTATTTTTTGTAGTATTTTGCCAATTTTTTGCGAAAATATAGTCTATCGTTGTCCTAGAACGGGTTTGGGGGAACTTCAATCGTCTCATGACATATGGCAGCCTATTAGCATGAAGTTTATTAGATATCATAAAATTTTAAAGGAATCATATTTTTATAAAAAAGGGATTCTCAATTTCATAATGGCAAGCAACAGGAACAGGTACAAGTTGAAACAGGTTGAGCTAAGGTTAAGCAAAGCAACGGTGTTAAGATTCTTGGAAGTCTGTCTCAAATAGGCCTGTCTTATTTAAGTGTAAATAAGCTACTATTTTTTATTAAGAAAATCGTTATCTGTGAAAGGAGCCAGAATTTTAGGCTCCGTTCAAGGTCACGGAGTGAAAATCCATTTTCAAATTCTCAACTCTGAAATTAATTCTTAAATATCATTGCCTGTTTAGGAAAATATCGGGTCAAATGTACCAGACAAAAATTTTATAAAAATCGCATTATGCTTGAATTTTATAAAATTCAGGAAAAGAGAAAGAATTGATTATAATGTTAGTTAAAAGCTGGCAACGTCCCTTTTAGACGAAGCAGGTGCAAAACAAGTTGTTTCTTGTTTGTTAGTTGACGGGACGAGAGACAAATCCTGCAATCTCATTGGTCGATTCAAGGTCAAGCGATGTCTGGTGATGTAAAACGTTAGCCAAACGTTTATTTAACAAGAAATATTTTTCAAGCAATTGTAATATATTTCATTATTAAATATTTATGTCAATTTGGTCATTAAAAATTTCTCCTGCGACTTATTTTGGTAAAATATTCTTTATTGTGGCTTTTATGACCTGAAATTTTAATATTTTGATGAAATAGTTGAGGTGACAGCGCTCTAGTGGAGAGATTATTTACTACAACGAATAACGAGCGAAACCGAAGCGTAAGCGAGCATCGGGTCGGGATGGAAGACCGTGAGAATGAATATCGACAAGTAATTTGTTTTAAACCTTTTTTTAATGAATTCGCGGATTGGTCTTGATTAAAATCGGCTTAATATTAATTAATTGAAATTGGTACGTGGTGTGTGATAGTGTTATTTTCATTATTTATTGCGCTTCAACGAAAATTAAAATAGGGTTCGTAATCACTTAGTGGGAAAGCCGGCCATTTTGTCGAGTGACTAGATAGATTATAATCTGACGTTAATTATTTTGATCAACGAATCAATTTCGATGAAATTTTCTGAATATTTATTATTTTAGTAACACATTATTTGATTCAATTAATTTCCAAATTTATTCCGATTTAAATGTTTGATTGGCAAAGTAATGACGACGAGGGGTCGGCCATGATGCGGTCACATTTTCAACATGAAATTTTTTTTCAGAAATCTCCATATCCCGACCATTTAGGAGGAAATCTTTCCGATGAAAAGCCTCATGTAACAATCGATGTGAGTTTAATTTGATATTTTGTGTTCATTGTTCGATATTTTGTCTAAATTTCTTTTCAATCACAGGAACGGCTTCATGGTATGAAAAGTGCTCCATACGACAGCCTTACATGGCGTTTGGCAATTTTAATGTCACATGTAGTTCATTCATTGGGTGGGATTCGTTCAGCTGCTCATTTATGGTATGAATTCACTCAGGAGTTGAGATATCGATGGGAAAACAGTTCACTAATACCTGGGTAAGTCAAATTCAATATTTTTTCTTTAAATGAGGTTACATTCAAGAAATTTAAGCTCATCTATAAAAAATGAGTTTATTTCACATCACACATTGGATATTCTGGCTAATTTATAAATTAACATTTATAAAAATCGTTGTAAACCTGCATATTTTGGTTTTTAACAAAAACTATATACATAGCACAGCTTAAAATATTTCATAAAAATTGATTAAAAAACGCTAAATTACCAAATTCTGTTAATTACAACTAAGAACTTTGTACATCAATATTTACATTCTTCATGAATTCGTTGAGCATTGTATCTATATCAAGAATGCAAGATTTTATCAATATTCTAATGAGGCGCTTAGCCATTTTAAAAAAATTAATATCATTAATTCTGGAAGTAATTATTAAATTAATTTATTACTAAAAAGACAAGTTTTGACTTGTCTGGGATCGTTCTTATATTTTCTAATCACTTATTAATCTTTCCTCGGTACACAAGACATTATTTCCATTATGAATGAAAATTAAAGAAGTGTACGTAAGAGAAAGGTTTTTTTTAAAAAAAGAAAATTATTTTCGCTTATGTCCGTGGACCGAGCAGAGGGGACAAATTCCCCTCTGAGAAGGCTGTAGCTATAACGGTACAAAACCATTTCTTGTTGTCGGATTCCTAGCCATGTAAATATCCATGTCGTGATCAGTCCAATTATCCGAATTATCGCAATAGTTGTTTAGTGTATGCGTTGATCCAGCCGTACTGTAACGACTAGCAGGTCGTGCTCCTATAGCATCGTTTCTTTGCCTAGAACTTGGACGGTGTCTTGATGCTTGGTGGGCATGGGTATGTGTTGCTGGGTAACTAATTCGTGATAAGCGATCTGTCATTGACGCTAATGATTGCCTAGACTGCCGAAGTTCTGAAAATAAGTTTAATTAGTGATTTTTTTGTTTTTGTTTTTTAATCGGAGGTTTGATCTGGTTTACCTGGCCGGGAATTGACTAATCCAGCAAATGCATTCGATCCGCTTAAATATCTCGTTGATTGATTTGAGAAACTATGTTGTGATTGTCCATCAGCAATTGATCTAGGTTGTTTAATTGGTTTACTACTAAAATGTGATGCGTGGGATACGTGGGATCTCATGTCATCCGCAGTACATCGTGCATTCATAGAACCTGAAATTTTTTTTTTATTAACAATACGCCGCTGGCATTTTTTTTTCGCTGCTCTTTTTAGAAAATACTAACCTTGCCGTTCGATATGATAAACTTGCGGACGAGGGATACTCCTATTACTATAAACAGAAACCTGGTCCCAATCTTTATGATTACTAAAGGCATTTAACGCGGCTAAACTTGATAGCGGTCCTCCTGGACTTGGAGTAGCAGCGAAACCCGTGCAACATTGAACCGGTAATCCGCCTACAGGAACTCCTTGTTTAGTCGGATGTTGTAGCGTTTGTAATTTCCTCGACCTTTAAAAATTTTTTTTTTAATATTAACAGGGCAATTAGGAGAAATCGCGGGTGTTAATGTAAATATTTCCTCATACCTTCTTCGACTAGCTGCAACAAAAACAATAACTGCAATTACCACAGTACCGCAAATAGCCGCGCTAGCTGCGATAGTTATCTTGTCCATGTTACTGGAAGGTGACGAGACAGTCCTGACTTCTCGGCACTGGGAATATGGTACCGTATCAGGGCTTACATTGACTTCTTCTAAAGATATCACACATACGACTATACATTCCTGTAATTCATAAAAGGAAATGATTAGTTGAAAAAAAGAAAAAAAAAGATGCGAAATTACAAAATAATCACTATAATTATTCATCTTTTAGAGCTTGGGTCTGACCCGAGGTGGTTATTTAATTATAATCATACCTGAGAAGGTACATTTTTTATTTTAAATTCCCTCTCGCTTGCTTCCAGCGGTGGTCCTTGCTTGAAGCTTTTATCACCGAAAAGTCTGTAAACCACCCTGAAGCCAAGGATGTTCGCTGTTTGTGAATCCCATTGAATTATAACGGAGTTGTCTTGTCGGTAAGCGTTTCTAACCATTACCTCCTGTTAATATTTTAAATAAAAATCGTTTAATCTTTTGCTTGAGCGTTTAAAATTAATGAGTTGTAAATTGCTTACTTTATCTTCTTCGAGAGGTCGGGTTCTGGGAGGATAGGCCATTACTATTGGAGGACGCTGACCGTTTCTCCATGGGGCCGGCGTGGTTTTTATTCCGTTGCCTGGTCGCCGTGTGATTTTCATGGTTGTGGAGGTTGTGGTGGATGGCGGAGGGGGAGGGGGTGTGGTTGTGGTGGTTGTTGTCGTTGTTGTTGATGGCGTTGTTGGTCGTTCTGCGAATCAGGAAAAAAATTAAAGATTTTGAAGATTGAAAATTCAAATTTTCAAGCATTAATTACAGATTAGCCTAATCACAAGACCTCAGGCGTTTTAGATATAAAGTGTTTGATATTTACAAAATTATTTTAAAGCTCTGCGTTTTTATTGACACGCCAGAAAATAGCCAGATAACGTTCTAGCCCTCTTAAAACCCCTCTAGCGCCTGTAGCCATAGAGGCCATAGTTCTTTTTCTATTTTTACCTGTCGTGGTAGTTGTAGTCGTCGTCGTTGTCGTGCTCGTAGTCGACCGAGAGGGAATCCACGTACTCGTTGGTATCCTAGGCGGAGGACTCCACTGCGGCCTTGATCCGGAAGGCCTAGCCACAATCGGTATCCTAACCGTAGTCGAAGGCTTAACCACATTAGGTGGAGCGTACCCTTTAATCGGTCCACTTCCCGGCAAAACCTCTTCATCCTCATCATCCTCGTCTTCATCATCCTCATCCTCTTCAATAATCACATCTTCTTTCTTCTCCGGTTTTTTATTATTATTACTAACAATACCAGGACTCGGCTTAATAACATCATCCAACTCTGCTTTTTCAACAATTGCAATGCCTTGTTTTAACTCGTTGTCTTCATTCCCGCATACAAGTTCTATTAGATAAAAAAAAAACGATTAATTAGTTACGGTCATTATCGATAATATTCGTTTTTATTAAATTTATAAAAATACCTTTAGGTTCTATGCTGTAAAATCCACGATCTTTAAATCTAGGAGGACTTCCACAAAATTGAGGATTTCTCTCTCGGCTTGTGACCTGTAAATCTCCTTTTCGGATCCATTCAGCGACCCAACGTAGTCGGCAATCGCAGTGGAGGAATCTTCCGCCTAAACTAAGACCTCGTAGTGTGTTGTTTAAGTGCATAAGGGCTTCTTTAGGCACGGTGGCTAGTGGATTACCGTCCAAGGCTAATAACGTTAGGGATGGATTTCCCAAAAATGAATTTGTCGGTAGTTCCGTCAGAAGATTGAACCCGATGTCTAAAACCTGTGAATTTTTAAAATTAATTTTTATTAAGATTTGTAATTTTGTATTAGTGGTGGATTTAGCTTCTAATATTCTGTAAAAGCCGAATCCGCAATTTTTTTATGAAATACTTACCCTAAGCTCTACTAAAGTATTCATGGCAGCAACCGGAAACTCCGTAATTAAATTATTTAGCAAACTCAAAGAACTTAGTGAATCATTTACTCCGCTGAACGCTTTCGGCCCGACGTTCTGTATCAAATTCCTTTCCAAATTCAAAGCAGTAAGCGAATGCAATCCCTCCATTATCCCAATCGCGGGCCCAGGTAATTCCCTCAACGCGTTTTGGGCCATATCCAAAAACGCTAACGTCTTCAGCCCTCTCACAGCCTCCGGTATCCTTTTCTGTTTCGTCCCTTTCAAATTTAAATTCTTCAGCGTATCTTCCAATCCGCGAAAAGCGAACGGCGCCAATGACACGTTATTATCAGACAACTTCAGCGTCGCTAAATTTAACGAAGCGAACGCTCCATCCGGGATTTTAGTTATTCTATTTCTAGACAAATCCAAAAGTGATAAACTTTGTAAATCTCTCAACGCTTCAATAGGAACTTGAGTTAATTCGTTATCTTGGAGGTTTAAATTTCGAAGAGAGCGTTCCTGCCCGCGGAAAGCTCTCGGCTGAATATTTCTAATCCCGCAGCCGGATAACTGAACGTTGTGCATTGTTAATTTTTTAAAAGAACCATCCCTGAGCTCTGATAAACTGCTGTTGTTCACATAAAGAAGATCAATCGTCATCGAAGCCGCGTAGTCTTCCAAAGCTTGAAGTAATTTTGGGAAATCCACCTGGTCGCATTGTACTGATAGTTCCTGGCCTAAATTATAAGCGCAAATGCAGGATGATTGTAGTTCGGGTACGTCTCGATGCCATGGACATTGACTCCGTACAAGGTCGATGAAGAAGACTAGTATGAGGAATAAAAGTTGATTCAACTGGGGCAATTCGATCTTCATTTTAACGCATCAACCTGGAAAAAAAAATTGATGCTTTAGAAAGGACCGTTTGAAATTGAATAAATTCAAGTATTGCAAGTATTTTTTTTTGTTTAGAGTCGGGTAACTGGTTTGAGAGTGTGTGATGATTCTTCAATGCCAAAAAATTAGGTTTTTTTTTCCTAAATATGCGAGCTTGTAAATTAGATCAAAGAACGGGAATTTTGTTTTAAGTCAAATTAACTAACTGCAATCCAATCAAACAGTTATGGTTATCAGGTATTCAAGTTATCTTACTGCATTCTATTTAAATGTTATAAAACTTGATTTTTTCCCCTTTTTAATTGAAAAGTTGTTGACGATTTTAAGGATATTTTTATTAAGGAAAGAGAAGAGGTTGTGTTTTTTTTTTTTGGACAAGTGCTAAGATTGAGCTTGTAAAAATTTTGCTAAGGTTCCAGGTGGCTTCTGCGTTCCAGAGCTTTAAAACACCGCATGGTTCCTTAAACATTTGCCTTTGACCAATTCAGTGTTAAAATCATCCTTGTAAGATTTAGTCGACTAAAAAAAATCATCACAAGATTTAGTGAATAGAAAAAATCATCACAAGATTTAGTGAATAGAAAAAATCATCACAAGATTTAGTGAATAGAAAAAATCATCACAAGATTTAGTCGACAAGAAAAAGTCACTACAAGATTTAGTCGACAAGAAAAAAATCATCACAAGATTTAGTCGACAAGAAAAAGTCATCACAAGATTTAAGTAGTCGACAAGAAAAAGTCATCACAAGATTTAGTCGACAAGAAAAAGTCATCACAAGATTTAGTCGACAAGAAAAAGTCATCACAAGATTTAGTCGACAAGAAAAAGTCATCACAAGATTTAGTCGACAAGAAAAAGTCATTACAAGATTTAAGTAGTCGACAAGAAAAAGTCATCACAAGATTTAAGTAGTCGACAAGAAAAAGTCATCACAAGATTTAAGTAGTCGACAAGAAAAAGTCATCACAAGATTCAGTCGACAAGAAAAAGTCATCACAAGATTTAGTCGGCAAGGAAAAATTATCAAAAGGTTTAGTTGACAAAAAGGAAAAATTCTGATAAAACTTGTTCAACTGTTAAGATGCATGAGCGATTGAAGAAACATGCCTGACTTATTGTTCAGTCCCTGAAAATAAATGTTACGAACTACCAAGTGGTGGAAAATTTCATTTAAAATAACAATATTAAAATTTCAAGGATGTAGAAACCAAAATTTAATATTCCAGCTTCTCATAAAGTCGAGCAGCTTTTAGAACCCGGTTTATATAAAATAGTTTTAAAAGTTTCAGGTTAGTTTACCCATTTTTAAAAGAAATCTCCCTAAACTGCCAACACTCTCCAGCCCCTAGTTTACCATTTTAGAGCTCTTGAAGAAGCTTTTCTCCATTGCTATCAAACATATTTTTTGTACTGCATATTCTTCACACTTCCAAGTTCACGGCCAACGTCACATATTGCATTTCATAACGAGAACAATACTTCAACAGTTATTATCATAACAGTTGGGCATCGGCTTTGATGATTCAGCCATATTCATAAGAATGTCTAACAGTTATTCACTTGTATAGTCATTATTAGCAAAAAAAATAATTCAAACATTTCAAAAAAATATTTCTAGCCTAAATCAATGCAGGATGTATCGATCAAATTGAACATGTTGCAATTCTAAATTTTTAATAGGGTGGGTGGGGGTAAAAATAAGACACCCTTTTTCGGAGTTTCTAGACTGAGGTCTCTTCAAAAATGCAATGCCGTGACTCATTTTTACCCCCACCCACCGTAATGCCTTATAAAATCATAACTTCAAAAAAAAAAAAAATTGCCACCTTCCTGTCAAAACTTTCGACTTCGAAATCCCTGATCATCGACCCGTGAAAAAATTTCCACGCCTTCCTTTACAAAATCTAATGTCAAGTAATTTTTCAATAGAGACAGCCACGTTGAAATCTTCATTTTACAAATCATTACTTCAATGTCAATTATAAAATCTCAACCGATTTTTGTTTAATTAACCCCTCTTGTGCATTTTTTACACTTTTCAAAATTTTTTTTTTGCTATGACGTAATTGAGGTCAGTTCAGTTTGAATTAATCATGAACCTAAACCGCTACAGAGTAATTTACTGACACAAGGATCTGTCCTTGTCATATCAGGTCACTCCGCCCTGTTTTTGCGTACACCCATTGTTTTCTCTCAGAGAGTTCCTCAAAGCGGCGCCACGCACAATAACAAAGAACGTAGGCTTTGTTTTTCTTTTTCTTTTCCCGTAGCTCGTGACCACGCCAATTTAAAACCTACATGTCGAAACTTAATAAAAGGTTCGATCGAGAACTACTTACCCCCCTTTGATATACCTATCTAATTAAATTTGCATTCATCTCGGATTTCCTCGACTGCCAGAAATGACAAATTTTTATTTATAAATTAAAATGGAACTAGTTTTTACATTCATGCAATTTGTATGATTCATGTCTAAGGACTGGACGATTTATGACACCATCATACCAACCATGAACCTAGCAGTTGCAATCAAAAGAATAAATTGATATGTTTAAAAATTTTCTTTTTGTGGTAAGAGAGTTACAAGTTGTAACCCGTCTCTGTCTGTCACTGAGATTAGTGGTAAAATGGTTGTTAGGGCTTTTAGAGATTCTTTAGTCGGAGCGCAGGAGGAATCGGTCTAAAAAACCAAAATTTGCATGGATTCTTTTTCAAATATTTTGTAAAATATTTCTTGCCTAGTGCATCTGGTCATTTTGTCATTGGTGCGCATGTGTGGTGAATATAACATCCCCTGACGCGCATGCGCAGAGAAAAAACACCCCTTGACGCGCCTGCGTGGTAAACACAACCCTTTTTAATGCGCATGCGCTCTAACCCGTTGCCCCTTCGTTCAACATTTCAACTTGACTTCAATAAAATGTAAAAGTTCAAACATGATTATTGTTATATTAATTTATACTATGTTTTTAAGTGTGCACTTCCTTAAATGAAAAACATGATAGTAATTAACCATATTAAGTAATGATGCGGCAATATCTTTTAAAGAATTCCATCCAAGTAATTATCTGAGAACTTCGATCATATTGTTGATGGTTTATGTTTTTGGTTATGATGATGTTGCTGCTTCTTTTCTATTTGCATAATATTTCTTTTGAGCTATTGTTTTCCCCTGAGAAATACAAAAAAAAAACTGATAGTGAAAGTAATTTTGCGTATGACCCTTTTTTTGTTTTTTTAAATATGATCTGCAGACGGTTTTGTGTTTTTTTTTTTTTTTTGGTGAAATTGAAGGTGTCGTGGTGGGATGAGATTGTGGGAAAAATAAGATTCGTGGGCTAGGGCAAAGGTTTCGAGGAGTTTGTGTGTTTTTTTCGTGGTCTAATGTTTGTTTTTCTCAAGATTAATGGTTATGCCTTTAGTTGGGTAAAAGTATTTAAAATTTTAGGAGTAAAGTTTAGAAATGAAAATAATGGCCCATTTTCATGTTTAGTGGTTTGGCGAAATTTTTTGAAGCTGAGTAGCTGAGATCTGCAATGACTTGTTAAAGCCTGTTGTGGCTTTGGTGAGATAGCTTCGGCTTTACACGATTCCAGCGAGTTTAACTAGGGCTTAAAGAGCTGAATTTAGGCTTGGGATATCATCTGCGACTGGAGCTTGGACCCAAGATGGCTTCGGTGAGCTTGACTTGGGCTTAATATAATTCTAGTGAGCTTACCGAAGGTTTGTGTCGGCTCTAAAGCCCTAACTTGGATCGAAAATGGGAATGGAGAGTTTAGTTTGAATTTGTATCTGCCCTAAGGAGTTCAACGGGAAATATAAGATGGCTGCCGTGAGTTTAGCTTGGCTTAATACTATAAAAATGGGCTTAGTTTGAAGCTGGGTAAATGAAGGCTCTAGACTGAGGCAACAAAAACTTCAGTGAGCTCAGATTGTGTCTATGACGACTCTTCTGGGCTAACTTAGACCCACGAAGGATCTAGTAAGGTCAGATTAGGGCAACGAAAACGACAGTGAGCTTAGCTAAGGCCTATAAAGAATAGGCTTGGGCCTAGAAAGAATCTAGTGAGATTAACTTGTGACCTATGAAAAATCTAGTTAATTTTAACTTGGGCCTAGGAAGGCCCCAAGGTGTTTCTGTTTAATTCCCTTAACCCGAGGCTAACATTCTCTAACTCTCTTTGACTTTACTACATAGACCAAGCTTCAATTTTTTTTTTCCTTTAGCTCCGATAAATACTATTTATAATACAAATTCATTCCTTCACTCTCCTAGGTAGCAGAGACACCGACTAATGATCCCCATGTTTTTGTTAATTCATGGCGGCGGAGTGTCCACTCCCTCTTTCAGACTCCCTAAGCAACTTCGCTTTGACCTGTAACCATCAATGTTTATAGTTCTCGTCTGGATCCTCATTCCATAATAACAGGTTTCTTTTACTAGAAAACGAAAATCTCAAAAACAATCTCATTATCAAATTACAGTCACCACAAAGTATGCTTAATTTAGTAAAAGCGCACACGATCCTACAAACATTATAAATTAATCACCCTGAGAAAGTATATTCCTGAAACCGCAAGGATTCGTTTTGAAAAAAATCAAATCGTTAACAAGTTCGAATTACTAAAAAAAAATTAATAATTCTTGCCTCAGGTCCCGACTCTTCATCAGAAGGAATAACACGGTGAAAAAAATCACTTTCTAGCCGAAAGAAGCCACCTTTAATCACGGATCCCAAGTTTCAGAGATTTTAATTTCACGGTCTGTTATTATTAAGCAATCTTGCTGCAAAACAGAGCCAGATAAATGTCGAATTTGCATAACTCCAATAGCTTTGAAAATTATTATTACTTGGGAAGATCACTTCAACAGGTTCTTGAAACGGTAGTTGTCGCACCGATTGATGTATTGCTCTTAAAACAATCTCTCACAGAATTGTTTTTTAAAAAAAAAAAATCACTTTGCCTACTCATATTGGAAATGATTATTAACAAATAAAACAAAGGGAGACCTCGGTATAAGTTAATAAAAAAAATTACGAAATCGCAAAAAAACATAATTTATCCCTTTGCGCGGGTGTATTATGAAATTTTACTATTTTTTAATTTAAAATAGACGTCAGTGTAAGTTGAAATTAAACTTGCCCGAATTACCGTCAGGACCCAGTTTATAGTGACCTTTGAACCATGGAATCACGATTCTGGCTAAAATGCATAGTCGCCTACACGCAAATAATAAACTGGATGACAATCTGTCTTTATTTTTCAAAGTCGGGGTATTTGTTCTAGTTGATCGTTCATTGCAATGAAGCATAATCTTATGTAAATTTTGTGTTTGTACCTTCCAGACATTGAACCGTGCAATTTTATGTTATGTTACTCCTGTAACTGACAGGTTGATTTGTTATTGCAATATTTTCTTTTTTTTTTTTTTTTGAATTGTATAGGATTGTTTAACTTTTATGTCATTGATAAAATGAAATTTTATTCATTGGGAGTGAAGTAGTAAAGGATAGTAACTTAATATCATTTTAATCACCATAAGAGCCCTGTTAACTGATTATATGTTGGATGAGCCTAGGTTGGGTTCTTCTTGGTGTGTTATTATGCGCAAAGGGATCATTAGTCGGTGTCTCTGCTACCTATGAGAGTGAAGGAATGAATTTAGTGAAGTAATGATGAAACTATCGGGTACCGTGCCCTAGGAAAGCGGTTAAAGTAAAATTCTCTCACCGGGTGGCTGTGCCCCTGAAAAGCGGCAAACGATCATTTATCTAGTTTATGTAGATTCTCGTTCCTTAGTAATATTTATTGGAAGATCTCGTTTCTCGTTCTTTACCGGGTGGCCGTGTCCAAGGAAAGCGGTCTAAATAAATTAAACTCCGGGTACCGTACCCTAGGAAAGCGGTTAAAGTAAAATTCTCTCACCTGGTGGCTGTGCCCCTGAAAAGCGGCAAACTATCATTTATCTAGTTTATGTAGATTCTTGTTCCTTGGTTATGTTTACTGGAAGATCTCGTTTATCTTACTTTACCGGGTAGCCGTGCCCAAGGAAAGCGGTCTAACTATCATTTATCTATTTATGTAGATTCTTGTTCCTTGGTAATATTTATTGGAAGATCTCGTTTATCGTTCTTTAACGGGTGGCCGTGCCCAAAGAAAGCGGTCTAACTTAATTTAACTCCGGGTACCGTACCCTAGGAAAGCGGTTAAAGTAAAATTCTCTCACCGGGTGGCTGTGCCCCTGGAAAGCGGCAAACTAGAATTTATCTAGTTTATGTAGATTCTCGTTCCTTGGTAATATTTTTTATTGGAAGATCTCGTTTCTCGTTCTTTACCGGGTGGCCGTGCCCAAAGAAAGCGGTCTAACTTAATTTAACTCCGGGTACCGTACCCTAGGAAAGCGGTTAAAGTAAAATTCTCTCACCGGGTGGCTGTGCCCCTGAAAAGCGGCAAACTATCATTTATCTAGTTTATGTAGATTCTTGTTCCTTGGTAATATTTACTGGAAGATCTCGTTTATCTTACTTTACCGGGTGGCCGTGCCCATGGAAAGCGGTCTAACAAAATTTAACTCCGGGTACCGTACCCTAGGAAAGCGGTTAAAGTAAAATTCTCTCACTGGGTTGCCGTGCTCTTGGAAAGCGGCAAACTATCGTTTATCTAGTTCATGTAGATTCTCGTTCCTTGGTAATATTTATTGGTAGATCTTGTTTATCGTTCTTTACCGGGTGGCCGTGCCCAAAGAAAGCGGTCTAACTAAATTAAACTCCGGGTACCGTACCCTAGGAAAGCGGTTAAAGTAAAATTCTCTCACCGGGTTGCCGTGCCCCAGAAAAGCGGCAAACTGTCATTTATCTAGTTTTTGTAGATTCTCGTTACCCCATTAAAGTTTTCTTAGGCCCGAACTGAGCTCACTTAAGTCTTTCTCGCCTCAGCCTAACCTCACTAAAGCCTTCATGGGCCCAATTTAAGCTCACCAGATCTTGTAGGGGCACAAATTAAGCCAGATGCAAGTAGAGGCACCAGCTAAGCTCATTTTGAATCACAAAAAAACCAATTTAAGTTCTTGCTAAATCTCTCATTTCCCATCTCATTCTCCAATTCGCCACTGATCTCAACGACAGAAGCAATTACAATTTATTTTATCACTTCAAGCCTAATCCATTAGTTCTGACAATTACTCAAAGCAAAAAGATTTCTTCATTTTGCAGTCACGGTTGAGCGTGGATCATAGTTGCGAAGCCCTTGAAATTTTTTAATTATTAACATATATATTAACGGATGGGAAAATAATAAAATATTGCATTTCACTTTTCAATATCGCAAAATCGCCATCAATCCGGTATATCTGCTTGTAACGGTAACGACGCGTGGCGAAAAAAATAAAAAAACACTGTACCAAGATATCCGAGGCAATTATAAACTTTTCCGCATCAAGTGGAACACTGTCGCGTTATTAAACCATTTATAAGAGTTTAACTAAAATGGTCTTGCATCGAAGGAAAGAGGATACTAGCACGTGAATAAATTTATCAGCTTTAATTTCGTTTTCATCATGCACTAATACGCAAGTAAATGTTTATAGAGACCCTTTTAATGACAGGTTGTTCTTATCGAGTCTGGTTTTTTTTTTGCGAGATTGTTTTGAAGCCCCCACGTTTGGCGTTAGTGCGAAGCGATAGTGGGAATCGTGTTGTAGGTAATTAGGTTGGTGATAAGAAGAAAGAGAAAGGTATGAGTTTTAATTATTAAATTGTAGGGTGGAATGGGGTAAAAATGAGACACCCTTTTTCGGAGTTTCTACTCCTGACCTGAAATGAGACAACCGCCTTTTTTGAAGAGACCTCAGTCTAGAAACTCCGAAAAAGGGTGTCGCATTTTTACCCCACCCTACCCTAGATGAGATTTGAATGAAGGATGGAACAGAAAGTAGCTATTGAGGCTGCAAGAAAATAAATTTAACTTGTCTAAAGCTTGTGAGAGCTTTGCCAAGAGCTTCTATTAGATCTAAAGCCCTTAGTTAGTGGCTGCTCTAGCTCTAGCCAAGCATAAGGCTCAAGAAAGAGCAGCTTGCAGCCGCCACTGCTGAAGATGAATCTATAATCTCAGCAGTTGGTCAAATAATTAATCTCATCAACCTTCATGGTTTTTTAAAAAATGAAATTGAGGCCCAGCTAATTATTTTCTAGGCGTTGATGAATTGACAATCACGTTGCATAACACTTACCTATTGGTATCTCTCTCAAAATGTCGAATCCTTTTGTTGATTAATTAATGGCATCCATTCTTCTTCGTATAGCTTGTCACCCACGGTAATTCCTTTTCATTTTGCGTTTCTAATTTTTATTTTTATAACCCCTAGTGTCGACTTATCCGTTTTCTTCCGGTGTATCACACATCTGTAATAATAAAAATTTTATTAGAAGGTTGGAAAAGTCGGTTAAGGTATAGATTCCAAAAAAAAATTTCTCCAAAACTTATATCTCCTCACTAGAAACACAATGCAAAGCGATTACGCTTATAAATGCTCTTATTATTAAATAACTATATGCTAAGCCCTTAATGCTCCGTTATATTCACATGAACATCTTTACTATAGCTTCTATTCATTTCAACAAATGTTACAAATCTCTTTTAATTACACTTCATTTTCCCGAGGTACAAACCCAAGTCATACTCACAACTCTCATAACTCACTATTGAAAAACATTATGTGAAGTTCCATTCATTATTATTTTTCATATGAGACTGCGGAAGTGTCCTTTAAAATGAAAAAGAAAAAATTCCTTTCTTCGACTTTTCGGTTAAGGTTAAAAGTTATATAAAGGATATATTTTGAATATATAAATTAATATTCATTTTGAGTATATATAATTTTTATATAATTTATATATTATCAACAATACTATTATCAATCTGCACCCGTAGAATTTTTTCTAGAGGAACCCTTAACCCATAGAATTTTTCCTGGAGGTACTCTCTACCCATAGAATTTTTTCTAGATTGAATCTGCACCCGTAGAATTTTTTCTAGAGATACTCTGCACCCACAGAATTTTTTCTAGAGGAGCTCTGCAACCATAGAGTTTTTTCTAGAGGAACCCTTAACTCATAGGATTTTTCCTGCATGTACTCTGCACCCATAGAATTTTTTCTAGATGTAATCTGCACCCATAAATTTTTTCTAGATGTAATTGCACCCATAGAATTTTTCTAGAAATACTCTTAACCCATAGAATTTTTTCTAGAGGAACCTTTAACTCATAGGATTTTTTTCTGGATGTACTCTGCATCCACAGAATTTTTTATAGATGTAATCTGCACCCATAAATTTTTTATAGATGTAATTGCACCCATAGAATTTTTTCTAGAGGAACCTTTAACTCATAGGATTTTTTTTCTGGATGTACTCTGCATCCACAGAATTTTTTATAGATGTAATCTGCACCCATAAATTTTTTATAGATGTAATTGCACCCATAGAATTTTTTCTAGAGGAACCTTTAACTCATAGGATTTTTCCTGCATGTACTCTGCACCCATAGAATTTTTTCTAGATGTAATCTGCACCCATAAATTTTTTCTAGATGTAATTGCACCCATAGAATTTTTCTAGAAATACTCTTAACCCATAGAATTTTTTCTAGAGGAACCTTTAACTCATAGGATTTTTTTCTGGATGTACTCTGCATCCACAGAATTTTTTCTAGAGTTAATCTGCACCCATAGAATCTTTTCTAGAGAAACTCAACCCATAGTATATTTTTATGGAGGTATAAATTACGTATAAATTCCGACCCAACACATCATTTGTACTCTGCACTCACAAAATTTTTTAGAGAGATAATTCGCATCAACAATTTTTTTGATTTTCTAACCCTGTCTTCTAAAATCATTTTCCCTTCATAGTCATTCCCATTCGCATAATCATGATGGATGAATGGAAACGAATCAAAATTAAATCAGAAGATTTTGGCTTAAGTCAACGTTTCGTGCTTTATATTTGACACGTGCTCTATTTTATTTAAAATCTGATTTAATTTTGATTCGTTTCCATCATCATTACTAAGGGAACGAGAAATCACAATCCAGTATTCGCATAATTCTTCATTTTCCCATAAGTTTCCAACAAAAAAAATCTTGCCAGTGAATTTCGTTACAATTCATTGAATCCAAAAACCATAATAGCATTAAATCCTAACCATCAACACGTTCCACGTAACACATAATTCGTGACACATTCTTCCTAATCCCAAATTAAATACCTCGCTACATATACCTTCAATTTAAAAGAATAACATGTTCAACCATTATCTCTTAAAAAACAAAACAAAAAAACGAATGACAGTAAAATAAAAGTGATAGGCCATTCTTCTTTATAGAACCGTAAAAAAACATTACGAACTTGAACTACATCCAACCAAACCTAATTCTCTAAATAAAAAAAGGATAAGCTTCACTCCAAACTTCAAATATTTCTTTCCCATAACAACTCCAAGCAAAAAATAATAATTTCCTTTAGCCACATTTGGACCTGATTTAGTTTATTTTTTTTCAACACTCGCCTAAAAAGGAATATTTTAATAATTTGTTTGGTATGAAAAACGTTTCTGTAATTATGATAAAGAGGGGGAGCTTGGGCAGTTAAGACTTACATTATTTCGCCAATTTAAAAGTGAAAATCTTGGATCAGGATTATAACATTAAGTATAAAAATAAAATTTTATATAAATTACGTTGATTATTTAAAAACCAGCTGATGTATAATTTCTTTGGTATTTGAAAAAAAAAAGAAGTTAACTCGCAAATTAACCGTTTGAATTTTTTTTTTCGTTAATTTTATTTTAAGGAAGAACCACCATCTGCGCGAGCATGTTAAGTATGTGACTCGCGCACATGTCCGTCATCAATGTCTTTCAAATATCTTCAGTTCATTGTACGTAACGGGATCGTGTTATACTGGGCTTGCACATATCATTACATCACACTTTTCCTTAGCCCGATTTATTTGGTTTTATTAGTTGGCGACGAAGATGCCGATTTAAGGAAAAGGAAAATTGCATTTAGAATGATGAGTATTTTTTAAAAAGTGATGTTAGTGTTAGTAAAATTTCCTCCATCAAAATCTAGCTGACCCTAAGCATGTCACCTTCTTAGGTTCATTGCAAGCTTTTATTGAAAAGACTAGTCCCGACAATTAAGCCCTTAGGCCTTTACTATTGAAAACAATTATCTCACGTACTTCCTGACAATAATCACAGACATCTGCCAAGTTATTTGAACTTCAATCGAAACTCGCTCTAATATTATTTCCCCACGATTTAGCACAAGCCTCATAATAATTATTTTAGAAAAAAAAACAATTGCAGATATCAAGAACAAATTTTTTTTTCCTAAATATAATTAACCTAAACTGAAAAATAATCGCTACGCGAAAGTACGTGTTAAAAGATCTAAATTAGGTTCTTCGAAAACCGCATTGTTGGAAGTTCATACAAAAACAAACGCAAATAACTCTTTAAATTTTTTTTTTCTTGGACTTGTTCCGGACCGATTACGTACAAAAATGACCACCAAATTCCTTTGACTCACTTTTCCCCCCCCGTAAATTCTCCTTAAAATGTGACCGATCATTATTTTTTTTTTAAACTAGGATTTTTAATTCATTCGAGTTTACTTTAAGCTTGAACTTGATCAGAAATGTTAAGTCTCGTTCTGGCTAAAAGTACATAAGATTTACTTTACGGAGACAATTTTTCTAAAGATGCTTTGAGCTGATGGGATTTTCTCTAGATGTTCCTTGAGTCTGTAGAAATCTCTTAAGAGGTTCCCGACTTCCGAGAATTCCGACTTAATGGAATTTTTTTAGATGTAGCTGAAGATTGCAGAATTTTTTCTTGAGATGCCCCGAGCTTACAGAAATTATTGCTCTTTAGATAACCTGAGCTCAGAGAATTTTTTTTATAGGAACTTAGGCTCATCGAGTATTTTTTGGGAATTTTTTGAGACACCCTGAGCCTACGAGTTTTTCCTCAAGATGTTCGCAAAAAAAGTTTATTTGAGATTTAAACTTAAAGAAACCTCCTAGAAGCTGCTTTTCACTCAGATATTCTCCTACGAAATCTCGGCACCCACGAAATTTTCCCTAGGGCATTTCTGTCCTGAGCTAGAACGTCGAATTTGAAAACATCAAGATGGCAGATTTTCATAAGGTAAACACGAAAAATCGCCATTTTGAGATTTTCAAATTCGACGTTCTAGCTCTGAGGTACAGAATTGCTACCGTATAACCCCTACGCACGTTAACGCGTGATAGGTTAAAAATGACGAGTCATTTTCCATCTTCCGCCAAAAGCTTCCGGAGTATCAATATCGTGACGAATCCAAAACGTGAAGCGTGCCTCATATATGAAGAGGCTATTAAGAATCCTCAATTTTTTATAAAATAATTATATAAAAAAATGAGGATTATATGAAAAATCTCGCGATAAATATATTAAATTATTTAATATCGTGGATGATATTTATCGCGAGATTTTCAAAAAGTTTCTAAAACCAGGGACATTTAATTTGCACATTTTTTAAATAACAACTTTCATTTCGTTTACTAATTTTTTTTTCGGAATGAGATGATCGTGCACTGATTAACGACCTTGAACTCGGTTTAGCTCCAAGGTAGTTAAGCCCGTTGGCTCTAGCTCAAGGACATCATTTCCCTCTGGAATTCTTTTTTTAAATTGAATTCTACCGGTTTATTGTTTCTTGATTTATCTGGATAAAGGTGAGATGTTGTAAATCTCATTCTTTATGAGTGTAAAAGGTCCTATCTTTATAAATCCTTGTCGTATTAAAGTAACAGAACTTTATAAAGCTGTAGGATAAAATATATACAGTTAGAGCGTAATTATATCAATCTTGAATTTTTTTTTTCGTTATTGCTTTTAAAGAAAGCAGCTTGGGAGAAAATTTTGGTCGAAAACTGGTTCATTGAATGCGAGAATTTTTATATTTGAAGATTTTAAATTGTGTAATTTTGTTTGCTAAAGGGGAGAATGTAATAAAAATAGTTAAAGGGTTTTTTATTTGTTTAAGGTTGATATAATATGCACTTGATTGAAGGGCAGGTTAATTGTGTTGTTGGTTATGTGAGCAGTGGCGGAGTGAAAGCCTCAACTATGTCGGCCTAAGGGCCATAAGCCTATGAAAAAAGGAAAAGATTGTGAGAATGTCAAAATAAAAAATCAAGGCTTCTTATTTAGAATCCTGTGAAAGAAGACTCTGGGGCCCCAGCTACGAAAAAAAATAACGAATAAAATTTCAAGATTGATATAATTGCGCTTTAACTGTATATTTTATCTTACAGCTTTATAAAGTTCTGAATCGTTTCTGGGAAGCTTTCGGCATCTTACTTTCTCTAGGATGTCCGTGCTTAAATCTTTGATGATTGGGTTATTTTTTGAGCTCTTCCAGGCTTAGGTAGATCCTCTCAAAGTTTAGCTGATTCTTCTAATGACTCTTGCTACATTTAACTCGGAAGCGGATTCATTCCTTTGAACGTAGCACCAGCCCGAATAGCTTTAACAATGCCATTCGAATACTTGAGGTAAAAAAATCGACTGAAAACCCAAAAAACGTAATCAAAACAATTCTTCCTGTAGGCGTCACCAATCAAAGTATATTTTTACTTTCGAGCGACCGCGAAGCAGAGTGACGAAAGTATTGCCGTACCCTGAAAATCGAAAATCCTTATTCTTGCGAATATCAAGATGAAAATTACATAGAACTTCATCAAATCAAATTCTGAGATGATGTCTGTCCGCCGCGTCCGCCGCGTCCGCCGCGCTCGATATCTCCGCCAATACGCAACGGATCGAAAAAATTTTTCACACACGTATTCTTCGTCGAAAAATAAGAGGGGGTCTTCTTTTCTTTTTTCGAAATTCGAAAAATTATGGAAATGCCGAATATTTGAACTTTGAAATTTTGGCCTGTCTCTTTGCGACATAGCTCGGGCAAACCACAACGGATTGTGATAATTTTGCGTGGGATGAAGGAGCATTGTGCAAGGGTTAACTGTTTAAAATTTCAGAACAATCGGTGGATGGGTTCACAAATTACAATTAAAGACCTATTTATAAACACCAAACCAAGATGGCTGCCGTGTTGACATCACTATTTACAAGATAGTGGGCTGTAATGACGTCTTCATTTCGACTTTAAATAATTCGATGAGATGTTCTTTGACGTAATTTTTAAGGAGGAAGGAGTTTAAATTTCAAAAAACGAAGGCCAGAACTGTCAAAGCTTAGTTTATGAAAAATTTCAGGGTGCCATTTTTTGAAGATATTTTTTAAGGGAAATGAGTCAAAATTTCGAAAGTTTAGACTCTAAAGCACCACGAAAGCTTAGACTCTGTAGAATTTAAATGGCAAATATTAGAACTTTGATATTTTGCGATATAGCTTGAGCAAATTTCAACGAAACGTGATAATTTTGCGTAAGATGAAGAGG
Source organism: Liposcelis brunnea (assembly GCA_023512825.1). Taxonomy (NCBI): domain Eukaryota; kingdom Metazoa; phylum Arthropoda; class Insecta; order Psocodea; family Liposcelididae; genus Liposcelis; species Liposcelis brunnea. The sequence goes on along the minus strand of CM042070.1, from coordinate 8,716,823 downwards.
CAGTGTGCAAGGATTAACTGTTTAAATTTTGAGATTAATCGGTGGATGGGTTCGCAGAATTTCATTTTTTGTGTGAAATCGATTTATCTTAGTTGAACACAATTAAAATAATAAATCCCCTTTCTCCATTTTTTAAATTCGCGAGAAAGTTGGATGGGGTGCGAAGCACCCCAAATCCCATTCCTCTTGTTTTTCTTAATGACCAAAAGCTACGCGCGCACGCATGCAATACAGTTCATTACCGCGCACAAGTACATTCGATAACAACAATACTTCCGCATCTTTTTTCCAGTAATACCCCCCCAATAACAAAAGAAGCCTTATTGTCTAATTTTTTAAACAAGTAGGTTATATCAAGTTATATCCGTTATGTTCGGTAATTGTGTGAATTTTTTTTTGATCTGAATATGTCAAAGAAATAAGTTTATAAAATGGTAGTAGCTGTTTACTTCTCACATATTAGGATTACATCACATTTAGGGTATTTAATACTATTGTAATGTAATGACGGGCACCAATGAAACAAACCTTCCCACGAGTTTACACGCATCGTGCTGATTACGATGCACTCTTGCCCCTCTTTGTTGGAATCTTTCACATTCGGTAATTTACTTTAATTGGAGAATCCTTAGTCATGATTTTTTTCGGCATCGTTCGGAAGGAAATTCTGACCCCACATCCTTTTTACGATTGATACTCTTTTACAGGACGATCTGAAGGACTCGTGAGTTTTACTGGAGCTTCCTTATGAGCACAAGCAATAAACCAATCATCAAAGATCTTAGTGATCCTAACAAAGCCTGGTAAAGCCTTGAGAGATTGTAGCTAAGCCCGGCAGATCCATTAGGGATGCAACAAATCCACCACTAAGATTGGTAGATCCATTAAAAATCCTACCGTAGAACACCCTAACTTTGACCACCCTAAAAACGCTTTTCTTATCGAGTGCTGTACAGGAAAAACCTTTTTAGGGTGGTCAAAGTTAGGGTGTTCTACGGCAATCAAGCTGGCAAAGCTTTGGCCGATTGCGGATAGTAATCTGAGCTGGCAATAGTCATTGCACATTCCAGACTTACAAACCCGCCTCCCAAAAAAAACCAACATCAATACAAACTAAACTCGATTAAACATTTTCAACGCCAATTAAAAAATTCGATTCAAACGCAAGACTCCCATAATTGGCAAACAACATTTTCTATTCAGACCTATTACGTATTTTCTTTTATAATATCATTATTTGGATCCAACCTTATGCGCATTCTTAGGCTTTTAACACTTTTTTTTTCTCAAATTGTTTAAAAAACGAACTGGAGATGCATTTTCACGCATTATTAGCGACATGGGCTACTAACCATGTTAACTAACCATCAATCCCGCATTAATAGAGGATTACACGGATGACTACGCCTACTAATCTTTAAATTTCAACTGTATATTTTTTTTTTCTCCTGTGGGAAAAGATTTCGGCCTGTTATTTATTTCTTTTTTTTTATTTAACGGGGGATCGAAAATTCGCACAAGAAAAAAAACTTTTTCAAGCACTTATGTGATGTAATAAGGTAGCAGAAATATAATTTGAAATGATTCGTGGATATCTTTCTGAATAATTTTCAACGTCCGACAAATAATGACTCGTGTTATTTTATATATTTTTTTTTCTTATGCCAATTTAAAAAAATAAAATAACGATTTCACTGTATACTTATAAATCTTAGGCACTTAAAATTTTTTTTTGATTAGTCCAGGTCAGTTTTTGATAGATTTTCACTTCCTACTAAAAAATCGAAAGGACGGAGTTTTTTGCTTGAGCTTTTATCGGGAGTCACGGCTTCAACAAGTTAAGTAAGGCTTGGATAAGGACTATCCAGCGATTCGCACCTCTTCGGCTGCCGTCTCTTCCTCTGCTACTTCCTCCTCACTCACGTCTAGATGGATGATATTTTAATTATAGGGGGAACGTTCGATGAACATCTGAAAAATGTATCTTTGATTTTCGACGCTTTATTTAGCGCCGGGTTAGCGGTCAGTTGGGAGAAGAGCGTGTTTTTGCGTTCGGAAGTAGAATATCTAGGATTTGTTGTAGGGCAAGGAGAAATTCGAGCCTTACTTAACTTGTTGAAGCCGGCAATTTATGAGGCTGCAATATTTAACCGCCTAACGATGGCTGAATTTTATTTGGAGAAATGCTTGTCTACATTTTTGGGGCCAACATTTTTCTATCCTGGTAGAAGGATCGCCAGCTTTGAGTTTTTTGAGATGATGAGAATGCGCTACTCCTCTAATTACTGGTCATCAAAGGCTGGCTCATTAAGTTTTCGAATTTCTTCATTTGTGAGCATCCTCTCAGGTGCCTAGTCATTTGAGAGAGACACCATGCTGCGTAAGCTTTTAAAAATAATTATCTCTAATTAAGATCTTAAATTCATTAAGGCATGTTAAGATTTAACCCGCAAGAAGTTAAATAGAAAAGTAAGTAATATGACAATTACATGATTCGGATCATTGCCCAGTGGCAATGCGAAGTAACTTGAGTTACCTCTTCGCAATTTTTCATTCATATGATTACAACATGTAGCGATTTGTGGTGCCAGTGCGATTTATTTCTGTCAGTGTTAAAAACTCTGTGGCTAGCTTACTTTAAGCCTCCACTGCTTCAATATTTAACCTCCTAACGATGGCTGAATTTTATTTGGAGAAATGCTCGTCTACATTTTTGGGGCCAACATTTTTCTATCCTGGTAGAAGGATAGCTTTGGGTTTTTTGAGATGAAGCGAATGCGCTACTCCTCTAATTACTGGTAATCAAAGGCTGGCTCATTAAGTTTAAGAGCCATTAATTTCCCCTCAAGGGGATGCCTGAAATTTTCCTCGAGAGATTGTGGTTGCAAAGAACTCATCCGCTGCCTCCAGCAGGACAATCCTGCTCAGACCAGGACCGCTCCTGGTTCTCTGTCTTGCTTTGACGTGTCTTCCTGTTGTTGACCTCTAGAACTTCGTTCAACTTGCTTAGACAAAACACAAACAAATAATTCGTATCCATATCAAGACTTCATGAACACGATGTATGTGGGCGTAATGAAGACATACCAAATAAGGCCCGCAAAAACATTTCCAAAAACCCTACAATTTTACCGCGAAAAATATTCATCATTTTTTCATACTTAAAACCAACAAAACATTAACCCACTTCCCCGTAATGGAGCTAAATTAGTATATTATTGTTATGCTGTCCAAATAATTTCCTGATCGTGAATTTTTTTTGAAAATTCCCATTCTTTTACTATATTTTATCCTCTAGGTCCACCGCGCCGTGACAATAGTACCTCGATGTATGTAACTTTCATCAAAGATAAAATCGCTTATGCCTTCAAGCAGTCACACAAATCATCATTTCTTCTAAAGTAGATCATTTCGAAAGGGAACCAAAAAATAAAATAAAGATTAAATAAGATCGATTTTATGATTTTTCATTCCCGGAAGTTTTTACTAAATCCTTTCACGTTTCGTGACGCGGCGGGAACTTTATTTTCAGGCCATCCGTGAACTTTATACCTTTAAGGTACGAATTTTCATAAAAATCTCCCCCTCAAGGCAAAGAGTATATAAATTAACTATGTATGATCATTAGGCGGTTATCTACCACGGGTAATTATGAATTTTTAATTGGTCATGCTTTGCAATAAGCTAAATATTAGTAAAAGAAATATGGTCAATGATGATATTGTACAGTTATTATTTTTATAAGCGTACATTTGAATAAATCAGCAAGTTTTAGTAAATATTTAAGTTTTTGATGCGTTTAGATATTCGTGTCTTGATTGAGAGTTGTTATCGCTGAACCTTAGAAATTAGCGAACATAAAAATTATGTCCGAATTAATATAGTCAGATGGGGGAGTGCTCAGGTAGAAGTTCGTGAAAATCAATTCAGGTAGAACCAGGTACCTTATATTTTTTTTTTGTACAAAATGTCCTTCAGTAAACCTTGAATTAATGAATGTGTACTGGTTTGGATGTAAAGGAACCGACTGTTTTGTAAATAGATTTGTCGGACATGGGTCAAGTCCGGATTTGTTATTGATATTTACCTCTGAATGACGAATGTTTGTTGAACGGTGTAAGTAAAATTTTGTTATTTCATATTTTGGGATTTTGGTAATCAGTGGCGTAGTCTAAGTTGACGTGACTGGTCCTGCTGCAGTCTTAAGCGGAGCCTAACAAAGTCACTCTATGTATGATTTAGATCTGTTGGCAGTAACGTACTATAGCAACCGCCACCGCGGCCCCCGCGATTTGCAATAGAAGATAAAATCGCTTATGCCTTCAAGCAGGCCATGTTCGCTAATTTCTAAGGTTCAGCGATAGCAACTCTCAATCCAGACACAAATATCTAAACGCATCAAATTTTTTGCAACCACAATCTCTCGAGGAAAATTTCAGGCATCCCCTTGAGGGGAAATTAATGGCTCTTAAAGTAAACTAGTCACAGATTTTTAACACGGACAGAAATAAATCGCACTGGCACCACAAACAACAGGAAGGCACGTCAGGATTCTCACTGAATCCTCCTGGATTCTCACTTTAAAAGAAGCATCCACTAACTGTAATTTTTTGCCGTCTTTTACGGGTGGAATCCCTGCTTACGGGATTTAGGATTGGGACTAACTAACATTCTTAGACACTACTTACGTCCTCCTATATTCTAGCACGTAATCTTTAATCCTAAAATATACCTTTGGCCACCTCAAAAAGGTTTTTCCTATACAGTACTCGATAAGAAAAGCGTTTTTAGGGAGGGCAAAGTTAGGGTGTTCTACGGTACCTAATTTTAAATAAGTTCTTATTTTTCTTGTTAGGTCTTCAGAAGTCACGGCCAAATTTTTCTCGTAGTTAAAATTTTCGCTCTTATTTTATTTCAAACGTCCTTAGGTTATAACCCGACCCCAAAAATATTTAAATCATATCAGAGCATTTTAGCTACTTTTAAAAATCCTTGCCCAATAATAATATTCTTTGACAGCTACCTAAAACCCTTTTATCAATACCTACTCAAACTAAAAGCAAATCATTTCATAATCCACTAAATTAACTTTCATTCCGACAACCGAATATTTTTTTTTCTTGTAAAAAATAATTTTTCATCTTATCTCGCTCGAAAGTGGCTCTAGGCCTACCATAAATAATTTTACATCTTTTTATTATTAAAAAGTCCGTATCTTTACAACTCAATCGGTTATGACGACGCCGATTTTAATTTTTTTTATCGTTGCTTCATCTCATAAAATTAAAATAAGCCAATCTACTTTCTTTAAAAAGGAGACTCATTCAATAAATGACGATTCTTCAGGCCTATTAAACACTTAATATTACAATAATTCAAGATGTTGCTCACACAATCACGATAGCAGGTTAAGTTCAATAATACAGATGACCTATTGATTTGATTCTTCGAAAAATAAAAGCGACTGGTAGTCATTCACTTAACTACCGTTACCTCTTCCGATCTATTGTCCCGTAATTAGTTGGTGGCCATAAAAAATAGTGTTTAAAATTTTTGCATACTTTCAAAAAATAAAAAATGTAGCTCAAGTTTCGTTATGTCAAATCGTTAAACGTCCTTTAAGAAGTTTTTTTTTTTCGCATAATTTTCTTAGCGATTTGCCAACACCTGTTCCTAATGCTTAATTTCCTCCAATTAAAACGATAATCTTCACGTCAAAATCTTTACAAGACGAAGGTCTCCTCGAATGACCAGAAAAATTTTTTTACCGTGGACAAGGTTGTTTTGTAATGCTTAAAACAATGAGTCCGAGCTTGAGTGATCATGATGGCCTGCTTCTGAATCTGTTAATGTTTTAGCAATGAAAGTGAAGTCAAGTCGCATGATGCGTTTTCTATTTTACTTTTTTTGGAGTTGTAGGCAGCGGTAAAGAGATAATGTGATAAGGGGAAGCTTCAGGGGAAAGATTTGCTGAACAATGTAGGCTAAAAATTCAGGATTGCAACTTGTTTATTTTGGGAGTAGCAGAAAAAACAGTTGAGACGCTGTGGGACACAAGACACAACTCTGACCATGCGCCTTGGTTTGGACACTTCGATGGAGCTGCCATGTTCTCGAAATGGACGTCGCCATATTGTCCCATAAGCTTTCTATTAAGCTGTCAATAGAAAGATTATGGGGCAATATGGCGACGTCCATTTCAAGAACATGGCAGCCCCGTGTGTAACAGACGACTCACCGAAGTCCACTAGATACTGGTCTCCCTGGGCTTGGTGAATGGGAGCCACCATTGGTCAAACAATGCAGCTCCTCTGCTGCCGCATTCTGAGCTTTGAGAAATTATGGCAACCTCTTACTACCTCTGCTTCCCTTGACTCCTTCTTATTTCCTCAATAACCAGGCCCGAAGGGCTAGTAATAGCAGATAGGTCAGCAGTAACCTTTTTAAATGGTCTTGGCTGCAGCAGCAGCGCGGTGATCAGTAACAAATGGGCCTATGGACAGCAAAAAAGGCCTACGACGCTAAATGTATATTATCGGATGAAAGTGATCAAAGGAAATGGAAAACTGGAACAATATTATGTTTCTAGGGGGAAAGGAAATATTGAATCGGTTAAAATAATGCGGGTTGATTTATCAGTTGATGGTACAATGTAGTTTTCACAATATTCAAAAGACTTTCCATTGAAAACGAATTTTGTGAGAACGAATTAATTCAGAAAACGATATATATATACTTATTATAGGCAGGTACGAACGAGTTACGTATATAAAACAAAGAAACCTGCATAACTTCGAAACTAGAGCAGTATAACAGGACTGTGAGATATGAAGATTATGGAGTATATAGGAATAGGAAGGAAAAAGAAGCTGGATTTTATTTTTTTTAGATTTGAGAAAAGAAGTGTAATTACTCCGGTTTAGTTTATGAGTTGTAAGACGGTCTTCCTGATACTTATCTTGAGGAGTATGACTGCAAGACTAAATAGAACAGAATTAGGGAAAAATAAAATTTGAGCGAAGTCAGATTCAGGCTTTGAAAATAATTTTTTGACCAAATAAGTCTTTCTCTGATTTTTCACAAGATTATGTTGAAGATTTCCTGCTCTGCTTTGCTGCTTGATACTTCGTTATTTTTCGGAAGCCTTGGATTCTTCAATTAGACTCGGACATGGTCGTTGCTCTTCGGGTCTCTTCGTTATTTTTCGGATGTCTTCGTTTCATTGATTGAGGTTCTTCGTTCCTGATCGGATATATTCGTAACTCTTCGGGCCTTTTCATTGCTGCTCGGTTCTCTTCGTTGTTTTTCGGAAATCTTCGATTCTTTAATCGGACATTTTCGTCGCTCTTCGGGACACTTCGATTTCGCTCGAGTCTCTTCGGTATTTTTCGGGTATCTTCGTTTCACTGATCGAAGTTCTTTCTTTCTGCTCGGAATTATTCGTATCTCTTCGGGGTTCTTCGTTTTTGCTCGGATAATATGGTTATCCGAATAATCGTTAAAAAATATTTTTATACTAGAATAGAAATTTTAAGTCTCTTGGTCTTTTCTAAAATTAGAAGTGGAGTGACGTCACAACTCGTAAAAAATTTACTTAAGGTTTAAAATCAGTCAACAATCAGCATTTTTCACACATTATGAACAAATTAAACTTCATGAATATTCTTGAAACAATTCATCAACCCAATAATAACAAAATTCTTAACAAAATAAATATTTCCTTTTAAAAAAATTCAGGGAAAAACGAGATGACATCAAGTTATCTTACTAGTGGCATAAAGAGGTGTGATTATTATGCGATTCCTACGGTAAAGCCCTGGTACCTGGTATCTGTTACCGTTACTCCCGATGACCAGGTAGTAGTTTGTTACGTGTAAACGTACCTGGTTAATATTTCTACATATGAAAATATTCAAACATCTTTTTTTTTTTCAACGAAAAATAATTTCATTCAATCTTAATTTTTCCTTTTTTTTAAAAAAATATTTTCATTTTTCATCCATTAAAAATTGAAATTTTTAAAATTTCTTAAATAATTTGAACCTTATTTTAAAAACCGTTAAACAGGTTCAGGTTCTTTTACTAGGTGGGTTGTTTGATATTTAAATGATTATTTTTTATAGTAAATATGGTTACGGTGAATGGAAATAAGTTCATGATACGTTTTTTATCGAGGGAAAAACTTGAAAATTAGGGTCTGTTATCGAATCGGCACGACAAGAAAATCTGTTATGGTTGACATTTCATTCCATTTGTCATGAGACTTTGAAATTGATTGCCAAGAGGAAATGAGTAAATGTTTTGAATATTTAAATATTTAATCCATGGATCCTTATTTTGTAAAAAAAAAAAAGGTCGGCCATTACTGTCACAAAATGAGAAATGATTGCTAATTGACTGTTAAGATAAATCAACTGCAATTACAGTGTGCGTTACAAGTTTTTTTTTTAGAGGGAAAAACAAGAATTTTGCAGGATTTTTATTAAGATTATTTATAAAGCTTGCCCTTTGTGCTCTGAGGAACCCGGCGAGTTATGATAAAAATAACCTCAACGAAATATTTCATTTTGTGAAAAACTTGTTTTTAAAAAATGCTTCCAGCTTAGGTTAGGAATGACAACTTCATTAAAAGGCATGAGAAATTTTATCATTTTTAGCTGGTTTAATCTTAATTAATTATGAACGGTAATAGACAGTGGCGGGCTAGTTCAAAGGGTTTAGCCTGGTGGATAAGAAGTCGACCAGTGGAACTTCAAAGTTTTAAATTGAGTTTTTGAATCTTGTTAGACACTTACGCAAAGCTTTTTTTGTTGTCAAATAATTTTTGAAATATTGTCTCTTAATGAAATTGGTTCATGTGAAAAAAAAACAATAATTGGTTTGACAAGAAATAATTATCAAAAGATCTGTTCGACTAGAAAAAATTGATCTAGTATTTTTTTTGTAGACCAAATTTTTAAATAATTTCTTCTTGTCGACTAAATCTTTGGATGATTTCTTCTTGTCGACTAAATCTTTGGATGATTTCTTCTTGTCGACTAAATCTTTGGATGATTTCTTCTTGTCGACTAAATCTTTGGATGATTTCTTCTTGTCGACTAAATCTTTGGATGATTTCTTCTTGTCGACTAAATCTTTGGATGATTTCTTCTTGTCGACTAAATCTTTGGATGATTTCTTCTTGTCGACTAAATCTTTGGATGATTTCTTCTTGTCGACTAAATCTTTGGATGATTTCTTCTTGTCGACTAAATCTTTGGATGATTTCTTCTTGTCGACTAAATCTTTGGATGATTTCTTCTTGTCGACTAAATCTTTGGATGATTTCTTCTTGTCGACTAAATCTTTGGATGATTTCTTCTTGTCGACTAAATCTTTGGATGATTTCTTCTTGTCGACTAAATCTTTGGATGATTTCTTCTTGTCGACTAAATCTTTGGATGATTTCTTCTTGTCGACTAAATCTTTGGATGATTTCTTCTTGTCGACTAAATCTTTGGATGATTCAAAACTTAAGCCTGAGAATTTTTTGGCTCGAGCTCTGAATCTACATCAACACTCACGAAAATATTTCTAGTTAGAATTTTTTTCGCATCGATGAATATAATAAATCGATTCTCCGGATTCCTCAAACTTCATAGCGGCAAACAGCCCAATCACGCTCATTCATTCTCATCATAAACAGAAGGAAACAAGTCATGCCAAGCACATTATCCATACATTTTGATATATATCAATTCTACAAACGTCTGAAAAGTAGCTTATTATGATCAGAACTTGACTTTTTCATATTGAACTATGACACCAGACGTGCAGATTCAGGTTTTTACTAAAATTAACTATTTAACCTAAATAAGAAGGGGAATTCAGAAAAAAAAATTTAAAGACCTGAGCATTGACCTTCTGGTAGAATGTCTTTGAGAGATGCAGCCGGTTCATACGGTATATAATTTGCAATTTAATTATCGATCTAGTTTTTTTTTTATTTTTATATCAGCATTACTCTTATGATGTCACAATTATGTAAAAAAAAAATTAGAGATGAGAGGAGCGGAGAATCGGACGAATAATTGTCCGTAATATCGATATATAACAAGTTTCATTGGAACCTGATATTATAAGTGATGTGTAATTTGAGGTTATAAATGGGATGAAATTTAATCTAAGAAAAAAATTATAAATCGCTTGTGAAAAGAAATTGGAAATTGAGTATGAATTTGAAGAAATCGATAAATTTGCGAGAAAATTAATTGATGCGATTTATATCTGTTTTTGGGTTCAATACAATGAAAGAGCAAGTGGCGAACAGGCCATCTTAGTTCTTTTGGCTGTAGCCTCGTAAGAAAAAATCTGGTCGATCTGAAAAAATTAAAAAATATAATTCTTAAAAAATTTTAACAAAGAATTATATAGAGGAACAATGCTTTATATTGGTCAATTATTAGAACAAACCTCTTTTGGAGACCAGGAATGTTTTTCAGTGTTCTTGAAAGAGACTTCTGCTAACAAGCTGGAGCAAATAGATCTTTGATAGGCCTTGTTTGGTCGAGCCATGCTTTAAACCAGCTTAATTTTTGCTTTCAAATCTACTTAATCTTAGATTGATGAATAACAAGTGCTTTTAACTATCTTGGCAACTAGAGCGAACCTTTTGAGCCGAACAGGCTTTTACGGATCTTAATAAGGCTTAAAATGCGGTATAACGCAAAAAAGATTAGCTTCAAACCGATTACCCGATTAGCTCTAATTTTATTGGATCCTGGAAGAGCTAAAAATTTTAATAAAAAGTTTTTTAGCCAAAAAATAATTTAGAGGAAGTTTTTTTTTGACCGAAAAAAGTTTTTTTTGAATGAGAAATAAATTTTTTTTGGAAAAAGCCGAGGCCAAAATATTTTATAGAAAAAAATCCAGTTTTTATTCTACATTAAAAAAATGTGGAAGACATTCTTTCATAAAAAATTGTATAATTTTTAATTTTCCAACAAAAATTAGAAAAGGTTGGTTCTTTCACATTTAAGTTACTACATTTACAAACTTTTCCCGGATTTTAGCTACTATTCTATTCTTCATTTCCCCATAAAAAAGTAAAAGTTTTCAAGTTCTCTTTTTAATCAAATATTTTTTCAAAATTAATTTTCATTGCCAAAAAATTTTTCCAGGATTTTTTTTCCATTGATAAAAAATTTTCTGTGCGTCTCAAGCTTCAACTTCTATTATCTTTAGCAGACTGAGCTAAGCACTTAACCTGCTTATTAGACTTAACCCTTAAATCTTTGACTGGTAGACATGAGGGACTTTCTGCCATTTTGCTTTTCAGAGCTTTAAGCACCCAGAGGCAAAATTGCTGAAAAAATGATGGCACAAAGTCCCCCCCGTTTATTGTATCAATTCTATGTTTTGCCTTAAACTCTAAAAGATCTTTTCCTGGCCTAACCTCAAAATTTTCCCCTGGCTTTTCGCCAGCACCTTAGCTCAACTTCCAACGATCCTCAAACTTGTCACCTACATTTTATCCATCACAATTGATTTTATCAGTCTAGACGTCCTACCCATACCAAAAAAAAAGCCTCAAACAGTTATCCAATCCTTCAGTACCACAACCCAAACCTTGAACTTAAACTTTACTCATAACATTTTTCATATTCATTCAAACCTAAAGGCCTTAACCTATACTATAAAACTACATTAAATCCCAGAAAAAAAATTTTAAACTGTAAATTTTCTTAATTTCAACCATAATCATTAATTTCAAGCCACTTAGCACGTCCGCATATATATTTTTTTATTAAACATTATTAATAAATTGGATAAGGTGTAAGGTTTGGGCCGAGCTAGACTATATGATGTATCGATCAATTGATTATGTATGATTATCACGTCTTAGTTCATCGTTTCCGCACCTTTGACCAGGCGCGTTGCCCTTGTTCAAGGACTACGTACCGGTTCTCATAGCAGTAATTTTATATTTTTAGCCAAAAAATTAAAAAAAAAAATTTGGCGACTCACCGATAAATCCAAAAAAAAAATAATAATAAAAATGATTTTTTATTCAAAATCCAATTTATCCATTAGTGGAGTTATCCATTTATGCGAAAAATTAGGATTCGAATTTTTTGTAAAAAAAAAAATCACAACACGGGCTAAGGTTAAAAAAAATTTTCGCACCTGACAATATTAACCGAACCTCGACCGACACGAGACTGGAGGAACCTGAACCGGTGTACTTGCAACAAGTTCTTAGGCACCTCGCAAGGGGTCATCGGTCTATGACGTGTAGCTTGAGGTACCCCCATCTACTTGATTTTTTTTTTTTCCTATCTATATGGTTAATATAAACAATGCTCGATTTTTATTGCCATTACATTATTGTAAAGGTCTCCGCGGTGTTATTATTAATATTTTTTTTCTCTTGTTTGTTTGTTTTTAGGTTGGAGCAAGTATTTCCTGATCCGAGGACATGTTTACTGAATCAGAAGTTGCAATTGTTGAATTGTTGCATTTCGAGGAGGATCGCAAGGGAGAAGAGAGCGATGAAACCGATTGATGATGATTCGGATTCGGATGTGGATGATGAGTTTTTTGATTGTAGTTCCGATGCTGAGGTTGGGGAGGAGGAGCCAAGGAGGAGGAAGATTAAGCATATGCCTTGGGATAAACCTACTGGGAGGCTTGCCAGACACGGTAAGTTTTTTAAAGTTATAATTTTATGATACCTTTTTTTTTTTATTATTACAGTTGGATTTGAAATAAAAGAGCTTGTGTTTGGACCAGAGAGGGATTTGATGGCTAGGCTGCTGTTAGATCCTCGAGCGCCGTTTGACCACTATGTTGACGCTGCAGTTTTTTAAGAAATACCGCCGCCGCTGATTTGTAATGTTTGTTTTAACGCAGCAGCAGCCGCCGCCACCGCTTAAGACCAAAGCTTGCGATTTGTTAACCTTAAGTTTTTCAAAGTAAAAACGAAAAATTAAAGATTCTTGTAAAGCTCCACCGCTGCCGCCATGATTAATTTTCTAGTCGGCAGCGCGGAGAACTTTCAGGCGCGACTCCGCCACTGGCTGTAAAAATTTTCAAAAATGCTACCCCTGATGGAAATATTATGGGCTCGGGGTTTTGCGCCATAATTTAATGCTCAAAAGTCTGTAAGAGCCTCCAGGTTAACATTTTATTGTTTCACGAAATTCTTGCAGAAAAAAAATTCTTTAGAATTGCAGAAATTTTAAAAGGGATTTTAAGAAATTTTGGCAGGAAAAAAATTCTTTAAAATTCTTTAAATATTTGACAAAACATTCTTTCCAGAATTTTTCTTTAAAAATAGAAATTTCGACTTCAAAAACTCTTGTAGAACTTTTTTTGCCAAAATTTTTTAAAATTCTCTTTTAAAAAATTTTGGAAAATATCCCTTAATTTTGTTAAATAGTTTCCAGTATTTTTCTCATTGAAAATTTTTTCTTAACTCATTCGTCACCTAAAAAATATTACCTGATTTTTTAAAGAATTTTTTTTACCATTTTCTGTAACAAAAATTTCTCCAAAGCTTCTTTTTCGCAGAATTATTTAACCTAAATTTTTGTAGGTATCTATCCAAAAATTTTTTTCTGTAGTTTCTGTTTCTCGAGTACAGTCGAAATTTTTTAGTGCGAGTAAATGTTTTAGCGCTGAATAAAGTCCAGTAAAATTTACAGATCGATGGCCTTAAATTTGTAAATTTCTGGGGAATGTTTTTTTTAATAAGGAAAAAATCTTGGCAAACATTTTTTTTACCAATAGAGTTTACTTGGTTAAAAAATTTCATCTAAAAACTTATACTAAAGTCGCTTGAGGCCTGAAATCAAATCACCCTAAAAAAAAATCCAAAATCGACTTCTTTAAAGTTTCCTGATTGACTTGAAGCATGAATAGAGCTCCAACTGAGGCTTTTAGAGTCCTTACAACCGCTTGAAGCTAAAAAGACCAGAATCTTACATTAGAGTTGTCAGTATCTTAGGAAAAAAGCAAGAAATTTTCTTATCAACGAAAATACTATATAATGATGTATTTAATTAAGTGCAAATTTTTTTTCTTTAGTCACATTTTTAGCTAACGAAACAAACCTGGAAAATATTCGATTTTAATTTTTTCTTTTTTTTTTTAAGGTGAATTAAAACTTCTGGAAACCGGCGAATATCTTTACATTCCAATAACTCAAGACCCGGTCCCAAAAACCGAAGATCAATTAGAAGAAGATGCTGAGATTCTTCTGCAATTAGGTACAGATGCTCACGGATCTGAACTTCGTGCACGACTAATGAGCGCATCTTTACTCTCCGACATGGAAGCATTTAAAGCAGCAAATCCCGGTTGCATCTTGGCAGATTTCATCCGATGGTATTCACCTAGAGATTGGATAGAGGAGGAAAACGTAGACGAATTCGGCCAACCAAAAGGTTATCCCAAAAAATATTATATTTTAGCCAGGACCCTAAAGAGAATAAAGGAAATTTTTAAAAAAATCCTCCTACCTCGCCTAAAAATTTTCAATTCAAGCTCAAAAACTTTAGGGCATTTTTTTCGAGCCGTGCAGGACATTTTCTAATACAATTTGAGCTTATATTTTTCCTTCAATACCGCTCTTGACGGCCCTGGCTCGATTTAAAGTTCTTAATTTCACAAACAAACTCATTAACTACTTTTATTATTTTTTTTCCAGGGCATCTAAGCAACAGAATGCAAATCCCAGGCAATACCTGGCTAGAAGTTTGGCAAGTAGCCAAACCCGTCCCAACGAAATGGCAGAGGCGATTATTCAACGACACGAAAGAAGCTGAAAAAGTTTTAGATTTTTTAGAACGTCAAAATCCAAGCGGATTTATTGAACTTTTACTCCCCGTCATGTCAGTCTGCGTTATTCATAAATTACTAGAAGAATCCGCTACCGATCAACTCCCCGGAGTTCCAGAGGTTCTCGCTAAATTAATTAAAAAAGCAGAAAGACTCGGTAGAATGCCTAAAATAGTTGGGAATCGTTACGAAGTAATATTAATGATTAATTATACGTTGCGCATGCTCACGCCCTTTTAACGTTATTCTTTAATGCTATTTTATTTTTTTTTTTTTTTTTTTGTAGGAATTGTTAAATGATATTAGCGCGGTCGAAACATTAATAGTTCAAGCTAATTCGTTAAAACATAAATTTTTGAAGTCTTTACAAGAAGAAGGAGAAAATGCTAGCTATCCGGATTTTATGAATTTCGTGAAGAGTTTATTGACGAATGCTGAGACTGAAGTTCCTGGAGGTCCGAGATCTGGGATTGGATCTACGATTCGAGCATATTTTGCTGATGCGGCTAAAGTATGTAAAAAAAATGTAATGTGGGCCAAGCTAGGTACGAGCTTCAAGCTCAAATTCCGTTTTGCAAGGCGCTATTCGTGTTGAGGCAAAGATTTTTAATCCAACTTACCGAGCCCGCCTGCAAACTTTGAAGGCTCAAAAATTTTCACATACATCTATTTTTTTTTTTTTTTAGGCGGAGCAAATGATTCCAGACCAAACAAGTCATCTCACGGATGAAAAATGGAATGTTATTTCACCGTTTCCGTCCCCCAGCGAAAAAGAAATGATTTTAAGGGCTGTGACGTCGAAGGGATGCCAAAGATTACACGCAGTGCTTAAGAAAAATGAATGCAGATTATGTGGAGCTTTTACGAATCCCGATATTGTTTATTAATATTAGGTTATTATTTATTTGATATTTATTTAACGTGTTAAAATAGTTCTATGACGCCGGGAGCGAAAAGTTCATAGTCTAGAGCTGAGAATAAATTATGCCTGTGAAAAAGTTCTAAATTTTTATCTAGGCTCGTGCTAAGATCAAGAAATCTATTTAATATCGAGGAAGGCCTGTTGAAATAGTTAAGAGCTGAAATTAAATCCAACTCAGTTTATTGAGGTCGCTTAGAAATCCAAAGAGGAGTTTAAAGTTTAGGGTCAACTCCAACTAAGCTCTAGAACCAGATTTTTTTTTGAGTAATGACTCCTCTTGATGCCGCTAGAGGATTCTGGCTGAGCTTGGTTTTATTTTCGAGGCAAATTCAATGCTGTGAATTTAATTTTTTGAGCTGCTGCAAACTTAAAATGAGTTCAGCATTAGCCACAGCTCAAACTTGAATATTTATGAAGTTTTTTTTGTAATAGTAGCGGTTCAGGTGCACTATTTAGTATTCTAGGAAACTAACAAAGCAGAAACAAATTAAAATCAGGATAAATCCACACTACTTGCAGCTTTTACGAATCAAAAAAATCGCAGATTTCTTTATTTAGTTATTTATGTACATTTTTTCGGATGTTTATGGTGAACGTTAATATAATTTTAATTAATGGCAAAAATGTATTTATTATTTAAAAATTACATAACGATTTTGTCGTTAAAGTCTTCTCTCGTTAAAAAAAAATACCGTCTTTTATTGAATTAAGGCAAAGAAAATTCAGCCTAACCTCTGAAAAGTGACAAGTGCTCGCCTCTGGTTGGGGATTCTTAGCAATGAAGCAATATTTTGTGAAAAAAAAGTTTTTTAATGAAAAACCTGCCCGCCATTCATTTTTTGTGTTGCTAACCTTAAGAAAAGGAATCTAAGTGATAATAATTGGTTTTTTGTCCCATTTGAATGAAATTGAATAAAAAACCTGCCCCTTCAATTGTTCCCTTGGACCGTTACACACCCAGTCATCTCTAAAATACAAAATCTACCCATAACGCTTTCATTTTAATGCGAGGAAGTAGGAATTTCATCTTTATTTAGTGAATGTTACTCATCGGCATCGAAATAATCGTAAATATTCGAATAATCCCAAAAAATAACGACCATAGATCTTTTTTAAAATTAGGAGGAAATCGAAAGAACAAAACGAAACCAGTTTAGCCAACATAACAACGAAGTATTGAAAGATGGCGTTTGACCAAAGTTTTTTTTTCGAACAAAGATGTGTTTTATTATGATTAAGTCGGTCTTTTGATAATAAAAAGCGTTAATATTTTCAAAGCAATTCTAAAACTTCTAGGTAAGCCCTAATATCAATTATTTCCGCATTTAAAAACCATTTTAAAATCCTAAATTTCATGAGAAAAAACGAAGCCTGTAATAATCGCCATGATCACAAAAGCATTTTAGTGATCAATGAAATTGAAACCAATTTCCATTAAGCATTTTCACGGAATTACCTCGTTCTTTCCCTTAGTCCCTTGTGTAAATATTCCCCGCTTTTCAAAATTCAACTGAAAATGTGAATATTACGCTGTTCAGGTCAAGGACTGTAGGCTTTACAATGCAGTGTCAAGTTCCCTGTACTTCCTTACTTAGATGACATCCTCATTAATAGGTCTTTTTAATTTTTTTTTTTCCATTTTCATTCCATCAATAACTAATTCCAATGATTTTGTTTTAACAGCTATAATTATTAAACTTAGGGTCCAATAAAAATGATGGCCACTGCTGTTCATAAAAACGGCGTCCAGTCATTAGCTAATGGAAGCCACCATTTAGATATGAATTCTGTAGAATGTGTTTCTAGTTCGATTAAAGAAGAAGAAACAGAAATGACAGATAATAAACCAATGGAAGAGGAACAGGAACAGCCAATAATCGATATAACAATTAATAATGTTGTATGTAGCTTCAGTGTTCGTTGTCATCTTAATTTAAAACAAATAGCTACACAAGGTGCCAATGTTGAATACAGAAAAGAAAATGGGGTAAGATTTTTTGGTTTTATTGAGGAAAATGATTTTTTTTAAAAAAAAATTAATAACTGCAACCGTATTATTTATTCAAAGCACAGGTTTGCAGTTTGATGCGATCATAAAGATTAAAAATCGTAAAATAATAATGTATGAAGTTTATGGTGTTTATGGTTTTTATAGATGGTAACCATGAAACTTAGAAGGCCTTACACTACAGCTTCAGTGTGGTCATCAGGGAAAATAACCTGCACTGGGGCTACAAGTGAGGAATATGCCAAAATAGCAGCCCGCCGTTATGCAAGGTGTTTGCAGAAACTAGGATTTGATTGTCGCTTTAATAACTTTAGGGTTGTAAATGTCCTAGGAACATGTTCCATGCCTTTCGGTATTAAGATAAATGGATTCTCAGCTAAATATCCTAAGGAAGCTGAGTAAGTGACTTAAATATTAATGAATTTTATAAAGGCGAGGGTGGAATATTAACTTGATTGTTTTTGCAGGTATGAACCAGAAATTCATCCTGGTGTTACTTATAGGTTGAAAGAACCAAAAGCAACGCTAAAAATATTTTCAACAGGAAGCATTACAGTCACTGGTGAGTTTTTTTTTGTGAAGTGATTTGTGTTCATGCTAATGTGTAAAGTTGTGCAATGCTTTAACCTTATTAGGTTACAGTTTGCAGAGAACTGTGAAAGATAAAGATAGATCACCCGTGTAAATTCTTAAAATATGCAACTTTGTTTACATGTAGATAAGTTATAGATAAAAAATTTTGAGTCATGCTATTATTAATAACTCATTTTTGCAATAAAAGGAATATTGATGGGTTCATCGACTGAGATGAGTACAGTGACAGAAAAAAAATTACCTTTGCTTAGAGGTTATTGTAAAGATATTTATTTGAAATGATTGGCAGTATGATAGCATAGAGTTAGGCAGACTTTAATTAAGGTCAGAGCCACTGTGATGCTCATTAAATTTTAGGCACATCATTAAGGAGATGCTTTTCAGTCCTTGTGGAAGCTCCTCTTAGCATTCAGGGTTCGTTTTGAATCGAAATCTAATTCCGGCATCGAAAATTTTTTTCAGGTTATGGCTCTTAGCCTCTCTTGCTACAACTCTCTAACTAATTCTGCCTTTTATTTTCCAGCTCCCCGTGTTGCCTCAATCGCCGCAGCAATCGAACACATTTATCCTCTAGTCGAAGAATTTAAAAAAGAGCGCACAAAAGAAGACGAATTAGAAATGCTTAAAAAACAGAAGAAATTAAACGGAATGAAAAAAGTAAAAGAAGAGGAGGAAACGGAATTTCTTCATCATTTCCCAGAGGCTCAAGAACCGGAAAATAGCGACGAAGATTCGGATTTAGCAATTGATGAATCGGTCGGCGCGTAGGTCTCTAATTATTATTTCTTTCGCATCTCTCTCTCCACCTTTTCTCTCTTTGTTTACTTTTTTTTTCATTTTTTTTTCTATAAGCATTTATTTTATGTCATGATGTGCGACATTATTATTTTTTGGCATTCGACCAATCGTTTTGTAATTTAATTCTCTGGAAAGAGGATTGAGTAATTTAGAAAAAAAAACGTGGTTTGTGTTAATTGCCGATTTTTTTTATAAAATCAATTTATAAAAAAAAAATAAGTTTTCTTCCACAATCATGTTATTATTAGTAAAATTTTTTTTTTTAAGTTTCAAAATCGGCAATTATAATCCAATTTAGCTAATTGTTAATTATTACGTGGAAATATATTTTTTAAATAGACTGCAGACCATTTAAATATCGACCAATCGCAAACGTGCAGGTTTAGTCGAAAATCAAAGGAAATTCGGCTTCGCTGTAGGTTATTAATTTTTTTTTGATTTGGCTCGTTTCATTTTTCTTGGTTTAAGTTCCTTTTTGTAAGCAAAATTTTGATTATTTTTATTATTAAGAAAAATTTTTTGTAAAAAATATTTTATTTCTTATTGTAATCAATTTAGGGATGTAAAAATGATCGGTGCCACGAGATTTGAGGTGAAAAGCACTTTGCCAATGGTAAATTTTCAGGATTTTTAAGACGAAATCCCATTTTGTTCATTCCCATGGGTTGTGCGCATGAGAGAATATCTTTGTGTGGATTTAGTCCCTTCTGCGCACAAAAAATAAGCTCTGAGCATTCGTTTTGGGCATTAGTATTTTTTTTGCCCATGCTTTTTATGAAAAAATTACTTGGACTATTATAATTTATCGAGCTTGATTCTGCTTCAGAAGCGGATTGGGGAATTCAAATTTGCGTTCCCTAATAGCTCGGTCTGCTTCTTGATCTTGCAAAAGTAAAATTTGGCCCAAAAATTAATCTTTAGCGTCTGAATCATAATCTTGTGGTATCAATTTTTTAAGTCAATAATTTTTTTCAAGGATTTCAAAAAATCCGCCACCACTGCTCACTTTTCATTTCCCTTTAGATTTATTATTATTATTAAGACAATCTGTTGTTTCGTAACGGAGTCGCATCCGGACATATCCGTCTGTAGGAAAATAAATTTTTTTTAAAAAAAATGGCGCCCGTCTTGGGGCATTATTATACGTTGCGTAAAAACAAATTTAAATTTTGACGAAGTGCCTAGCGGTAGTCAAATTAAAAGTTTTTAATTAAACAGCAATTGTAAAACATAGCCGAATGTAAAATAAATATGGCTGCCTCGAAATTATTGAATTTTTAGAGTTATTGCGACAGCACTGCATTGTGCGCATGCGTTTAGTGCACAAAATGCATGAAATGCATTCTGCGCATGTGTCTTATGAGTAGATAATTACTGCGCATGCTCAGATTCAACGATTAGACAATAACTGCCAAAACTTAAAATTCTTTAAATATCCAAAAATTCTTTTAAATTTTTTAGAACTGGACCGTTTAGGGAAATTTGAAACATTCAACTTAAGAACTGTAAAAATATGTAATTAATTTGCAGAGTTGAATATATTTAGACCACAAAAGAATTTGAACTCTTTTGTCAGAAATAGGCTTCGATCAAATTCAAAATTTTCTTCTAAAATAAAAGCGGACATTTTGCTGTCATGGACATCCTTGTCCTAATCGGCCACTCAACTTGATATTATTTAAAACATGTTCCAATTTACGCACCGTATACTTAATTTTCCATTTTTTATTAATTTAAAAAATGAATTGCTGATTGTGGCAGAAAATATTAAAAAAAACTTTTTTAATAAAATTAAAAAAATAAATAAATAAAAATTATGACGTAGAAAGAGAAATGAAAAATATTGTGGTGTCTTTTTGTGTTATTATGAAAATGTCTCAAAGTATTTATAAAATTAAAAAAAAAAAAACAAAAACAAACCAGCAGGTAACAATTTATTAGTGCAAATCAATTATTTAAAAAAAAAAATTATTACAATTATTATTGATTTTTATATAAATGTCAATTATTACAAGTTAAACAAAAAAACCTTGCCTTTTTAATAAATTATTATTATTTTTCAATCAATTTCTCTTTTTATTAATTTAGGTAGCGTTTATTGCTTGTATTTGTTATTATGTACAAAAAAAATTGATTTAGATTTTAGAGTTAGTGTGAAATAGTTTTCACAATTAGATGGTATATTTGTGCGTCTCGGCCTATTTTCCCCCCTTGCATTGTTCCGGCCTAATTTTTTAGTTAGGAACCCCTCCCGATTTATTTATTAAATTAAAAAAAAAAAATGTCGCTTCGTTTACTAACCAAAGAAAAAACGTGCAAAAAAAAAAAGAATATTGTTTTGAGAACCGTGTTGAAACGGTCAATTTAAATGTCAATTTTTTTAATTATTCTTATTGTAATAAAAATGTCGGTATTGTTACCTGCTGCTGAATTAAGTGACTTTTTCTTTTTTGTTTTGCGACATTTTTTTTGCGAAGAAAAAAAATTTGTCGTTTTTCGGATTAAATAGGCTGTTTTTTTCCTCTATGTTAGTTTAAAGAAAAAATCGATCTGTATTAGATTAAATAAAATACTTTTGTTTCGCAAATTCCGAAAAAAAAAAAATAAGAATGAATGATCGTAAAATTTTTTTCGAATTATAAAGGAAAATAATTAAATAAAAGCGGAAAAAAAATTTCGAATAATTTGTATACTTTATTGAAAACACTTCTTTAGGTGTATTTAGTTTATTTTTACTCGGGCAGTGTTTCTTTTTGTAAATTTTATAAGAAAAGTTGTGCCTCTAAATCTGTATCCATTATTTGTTCAGAGTGAAGAAGTAATTGAAGAATTGATATTGGGCAAGTCTTAGAGGCATTTTCGCATATTTGCGGAGCGTGGGGTGTAAGTGCCTTGAACAACACGAGAATAATATCTTCTAATATGGTCCGGTTCCGCGACAGCCGCTCTATTTCGCACTGAAATCGCAAAATGCAGTTTGGGCCATCGTAGCCAAAACTGAAAAATTTAAAAAAAAATTGTATAACTCTAAATTTCCTCCTATTAATGCAACACTAGCGCTATCCAACTGCCAAAAAAGAAACTTTGGCGTTGCAGTCGCATCTACACTAGCGCTCCTAGCAGAACTATAAATCAAACCCTCACCTTTCAATCATCTTCCTTAATTTTTTAATCATTCCTTTTCTTTCAATCTCTTTTTTACTTCTTTTCATTCTTTTATTTTTTTTTCTTATTATAAAATGTTCCATATGGGGATCCCAGTAAATGACTGGCACTGGCGTAGTTGTCGGCTTTGGCCTATCAAGAGCTACTTTTTCTGGGAATGGATAACCATACTCGAATTCAATGAAATGGCCAAAGCCTTGAGGTAAATCTTTAGGTAAAAATGTCGTCATGGCAACTGTTACCTAAAATTTAAAAATTCTAACAATTTTTACCCGACCCAAAAAATAAAAATAATAACTTACCATGAATTGTGCGCCTTTAGGAAACCTTAAATGACGTTTCTGCCTGTGAGAATAAATTCCAAAATTGCAATAAACAAGGCAGTAAATTAAAAAATATTTCAAGTTCATTTTCCAGACGATTCGTAATTGCTACTAATATTTAAATTAATATGGCGCGACGATTCCGAGCCTGAAATCGTGATTTATTAATTTACTGTGTGTATGATTTTTTATTTGAGGAAAAGGATGAATGACCCATTAGAGGAAAAAAGACGTGTATTTATTGAGGCGGCAAAATTTGAGTCGGTTTCCCCCATTAAAATAAATTTTTTAGATTATTCACAAAATTCTTTTTATTGATTTTCTTGTACCATTTTAAAAATAGAAAATCCGCATTCAGGATATAAAGTAGCGCAGTCTTGATTTACTGAACGATGAGCTCTTCTATATATTTTATCTTCATGAGTTTCATGCTCTTCATCTTCATCGTTTATCCTGAAAATAAGAAAATTTTAAAATTAGATTTAAATCGAGATGTATTTAAAAAGGGCATATCTCCCATAATCCAAACCTGTCTTCTTACCAGAATACTTTATGCAGAATTTCAGTTACAAAAGATTTTTTAGACGCTGTACGTTGTCCTGATTCGCATAAAGCTCTTAACACGCAGTGTTTCCCATTCATCCCACTACTAAAAATTTCAAAAGGTTATTTATTAAGAAAAACTTTACCACCAGGGTCGCTAGTGAGTTCGCGACTGCAGCGACACCAGCGGTGAAGTTTTGCGTTAACACAAAATAAGTATTAATCCCAAAGCAGAAAGGTAGTACAAATTTTATTTAGCCTACTTACGCTTTTTGCCACAAGGCCTCTAATTTTAAAAAAACGCTTCTCTTAAACCTTTGATGTCTTTCTTTTTCAATTAATTTACCGGGATCGTCTGGCAATCTCCAAGCTGTATGTGTTGAAAATCCGAATCTAAATATACTGACGACCGGAGTCATTAACAAAGTTAAACTATAAACCATCTAAAAAATAATTTTCTTTTAAAACTCCAAAAATAATTTTCAAAAAATATATTTGCTTAGCTCAGCAAAGGTTTATAAAGAAGCGTTTTCTTTTCTCGGGCTTTCATGTTGCTCTTTTCTACGTACACACGCTAAAACGCTTCTAATTTATTAAAAATCTCCCTCTTTAATCGGGGAATTTCCCTAGAATCAATCTTGGGCTTCGTTGGGGAGTTCATATGCTACTGCAGCAGTCATTTGAAAAGTAAACCTGTCAACTACTTCGGGGATTGAGGGCTCGCAGCAAAAAGCTAACTAGAAAAATAATTAACAGTAAAAGCTCTATTATCAAGATATTCCTCTATTAAAAATTTCCATAACCCAGCAAAGAATTTGGTTAATGATTCCAACAATTACTTACACATGCAATAAAGCCTCCAATTTTTTATAAACACTTCTTTTAAATATTTGATGGTTTTTTTTCTGGGAATATATCATTGGATCATCAGGTAACCTCCAAGCAAGACCGCTTGTCATCCCAAACCTAAATAGATCCACGACAGGGCGTAAAAGATAAGTGTTGCAATAAACCAACTAGAAGAACATAAAGTTTTTGAAAGAGACGGAGAAATTTTTCTTTTTTTATTTAAAAAAAAACAAAAATTGCAAAGCCCAGCCAAAAAGGAGATACAAATTTTAAACCCTAAAGCAACCAAATTGTTTGCTGAGCTATGCAATAAATTAAACACCACATGCTAATCCCTTTTCATGCATTTTAAATGAAAAAAACATTACTTACAAATCTAATATCATAGCTAAATTGTCAAAGATTCCAAATTTATTATTTAATCTAACTCCTCTTTTTGTCCGTAAAGAATTTGAGGGATGATATAAATTATTAAAAAATGATAAATGAGATTTTATGTAGGAATCCATGACAGGGGAGGTATTTTTATTTCTTTTAACTCTTCGATGAACTAAATATTGCCTTGCATCTGTTGGAAGTGGCCAGGCAACTCCTATAGTGGGCCCAATGTCTATTTCGTTTGGTGCTTCAATTCTTGGTAAAAGCTCTATAGCTAACTGTGTAATAAACAATTACCATCTGATTTTTTTCTTACATGAAAAAGGAGTAAAAATGGATTGTTTTAATGAAGAAATTGAGCTTACCTGTAGAGAAGATCCTTTAGGAAATATGATGTAACGTTTTTGTCTAGAGTGGCATTCATTACTTGTTATACTTGATACATTTTCACTGTTTCTCTGAACGCTGATAATCTCATTTGCTTCACAGTAACTTAAAAATATTAGCAGAATAACAGACACCTTCATTGCTGCGGTTTTTTATTCAACATGAATCGATGTAAATAAAAGACTCGGATTAATAAATAGCGGCGAGAGGATCGACGTGCTAGACTAATTAAGCTCATTATTAACAATACAAGTCGAAATTAATTTAATTGACACCTTCTGACCGTTAAATAACGGTTGAATTTACTATAATTTTTTTCAGTATGAATTTTCCGCCATCAATTTTTCATGAAAATGGTGCCAACCGTTTCACCGCAAAATGGCGTCCAATCTCCGAAAGGAGATTGTTATTTTTTCTTACATTTTAATTATCTTTCATTTTGTACAATTGACTCGAACCAGTGATACATTTCGAGAAGAATTATATATCAAACCTTTAAGCAGTGGACATGTTTATTCATACTTTCAATTTACGACTGTTTTAAACACAGGCGGACAAACGAATCCATGTAAGTTTCTAACCTAACTTTGAAACATAAACATTTCGAATTTAATCCTACCGGCTTTTGATTATTTTAGATCAACATTGTCATTTATTTCCTCGAGCCTTAGGAGAAATAATAACGAGGTATAATGTCGAAGAACTTCATATTAGTCTTACGGGAGGTCTTTGGAGACATGAAAATTGGGGATATCCTGTTAATGATGCCTCACCCGGTGCTGAAATTTGGGTTTGGTTCAAGAATGGAACTCAAAAGTGAATAAATTAATCAATTTTACTTGAATCCATTAAACGATTATTCTAATTTTGAATTTATTTCAGTATTGATGAAACTTGGAAGGAACTGACATCAAGTTTATCTGGTTTATTATGCGCTTCTTTAAATTTCATCGATAATTCCAATAGTATGAGCCCTGAATTTAGTTTCCGTCATACTGGTGTGATTGACGGTAAGGAAGATCCTTCTCTACTTCGTTATGGGACTCTTCCTCAAGAAATAGTCTGCACAGAGAATTTAACTCCATGGAAAAAGCTTTTACCGTGTGATTCCAAAAAAGGCTTAGCAACTTTATTGAACGCTGGATATATTCACAACACTAATTATCATTCATTAGGAATACATGTGAGAAATATATGCAGGGATAAAACATGTAAAGAAACATCAATTGAATTACGTCAAACAGTTTCACTCGTCTATGATTTAGTTATTTTAGAATCAGGAAATCAAGACTTTTCAATTCGAAAATTATTCGGGTGTGGATTGCAAAGTGCATGCCCATTAGCAGATGAAAGTAAAATATATTTCGACGTGACAAGTAGTGCGGATTTTCCATTCGAATTAAATCCACCACCTACAACAACTACATTTTCAGAAAGAGGAGGTTACCGATCAGAAATAGCAGTTTATGATGTGAAGGAAATTAATAAGATGTTTAATATTGCATTGACTTATAAGAAAAGCAATATCCAAAGGATGAAATTTCCACCTTTGCTTCATGCTAACAGGTTTATATCAGGATATGGCCAGCAAAAGGGTGGAATTGTATCAAGGATTTTTAATAGACATTGGAAACCGATAAATGTGATTATTTTAGAAAATATTCCATGGTTTGTGCCTGTGTATTTACATACACTAAAAATTGTTTCAAATGGTATTGAAATTAAACCAGGTACGTGAAAATATGTTAAGTAAGAAACTAGGATTTCTCCGTTGTTTTATTAATTGGCGTAGGGATGTGGCGACCCCATCGCCCAGTGGTTAGCCACTGCAATTAGCCAAAAAAGAGGAAAGAGCTTGTTGAATTTGCAGCTCTGCCAGCATTAGCTCAAGACTAAATTTTTACTAATAATTATTTTCTTTTAGATGTTGTTAAATACATTCCTGGAAAACAAAGACTGCATGCAACTTACTTAGAATTATTAGTTCAGTTACCGCCAAGATCAACCACAGAAGTTTCAATAGAATTAGATTATGTATTTTTAAAATGGCAGGAGTATCCTCCTGATGCTAGTCACGGATTTTATATTGGTTCGTCAATTATCACAAGTTTACTGCCTTTAGCTAAAAATTATACTGGCATTCCTCAGGATGAATCGTATTTTAGTTCTAGGTAAGTGAAATAAATACTTTTTGAATAATTTTTTTTATTGTTAAGTAATTCATTTTCTTATTTTCAGTTTTAATGCATCAAGGGATGGTTATTTAATCCAGCTGCGAACAGAATCTTTAATCATTACACTTCCAACTCCGGATTTTAGTATGCCTTACAATGTAATTTGTTTGGCTTGTACTGTAGTTGCCCTTGCTTTTGGGCCTATTCATAATATAACTACAAAAAGGTAAATTTTAGTTGGAGTGGTCATTTCTTTAAAGAGGAAAAATTTATTCATTTTAATTTTGGTTTCAGATTACGAGTCAGAGAAATTAAAAAATCACAAGGAATTTTGTCTGTACTATTTGGCAAAGTAGTTAGTCTGCTGCCTTTAAAGAAAAAAGAATCCAAAACTGAACCTGATGAAGCTACTAAAGATGAGGAGAAAAAAGAAGCTGCTGATCAGTAGTACTTACGCTAGTCAATTTCTTGTATTTAAACTCTGATCTCATAATTTGAATTAAATGGAAGGTTCAAATTCAACTTAAAAACATCATACTTTAGATATTTATTATAGAAAACGGATTGATTTGAAACGCTAATAAATTTTTTATTTAAATGAGCGATCTTTAATTTTTTGATGGATTCCTTTTTTTTGCATTTTCAAATAACTCTATTTCAGAACGCACATTGTAAACAAATATGGCCGCCAGTGAAAACCATTAGTTTGAAGTGCTGCATTTTTTTTGTTCATTTCGTTGCATCTATTGAAAAAAATCTTACAAAGTAAGTATCGAAGATGATTTTCAAGACTTGTGCGGGTTGCTCCACTCGCCTTCGGCTCGTTCCGCAAACCCCCGCACTCGTCTTAAAAAACCTCATTTTAGAACCTTATTATGTAATATACTATTGATTGATAAAAAGCAAAAAAAATTATATTCACCCCTCAGGTTAATCCAATGGTTATTGGTGATTTATTATTAATTATTCGCATTCGTTGTTAGAATTATTTATTCCGTTTATTTCTCTTTTGCTAATTTCACCTGCCTGATGAATTCTTTAGCGTGAGCTTATTTTAAGATTAATTTTCACTTATATTCTTAGGAACTTATCTCCGCTTAATTAGCTGTGGAAAGTTTAGGAGAAACTGTATCTTTGCACAAATGATAAAACATTCAAGTAATTTAAATTATTATATTTGCTTTTTTACAGAAGCCCAGGATTCTGTATAGTCACACTCTGAAAGAAGATCTCATTTCCTCGCAAGATGAAATAGCTGCAGCTTGTTTAACCAATTGTACATCAATGCTGGATGACAATTTCTGGTGGGAGAACCTGAATTCGGCTAGAAAGGGTGAGTTTATTTTTTTATCATTTAAAATTACAATCATTTTTTTCATGTACACTTCACTTCACATAAAAAAATTGCATGGAATGAAAAAATTTCCATCAACAGTCTTTATTTAAATTAAAAGGCACGTCACTCAAATAATTTTAAAAAACCTTGCACTAAATTAAATTTATCAGTTTCTCTAAAAAACATTCTCAAACTAAATTAGTTAACTTTTTTTTTAAACTTTGGCAAACAATGAGTATATAACAATACTGACGAAAGCAGTTAGTATGCCTAAATGAGATAAATAATTTTTAGATGCTAAGCTAGGATCTCCCCTTTGATTTCCATACGATGATGTTCTTTGTGATGAACATGACTTGCTGCAGTCTTCATCTTCGCAAATATCACATAAAGTTGCCATTCTTGGCTCGTAAAATGCCCTTGCTCTTCTTGATGAATCGTAGTAATCGTATACAGTTACTGGTACTGGTTTTTGATGAGCTACTTTATGTGTTCTAAATGCTGAGACTGTAGGGCAATATTCTTCCTTTGTCATCTAAACAAAAAATAAATGTGTTGAGGTTTGAAAATAATTAAGGAAATCGTCAAAGAGATTTTGTTTTATGTACCTTGTCAAAATATAGCATGACTACAGTATCACCGTCTTTGGTTTCTACTCGTTTTACATTTGGACTATTTCTGAGACTAGGAAGTGCATCAGAGTCTACGCTGAAACCTGATGGTAAAGTCACTTCCATCACAGCCATGTTGCTTTCATTTGTTTCCCGTGTCCCGATAAAACTAAAAATTAAATGAGTTTAGATAAGAAAGGATGTTTTTATGGCAAGGAATCGTACATTTTTCCATTTATTTTAAATGTTAACAAATCGTCATAAGTTAACGGAATGAAAAAGTCAAGCGTGGGAAAGGTGATGTTTTGATGAAATTCTGAGAATTAACCATTTTGTAGACTTCACGTCATATCATGTGCTTTTGCCAACCTTTGAAAAATCCGTTGTAATCAAACAATTTAACAGCTAACCTAATTTGGTTACGTCATAATTATGACAAGAATTGGATTTTATATTTGAATTTAATTTGATTGCTGCCGTTTTGTAATTAAAAAAATGAGATTTAACAGAGATTTGATACTAATTCGATTTTGAATTAAAACGGAGATTTTTATTTTCGTAAGTTGGTAGTTGGTAGTCTTGTCTGAGACGAGTGACGATCGGTTGAAGACGGAAACATCTGTCGTTTGTTCAATTTACCGGTTCTGGTTTATTTTTACAGGAAAGTGTTTTTATTGTGTCGCGAATTTATATTAAAGCAATATAATTCGTTATTTAATTGTGTTTAAGGAAAATGATGGAGTTTTTATGTGAGAAAATAGCATTTAAAGTCCGATTTCAGAAATGGCTAAGGGATGTCTGTCATGGCGTCCTTGAAAATTGATTGAATGTGAATAAGGTAAGAAAAATGTCGGAATGTCTCAAAATCATGAATGGATGTTTAGTTCAATGCGATTTTCGTGCATATTTATTGCTCCCAATAATTTTTTCTCTAGTATATTTTATCGTGTTCAACTAGTTAGTTAAAATTTATTTCATTTTATTTTAAACCCTGAACGTGTGTGGACTTGTCTAATTTGTCTATGTCACATCTTTTTATTCTGGGTTTTATCTTTCTTTTTTTTCGTTATTTAATGTGTTTAAGGAAATCGATGGAGTTTTTAATGTGAGAAAATAGCATTTAAAGTCCGCTTTCAGAAATGGCTAAGGGACGTCTGTCATGGCGTCCTTGAAAATTGATTGAATGTGAAAAAGGTAAAAAAAATGTCGGAATGTTGCAAAATCATGAATGGATGTTTAGTTCAATGCGATTTTCGTGCATATTTATTGCCCCCAATAATTAATTTTAATTTTTTTTTCAGTTGGAAACGGTGCATGGAGATGCATGGAGAGGGGGATGATGCATGGAGAAACTGATGGTGGACGGGGATGCTGTAAGGATCTCCTGCTGAAATGGTAAGTTCATTTTATTATTATTTACTCACCCTGAACAAATGGAAACTTGCAAATGATTCGAGTCTGAGTTTTTGTCGACTTGAGGATCTAATGTGAACAAAGGCCAAGCTCCTGTTACATTCAAATTATAACGGTATGAGACCTGAACAATTGCAAAACCATTTCCTGTTGCAGTTATATTGATATGTCGAACTTTTCTTGGCAACTGAAAATTTTTTTAATTAATTATTCAGCCAATGCATTATAACAACCACTTCTTTCGATACCACTTACCTCATGTTTTTGTAAGATCATAGCTTTAGATGAATCAACATTAATTGTAGTTTTTGCTGTACTTCCTGCATTATATGAAAATTCAACGTTAATATTAACATTTGGTGACGAAATCCTTTCTGATAATTTAGCCAGTGCGTAAATTCCAATAACAGTGTCTTGTGTTGATGCAAATCCTCCTTCGCTGTTTCTTTGGGCAACCATCCACTTCATTATTGGTAATGCATCTTGCACTAATCCTTTTTCTAAGTATGTTAACATAGCGTAAGCTGTCATTTCAACTGAAACTCCATTTGGTATTTCATAATACCAAGGATTTTTATCATTTTTAGGAATAGGCTTGCTCCACCATTTCAATTCTCCGTTTCCTTGTGCTTTTTGTTCCAGTAAGTGAAAAGCTTGGTCTTTAGCTGGATGGTTGGCTAATTGTAAAGCGTAGCTGACAATAGAAATGGTGTATGGATCTTCAAGGCCTTGTAAATTTCTAACGATGTAGTCAACAGCTTTGTCAATTGTGTTTCGGTGAACTTGGTTGAATTTCTGGAAAAGAAAAATTTGTTTTACGGATTAAGAGTGTTGAGGCTAAAGGGTGCTCTGGTAAAATGATGTGTTTGTTAAACAGAATTTGAAATATTAATTATATTTATACCTGATTTTCTAAGAAGGCAATTAGAGTGAACGCTGTCAATGCAAGACCTTTAGCTGCACCTCCTTGCATATCACGATGGCTTACATGGCCAACTTCTGGGAAACTGCCATTAGCAGCTTGATTAGTGTGCAACCAGTGTAACGCATCTTGAATAACTTTGTCTTCTATGTTTATATATGGAGCTGCTTGTCTGAATGATTTAGCCACAAAAGCAGTTAACCTAAAATTTTATTTTTTTTAAAAAAAAATTAGTTTCCAATTGAAACAAACTTTTTTTTTTTTAAATTGAGTTTGCTTACCATGTGCTGCCATTTGGATCTGATTTACCAAAAGCACTAAAAGACCCATCATCTCTTCTATAAGTTAATTCTTGCTGATATCCAGTTTCTAAAAATTTCATCGCTTTTGACTGAATAGCTGGAGTTAGCTGGCGTGTGTTTTGTAAATAATTCATAATTACAATATTGGGCACAAAATTTAACATGTTTTGCTCTCCACAACCAAACGGCATTTTTAATAAATTTTGAAGATTGGGTATGCTAGGCCCGAGTAAGTCTCCTACTGCTGAAATTTCTACATTTTCAGATCCTGTCACGATATTATTTGGCATGTCTAACGTTATGTTCGTTTTAAATTCATTCGTATTTCTGAGATCAACGAAAATAGCTTTGTTTCTGTATTGAGTTTCTCCTTCAGCTTTGACTAATAGTTTTCTGTCTACGCCATCTCCTGCTAGTTTGCTAGTAGCTGTGACTTTGATGCTAATGTAGCCGAGAGTTTTGGGCGTTATCATGAATGCTAATGAAGCTCCGTTGTTGGCTTTAACTCGTACGGTTTTCTTTCTGTATAATTCTAGGCCTGAAATAGAATTAGAAATTTTTTAGTCATGTTGAGAAAGTTTTTTTTTTTTTGAAATTTGGAAGAGCTTACTTGGAGTTTCGTTGACATCATTCGAAACATCTGTAAATTCGAATTCCCCTTCGTTTTTCAATGTTACTTCAGCTGTTACATCTTCATCGAAATAATTAAAAACAACGATCGGGATTGAAACAACTTCCCCGCGGATGACAGAATAAGGGAGATCTAGAGATACGAAAAATGGGCGGAAAACTTTGACTTTAGTTGGAGCTTCTACCAAGCCAAGACCGAAAACTGGATCTACTGAAAATCCGGTGATGACCCAAGATGTGATTGTATCTGGGACTGTTGGCTTCAAGAGCGCTCTTCCATCATACCTAAAATTTTTAAAAAAGTAATAAATTGAGGAAAAAAATAATTTAAAAAGGAAATTAGCTAAGCGAAGGAGCCACAAAGCCGAAAAATACACAAAAATTATTTTTAGCTAAAAATTTTGGCTTGAGCCAGTCAAAAGAAATTAATTATAACTTTTCTTTAACTAATACTAAAAAGACTAAAAACTAAAAAAAAGAAAAAGAGGTGATCATACCCAGAAGTGACATTTGTGAAAAGCCACGTAGAAGCAACATCATGCATAAGAAACACTCTTGGATGTTCCCAAACGGGAGCAGGAAGGCGAGAGAAAGCATAAGGCCCTGCAAGTGGGGGTCGCAATTTCGATCTAAATCTCACTGCTGGGCCAATATCAGGTTTGACAACAACATCTTGTCCAGGCGGTAATATCG
This sequence comes from Liposcelis brunnea, assembly GCA_023512825.1. Taxonomy (NCBI): domain Eukaryota; kingdom Metazoa; phylum Arthropoda; class Insecta; order Psocodea; family Liposcelididae; genus Liposcelis; species Liposcelis brunnea. Next base: position 8,683,955 of record CM042070.1, on the reverse strand, counting down.
GACGGTTTGTCGGTCTAAATTCAGCCATTATTTTTTTCCCCTCTCTACTATACGACCATCCTATGGATTAATTAAAACATTTTAATTAAATAAAATGTCTTAAATAAATCTCTCGATGGTTTGTTTTTGTTATTTTCGACCAGTACCGTCGTCTGGTGGCCTTTTTTAAAATCATGCAAGCGTTAGGAAAGATAGAAATAGGAAGAACATGCGCAAGCAGTATGTACAGAGCTGTTGGCTTATGTTTTTTTTAAAGACTTACGGTTTGCGGGTTTCCAGAATTGAGCCAAGCTTGGATTATAGTATAAGATAGGCCTACCTGTTTTTAGGCGAGAAAAAAATCAAACGTGCTAAAAACAGAGTGACCATAATTTTTAAAGATGGATACGGGAATGTCAAGAGATTGAAAGGGGTGAACTACAACTTTTCCCTAGTTTCAGTTTCCTTAAAATTTTTTTTTAGACAAGTCGTCAAAAGTCTAATGTTTTTATGGAAATTCATAATAGTCCTTATTTCTATAAGCTGCAAAAATTTTATTCAGAGTTCATCCTGAATAAGAAAAATATTGTTTAAAGTTTCCTCTTCAAATTTTTTTTCTGTGCTTTTGAAGTTTTCCAAAAACTTTTGTGTGGTGCAAATAATTCTGTGGTTTTGGAACATTTTCCCTTGGAAAAATTGGCTCCATGAGCAAAAATTATCAAAAGATGTTCAATCAGCAAAAAATTATTATGAAAAGATTTGCTTGACTAGAAAAAGTTATGAAAAGATTTGCTCGACAAGAAAAAATTATGAAAAGATTTGCTCATTAAGAAAAAATTATGAAAAGATTTGCTCGTCAAGAAAAAATGATCAAAAGATTTGCTCGACAAGAAAAAATTATGAAAAGATTTGCTCGACAAGAAAAAATTATGAAAAGATTTGCTTGTCAAGAAAAAATTATCAAAAGAATTGCTCGACAACAAAAAATTATCAAAAGATTTGCTCGACAACAAAAATTATCAAAAGATTTGCTCGACAACAAAAAATTCTGGTAAATTTACTGAAAACTAAAAATACTGAAGCAATTAAATTTGGCCAAAAAATTATTTGATTTTAATGAATCCTTGAAAAGTCTTTATTATTTTTTCCCTGAGAAGATCCTGAAGCCCTGATAGAATTAAATTTAAGAGACAAGATTGTTATTTAGTTTCTTGTATTAATGTTTTACTTTTTTGTCTTTTTTTTGTCTTTGAATTTTTGGAAAAAGTAATTTTATGGTCACTCTGGCTACAAAAATCCGCAGTGAAATTTTCCCTTTCGCCATTTTAAGCCTAGCACCTTAATTGAAAATCACACTCCCCTTGTAAATGAATCCTGCCTACCCTATATCGAACGTCTCCCATAGCCACGTTTCTGGGAAATTATCCCTTATTCGAATTTCTTCTTGACTTTTTCCCAAAACTGCAAATTTACGACCAGCAACTTTTCCAATTCGAGGAGCCCCCCCATGCCTCAGGTAGTATCTCATGTAGTAAACTGCGAGAAGATTAGAAAACGAAAAAAAATTTTAAATTTCATACCCAGATTCGATAGAATCCCAAATCCAGGTTTCTGGAAAATTGTGCCTGATTTTAATTTCCTCTTGAGGTTCTGAAACTGTTTCGCCGGCAATCGAAGCTACTTCTAATGCATCTTCTTCTGCTTCTACTACTAAACCCCTGAACCATAACTGCTCGTACTCAACTACGTGAAACACAAATTTTATCTTAAATAATCTCCGTACCCTGAATGGATCGAATCCCAAAGCCAGGTTTCTGGGAAATTCCGCCTTATCCGAAAAGCTGGCGATTCAGATACCGAATTGCCAAAAGCAGCGTTAGCGATTTGTACCGTTTCTTCCACCATAGGAACCATAGTAGCCATAGGACCCATAGATCTGTAGTAAACTATATGCACATAAATACGTTAGAATTTTTTAAATGATCATACCCTGAATCTACGGAATCCCAGAGCCATGTTTCTGGGAATTTTTGTCTTATTCGAACAGCGGGTTGGTCAATAGCTGAGCTTGCGTAGCCTGCGCCACTTGCCGCGGGGACAGCTGCAAAAGCATTCATTGGGATTCCACCTCCGCCGATCATCTCGAAATTATCAAAGTTAGATCTGTAGTAAACTGAATCGTGATACCATCACGTTATTAGTTTTTATTTTTAATAAGCTGGAAAGGGGAGAAAAAAAATCTCCCTCAAAAAAATGATTTAATCGATTAATTAATTTGAAGGTTATTGATGTTCCTGCTAGTTTATGAAAAACCTTGCATGACCCTTTGAATTAGTCAAAAATGGCTTATTAGTATCCTGCTAGGGATATTTTTTTGACAATTACTTTAAAAAAAATTATGTCCCCATTTTTGTTGATCATGCCGTGAATTGAAATTTTTCGCTCGAGGAAAATTTGAGTTTTCTATAAATTAATTTATTAATGAAAGCTGAATTTTAAAAACCCTCTGCCGATTAATGCTAAAAAAAAATTATGAGATTTTTGTTTCTCCTGAAAAAAATAAACTTGAATTTTATGAGTTTTTTTTTTTTAGTAAATTGATCAATAATTTCTCTTTTAAAAAAATTAGTACAAAAAAAAATACTTACTGTAAGGATCGTGCTCAAAGACCCAGCCATTAGTCAAGATTACAGTTCCTGAATTCTGTAATCAGAATTAATTTTAAAATTAGTTTAGGGCTGACTTTTGCTTTTTAGGGTTGCGGAAAAAATCAAGGATTAGTGGCTTGAGGCAAAAATGGAAGATTTAAATTTACCTGGAATACTTTTTTAGCTGTAGCTGAACCAGGCCAGTAAAACGAAGATCTCTTAAATCGTGGGAAGAAGTCTCCTCTGCCATTATAACCTAAATATGGTGATTGGCTCCCTGAGTCGTATGTGTGTAATTCATTCATAACTTGTTCCTGCATTAAAAAAAATTTTTGTTAATCTATTTTTAAAAATTTGAGCACCCGTTTTCTTTTTCCCCTTACGTGAGTTATATCGTTTCCACTTTTCAATAACAAAACGCTTTGGTCGATACCCAAAACTCCAACATACGAATTCGGTTTCGCTTGAATAGACAATTCAACTATTTTCCCAGGTTCGACTTCAGAAGGCGTAGCTTCGATATTTACAAAATTTTGTAATGTTGCATCGAAATCAACGTTTAGCGCGTCTGCTACTATTTCCCCGCTGTCGGTGACGTAGTAAACGACGACGTGCGCCGTTGGTGCCATGGCGTATGTTGAGTAGAATATGAATCTATGAGTGAAGGCTTGTCCGTTTAATTGAATCGTATTCGCTGTGATTACATCTCCACGTCCGATTATTAAATAATTATAATAGCGGATCGGAACGGTGGAATTAACTTCGATTTCAACGTCTTGGTTGACTTTTGGGTTTTCGGTTTTGAGGATTGCTTGGAGGAACGTGTTACTTGGGGACATTGATGAGGAGACTGTTGAAAACCATTCCGTCAAATCTAAATAGGTGGCCTATAAAAAAATAAGAGAATTAAATTGTCTGCTGGTTAAAGGCCATTTGAGGATTTTTTTTTAACCAAACTTACCTCAATTCCAAGAGTAGTGACATTTGGATCGCTTACAAAGAAATTGAGTTCGAGTAATCCTGTCTTAGGGAGTTTATATCTCTGCTCGGTATATTTTTCAGTGTCGTAAGAAAATCCATGTTTAACTATGACTGGATTCGTTTCGTCGATTACTGGAGTTCCATCGTGATAGGCCAATTTTATCTACAAAGGATAAAATCCATGAAAATAATTTTAAAGTTTTAGATGGATAATTATAAAATTTTTTTCCCAACTCACAAAAGATGTGTATTTTAATCCAGGCTTGAAATATTCTGCTGTCTTAATCAATTCCATTTTATATTTAAATTTATGAAGTTGAATCTGTGCTGAATTATTTTGACGCCTTCCTGTAAGTGATTCTTCAACCGTCACGTCAACTTGGATCGTTCTTTCATATTCATCTGCCAATCTAAAAATATCCAAGGGAATTAGGTTTGGGAAATTAAATGATAATAATTATGATAAGCTTAATGTTAATGCAGTCGGGAAATACCAGAATGGATTAGTTATTGTTATCAGAGGCGGAGTGGGCTTCAGAGAATTTTCGAGTGGTTCTTGAACTAGGAATTTCTGTCAGCGAAAAAGATTTTCAACCAGGTTTTGATATTACAGATATCGAAATTGGCCCTTATTTCCTATAAAAGTTTTAGTGGCCAAAATATTTTCTCTTCAAAATTTTTTTGTGTTTTATAAAAAAATTTTTTGGGGATATTTTCTGTTAAGGAAATTGATTTGACAAGAAAATTTTATCAAAAGATTTAGTATGCTAGAAAAAATAATTAATAGGTTTCGTCAACAAAAAAAAAATTTGAATAAAACTTGTTCAACTATGAAAATTCAGACTGACTGAAACTTGTTCGACTATGAAAATTCTGACTGACTGAAACTTGTTAGACTATGAAAATTCTGACTGACTGAGACTTGTTCGACTATGAAAATTCTGACTGACTGAAACATGTTCGACTATGAAAATTCTGAATAAAACTTGTTTGACTATAAAAATTTTGGATGAAATTTGTTTTAATTTTAAAAAAATTTGCTCTAAGGAAAAAATTTGAAAAATTTAAACTTGGCCAAAAACTTTTTCATTTTTTTGAAGTCCCTAAAATGTCTCTTTTCTCTCAGGAAACTCTTAAGTCCCAAAAATAAATAAAAATATCGAAGCTTGATCATTGTAAATGCTGTTTAGAGTTTTTATAAGAATTCTTACTTTAATTCCTTGACGATATCAAAATCCACAACAGCTTTTCCATCAATAGGTACAACTTTCCTTATCGGAGTTTCAAAAACCGGTTGAATATACCCGGAATAGTAAAGAGGATAAGCCGTGATCGTTGCTTCACCTTTAACAGGCTTCCCATAAGTATATCTAGAAAAAAACAAGACATCCGATTAAGTGATGCAATTTCAGATTAATTAGTAGTAGTTTAAAAAAAAAGAAATCAACAAACACCCATCGTCATTGACCTTGGCCAAACGTTAAACGTTAAATTGCATGTTCATCGTGTATATTTTTCCCGAGATCTAACGTCAACAAAAACATTATTTTAATATATACTCACTTAGCTCGGATTTTAGCCACGATTTTAGAATCCTTAAAAGTTGCGTGTTTAGGAGCTTCGATTATCACTTCAAATTTAGGGAGGACGTACTCTGCGACTTGAAAGGTTTTCGAAAAAACTTGATCGAATAAAGTTATGACGATTCTCCATTCTCCCATTACCGGATATTCTGATAATTGTAATTCTCCAGAGAAAACTCCTTTTGTTGTCAATGCTCGATTCCATTGCTTCACTCGATTCCCTTTACCGTCCTGGAAAAAATAAAACACGATAAATATCGAAATCGTTTCGATCGGTTGCTCGCGATTAAAAGTAGAAATTAATACGTGAGCTACAAATCAAAAAAATAAATGTCGTTATGATTTTTTGGCTAAAAATGAGGGAAAAGTAAAGGGTACATGTCAATTATTTACCATTTTAATTGTGAATCGTGACTTGATCAGAAATAATGATTGAAATTGAATGGGAACAGGTGATCACGGGGACTGACGTGCGTTTTTTTTAAGGGGTCGAAGTATAATTAAGAGATAAGAAATGAAATTGTAAATTCGTTTCGCTTATGGCAGTCGATACGAAAATTGAAGGATGATTATCCGAAAATAAATGTAGACTACATGAGATGTGTATCATTTTCTGGGTTTTGCATTAAGCCCATCATGTTACTTTGTTTCACTTAACCTGGTATAGAAATTTTTTTTGAATCATGATGAGAATGCGGATAAGCCGCACTGATTTTGTCAGTTATTCGAGAAAAAAATTTGAGTTTTGATAGTTGCAGAATAGACATACAAGTTGGTTTTTTATAGATAATGGCCTAAAAAGTTTTATGAGCACTGATCAAGAATTTGATTTACTATAAAACATGTCTTTTAGCTCTGATTTATTTTCCAAGACACTTTCGTTTTGAAAGTAATCTTTCCCTCTGAAAAAATTCTCTGCTAAAGGAATCTCATTCAAAACGGTACTCGAGATAAAAAAAAGATGTAAATCATTAAGTAAATGATATCACGTCTAGGTGAATGTAGATCTCTCACTATACGGCTTACTTCTTCCGGTTCATTACACATTACCAACTAAAGTGCAAATCATTATTTTCGATAGTTTAGGTTAAGTGTCCATTGCTTTTATTTTTTTTTCTGTGTCACTCCTTTATAAGATGCGTATAGACAAAATCAAAAAATCCCCAAGGCGTGCATCTATTTAAAAATAAATTTTGCATAACATAAATTATGACAAAATCGCATGACCCGGACTGATAAATGTCCGCTTGCGCAATTTAAAAATTACCGAGTGAGTCAAAAACAGGCATGTTAACGACACCTACTATTGTAAAATTATTTTGTTTATTAAGTTGATATCGGTTGGAATAAAAGCATCATCCGCTTTCATTTCCTTAACTGATTATTAGTCATTCTTCTACAAAAAAAAAAAAAACATATTTTGCAGGATGGAAATGGATTTTCAGGGTCAATAATTTGCGACACCGATTATAGTTAAATTAGTGGAGAATAATTGTAATGAGTATGATTTCTCTTGTTTCAGCGTCATTCGGTTTAATCATGTATTTGATTGACTGATAAGAAGTAAAATACATAACCTCAATTTTGAAATTTTTGGAAAATTTCTTGGTGTGCTTTTAGAATAATTAGATATGATGAGGATATTTCTCTGGCGTCGAATTTCTTCCTGAAAATTTAGTTAACTTTTCTGCGTTTAAAGAAATTTTTTCCAAATTTTTTGTGGTCAGGTATTTTTTTAAGGGAATATTCTTGAAAAAGGTTTGACAAGAAAAAATTATAAAAATATTTATTGAAGAAAATAAATTTTAAAAAAAATTTGCTCGACAAGAAAAAATGATCCAGTGATCCAAAGATTTGCTTAGCAAGAAAAAATGATCCAAAGATTTGCTCGACAAGAAAAAATGATTCAAAGATCCAAAGATTTGCTTGACAAGAAAAAATGATCCAAAGATTTGCTCGACAAGAAAAAATGATCCAAAGATTTGCTTGACAAGAAAAAATGATTCAAAGATCCAAAGATTTGCTCGACAAGAAAAAATGATTCAAAGATCCAAAGATCCAAAGATTTGCTCGACAAGAAAAAATGATTCAAAGATCCAAAGATTTGCTCGACAAGAAAAAATGATTCAAAGATTTGCTCGACAAGAAAAAATGATTCAAAGATTTGCTCGACAAGTAAAAATGATTCAAAGATTTGCTCGACAAGAAAAAATGATTCAAAGATTTGCTCGACAAGAAAAAATGATTCAAAGATTTGCTCGACAAGAAAAAATGATTCAAAGATTTGCTCGACAAGAAAAAATGATTCAAAGATTTGCTCGACAAGAAAAAATGATTCAAAGATTGCTCGACAAGAAAAAATGATTCAAAGATTTGCTCGACAAGAAAAAATGATTCAAAGATTTGCTCGACAAGAAAAAATGATTCAAAGATTGGCTCGACAAGAAAAAATGATTCAAAGATTTGCTCGACAAGAAAAAATGATTCAAAGATTTGCTCGACAAGAAAAAATGATTCACAGATCTGCTCGACAAGAAAAAATGATTCACAGATCTGCTCGACAAGAAAAAATGATTCAGAGATCCAAAGATTTGCTTGACAAGAAAAAATGATCAAAAGCCTTTTTTGACATTGAAAATCCTCTCTAGGGAGAAACTTACAAATCGTTGTTTGAATTTTTTTCAGATAGCCCTAAATTTATTCCATAGAAACATCCTCATACATTAAAAGTGAAATTCGTGGAGCAGTTATAATAACGAATTCTTAAGTAGCCAAAATCTGATTTACATTATTTGATTTGCCTTCATGCGATTAAAACTTAACCTCTATTTTCAATACTTACAGCAATGTAAATATCCAAAGATCCAGTTACCGAAGGTTTTAAATGCGAATTAAGGACGATAGCTCTAAACAATACTTTATGACCCGGTTTGTAAATGGCTTTGTCTGTTTGTATAAAAACTGAGTAGCTCTTATGGACGTAGTGAAGCTGGGTCGTGTTGAGGAAATTTATCCCTCCGGATCCCTTCGCTGTTAAATTGTAGGTTCCTTCTCCCAAATCACCAATCTGAAAACATAATTATGTCAAATATTATCGATAGTTCATCGTAGGTCAATTTGTGTTTTGTCGGTGGAGTTCCCAATGATTAAACAAGAAATGTGACACACATGAAAGGTTATTTAAAGTCATCCTGACGAACAGAGTCAACCATCCGGGACAAATTGTTTTATTTTGTTTAAAAAAAAAAGGTTATCATTTTCCGGTAGGATTTTTTTTAATTAAGTTGGATCATCGTTTTCATTTCCTTCGAAGGGGGGATTAGTTGATTTTACAGGCTTGATAAAAATCGGGATTGGCTGGGAATCAGTAGCTGGCCAAAATCTGAGAAAGCCAGTGATAAAAGATCTGTGGCTTTTTCTGAGTAATTAAATTCTGCATTGGCTTTGGATGAATTCGTGTGAATGTTTACATCCAACTTTAGCGAGGTTTTTGTTTGTTTAAAAAGTTCTCACATTTTTGGACATGACATACAAACGCTTACGGTTATGATGTCATCACACCGCGAATCATCGTAATATTTACTTTGAAAGATTCATTATTCCTTGTTAGCGATATGTGAGGTACGATATGACACTTCTCATCTGATTCATACGCTCTTAAAAAGGAAATTCAAATGAAGCTGTCTTATTTATCACCTCAGGGATTTTCATTAATTCCGTCAAGTGTGCAGAGGTTATGAGAGATGAAATGTTATGTGAAAATAAATATAAAAAAAGGTGATCGCACTTTACAGTTCATTGAATGAAGCTTTGAAGTTACTCTGTACCAGAAAAATATTTACAAGCAGAATTAATCGTTTTTAGCATCCCACAAAAATCGGCTAAGGGCTCAAATTAGGAACTATGGCCTTTTTTTGCAGAAATTTGAATCTGTCGTTTGCAGAGATCAAAATTGGTCCCTATTTTGAGAAACTCTAAAAATTTTATGCAGAATATTTTCTTTAAAAAAAATTTTAAAGAAAAATTGGGAAACATTTATCAAAAGATTTGTTCTACAAGAAAAATTTATCAAAAGATTTGTTCAACAAGAAAAATTTCTCAAAAGATTTGTTCAACAAGAAAAATTTATCAAAAGATTTGTTCAACAAGAAAAATTTATCAAAAGATTTGTTTAACAAGAAAAATATTCTGAGAAAACTTGTTGAAAATTTATAATTTTAAAAAACTTTATTGGGTTTTACAATAAAAAGTCCACGAAAAAACTCTATTATTCCTCTCTAGTCTTTTACAGTCCCGAAAATTTGGGAAGGGACCGAGTTTGATCACTGTAAATGTAAATTTAAGCTAGCTAGAATTCTAAATCTGGTTTTGTGAACTGGATTGGCCACCAGTTTAATTTTCCAGCCAACGTTGGCAGGTTTGGACCAGCCACAGGTTCTGGCCAATACATTTTGTTAATATGAGACTTTGCTCTAACCATGGAACTCTCTGCTATCTCCTGCGTAATTTTAAAATTTATTACTTAAACTTAAAACCACGATTTATTGTTTTCAGCTGAAAATCCATCAAGAAAACCACCATATAATAAAAAACTCAACTGAGTAATGACAAATAAATCAAGTTTCACGCCTCCATGTATCGCTCTTTCTATTAAATACTTTACTAATCATTTCTCCCCTTTCATTAAAAGCCACCACAATTTCTTTTCAATAAACACTCAAATTTTTTCTTTCCCTTTTTTTTTTCTCCTTCCACCAGAACCAATTGTTTTATTATGAAAACTGAGTCATCGTTTACACGATTCATTAAATCCATCCATGGGCCAATTTGAATAGGACCATGTCCATACCACCATAATTTGTGGTCAAGGGGCTCCGGAATTCTTCTTAGAATAATGACATTTCCACCTTCCTCCAATTCGATACGCTATTGATTTAATTCATGAAATGGATCCATCATACACTTTCATAATTAAATTCAGATGAACAATATTAATGGTTCTGGCGATATTGCGTGCACTGCAAGCTCTCCACGTCCCCATTTTTCAGCTAATTTTTCTTCATTAGCTCATTCGTTAAATATAATTTTTCATTCCTAGGAAATTTTTTATACATCGCGTTGCACACGAATATTTATTTTTATATCAAAGTTTTTCAGCGATTCATGTGCTTCTTTACAGCAAAATTAAACAAATCAAAGCGAAAGTTTTTTTTGATATTATAAAACGAATAAAAAAGATTTAGATAAACAGAAAAAAACAATGCCGATTTAAATCTTCAAAAGTAAAAAGAAAAAAAAAAGTTTATAATATTATAAACACATTAGCAACTTTCGCTTCCTTTCAAACGTCGGTTTGTATATTACTTGCTGTCTGCAGACGGTCTTAGAAGAGATATAGCTTGTCAAGCGATACGGTTCGGCTAGCACCCACGTTTTTCTTGCAAATAATCGTAATTATACATCACCAGGGCTACTCTAACATTGATTATGTTCGCTTTGGTTGGACGATGTATTAGAGAAAGTAAATCGTTTGAAATTGTTTTTTGTGTTTTTGGATGTTTTGAAACTTTCGTAGTGTCCAGTAATTAGTTTTTCGTATGATTTGAGTGAATAAGGGATTTTTCGGCGGTTATATGAGAGAAAAGAAAGGTAGAGTCAGTCTTTTTAATCGAAAGTGGCTTTCATGGTTTTAGCCAAAATTATTAAGTGGTCGACTGTGTTTCTTCTTAACAAGTTCTTTTGCAGTGATCCTTAAATGTCATCAAATTTCCTACAATGAAGATATTGACATACTCTTTCCGCTACATTGAATTTAAATTGTTTTTATCCTCGTTCTTCATTTATTCTATTCTATTATCAGCAAACTTTGAACTTGATTGATTTTGGTTAATTTAGTTGAATAATTTTTGCCCCTATAAAATCTTTTTCTGGCTTGCACATAATAAGTCCAGAAGTTAAACTTGGTCCCTATGTCCTAAGTTTTGGTCACAAGAAAAATTTATGAAAAGATTTAGTTGACAAGAAAAAATAATCCAAAGATTTAGTCGACAATAAAAATAATCTAAAGATTTAGTCGACAAGAAAAAATAATCCAAAGATTTAGTCGACAATAAAAATAATCTAAAGATTTAGTCGACAAGAAACAATAATCCAAAGATTTAGTCGACAAGAAAAAATAATCCAAAGATTTAGTCGACAAGAAAAAATAATCCAAAGATTTAGTCGACAAGAAAAAATAATCCAAAGATTTAGTCGACAAGAAAAAATAATCCAAAGATTTAGTCGACAAGAAAAAATGATCTAAAGATTATAGGATTTAGTCAACAAGGAAAAATGATTAAAATACTTGGTCATCAAGAAACTTTTAGCAAAATATTTGGTTGACAATTTTGAAAAAGATTTTTTGGCTATTTTCTGGAAAAAGCTCAAGGCCAGAAAATCTTGAAAAACGAAATTTAACCAAATTATGGTTAAGTTTCTAAATATTCTTTATTTCTTTGAGAAGATTCTAACTTTTGAAAAATCTGGGAATGAATAGACTTTAATCGCTGCTCCTTCTCTTAAAATTAGAATCCATTTGCTTTTCTCATTGCCTTCATTCATCTCGTTCCTCCAAAACCCACAACCCAGTCATTAACTGTTTTTTAAGAATGACGTTTACCTCTAACTTGATGATTTGTGTTGTATATGGAGGCACAACGGTCACTTGATTCGTTTTAAACGTCCCTCCGCTATCTTGTTTACCTCCTACCTCAACCAACACTTGTGTAGGTTGCGATGTCCCTTGTACAGATACCGCAACATGATAATCACTATTAGGCCTGAGTACGTTCGGTGCTGTTATTGTGTAATACCTGAAAAAAAAAATTACAGGAAATGTTAATGGCGGCAGCATTTTGTTTCGAGGCCTACCGTGAAAAATCCCAGAGGCCTGTGCCGGGAATTATGAAATTATTTTTTTTCGAACAATACTCTGCATGATTGCGCATAATCTTCCGGTATTTAACGAACCATGAATGTTCGTTAACCTGAGAAATGTGTATTTGATTTTTGCAATTTTTTTATGATAAAAATATTTGATCATCCATAAAAGTGAAATCTTTTTTTAAACAAAAATATGAAAAGATTTTTTCAGTGGCGAATGAGGGTTTTTTGGGAGTCGCTAAATGTATAAAGGCCCTAGTTGTTAATGACGTCAGATTCAAGGGGCTTAGCTAAGGCTAAGAGTTCCGAGTGAGTTTAGCAGGCACAGCTCAGGCTGCAGCTAAGCTACAGGACTGCATGTCTTATTGAGGTTTTCTCCTCGTGACGGTAACAACCCGCGTACAAAGATTTTTCATTTCTAATAAAAACTCTAATCTTTCACTATTCAAATGTTTTCCCTCCTGTGAAACATTAAAGGTGTGAAATTGTTACCTTTTACATCACGGAAGCAATAAGATAATAATATTTAAAACCACAGAAAGCCAATTGTCTTAAAACCCTCATAGTATTTATCTAACGATCTCACCTCATACATCTCGGGAGAACAATAATAAAACAAGAGGAGAAATACCTGTTTCGACTGATTGATTCGCTACTCGATTTAACTAAAATCTCTTCAGCTACCAGATTGACGTGAATGACTCTTGTGAAGGGCTTGATTTTTATTTCAAATCCAAACCAGTTTCATGTTGTCGGTTTTCAAAAAAAGAGGAAGAATCATTCATCGATGTGTGAAATTTTCATCGAACCCAGAAAACCCATTAAAACAATAGGGTAGAACCTGTTTTTCCCCCTTCGATTTAAATTAAAGACCGATTTAATTACTTTTCCCTCTTTTTTTTTTCATATAAAAATAATTCCACTTGTTCCGCGTTTGGAGTGGTTTCCTCCTGCGGGTTTATTTTTTGTAATAATTATCTTAGAATTTGACACCAAAGATCGTCTGGTAAGCAGATGAGATTTTTGTACAGAGCGGAAATCCGGGTGTTGATTATTGATCATCCTTTAGAATATTATGATTCAGGAATCAAGGTAATAGCTAATTACATCTTGGTCGTGATTGATCTGCCTTGTGTAATTGAATCAAATTGTCGGGAATAGTTTGATGTTAAAAATTGACTGGCTACTCGCATATTTTTAGAAATACTGGCGCACCTATCATCCAGTTAACGCCCTTATACGGGGGCGAAAGCTGGTGAGTCTAACCAAGGACTATTAAATAATCCTACGTTTGTAACAACCTACGTCATTGATCGAGCGATTTGTCAAGAGTAAGTAGCGGATTGGGCAGATTAGTGCTAAAGGCCTCGGAAAAGGAAGAATAGTTTATTGGTTAGCACGAAAACTTTTGTGAGCGTATGGAATTTTCAAAAAGTTTTTGTCAAAAAAATTCAAAATAAATCAATTTTTTTTAAAATTTCTTTGTGGGAAAAATAATTCTGTAGTCAAGAATTTTTTTCACAAAAGAATATTTGGACAAGAAAAATTATCAGAAGATTTGTTTGTGAAGAAAAGATAACTCAAAGTTTTAGTCGACAAGAAAAAATGATTCAAAGATTTAGTCGACAAGAAAAAAATGATTCAAAGATTTAGTCGACAAGAAAAAATGATTCAAAGATTTAGTCGACAAGAAAAAATGATTCAAAGATTATAAGATTTAGTCGATAAGAAAAAATGGTTCAAAGATTATAATATTTAGTCGACAAGAAAAAATGATTCAAAGATTATAAGATTTAGTCGACAAGAAAAAATGATTCAAAGATTATAAGATTTAGTCGACAAGAAAAATTTATCCAAAGATTTAGTCGACAAGAAAAATTTATCCAAAGATTTAGTCGACAAGAAAAAGTGATCCAAAGATTTAGTCGATAAGAAAGAATTATCAGAAGATTTGTTCGACAAGAAAGAATTATCAAAAGATTTGCTTATTAAGGAAGAGTTATTAAAAACTTTGTTCAAAAAGAAAAAATTAATGAAAAATTGGTTTGACAAGAAAAAAAAATGGAATTTGGCGAAAAAATTACTTCATTATAATAAATCCCTGAAAATCGTTATTTTTCCCCTCAGAAGACCTTAGAGTCCCAAAAATTAGAGAAAGGTTTAAGTTCGATCGCTGACTAAGCATCTCAATGCTCTTTATAGGACAAACTTTGGCTACTAGATCTGAGCATTAAGTAACAAGGTGAACTTGCTGACTATCCATCATTTTTAAACTGCATCTCTTTCTTTTTTTTTGTTCGCAATGGTCACATCATATGATTATTCCCCTGTGACCTGGCTCTCATCGTATACATGCAACGGATGTCAAAAAAAATGTTGCATGTGGGCGTTAGTTTGACGGACGTCAACAATTATCGTGTTTTCTCTTTCGCCGTTTTTTTTTTTTTTTGTTTTTTCAGGAAGTGGGATTCGTTCTATTTTAATAATGGCGCGAACCCGAAAAAGGGCTAATTTTAATTGCAGGCGCGTGAAACCCATTCACGAAAATTTTAATATTCACTTGTTGACCCGCAAGGTCGCCCATAAAAATTTAATTTCGTTATTTGTGATTCATTTGAAAAATATTTCAAATGTTTTAATTTGTTAAAGAAATTGACAAAATCCATCTTACCCGTTTATCGATTGAGAAAATCCTTCAACGCAGAATAATGTAAGCAGAAGTGAAGTTTTTAGAATATCCATGATCTGTAAAGAAAAAAAAAAGAAAGAAGTTAGAGTGTCACGTATTATTTTTCTTCAAGTGTCACGTTACACATATCTTGCGCTCAATCGCCTTGTTTTTAACAAAGTTAAAGATCTTGACCTTACACTTTGGAGAAAGACATCCTTTGTTCCATTTCTCGAGCGGCTTGCTCTGTTAATATCAAAGGCGTGTGCTTTCCTCGAATTTTAATTTATTTTAATATTGGAGGAAGTCAAAAAAGTTGCTAGTGGAAAAATTTCTTAGCGTAAAGAGGAAAAAGTCTGGAACAGAGTTTTGCAAAATTCTATATTTCTCAAAAATTATTCCTAAATCTACTTTTTGCTGAGCTGACCTAAACACGTTATAATCCAATCTATCCTCAATCACCATTCTTTTTCCTTGTTAAGCCAAAAAAGCCTAAACTCCATTTTCCTTATTTTCCTCATTACACATTAAAATTTTTTGTTTCTCGACATAATGGGAAAATCCGCATTTAAAAACCGCATTACAATACCTCTTGCCAAGTGTTATATTCAAGGTCTCGTCAGTGGGAACCATTTCATTAACATTGTCACTTAAATAATTACCCCCCTTTTTTTTGGTCACCCACAACTACATATTGTTTTTTCTTTCAAGTTTTTAAACCAAAAAGATATGAAAACATCTTGATTAAAAGATGCTTGTCGTACATGAAAAGACAAAATATTCAGAGCGTGAATCCTGGTTTGGTATATAGTAAGTAACTGACAAAACATGGATATGATAATTGCCTAACTTGCTAACTTCGTTTACAAAATAGCCAATTCGGAAAAGTAAACGCCTTTTTGATGATTCATTTCCTATCAGATTCTTTTTCACTTTTGAAAACTGATCTCATAATTAATTATCAATTATGGTGTAATTATATCAACCTTGGCGCTGTATTTCTTAACCTTTTTATAATGGCCTTAAGCGATTTGTCTCTGTTTATTGAGCTTAGCGACGAGCCTGTGGCTAGCATCGAGGAGCGAAGCGACGAGACTATCGCTGAATTTGTAAATTCCGATACAGCGGCCTCTTCTGTTTGGAAGAAAGTTCATTGATTTGCTTATACTATCTGCGAACTGGTCGGCTTGGCGTCGCCCTAAGTTCAGTTAGTAGCCGAGGAGAGTGCGCCTTGTGTCGGTCGCAAACCTCAAGCACAGATTGAGGAACCCTGGAATCTTTGTAAATCTTATAAGGAAAATTTTTATTGCTCGCGTTTTGCCGGTTTTTACATATGGCCTCATACTGACGGTTGAGTGCTGACCAGCTGAGAGTACCACAACGTGCATTGGAAAGGTTCATCTTAGGATGAACCTAATGACTATTGGTGCTTTATGAAATCAAGCGTCAAAGGCTTGAATATTTCGGCCATATTACTCGTACCGGAAAGAACCGGCTTCTGCAGATGATGATGGAGGGGAAGATTGAGAGCAGGCGCAAACCAGGTCGGAGGAAAACATTCTGACTCAAGAATCTAAGAGGCTGGTTCCGCCTATATTCGATATCCCTTTTTTGTTCAGCAGCCTTCAAAGTCGGATTCCCATGATGATCGCCAATCTCCGACGAGGAGCGGGCATTTAAAGAATAAGAAGAATGGAGACCAAGGCAATCGGTTTAAAAGCAAGGGTCGACCGCAGAAGAGGTACTTGGACGATTTTATGACGATTGGAAAATTGGAGAAGTTATGATATGGAGAAAAATAGGCTTAATAAGAAGATGTTCTGAGGAAGTCTGAAGGGTGATTGGAGTAATCTTATGGATCAGGCTTTGGTGGGAGGGACATGTCTCTACCTCGCCGCCGACGCGATATATGCGTCATGTTGGAAGAAAGACCCCAAGTCCCAGACTTCAAACCAGGCCAGGCCGCTGCTCCGATTAAAGGATAATGTAGCAAAAGGATGCAGGTCAAATTAGAAATCCTCATTCCTGATGGATGCTCATCGGATTGGAGTTCCTTGAGCCTAAAGCCCCTGCTACTCGCCTTGGAGCTCCTGGTTTTGTATTAGTGTCTGAATGAGCTCTTAAATCAATCACCTCTTCTTAGGGTTTCGACCTTCCCGGACACTTCGGCCCAAAAAAAGATGAGGAAGTATTTGTTGTTGTGAAAATTTTTTCCTGATGTCAGCAATTGTATCGCTTAAACTTCAGGCTGTAAATGCTGGACATTAAAAGCGTCTTGTTCGTTGTGATCGTGGTCGTTCTTCTTTTTAATGTATCTCTGACACTTCTTAAAATGAACTTCTCTCAACTTTTGCCAAACTTCTATACATTAGCTCTCTGAATTCATTGGAAACCCATCACTCTTTTGATATCAACTTGTTTCAGTGTATTCTTAGCTCTTTTAAATTCACAAAGTCATCATGTGCTCTCTAAGGCTTTCTGGTCCCTTCGGCATCATGATCTGCCAATTAGTTCCGAGGCGCTGTGCACTTACTGTCTGTTGCGCTCCGGAATTTCTTCATTTCGGATTTTCCCAGGTCTTTAATTTTGCAACATCTGTGCTCAGCAGCCTTTTAAAATCAGGAACCATCGTCAAATTGCAGCAGCACTGACATTCATTAATATCTGACAGTAAAATTCCTAAAAGTTGCACTTCTCTTAAAACACCCTCATTAGAGAGACTGTAAAATTGAGCGACTACCTTAAAACCTGTCCTTTGATACGATTACACCTTTATCGAATAAAAAAATAACCAGCTTTTGGTATCAAGTTCTCTGCGTACCTGTAAATGTGTCTTACTTTCCTAACGATAAGAAAAATACATAGCATGATTATAAAAAAAAAAAAAATATTATAAACCCTGATAGTGTTGTTGCTTCATTACGGTAAAGCACTCTTGGTTCGTTTGTTATTTACTCATACCAACGAAGAGCAATTTTACGTGTTATTAATGAGTGTCATTTTCGTGGTTTTTGTCATGAGACAATAGCTCAAAAATTAATGATTCTACTTGGGAGAAACATAAAGGACTTTTCCAGGCTATTGTAATAACTAAAAGGACATTGGCATTTGCTATTTATAATTCTTCGTTAAAAAATTTTTGACGCTTCCACTCTGAGCAAATATCATACGTGAAAGTTTTTCTCACGTTTTTTTTATAAAGAGAGATATAATTCTTCAGGTAACACATAAGCGCGCACGGTTTGACCGAAGGGGTAATCATCTTTTTAAAAGAAAGAATTATATTATGATCATTATGATCTTTTTTTTGTTTACCATATTTTTTCTGCGATATCTGAATGTTTTGAAAATCGAGGTCAAGAGGTAAAAAAAATGAAGAATTAATTTCGTGTTGACCTTCATATTGAATTCAACCAGAGATCATCGAACTCGTTTAGTAAAATTGCAACGTTAGCGATGGTCGATTAGAAATTTTCATCCCTGCTGGTGAGATTTTCGCGGAGGAGAAAATCCTTTACAGATAGGTCAGATGGGCGGAGCACGGTTTTGTCAAAATAAAAAGATATTTAATGTTAATTTATAGAGGAAGCACCCGATAATAATTAGTTCTGGATCGGGGACTGGCCGTTGCCATCACAAAATAAAATCCTCATCTTCTAGAGACGTGTTCTTTTATTAGAAAGGATATGTGATATCCGTTTTTTTTCTCTCTCTGATATTTTGCTATTGTCAATCTGGAATCATTAGATCGGAACGGGCAAATGAAAATATAGTAGATGTTATTTACGGTTACTTATTCATGGATTTTAAGTCCGTTTGTTTGAGAGTTCAGGTTTAATTGTTTGATCTCGAATAGAGAGATACAAGAGACTGGAAGTCTTTAAG
Source organism: Liposcelis brunnea (assembly GCA_023512825.1). Classification (NCBI taxonomy): domain Eukaryota; kingdom Metazoa; phylum Arthropoda; class Insecta; order Psocodea; family Liposcelididae; genus Liposcelis; species Liposcelis brunnea. Next base: position 8,665,287 of record CM042070.1, on the reverse strand, counting down.
TAAGTCCAGCTAAAAATCTGAACTTGTTAAAAGGATTTTATTAATTCTCAAAAGCAATTCAAAATAATTAAATTTTTCACAAATATTCTTTGCAGTGCAAATAATTGTTTGGTCTAGGAATATTTTGACAAGAAAAAATTATCAAAGAGATTTGTTCGACAGGGAAAAATTTTCAAAAAATTCATGACAAGAAATATCAAAAGATTTGTTCGACAAGAAAATATCAAAAGATTTATGACAAGAAATATCAAAAGATTTGTTCGACAAGAAAATATCAAAAGATTCATGACAAGAAATATCAAAAGGTTTGTTCGACAAGAAAATATCAAAAGATTCATGACAAAAAATTATCAAAAGATTTGGTCGACAAGAAAAATTCATCAAAAGATTTGGTCGACAAGAAAAATTCATCAAAAGATTTGGTCGACAAGAAAAATTCATCAAAAGATTTGGTCGACAAGAAAAATTCATCAAAAGATTTGGTCGACAAGAAAAATTCATCAAAAGATTTGGTCGACAAGAAAAATTCATCAAAAGATTTGGTCGACAAGAAAAATTCATCAAAAGATTTGGTCGACAAGAAAAATTCATCAAAAGATTTGGTCGACAAGAAAAATTCATCAAAAGATTTGGTCGGCAAGAAAAATTCATCAAAAGATTTGTTGAACAAAAGAAAATGTTCAAAGATTCTGTTGACAAGAAAAATAATCATGAGATTTGTTCGACAGGGAAAAATTTTCAAAAAATTCATGACAAGAAATATCAAAAGATTTGTTCGACAAGAAAATATCAAAAGATTTATGACAAGAAATATCAAAAGATTTGTTCGACAAGAAAATATCAAAAGATTCATGACAAGAAATATCAAAAGGTTTGTTCGACAAGAAAATATCAAAAGATTCATGACAAAAAATTATCAAAAGATTTGGTCGACAAGAAAAATTCATCAAAAGATTTGGTCGACAAGAAAAATTCATCAAAAGATTTGGTCGACAAGAAAAATTCATCAAAAGATTTGGTCGACAAGAAAAATTCATCAAAAGATTTGGTCGACAAGAAAAATTCATCAAAAGATTTGGTCGACAAGAAAAATTCATCAAAAGATTTGGTCGACAAGAAAAATTCATCAAAAGATTTGGTCGACAAGAAAAATTCATCAAAAGATTTGGTCGGCAAGAAAAATTCATCAAAAGATTTGTTGAACAAAAGAAAATGTTCAAAGATTCTGTTGACAAGAAAAATAATCATGAGATTTGTTCGACAGGGAAAAATTTTCAAAAAATTCATGACAAGAAATATCAAAAGATTTGTTCGACAAGAAAATATCAAAAGATTTATGACAAGAAATATCAAAAGATTTGTTCGACAAGAAAATATCAAAAGATTCATGACAAGAAATATCAAAAGGTTTGTTCGACAAGAAAATATTAAAAGATTCATGACAAGAAATATCAAAAGATTTGTTTGACAAGAAAATATCAAAAGATTCATGACAAGAAATATCAAAAAGTTTGTTCGACAAGAAAATATTAAAAGATTCATGACAAGAAATATCAAAAGATTTGTTTGACAAGAAAATATCAAAAGATTCATGACAAGAAATATCAAAAAGTTTGTTCGACAAGAAAATATCAAAAGATTCATGACAAGAAATATCAAAAGATTTGTTCGACAAGAAAATATCAAAAGATTTGTTTGACAAGAAAATATCAAAAGATTCATGACAAAAAATTTCAAAAGATTTGTTCGACAAGAAAATATCAAAAGATTCATGACAAAAAATTTCAAAAGATTTGTTCGACAAGAAAATATCAAAAGATTCATGACAAAAAATTTCAAAAGATTTGTTCGACAAGAAAATATCAAAAGATTCATGACAAGAAATTTCAAAAGATTTGTTCGACAAGAAAAATTATCAAAAGATTTGCTGATCAAAAGAATTCTGTTTTTTCAGATAATCAAAAAAATCTGGGAATGAAAATAATAAAATTAGGCTATAAAAAATTTTAATTTTAAATCTCTGAAAATCTCTGAAAAAAGGAATTGAGTTCCATTACCGAACGGCTTTTAATATTATTATGAGCGTAGGTGCAGCAGCTCATTGAATTACTACCAATATTTTAACTCCATTAAAATAAATGAATAGCTTTACCGGAGGATAATAACGTATATTTTCTCTCTAAAAATACATATCCACTCTCTTTTAAAGAAAGACGAACATCAATTTAATTAAGAAGGTTTTTTTTACGACGTCACTGCATTATTTCACAGTTAAATGAACCGTAACCACGAGCCACAAATTAAGGTTCGACTAGTTGATTGACTGTCGTATGTTTTAACTGTTTTTTATACACAATAGATCCATTTCAGTTAATTAAAAGGGTTATGATAACTGACCGCGTTCAAAGACGGACTCATCTTTCCTCCTCCTACGTTTTAAATTAGAACGGTGTGACGTCAATCAAAAAATCAGGTTTCTTATACCTGGTTGATGACGGCATTAATTCATTTGGATTTCTTAGAACTCTCCTCTTCATCTCTCTTTTGTGAAAAGTTTTTTTTTTTTAGAAAATAAAGAACAAGGTATTATGACGTTTAGGTCACCTTGTACATTCAGCCGCGGTTTCAAGGCGAGTTGCCCACGGTTACAACCAAAAAAGGCGAGTTGACACTTCTCTTCGCAACCACATTTTCGAATCGTTGCATAAGTTTTTTTTTAACTTTTTCGCTAGTGATGAGGATTAATATGAAGATGGTATTGATTATGTAAATAAATGGAATGAACTCATAGCCTGAACTCGAAGAATCTAATTAATAAAAATATTATGTAAGGATTTGTAGCCAGACTGGATTTTTTTGAGCTTTGTGTTCCAAATGAGAAAATCTTAATTAGGAAGTAATGATGCTAGACTGATTGAGAAAAAATTATCAAAAGTTTTGTTCAACTAAAAAAAATTATCAAAAGATTTGTTCGACAAGAAAAAATTATCAAAAGATTTGGTCGACAAGAAAAATTCATCAAAAGATTTGGTCGACAAGAAAAATTCATCAAAAGATTTGGCTAAAAAGAAAAAATTATGATAAGATTTGTTAGACTAAAAAAATCATCAAAAGTTTTGTTGAACAAAAGAAAATGTTCAAAGATTCTGTTGACAAGAAAAATAATCAAAAGATTTGTTTGACAAGACATAAAATTATCAAAAAATCTGTTTGACTAGAAAATATTACCAAAAAATGATTTGTTTGGAAAGAAAATCGAAGAATTTGTTTGTGCAGGTTCAAACAAATAAACAAGTGTAAAATTAGTTTTTTTAGTGCGATGTAAGATTGTACAGTACTTTGTCTGGACAAACTTAAGTCATCTAAATTATTAATTTCAGGGTTTTTGGAAATCATAATTTTTCTTCAGGCATTAAATTTCTAAAAAGTAAATTTCCGCTTCAAAAATTTTGAAAAAATTTTTTTGTGAAAATTTGGAAAAAAAATTTGAGTCATTCTTACTGCAATATTTTTTAGTAAATTTTTTCTGGAATAATTCGCATCAAAAATATTTAGAGGTTGGATGTCCTTGATATAAGTTTACAATGAATGAAAAAGTATTGCAGTGCTTGAATCAGTCTTCATAAATCCACTTACTATGAACGAGACCATGTGAACAAGATTGATTATTAATCAAGTCCAGTGCAGTTGACCAAAACCGATGACCAAATTTACTCGCAAAGTAAATTTGATCACACCATTTCAAATCTCACGGATTTTACTTTTCAGAAAAATTCCTGTGGTCTGGTATGAACTAAAGGAGCCCAGCAGCCTCTCACAATATTATAAATTTTCTCAGATGTCACCGGGACATCCCTGTGACGATATTCCCTTTTTAAAAAACGCATCCTTAAAAATTTTATAATCTATTCTCCGAAAATCACGTACTCGAAAAAAAACCGGCAATATTAAAAAAAAATTGATGATCGTGTGCTAAATTACGAATGCTTATATTTTTTAGCCATGTCATTCGAGCATCCTATAAAAATTGTGATAATGCAATCGTGACTTTGCAAAGGATTTTTAATATAAACCGGACAAAAAGTTCCAGGCAATCTGCTCTGTTGCCACGGGAAATAAATAAAAATACACTTTAACTCACGTATCAAACATATTCACCCATCCACTCAAGGCCGTGCTAAATTACATTACAGTGCTTAACGCTTTTAAGGAAAAATCTTGCACGCTCTTAATTACGTGCTATTTAAACAAATAAAATAACTGCTTTTGGCGCGTTTAAAAAAAAAACCAAATATTCCGGTGCATCCTTTTAATAACGATATTTTAAGAAAACCTGATCTTATTTTTGGGTGGTAAAGTAATTTAAATCATACCAACTTATATTTAGACTATTATTTCATGCATATAGACAGATCGGTTATCACGCAAGAGTTCCGGGTGGTCAATACCGCGCGATTGACCTACTATTAATCCCTTGCTAATTGTCATTTGGGTTTGAAACGTCGGATCTCGATTTAATGTCTTGAAATTTCATGGGAGATTATCTCTCCGTTATAACGGGGAAAAGTGAGAAATGCATGAGTTATATCATGATTCATGTATCGGGTCGAAAGTTTGTTATAACGAGCCGAAGCTAAATTTTTTTTGAATTTTTTTTTTTTACTTCCCCCTGGTACGGCCATAAAAATGTTATTAGAGTTAGACGAAATGTTCGATTCGTTCGATGTGACCTACAACTATGGTAGTTGTAACAAGAATTCATTCAACGCTTTCTCCTACTTGAAAGAATCGAACAAAACAAGTTCCATTCAATTTTTTCGCCGAATTTTTTGACCCTAAAAAAAAAAATTTTGTTGTAGTTTTGTAAACAAACCGTTAAATTGATCGGTCAATCGAAATTCTTAAAAAGGGAATGCCCGACTTTGATGAGTGACGCAGGGAAAAAAAACAGAAGGCTTGTCTTCGAAAAATGGAAAGCCCTGAGGAGCAACAAAGAGATTTATTTTTTTAGAACCTCTGGAAGCTTGAGTTCAACTCGCTTAAAAATTTGGTATGCCTCGCTTAAGTTTTGGCTTGATTTTCTAAGCCGAGAAACATTACTGACTCACTCTCGCCACGCTGTCTAATTTTACGATTCCCTAAAATTTTGATACCCGCCTTAATTTAGCAACCGCCATGACATCATCTCAAACAATCAAGAGGGATAGTAGTAAAAGATCTGTCATACAATCATCATTTTTTTATTTTATCCTTACTGGAATAAACAATATACATGACGGAATAATAATGGTTCGTGACGACATCGTAAACGTGACATCAATTTTAATAAGCTATTGTGACTTGTTTCAATTCAGGTTTTTTTTCTCCTTTAAAAGATATTTTTTTTACGTGATCGGATTTTTGGGTGTCGATTGACTGAAAATAAAAAACGATTAAAATGAATGCAAATCTTCCCACTTTAGAGCTACTTACTATGGTAATGTTCTTATGCCACGTTTAATAGCCTCGGGACTTTCAAGGTATTGATAAGGTACTATACCGCCTTTTGAATTATGTTTTTTATAATATTGCTTTGATGATTTGTTATTTATTGGATGATTCATTAATTGATTTCTAATAGGTTTGACATCACGAATTGTAGTTTTTTATAAATGGTAGACAATGGTTTTGGACTTTCACTCTTTGAAAAATTGAATGGGTTGAGTTTTTTTTTGGCATTATGTCGATGGGTGCAACAAGTGGAAGTAATATCTTCCGGATTGATATTTAAGGCCTGGCGCAGGATATCTAAGTGCAAAGTTGTGTAGTTATGTTTCATGGACTGTAGACTGTATCCTTTAGCTAAGCTCAAATTAGGTCTCGTACTGTTTTTCTTCTTCTTTTGGCTCTAAAGGGGATGAATGATGCCGGGCTTTTCTACCATGGCAGGAAACTGACCAGTCGAAGACCGCCGTCCAATCTGAATTTCCTATTAAACCGCGGTCTTTTCAAAAATTTAAGCAATGCAAAGGCAGCGCGAGGACCAAAATTTCCCACCCACTGGCCCACCGAACTGATTTTAGAAGAAAAAATGATCGAAAGATTTGCTCCACTTGAAATAATGATCAAAAGATTTGTCCTACAAGAAAAAAGGATCAAAGATCTGTTCAACAATAAAACTTTATCAAAAGATTTGTTTTACAAGAAAATATCAAAAGATTCATGACAAGAAATATCAAAAGATTCATGACCAGAAATATTAAAAGATTCATGACCAGAAATATCAAAAGATTCATGACCAGAAATATCAAAAGATTCATGACAAGAAAAATCCAAAGATTTGTTCGACAAGAAATATCAAAAGATTCATGACAAGAAATATCAAAAGATTCATGACCAGAAATATTAAAAGATTCATGACCAGAAATATCAAAAGATTTGTTCGACAAGAAATATCAAAAGATTCATGACAAGAAATATCAAAAGATTCATGACAAGAAATATCAAAAGATTCATGACCAGAAATATCAAAAGATTCATGACCAGAAATATCAAAAGATTCATGACAAGAAATATCAAAAGATTCATGACAAGAAATATCAAAAGATTCATGACAAGAAATATCAAAAGATTCATGACAAGAAATATCAAAAGATTCATGACAAGAAATATCAAAAGATTCATGACAAGAAATATCAAAAGATTCATGACAAGAAATATCAAAAGATTCATGACAAGAAATATCAAAAGATTCATGACAAGAAATATCAAAAGATTCATGACCAGAAATATCAAAAGATTCATGACCAGAAATATCAAAAGATTCATGACCAGAAATATCAAAAGATTCATGACAAGAAATATCAAAAGATTCATGACAAGAAATATCAAAAGATTCATGACAAGAAATATCAAAAGATTCATGACAAGAAATATCAAAAGATTCATGACAAGAAATATCAAAAGATTCATGACCAGAAATATCAAAAGATTCATGACCAGAAATATCAAAAGATTCATGACCAGAAATATCAAAAGATTCATGACAAGAAATATCGAAAGATACAACCAGAAAGAATTCTGAAAAAACTTCTCTGACTATTGAAATTCTGCCAAAATTGCTCAAAACCAAAAATCTGAAAAATGAAATTTGCCTTGAAAAATTTTTCTCTTTATTAAGTTCCTGACAAGTTCTTACTTTTCCCCTCTGGTCCTGAAATCCCTAAAATTGGGGAAGGAATCAAGTTCGACCATTCTGTCATTCCAAATATTTGGCCAACACTCTAAATACAAGACTCTTGCAGGTTTTAACCTGTCTCTCTTAGACCTTTTTTTAAATTTTCTGAAGCCGCTCCTGGCCTTTATAAATAAAACTAAATGCACAAAATGAAAGATTAGTCGGGAGGAATCCAATGCATTAAATCTGTCTTCTCGGCCTGCTTTCGTAATAATATCCATCCCCCCCTCAACCCTCTTAATTTCTTTCACGTTTATGAAATGTAAAAGTAATTTTCGGGGTTCGTCTATTGTTAAACGCTTGGGGAATTTTTATTTGGATGGGAGTATCAACTTACGAAGTTAAACAATAGGGATTTTTTAAAATGCGTTACCAAAGCATAGCATTACGTTATAATAAAATTCTTGAGGGCATGATTCACATTAAAACACATTTTATTTATTAAGTATCCTAAACTAGAGCCATATTGGGTGATGATAATAACCATGCTTTTCTTTTAAATTCTTTGGGAAAGTCGTTTAAATTAGTTTAATCGCCACCACGAATCAATCATTATTTAATAATTTTTTATCTCGGGGTGTTCAATAAATTTTTATTGAAGGATCTTGGCGGGCTTTTTTTTTTTTTTAAATAAGCAAGATTCGTACTTTGGAATGTCATTTACATTTTGAAGGTTATTCTTTATGAATAAATTGTTTGCTCCATGATATTGCAAACAGAGTGTGGGTTTTCTTCTTATTTATAATATAAAGCTTGACGGAGACCTATCAAGTTTTGGATGTGGGTAATCTCATCCGTTTTTATATTTGGATTTTTTAATATTCAAGGTGTGAAATTAGCAGTGGCGGAGTGGAGTTTCAAATTTACCTGAGTTGAATAAATAGAAGCTGTGTAGAGGCTTAGTTTGTGTTTACTAGCTTTTGGCACCAGCGCTCGAACTAAATTTTTTCCCACATTCAATGGACTTTTGAGGGGAAGAATAAGAACTTTTCAGAAACTCCTTTGAGGTTAAAAAATTTCTTAATGAGCTTATTTTGCTGGCTTGTGGCATCAAATTAGGCATTGTTCATACTAAAATAATATTTTTAAAAATTTATTTTAAAGAATTTTTAAAAATTTTTACAATTTAATAATTTAGAAATAAGCTTAGTGAAGATTCTGGGCAGAAAGTTTTAATTTTTATTGAATTTGCCCAATTTTTAGGAAATTTTCGAATGTTGACCCCGGGAGAATTCGGGATTGAGGCTTTTGTCGCAGCTGAAAAGCCCTTGAAAAGATCCCTAATTTTACCCTTTTGGGTAGAGTCCTGCACGGGCCGAAATTTTCAGGCCCGCGGCTCCGCCCGGCCAGTCAAAATTAAACGGGCTAGGCCCGGGCCCAGCCCGGTCCAAATTTTGTTAAGCCCGGCTCGGCCTGTTCAGCCTGTCGACCCGTAGGTCGATTTTTTAAAAATCCGGTTGCTAGTAATTTCTTGAACTGAAGTAAACTTTTCAATTAATATGTAAAATGTAAAATAAAATAAGAAAATTTTAAAAAATTGAAATATTTTTCAAAATTAGCCATCACAATTTTACTTCTTTTTCGCAGAAAAAGAAGTAAATTTTACCTGAAAACAATAACCGGGCCCAACGGGCCGGCCTGGCCTTAAAAACCACTGGCCCGGGCCGGTCCTCGGGCTACGGGCCTTTTGCAGGAGTCTACTTTTAGAATCCATAATCTTAAGAGAGTAATCGAGTTCGAGACCTGCATCGAGATTTTACTAAAATTACTTAAGCGCCAACCATGATCCAAATTAAAGTCTACCAGGTGTCGGTAAAGTTAGTTTAAAGGTGACTAGAACCTTCAAAATAAAGAGAATTTATTTAGAACCTTCAAAATAAAGGAGGACCTAGTTTTCAGCGCTAGAGTTTTAGCAGTCACCTTTTTTTAAAAGTTGACTAAGCAATACTGGATCTTCGCCACTGACTATCTACTGGTGCCGCAAAGCTCCAGTGCCCTAGTTTTTGCCCGATTTGCTGTAGCAAAAAAATTCATTCACCTCTTATCCGCTAAGTCTGAGTTAGGCAAATCCAAACCCAGAAACATTTTCCAAGCTTGGTTTTTTGCATTTCCGCCCTTGAAGAACTTTATCATCATTAATTTTATCAGGACTTCACTTTCCTTAATCAGACACCGATTTAAATTAAAAAGGGAATCCCCCGGAACAAGTTGATGGTAACATCAAGGCAAAAGAAAAATGCATAGCCTCAGGTGACGTTTAACATCTGGTCATAACTGTGTAAATAATCCGGGCAAAATCGTGTGAATATTAAAAAATACGAGGATTGTACCGATACCAAGAAAGATGACAAATGATTTTTCAACAGGATATCCCGTCAAAAAGAAACTTTCGGCTAGTAAAAAGAGATTTTTTTTTCTCTCTTACGAAATGACAGCCCGTCTGTTTACGTTGATTTGATTGTAGGAAATAAAATATATCGGTATAACATTACCAAGATGATTAAATCACTTATATTCAAAACGATTAACCTTGCATCTTCCAAGTCCTGAATAAGGTCGACCTACATATCCGATTGTTCTGCGGTACCACCTAATAATTTTAAAAAGTGATTTCTAAATTCCTTTAAAATATTTTTTTGTTTTTATTTTATCTTTATAGCGTAATAAAAAAGTGAAGGTATCCACTAAACCTTTTTTGTCACGGTCTCATACAAAAATGGAAACGATTCACTGATCCCATAAAAAGCACGGAAGAAGCACTGCGTAAAATTTATTCACGAACTGCACCCTCTTTCATGGAAATATAGGCCTTGTTCATGAACTTCTTTCTGCATGGTACAGAGATTTTCAACTAGGCCTGCTAGCTAAAAACACCCGAAATTATTTTAAAAACAATTTTTTTTTGAACTTGTCTTACCTTTTAGGCCTAAAAACCACATCCACGAAAAAATTTAGATTTTTAAAAAAAAAACTACCGATTTAATTGTTAATTTTAACCGCATCCATGTGAACTCGACAACGTCCGCCGGTTAACTGAGACTTGATGTCCGCAGTTGCTAGCACGGTACCAACTGTTGCTTGTTTATATTTCTATCCTTCTTCAACTTTATTAGTACGGGCTATTTCGGTCCTTATCAATAAACGTCATATGGTTGTCCTATCGCTTGTTTTGATTTTTTTTGGTGTGTTGCTTCTTTCACGAGACACGAACCCTTTCATCGTCCTTGCCAAATTATTATTACGGGGATTCACTGTGACGTCTCTGATGATTCATATATAAGAGAATTCTTCGAATAAAGCGAAAATAAATTTTTAGCAATTCGGATCCATTGTCATTAATCAAGGAGGAAAAAATATACGGTCGGAATTTGTAAGAGAAGTGATGAATTGAATTGAATAAAATTAAAAAAACATTTAATTGAGGTGACTCGTTTAATTTGACTAGGGTGTTAAAGGTTAATTTTTGTTAAGGGAAATTAATAAGAGTTGATAATTTTTTAATCGCGGGAATTATTATTATTGTTGATGGATGTGGTGTATGGATGGAATGGGAAATTTCAGAGTTTGAGTCAGAGGAAACCAGGTCTAAGGGTATGAAAGGGTTAAGCAGGAGCTTCTACCTCAGTCCGGCTCTCGGGCAGGGACGGCCCCAAAGGGGGGCTTAATAAATTTGTCCCCACCCTGCCCCCCCCCCCCCCCCCATTTGGGAAGCACAGAAAAATGGCTGCAATGTAACACTGTTAGACTTTGGTCCCACATGAAAATTTGTGGCCCTTCTTTTGGCCCCATCCAGAATTTTTTTCTGGCGCCGTCACTGCTCTCGGGAATATTGGCCATAAATCTAAAAGAGTAATCCATGCCATGATCGGTTTAATATGCTTAGTGATGGACTAGACAGCAAGAATGAGTCTTGTCTTGTCCTGCAAAAGAGAGATAAAACAAGAACAAGATTTAATTTTTTTACTGCAAGACGACACAAGACTATTTTTAGCAATATGCAATAAAAGTCTTGCGATCTTGTTGTTTTTGAAGCAAGAAAATGCAATTTTCTATTGCGAGACAAGACAAGAACAAGATTTAAGTTTTGGAAGACAAGATAAGAACAAAATTCAAGTTTTGCCAGACAAGACAAGAACAAGATTCACGTTTTGCAGGACAAGTACAAGAACAAGATTCACGTTTTGCAAGACAAGTACAAGAACAACATTCACGTTTTGCAAGACAAGAACAAGATTCACGTTTTGCAAGACAAATTACAAGAACAAGATTCACGTTTTGCAAGACAAGTACAAGAACAAGATTCTCGTTTTGCAAGACAAGTACAAGAACAAGATTCCAGTTTTGCAAGTCAAGACAAGAACAAGATTCCAGTTTTGCAAGTCAAGACAAGAACAAGATTCCAGTTTTGCAAGACAAGAACAAGAACCATGCATTTCTTGTCTTGTTTTGTCTTGCATCCATCACTAAATATGCTGATGCCTTTTAATGAACATTTGTTAGTTTTCTTTCCGCCTTTTTTTACAACTATCAACCATGTGCTTTTGCCTGCTAATTAATATTCTTTTCTTTTTTTTCCAGGTAAGTTTTGAGCAAATATGTTTTCATTTACTAAAAGAAACTAGGCTCACACTCTAAGAAGATGGTCTCTAAATGCCTTGTAATTTTGTAAATGCCTAGTATCTTGTAAATGCCTAGTAAATTTCAATCCTATTTGTGAAAACTGCTCTTCTATACGAGGAACGCACCGGGATTTTTCCGGGTAGCTCGGTGAGTAATGCATGTCTGTTTGTATCCCAATAAATTCGTTTTTAAAAAATTTAGTTATCAAACATTTCTATTAAAAAAAATTTATTAGCTTATAAAAGAAAAACTTAAATTTGACAGATAATTTTTTCCATGCGGCGTAATCACTTATTTAATTTTGATAATCGTTTTTGGTTAAATCATACATTCTTCTACATTCTTTATACCCTTCTAAAAATTCAGAATTCTTCGGATCAAGATCCACTGATTTCTCCAAATCTTTCAATCCCTCTTCAAAAAGCCCTAATCTATAAAGAACGGTCCCACGATTAAACCACGCAGCTGCCAATCGAGGATTCAATTCAATCGCTTTAGTGTAATCAGCAATGGCATCGTCAAAATCAACTTGTTTATATTTTTTCAATCCTTGGTTATTATATTCCAAAGCAGCAGCACACCTAAAATCGAAACGAACTTAATTTCAATCAATGATTCTTAATTTTTTTGGCTTATCAATTTAATCAAACTAGTTGACCTGTCAAAATTTCTTACGAAATACCATAAGTTATTTTTTTTCGTTTGTTTGGGAAAAGAACAAACACGGTATTAATTGATAATTGAATTTTAAAATGTTGTACTTGCCTGTCGAATGTTGACAATCCATTTAATTTTGTATTCGCCATGTTTTCATTTTTTTTTCTCCCAAGTAACCTAATTTTATAAAATTGTTGACTTTACATTTTTGAGTTTAATTTAAGTGCACATTATAAAAGTTGACCCGACTACCACGTGATTTAATGGCTAGATGCAAGTGACATCTAGCGGAGCGTTGTTCGAAGTTGTTAGTTCAATGATTTGACGTTAAATGTCGCGACTAGGTTGATTCTAATATTTTTTATTTTTTTTTTCTGTTGAGATATTTTATCATTTTCTCATTATCCTTAAAATGAGTTAAAGCCTCAATAGCGCCAGGGAGCTGAGACTAAATCTAAAGCCAAAATAAGCTCGTTGGCCTGTTTGCGCATTAATTTTTCTGAAAAATCTATTTTGTGATGGGAAAATTTATTAAAAAGTGATTTCATTATTTAAAGTCCATTTTTTCCCACAAGTAAAACTTGAAACTTTCGAGCATCACCATTTTTTTCAGAAAAAATCGAGTAAAAAATAATTTTACTATTTTTTTAAAAAAAAAATTCTAGGAGTCTTCTTTTAATTTAAAATAAATTGATATTTGAAATGGGTTTTCGTTGAATATGTGAACTATGAAATCGTGTTTCGCTTTACTTTCCCCGAGCCATTTCTCCAAAAATAAAAAGAAAAATATAAAAAAATATTAGACTCAAAGGAGGCAAGTTTATCACGCCATCCTAAAAAATCAACGATAACTAACAAAGGAAGTTTATTTGCTTTGGAATATCAAAGGAAGTCCAAATTTAATTTAAAAACTTTCTTATTAGAAGAGGAGGCGAATGAGAGGACATAAATTCCTGTTGATCTTCATTCCTTGCCAGGTTTCCATGCAGCTAATTGGAGTCGACCAAGTTTTCAAATAAATATAGAGTTTAATAGAGTTGACGAGCAAGGAGGGGGGAAAAAAAGGAATTTTCTTTGCAATTCGTTATTTCCTTACGAGTTGTTTTTTTTTTCTTTATTCGTGCAAAATATATCGGATGAGATTGGGGGGATTCATTAGCGGAATCGATCGGTTGTTTTTATTTCATGAAAGGTTGACTTGAAATTTGGTGCTTAAAATAAAAAATAGTCAACATGAAGATTGAATGGATGGAAAAACTTTTAAAAATTAATTTAGGATTTTCCTTGTAATATTTCGTGGTATATTTAGTCTCTGTGATTGACAACTTAGACTTGTTCTAATTTAAGTTATGGTTACAATGTTTTTAATACGGGTAAGAGAATAAATGAAGTAAGAAATAGCTTGGGTTTCTGTTCTACGTTTAAATTTAATCTTCTCATCCAGCTTCAGGCAAGAAATATTTTCTACAGGATCTTTGGCAGATCCTGCAGGATCGGAGTTTAGCCGTCGCATTAAAAAAGTAGCCTAAGTTTGATATTTGATGATGACAACGATCCTCAGCTTATTTTTATTTTAAAATTCTAATTTCAATCCTACTTTGGATGGAAAAAAAAAAAAAAATAATCAACTTGTAATTTAAGAATCTGTGAGAGACTGACATTCAGAATATTAAATAAAATTTTTCAATGATTAATTTTTAAATTAAGATCTTATCTTTGACGATGGTTTTCTCTTAAATTGAATGACATTAATTCATCTGTGGAAAAAAACATTATTTATTTTATTTTCTTTATCGTTTCCACTTTCGTTTTTATTAAGGGAAGGGAAAAAAAAATTCGCCATGAATGATTGCTTTGAAATTTTCGCTGACAAGCTAATTTGAGATTTAAACGTCATTTATTTTATTCCCGGGGAAGTGGACGTTACCGGGATTAATTTTGACATGGGAAAATTAGCGGAAATCAATTAATCGACGTTGACCATTTAGGGTTATGAAATCAATGTTTTGTATCTCCGGTTGAGACAACTTCCGTTTGGAAATTAATGAGCGGTATGATCCGTTTGGGGAGGATTATACTGACTCTCCCGGGTTGATTTTGACGGTTAAATTGAATTTCCCTCCTCCCTCCCTCCTCGAGTTTTTGTAATTAATTTCGGTGGTTGAAGTAATTCCTTAAGTCAGGTTTTCGCTGAAAAGTTTTAACCGAGGAGGGGAGAGGAAGAGAAAAAAAATATGGTACCTTTATTCTTGAAGAACTTGTTAAAAACATTATCGCAATCTTATATTCTAAGAACATAGCAGAAAGGGTTTTCTTTGTAAGTAAAGTTTTCAGAAAATTAAGTTTCAAGTCTTTTCCCTTTGAAATCAAAAAGAAGAATTTTTGTTTTGATTCATTATGTCGTGTAACGTCTTTTTCTTTAGATTTCCGATTATCTTAAATTTAGTGCGAATGTTATGAGTTCATGCTTCTTTTTTTTTATGGAGAATTGTGTCGGGTGTCAGCTTAATTTTTTTTTGTTTTGAGATGACGCTTGATTGTGTCAGGTTTTTTCCTTTTCGCTTCGAAGAATCGTCCTTGGAAAATCTTTTCAAGGGAAAATATTTTTCATCTTTTGCTTGACATTTTTTGAAGTGCTGGAAGTTGGATAAAATTTTTTTGATCGATTTTAGGTGATATTGTGCGGCGGGAGATGAAACTGAGAAAAATTCTTGGAAAAGAAAAAATTATGAAAAGATTTGTTCGACAAGAAAAAATTATCAAAAGATTTGTTAAAAAGAAAAATTTCTTAAAAGATTTGTTAAAAAGAAAAAATTATCAAAAGATTTGTTCGACAAGAAAAAATTTCTTAAAAGATTTGTTAAAAAGAAAAATTATCAAAAGATTTGTTCGACAAGAAAAATTTCTTATAAGATTTGTTAAAAAGAAAAAATTATCAAAAGATTTGTTCGACAAGAAAAAATTATGAAAAGATTTGTTCGACAAGAAAAATTTCTTAAAAGATTTGTTTTAAAAGAAAAATTTATCAAATGATTTGTTCTATCAGGAAAAATTCTGAAAACATAGTTTAGTAAAAGAAAAATAAACAAATGAATTTGGATAAAAAAAAATTTCGGCTTTTACATTGGTCTTTGGTCATTTACATTGGTCATTTGGTCTTTTACATTGGTCATTGGACTTTTAACCCTTTAATAAAAAATCTTAAGTATCGATGTTTCATACTCAATCACATTTTGTAGATTGCGTGTTGAGGATGATTGTTTTTCCCCCTCGCGATATAGATCTTTACTTAAAATGAAAATTATCCAACCTCACCACATCATCCTATTATAGTGCATTACTCATTTAAAAACGATTAGTAAAATAATGATACTTCCCCTATAATAAGGGAAAGAAAACACGGCATATCTTCCTTCCCACCAAAAAAAACTTTCCCTCTATGTTATTCAGTTTAAATTGATTAATATTCGTCTAGTTTCCTGAAAATGTTTGATTATACTTGCGATACACAGAAAGGAAAAAACCCAGCTAATCAACATTTTCTTAATTAAACTGTGAGATTAAAAAGGAAATTTTGACTTGTAATTTGCCACAACAGACCGTGATTGATGTTCCTTCTTCCCTTTTTTACATAATTAATGGAGTTATTTCATGAGTAAGAAGATCTCTTTATTACGAACATCTTTCCCTGAGTTTAATTTTTATTTTATTTTATTTTGGAAAATTTTTATGTATTAGTCACCTGCTTGCGCGATGAATTGTTTGTTAATTTGTGATAGCCTTGAGTTAAGACCGAGCTGACGAGATAAAAGAGAATGGAGATTTGGGGGAATCGCGGTTTTACTGGAAAACTTTTGAGGTGCGGTCAAAGGTGCGGTTTTTCTATTTCTAAGGTTAAAATGATAAAATGGCGAAAAGCTTTCAGGATGTAGGAAGATGTGGAATTGAATTTGGAGTAAATATGAGAAACATCTTAGGTTTAGACCTTTTGTTTTTGTGGTTTTTAATGAGATTTGGGATCATTTAAAATTATTGGATAAGCGAAGTTTAAATTTTAGCTATTTAACAATTTTCAAAATTTAACATTTACCAAATTACAAAAAAATATTGAAACAAAGTATATTCAACAAGAAAAATTATCAAAAGATTTGTTCAACAAGAAATATTATCAAAAGATTTGTCTGACAAGAAATATTATCAAAAGATTTTGAGAAGAAATATTTATTGAGTGATTTGTTCGACAGGAAAAATTTATGATAAGATTTGTTCGACAAGGAAAACTTATTAAAAGATTTGTTTGAAAGAAAATCTTTTCAAAAGATTTGTTCGACAGGAAAAATTTATCATAAGATTTGTTCGACAGGAAAAATTTATCATAAGATTTGTTCGACAGGAAAAATTTATCATAAGATTTGTTCGACAGGAAAAATTTATCATAAGATTTGTTTGACAGGAAAAATTTATCATAAGATTTGTTTGACAGGAAAAATTTATCATAAGATTTGTTCGACAGGAAAAATTTATCATAAGATTTGTTCGACAGGAAAAATTTATCATAAGATTTGTTCGACAGGAAAAATTTATCATAAGATTTGTTCGACAGGAAAAATTTATCATAAGATTTGTTCGACAAGGAAAACTTATTAAAAGATTTGTTTGAAAGAAAATCTCTTCAAAAGATTTGTTCGACAGGAAAAATTTATCATAAGATTTGTTCGACAGGAAAAATTTATCATAAGATTTGTTTGACAAGGAAAACTTATTAAAAGATTTGTTTGAAAGAAAATCTTTTCCAAAGATTTGTTCGACAGGAAAAATTATCATAAGATTTGTATTTGTTTGACAAGAAAAATTTATTAAAAGGTTTGTTTGAAAAAAAAACTTTATCCAAAAATTTTGAAAAAATTGTAGGGTAAACAATTTTTTCGATTTGAATTAGTCCCCTAATCTTCCATTAAATTTCGGTCATCATCCCCAAACCCGCCTAATTTTCATTTCATTGAAAATACTAATCTTGATAATCACCCCGTAAGATTATTCCCCACAAAATAATGTAAATAAGTCAAGATCTGTTCTCGGGTAAGTTCCAGCTATTAAGATTTGCATAAATAGGTTGATATTGTTAAGGCGAGAACTTTTGTCATATTAATTGAAATAGAAGTTAATTCTCTCGGGTGCACCAGAGATATTTTCAGAAAGAGAAATATTCAGCTTAAAGTTTGAAGCATTTATCCTTGAAAATAATTTATATATTTCCTTTTTTCATAAGTACCTCGTCCGGTGAAATTTTTTTTTTCCTTTTTACTTTTAATTACGCGAGAACTTTAACACTAGAGTGAATAAAGAACGATCCTTGAAAAAACTTAATGTTTTTCTTCTTCAACAACTTTTAAATAGATAGTTACCGGGACACGTATGCGGAAAGTTTTTGTTTTCTCTTTTTCTTGCTAAGCGTCTCCTGTCTTTCTAATTATTTGTTTTATAACTAAGATTCATTACCTTTTTTTTTTCTCAATGAGTATTTGTCTTGCCGAGAAGTTTGATGATTCCGAGCTAAGGTATTTTGAACGCCTTAAGTAGACGATTAAACTCAAAGTAAATTGCCTTTGAAAAGTTAGTTTTAAAAGGATTAATCGGTTTTACCTCAGGTCATGAAAAGCAAAGAGATTGCGAGTCTATTTCAAGATATTGGAAATGGTAAAGATTACACGAAGTATGGACAGATGTTCGCTTTAGTTTGTTGCTCTATCGCTGCCTTCGCAAAAGGGCAATATATGTATTGCCAGAGGTCAGTTTTCTCATTCTGCTACGTTGTCAGTTAAGTAACCTTCAAAAATCGCAGGTTGCGATTAGCAAAGGCTTCAATGGGCAGGACATGTGGAGTTTGCAATGAATCAATGGGAGACCAATGCGGACAACGTGGCTCAATTCTTGAGACGGTATTGACTGAAGATAACCATCAATCTCGTGGCATTGAGGGCAACGGCCACTGCGACTAGATCCTGCAGACCTGTTAGGTTATGAGTAAACAATTATAGAAGACAGATTTTTTTAGACTGGGAATTCTTGGAAGTAGATCTACCAAAAAAAATTGGCCCAAAAATCTGTCAACCGGCGTTGTCTCCTCTAAGGCTCCTTCATCTCTCTCAACCGCCTGTTAACGTTCTAGCTGTGGTTAGCAGTCCTTTAAAACTGTAAACATCCATTTTCCTCGTATATAATCATTTTTTATTACATAAAGCTCCTCCATATTTCCATCCTACAAAGTAACAACTAAACTCTTAGAGATACTCATATAACTTTCCCTTTTAATATCAGTCCTTATAGGAGTTTGCTGATTGTTATTGCTATATCATTTTTATTGTCTTTCAAGAAGAGAAAGAAACTTCTCTTAATGTTCAAAAAAATTTTCTAGAGGAAAAAAAATGAAAATGTTTTTGAAAGATGAAACTCGAAAAAGAACTGAACCGCGAAGATAACGAAAGTTGTGAATAGGAAAGTTCGCTCCTTCACTCAAAAAAAAAAAAAAAAACTGTTACCCATTTGTTATATTATAATAAACCAAAATGCATCGGTGATTTTTCAAGTGCATTAAGGTCTCTTCAAATCCCGAAAAAAAAATATTTTTCGAGTTTTTTTGTTAGAGAAATGAATCAGCATCCGATTTCATCCAGACATCGTTATTTCAGTTATTTTCTTTATGGAGTAATTTATCAATAGCCTCGAGTCGTAGTTAATTTTAATAACGGGTAATTCCTTAAGCCGAGATGGAATTTTCTTGTCATTGTAATCGGACACCGTTATCAAATTTGGAATTTTCCTTATCGTACCTGTCATGGATTTGATTGAAAACGCGGAGGAAAAAATTTGAGGAGACGAAATTGTGAGATTTTAGTGCTATGTGGTTCTATCTCCGTTTTGAAGGTGGGGAGAGGTTGCCCTGTCTGTTAGCTGAAAAATTGAACTAAAAAGAAATCGAATTAGAAGAAGAATTCGATTATTCATTTTATGAATTAACCACGCAGTAACTTCCAAAAATTTTAAAGAAGAAATTATGCTTAAAAAATTTTTCAGCCGCCATTAGTTTTATAGTTTCGCTCAGATTTTTATTTTTTAGGTTGACTAAAACTCGTCAAAATATAGCGCACTCATTATGCAAATATTTAATTAACCGTTAAATAATTTAAAAAAATACTTAACTTAAAAATTGTCGATGTAACGCTTCGGAAGTTCGAACATGACTGACGATGGCGGGGGAATGACACTGTTTATATAGGGGACGACGTTAGCGCTGCTAATGGCAGCACTGGGAACTACAACAATAACAAGGAGGGGAAGAGAGTAGCTTAATGCAAAAAGGGTATACGCGAATAAGATTTTATATTTTTATGTGTCCTTTTTAAAAATATGAAGGTTTTGACATTTTTATTTTTAAATAAATAAAATGTAGAAGAGGAAAAAGTTTTTTTTTGAAAATTAGGTTTTTTCTAAATGTCTAAAAAAAGTTTGTAAAGTGGCCGCCTTGAAGGAACAGAACTGAGCCTTCGCAATGTTCAATTAACCAAAGATATAGCTCTGTAATATTGAGGTTGTCGGCATATTTGGCCCGTAGCGTTGATGCTAAAACCTTGAGTCTAGTACGCGCGCTTGACGAGGCGTGTATCAAGTATTTTGAAAATAGCTTTGTCAAGTTTTTATCATTACAATGCAACGTCACGGCGGCTGAGGGGGGAAAACGCGATGATGTACTATGAATAATTCAATTTTAAAATCACATAATCGCAGGAAAAGATGGGAAATTTTTCCCTCATCAAGATTTTTCTTACCGGAAAAATTGCGATTCTTTTTTAATAACTGAATTCCTTTCCAACAAGATGGTAACTAATTTAAAAGCGACTTTCTTTCTTCTCCTCCTCCCCCCCATCCTTCTTTCCCTCCCCCTTTCGTTTACTTCTCTTTCATTTTCTAGGTTATGTCGACTGAATGCGATTTAAAGCAACTTGAGTTTTCCTCTTAACAGTTTAAATCCCGACTTAGTTTTCGAAAACATGAAGGAATCGTTTGTGCATTTAAGAGAATTATAATTGCAGATGCAACAACATCATCACCTTGATTTAAGAGGAAAACTCGTCTGGGATTTTAGTAAAATTTTCCTTAAGGCTAGAAAACAAGAATATATTTAATCCTCTCGTGGTTGCCACCTTTCATTTTTCCATTTAGGAAATATTCCCCCGGAAAAAAAAGCAGGGAACAACTCTTAAAGAAAACTAGTTATGCAAAATCACGTAGAGCGCCTAAGAACGTGAGAATCTTCCAAATGAAAATCACATAGAAAAAAGGGAGAATTTTCTCTTTTCCTTTTGGCTCCCGCCCCTTTAAGTCTCGTCCCGAGCTTCAGTTCCTGAATCATTATTCTGACGGTTTTGGAGTTTAGTGCCGTTCGATTAAAAAATTTTAAAAAAATAAATGGTCAAGTGTGATTTGTTTTGCAAAAAAAAAAAAAAAATACAAATCGATAAATCCGGCGAAAGAAAATTCGATTATAAAATTTGAAACGTAACTTTTTTCCACCCTCGTAATCCTATTGACATATAAAACCACTTAACTTTTAATTTTACTTAGTTTAAAAACTTAATAGGTTTAAAAAAGGATTTCTTTCTCATCCTCTTTTACCTTCATATTTGATAATTAACATTTTATTCAAATAAAATGTAAATGTGGATGTTTATTAAGTTTTCACACCTGAGAAGTGAGCTTGTTTTAAAAATTGTTTTAAAAATTGTTTTAAAATCTCTGTTTTGGAAAATATTTGAGATTTCTTATATAACGCCTTATTGCATTAAAATAACGGCGACCTGGAAATTAGCAGAAACCTTGCCTTTTCCTGTTCAGATTTTACTTTCATTTCCTGTGGACGGAAATGAAGAGAAAGTGAAATTCATCTTTCAACTGGCGACATGACGTTTACTTCGAAACTTTTTTCTATTTTCCGGCTTTTTTATTATTATTAATAAAAAATTATTTCGTCGTGGTAGGAAACCGGCGAAAATGAGGATTTATTTAATAAATGTGAAGGTTAAGGTCTGGTAGAATTTCTCAGTTTATTCAGCTGCGTTTTCATTTCCGAGATGAGATTATTATGGGCTGAAAATTTGAATCGTGCATTTGTTTTGAGTGCAGCTAATGCTTCAGCATTAAAACTGATAATCCTCCATTTTTAATAAATATAATACCCGGAATTTTAACAAATCCTTTCGGCGCAATAATTAGAGGAAAAATGAATTTTAAAAAATCGATTCATCGACCAGTCTTGGAATTAAAGACTCAAAAGGATTGCGACAAAAATAGACCTCGGGTTATTTTTCACGACGATGAAAAGATAAAATTCCAAGAAGGATTCCTGAGAAAAATAAATTCTTTTTAAAGATTCGATTATGCCAAGGGCAAGCAAATTACCCTGAAAGCAAAAAATTATTTCAAAAAATAAAAAAAAATAAGTCATTTTTTAAGCTGCGAGATGAATTGACCTTTTTTTTTTTAAAAAAAAAAATTGATAATAAAGGTCGAAACTGTATGATTCAACTGTAATTAAGATGAATAGCTAGTAATAAATTTAACGCTAAAACGGTCGGCCACGACCGATTGACTGATTAACTTTTCTTTTATTGTTTTCCCATAACCGTAAAAAATGAATCGGTTTTTACCCCCGCAAAATAAAATTATTTTTTAGCTTTGATTCCATGCTAGTGGAAAAAGGGATTTTTTTCACTCTAGTCCAGTTCGAATTTAATTTTTTGTGCGTCCACTTTGGCCAGAATTTTGAATCCTGATAAATTCTGGAATGCATTCCTGAAATTCGAATTAATTTTCCCCGATATCGAGCCACGCTTCTCTCGTATAAAATAATTTAAATGACGTTTCGTCTATCAAAATTTCTCTATCTTGTCAATATCAAAACAGTCTGACTTATAAATTTCCTATGTAAATTCCTTTTAAATTGTTAAAACTTGATATCGGATTTTCTCCGCGAGGAGGAGGAATAATGTTATTCTAACGAGTTAAAGAGGGAGAAAATGTGCCTCATTTAAGGGATATGATGGGGGAAAAATGATCTATATGTTCGAGACGAGGGAAACGAAGAAAAAAAAAATCCACATATGAATAAAATGAGGGGAGATTTAGCAGAACATGACTTCCACATCAATTTTATAAATATGTCATGTTGAAAAATGATCGGGATCTATTCCGATTTAGTAAAAAGTCTGTTAGATAATCTCAGGGAAGATTCTTTCGATAAGACGTATGCGAAAGGATTTTCTGCTTACGAGTGAGGCTCTGCTTTTATTTTTTTTAAAAAAGCAAATTTTTGTGACTATTTATATTTGTCAAAGTTTGAGATCCTGAGCAAAAATTCGGTGTGTTTGTCTAGCGAAAACCATTTACTGGCTAAGATTTGGTGACTTAGTAAAGTGTATCTAATTCTAAAAAAAAAAAGACAGAGAAATAAAAGAATCAAATTAAAAAGATACGATTCCAAAAATCAAAGAAAAGAGAGGAAAAAATCGGATAAAACGAAACTTTATTCAAATTTGCCTTAACCAAATTAATATATTATGTAACTAAACTAAATTAGCGCTTTATTTTTTCTGTATATAATTTCATGGATTAAGAAGCTAGAATAAACGACCGTTATTCATTCAGCTCAAGAAATTCTTAATTAAAGTCGTTTGCAGTTTAGTGCTTCTTCTTTTTTTTCGCATGGGAGGGGGAGGAAAATGTTTTATTATTTTCCTTTATATGATATCTTACAACTCAGAAATATGCACATTGAATTGCCTTAGTATATCGAGCTAACAGCTTATTAAATGAATAACAGTCATCTTCATTATCGATTGATAATAATAGCCTTTCAAATTGAAATCGTTTAATCTTCCTCTTTTCTTTTAAATCGTTTCGAAAAAAAATTTACCTTCTTTTCTTTTTAAAGAATCTTTTTTCTAAAAAGGAAGTTTTCAGTAATCAATTTTTTTTTTTGTGAAATGATTCCTTTGTTTTAAGTTTATTTCTTTGTCAGGGACGGTGCTAAATGGTGGGAGAGGTCTGGAAGGGCAAAATCGTTGTAGCCTTTTTATTGCTGTAGAAAATCTCACTGATAGCGTAAGCTGTGGTTCTGGCGTTGGGTTATTACGAAACTTTTTGTCTTTTTTGTCAATGTTGAAAATTTTTTCGCTATTGACATTCACAATTTTCTGTTTAACCGTTCGATTAAAAAATTTTTGTTCAAGTGCTCTTATGAATTTTGTATTGTTCAAATACACATGAAAAGTATCTGTGCTCAAACACTCATGAAAAATTATCCTGTTCAAATGCTTATAAAATATTCTTGTATTTGAATGCTCATGAAAATTTTCCTGTTTGAAACTTGAAGAAAAATTTTTCTTATCAAACACTAATGAAACAATTTCTATTCGAATACTTGTTAAAGAATTTCCTATTTGAAAATTCTTTCATGAGTATTCGAACAGGAAATTTTTTCATGAGTATTCGAGTAGAAAATTCTTTCATGAGTATTCGAACAGGAAATTCTTTCATGAGTATTCGAACAGGAAATTCTTTCATGAGTGTTCGAGTAGAAAATTCTTTCATGAGTGTTCGAGTAGAAAATTCTTTCATGAGTATTCGAGTAGGAAATTATTTCATGAGTATTCAAATAAAAAATTCTTTCATGAGTGTTCAAGTAGAAAATTCTTTCATGAGTGTTCGAGTAGAAAATTCTTTCATGAGTATTCGAATAGAAAATTCTTTCATGAGTATTCGGATAGAAAATTCTTTCATGAGTATTCAAATAAAAAATTCTTTCATGAGTGTTCGAGTAGAAAATTCTTTCATGAGTATTCGAATAGAAAATTCTTTCATGAGTATTCGGATAGAAAATTCTTTCATGAGTATTCGAATAGAAAATTCTTTCATGAGTATTTGAATAGAAAATTCTTTCATGAGTATTTGAATAGAAAATTCTTTCATGAGTATTTGAATAGAAAATTCTTTCATGAGTATTCGAATACAAAATTTTTTCATGAGTATTCGAATAAAAAGTCCTTTCATGAGTATTTGAATAGAAAATTCTTTCATGAGTATTCGAATCCTCTTATTATCAAATTGCGATTGTTAAACAGTTTTTACTGTTTCAGTAATCTAAAAATTTTTTTCTGTTCAAAGTTTGAATTTTTTTCCTCTTAAAATATTCTATAATTTTCCTCAAAGTGGGTGTGTCCAAAAATCTTTTCCTGGATATCTTAAAAAATTATTTTTTCCTGTAACTTTCCTTGTCAGTCCCTCCGGCGACGGTGCTGCTCTCTGCTTTTTTTATTATGACCTAAATATTATATTATTGTAGCATTATTAATTTCTTCATCAACAAACGGCTAAAACTTACATAAAGTGTTCCTTCCAGCGTAAAAGCAAATTTTTTTTTTAATAAACCGGTGAAATGCTATGAACCTATGGTTCTTGTCACCTTAAAAGCACGGGGGTTAAATAACAAAAGAATGTTAATTAATGAATCTACAAGGATAATTAGAACTAACAAAAGAAAATATCAAGCTTTCTTCGGTGTGATAATAAATCTTTTCAATTCATTTTCTAAAACGGTGGATTTTGTTAGTTTATTATACTTCTTTCAAGTTTTTAAATTTTTCTGAAGGGATCCGTTGAGAGTAAAAGCAAGAACGTTGCGCGAATCAAATTTAATTTTTAAAAAAAAGAAGTAATGGAGCAGTCACCCGCAGATGAAGCTATTACATTGTCAATAGGGGACGAGGAAGCGTGAGGAAAAGCAGGAAAGGTTTTTTTTTTCTAACTGCATAATTGCTGATGTTATTCGATTATTTTCCTTCAATCTGTCTGGGCGCTTGGGGTTTGTTTTTTTAATCAACTGGAAAATATTCTTTTAATTAAAGGTTCGGCTCTTTCCTCGATTTTTTTCCCTTTCCTTTTAATTAAAAATGGAGGAGTAGTTTAGGAATTTTATCTTCGAGTTGTTGCCAAATTGAATGATTTTGTAAACGTTTTTCACTTACATAAAAATTCATACCATTCCCCTTCGCATCCTCTCTGTCACTACACAGATAAATATAAAATATTCATTTTAAAAACGTTGAAAAGAGCCGAAAACGTGATCTGAAGCAAAAATTGTGACTAAGCATGCAGATGATGCTGTAAAATTAAAATTAAAGAAAATTTCCAGAATGTTAAAAAAATGAAATAAAAGGAGTGAAGAATCAAAGAGTGCAAAAAGGAAAAAGGAATTTCTGGGTGAATCGCTTTTTTAATACCTTTTTTTTCCCTCCCCCTTCCCACAAAAAATTATTTATGACTGTAGGAATTAGTAAGACAAAGACATTTTCTTTTTAATTTCTCCTTTTTTAAAGAGGTGAGGAAAATAAAAATTTCTAGGGGCTTAGCAAGAAAAATGATCTTTTTTTTTAAGAAGAGAGATAAGCCCAGGGATCACGTGATCGAACGCTGTGAATTTTTATTAAAAATAGAATTTAATGTAGGTAATAGAAGAAGACGATCTGAGGGTAATAAAACTGGAAATAGTCATGCAATCCATTAAAAGAAAGGATTTGAAAGGATGATCATGTTTTTTTGAATCCCCATTATTTTGTAACGGCTCGTGAAGTATAAATCCTTTTAAAGATGCATGGCGTGTATGTTGCAAAAGTTTCCTTAAGGATTTCCCAATGAGTTTTTTTTATTATTGACTTTTCCAGGTTCAATTCACAAAACTTGCAATTATCATCTGCGCACCGCAGATTATTAATGATCTCGCACGATTCTTCGGTCAAATCCAGCAATACTTAGAATTTTTTAAAATTACTTAGAAAAATTTTTAAATAATGACCCCAGCTCTAATTTGAAAAAAATTTAAAAAAATCGATATTTATCCGTGTTTGTGGTAAACATTCATCATAGTTGATTTTATAGTGAACCAAGAGAAACCAATTACACGAGCATGTCATTAATTAGATATGTGTAACCCGAGCAAATAATATCAGATGCAAATCAACTGAATCCTTATTATATGAAATAATGATTTCATATTTTGTGCGAGTTAATTACGTTGTAGTCGGTTTTCTCTTTCCCCCAAACGTCAGACTGGGCTCTTAAATATTGTCTAGACGCAGGAACAATCTCGATTTTAGATATGGGAGAGAAACCCAACATAGTTTTGTTGCCTAGACAATGCTCCCAAAGTTTTCTCCTTCAGTTAACATGACCCAATTCATGGAATCCTAATGAGTTTTTCTAGTTCCAGTCACGTTCGAACCCGTTTGCAGAATCAAAATTGCTTATGGATCACGATTCCTGCTTATTATTAATAATTGCTTTGGTTGTATCGGAATGGAATTTCCTTGAGTAATCCGAGACGAAATATCAGAATGAGAAATGATATAATGAAAATGTTATTTAATTTTTTTTTTCTTTCCCTCTCTTTAATCCTTTTTTGATTTCAAGGTAAAAGTTTGAAACGGAAAAAAAAATCCCGGAAATGAGAATTTAGGAAAAAAATTACAAATTCTATTTGACGTAACATCATCAATTTTTTTATCTTTTTTTTTTTAAAAGACAAAGATAATTTCCTTGGAGGAAGTTTTCCTATCTTTGTTAGTATATTCTAAAAGACATAAAAAAAAGGTTAGTTGCAGACTGGAATGAAATAAATCTCGCAGTCCGACATCGTATATAACACGTACTTGTCAGCGATTTCAGAAACTGAAACAATGTTTGTACATGGATAATTAACATTTTGTTTACAACACTTTGTTAAATACCCGATAAAAGAATTTTCTCGTTTCGAGAGTTTTTTTTTAAAAAAAAAAAAAGGAATTTTTATTTTGAGTTTGTGGGAGTTCTCGGATTTTTCTGTGATTTTGATTTAATTTAATTTAGAAGAAAATGTGAGTTTGCTGAATTTGTTCACGTCTCTTGGATCAGAAAGAAAAGATGCTTTAAAATCAATCAGCAAATTAACCTTTTCAAAGATGAGCATGTCCTCATAAGATTTTCATCAGACCTGTCATGACTTGTTTTCTGGATTAAAAAATGTAACATTTATTTATTTATTAAATAAAATCGATTTCCCAAAAAAATGAAGTTTTTACAATTTATCACGAGCATCAGCAATTGCTTGAGGTGCTTTAAAATCCATATATCGCTACATAGTTGAAATAGCTTTTAGATGGTAAAGCGAATAGTCAAAGGTATTTTGCTCTAAGCTGTTTTCGCCATATAAAGAATCCTTCCAATGCAGCACTCTTCGTTTTTATTAAATTTTTGAAAAAAATGATAATGTGGAAAAATTGCTACCTTTTCCCCTCCTGTTTTCGTTTAATCGTTTTTACTATGTTTTGTTATTCATCAAAAACTAAGGTTTGCATTTTTTTGCTACCTTTACTCGTAATTTAAGGCCAGATGCAGATCCGGCGACGGGGTATTTAAGGATGCGCTAAAATGAAGAGATCCGTATGCTTACGGTGAGACAGCCGCTGATCACTAGTACGATCAAGGCAAGTCGACTTCAGTGGACGAGACATGTAGATCCTTGACGGACGCCCTACAAGTTCAAGAACTGAGGGTAAACCGTGGCTTCGTTTGGAGGACAACGTATCGAAGGATGCGGGTTGATTAGGAATCCCAGACTGGCGGACCACCTGTTAAGATAAAGCCGTCTGAAAGGGAATCTGCGATGCGGCGATAGAGCTTCAGGTTCTGTAGTCATTGATAGACTTACTCGTACCATTGTTACTCTTCGATCTTACCATTGTTACTCTTGCTGGTAATGTTGATTCTCTTGCTTGCACCATTGCAACTCTTCCTCTTACCATTGCAACTCTTCTTCGTACCGCTGCAACTCTTCGTACCATTGCAACTCTTCCCCGTACCATTGCTACTCTTCCTCTTACCATTGCTACTCTTCGTCGTATCATTGCACCTCTTCCTTCACCATTGTAACTCTTCTTCGTACCATTGAAACTCTTCCCCGTACCATTGTTACTTTTCCTTTTACCATTGCAACTCTTCTTCGTACCGCTGCAACTCTTCGTACCATTGCAACCCTTCCTCGTACCATTGCAACCCTTCCTCGTACCATTGCAACCCTTCCTCTTACCATTGCAACTCTTCTTCGTACCGCTGCAACTCTTCGTACCATTGCAACTCTTCCCCGTACCATTGCTACTCTTCCTCTTACCATTGACACTCTTCTTCGTACCATTGCAACTCTTCCCCGTACCATTGCTACTCTTCCTCTTACCATTGCAACTCTTCTTTGTACCATTGCAACTCCTCTTCCTTCCGCCAACATCTATTCAATAATTTTTAAAATCCGACATTTAAAAAAAATTTGTAAATGAAAATTCTCACCAGAACAAATTTTCCTTTTTGAAATATACTGTACAAATTTTCTATTTACGAAGAAGCAGCACGTAACGGTAAATGATATTTGATCTAATTTGTTGTTCATCAGATAACCGTACAAGGGTCTCTCCTCTCTCTCTCCCTTTTCGACTGTTTTTGAAAAGACCTCCGGTTTTTAGATATGTCCATTACATTCGCTCGGGAAATTCTTCCACCTCTTTAATATATTATATAGAAAAGATGCGGCGTCGAGGGTGAATTTTCAATTCAACCACTTGTGTTCAAAATCATTTTAATTATTATTTTTAATGGCACATCCAGATGGCCCTTTTCAGTTTAAATTTATATTCAGGGTCGGGGCGTAGAAATTTTAAAACAAACTTTTTGAGAAGAATAGAGTAAAACAAGGGGAAATAAATCATTTTCGAAAACTAGAAAGCATTAACAAAATTCCAGATGCTGTTAACGGAAGTAACTCTATAAATCTTTGGTTATCTTATTTTCCAGGTTTACTGTCAGGTTAAATCATTAAAAACAGGATTTTATGTTGGTTAATCCCTAAACTAAATTTTAATTAAATAAAGTGCGTTACATACACCTCTTCGGTTCGAGATTTCTCTTTGCTCTTCCTTTTCTCGAAATGAAAATCTTGGTGATTTAATTCAGCGAAGACATCAATCAAACAAAATGACTGCTAAAGGTTTTTGAATCCAATGGCCCCTTTTTTTATCTTTCCAATAAGAAAAATTAAATTTTTTGGAAAAGAAAAAAATTTTTAAGAGAATTTTGATAAATTACAGGAGCTGTTAAAATCAGCGTTGAGGAAATGGTCAGATTTTTGCGAAGAGGATGGAAATTAATGAAAGTTTGATTTTGTAAAGGAATTTGCGGTGGTGGGGATTCCTGTTCTGCTTCGAAAACTAGTTCGATACCAATTGAAGTATCTCTTACAAGTTATTTTTGAAGTAGATGGTGAGTTTGGAATTCTTTTAGAAATAAAAGTTGCATAGCTGAAAAAGGAAGTTCTTCCTATTACATCGTTTTATATTCGGATTTTATTTGTTCAAGTTCTTGCTCACTTGGTTAACAATCTTTCCGGGTGATTTATTTTGTGATTTTCTCTAAAGGGAAAAATGTGTGGGAGAAAAAAGTCGTTTATTATACGAATTCTTTTCCACGTTGCGATAAACGTGAAGGACTTTTCAATAACTCAAATATTATATCTTTAAGAACAGAATCCAATGTCAATTTTCTAAATCACAATTTTTCTGAGAAAAAATTTAAATACAAACTTGTAATCCATTTTTATTCAAAACAACATCCCTCCGGTGCGATAAATTATGAATCATTCAGATCTTAATAAACGAAGGAAGGAGGAAAAAAGTTGCACTAAGATTTATGAAAAGAAAGTCTAATTTACAAAGGACAATGATTAATTGAACGTTTTGCTGTAAAACATTATTTACTTAACGGAAACAAAAGCAATTAACAAAGAATCTAAACAAATCTCTGTTCGTTGTGTTTGCCTCACAATGTCAATGTTTTTCTTTTTCTAAAACAATTTTTCATTTCCATTTCCTCGGCCACATTTTAATTATTTTATGCACCGCAATAAACAAGAAAAGCTGTTTTCAAGTACCACGACCTTATTTTGTTGGGTTTTTTCTTTTCATCTTTTCTTTTATTTTTTTTTGTCTGAATAGAAAAATGAAAGAGGGAAATCGGGAAATTCAGGTTTTTGTTTTTGGTTGTACTGAAAGAGAAAGTAAAGAAATGATTTTTGAGCAGGGTGGCGGAAAAAATACCGAGAAGGAAAAATTGTTCTAGGGAAATTAATGAGCAAGAAAAATAGTTGTCTTTAGCAAAGAAAGTAGTTTAAGAAAAATCTCTTGGCAAAAAATATCTCAAAAAAAAAATTCTGAGCAAGGGAAATAGTTCTAGAATCATTTCTGAGCAATACAATAGTTTCAGGAAACGTTTTGACCAAGAAAATAGTTTCAGGAAAAGTTCTGAGCAATATAATAGTTTTAGGAAAAGTTCTGAGTAAGAAAATAGTTTCAGGAAAAGTTCTGAGCAAGAAAATAGTTTCGGGAAAAGTTCTGAGCAAGAAAATAGTTTTAGGAAAAGTTCTGAGCGAGAAAATAGTTTCAGGGAAAGTTCTGAGGAAGAAAATATTTTCAGAAAAATTCCTGAGCAAAAAAATTGTTCTAGCAAAGTTACAGACCAAAAAAGTACGTAGTTCTAGCGAGAACTCTGAGCAGGAAAAATAGTTTCAGTAAAATTCTTGTGCAACAAAAGTAATTTTAGAAAACTCTTTAGCAAAAAAAATAGTTGTAAAAAATTCCTGAGCAAAAAATAGTTCTAAAAAAGCCCTGAGCAAGAAAAATAGTTCTAAAAATATGACTGAGAGAAAAAATGTTTCTGAAAAAATTCACATAACCCGTGAGAGTTTAGGCCGAGGTTGTGAGGATCGAAAAATCTTGCTCTTGAAAACTTTGGACGTTCCAGCATGTTCATGGGTCACAACTGAACGTTCCAGCATTTGGATGTGTCACAACTTTGGATGTTCCGGCATTCTCCTGCTCTTCTTTTTCGAAGGAAAAACGGAGGAGTAAAAAAGTTGAGACTAGATTAAAAAATAATAACAGACGTGTAGAATTGTATAAGAAAAGTGTCATATATTTTTTTATTCGATTTCTCGAGACAGATATCAACAATTTTAACCATACTATTTTCAAAAATAATTCTCTATGAAATAACCGATCCGAAAAAAAAAAAGATCTGTAACGTGACAGTTTACAATTTGAAACCTATTAAAGATAAATTATCATATTTTTTTACCAGCTGTCACAAATTCGCATCTTTTTTTCTTTTTTTTAAGGAAGTTTCGCAAACATATACATTACTCACTTTCAAGTTCTCCCATCGTTCCTCCACACTTAACAATAATTTATAAAATTTCAAAACGTCTTAAAAAGTTTTTTTTTTGGTTTACGATTAAAAACTTCCTTTTTTATTTTCTTTCACCTTTAAAAACACACATCATCACAATCGGACGAATTTAAGTGTTGTTCAAAGGGACAGGGGGGCATCGTAAAAAGGGATTTTAGTTCAAAACCCTCCATGAACATTTAATAGAAAAAAATTTTAAAATCCCCGTTTTTGGTCAAATTCCCTGTTACTCCTATGATATTTTAATTTTTTGTCCATTTTTTTAAAATTTTTTTTATCCAAAAAATAAAAACGAATTTTTTAAAAATCACAAATTATTTTTCACATCAGATAAATAATCACAAATTTCACAAAAATAAGTGAAATCGATTTAAAACAAATAGAGTTCCCGGTGTTTTTGTTATTGACACCATCGTCTGACATAACACTGCTTGCTATAACAACCGGCACACCACCGGAATGTCCCGTTGATACGCCACTTACTTCCGGCACCGAACAGGCTGTTTGAACCTGGCCAGTCGTGTAATTGTCTATACCCCCACTACATCGCTGGCTATGTTCCCCTAAACAAGCAGCGTACGCGATCGCGTGGGGTATGTAGCTTTGATCCATTACCCCTGTTATAATTGACGATGCCAAAGGACCCTGAAAATAAAATCGGGGGTTAGTGTGAGGGTTTCTTTTTGGGGAAGGGGAAAGTTTGAGAGTACCTGTGCGTAGACTGGTACGTCTTCCCCTCCGTGTGTAGCCCATTGTCGAGGAACAGCCGAGCCGTGGACAGCATTTTTATCATCGGATTGTCTGGAAACTGTTGTTGTGTTGCTCGGTATTGTTCTGGGTTCGCTGAACCCGGGGCCGTTTCCATAAAGGAGGGTTGAGTATGGAAGGCCATCTACATCGGATACTTTACCGTCCGTGCCTGAAAATGAAAAAGAATATTATTAGCCAAGGAGGTGTCTAGAAGGTTGAGCATGAATGGAAGTCTCTTTAGGGACAAATAACCCAGATGAGCTCCGGGAGTCGTTAAAGAAACTGGAAGAAGCCGTTGAAGCAACGCGACTAAACCAGCTTGAAGGCCTCAAGGACTTTTTGGCTCCATTTTCTACTGAATTTTGTGAGACATCTATTGCTGGTGCAACTTGACAAATTGTTGGCCTGCCAGATGTTGCACCCAGTATTTTATTACTCAGTGCAACTAAGATGAAAGAAGCAGAACTTGATATTGCTGGTTCTTGGCTTGGTTGCAGGTTTGTGTTTTCTAGGGAGCCTAGTAGGGAGTGGACACTTTGACTAGTCGTCTGCTACACACGGAGCTGCCATATTCTCGAATCAGTATCCGCCATGATCTCGAACTGGGGGTCGCCATGATGGCCTAACGAAAACCTTATGGGGCAATATGGCGATGTCCACTTCGAGATCATGGCGGATACCGATTGGTGTGTGCGGATACCGATTGACCAACGATTGGTATATTAGATAGTTCGGTTTATTTTTACCTTCAGGTGCTTATAAATATTTGAAGTTACTTTCCCATTTTCTTGGTTTTTTAGCAAGATTGTCTCAATAATCTCATACTTGAGATTGGTTTTATTCCAGATAAATGAGGAAAAACTATTTCTAGATTTAGGCTTAACTCATTAATAAATGTGACCCCTCTGGACGTTGAAGGGATGAGATTCGGTATCTGAAATTTCCTCGTCACCAGCGGCAGTGACATTGATACGGAAGTCGCTGCACGAATTCAGAATGGTGATAGATGTCTTTATGATTAAGGCCATATTCTCCGCAATCGAGTCTCATCTATGCGAGCCAAAATCATCGCATATAATGCAGTCGTACGCCCAACGGTCACTTATGGCTGTGAGACGTGGAATATGACCATCCGTGCACAGGAAAGGTTGTCAGTCTTCGAGAATAAGACTTTGCGTCGGATTCTGGGGCCAAGGAGAGATCCCTTGACTGGGCGGATCTCGCGCTCTAATGAGATCCGAAAGCTCACTGAGCAGCCGTTGATTACTAGCGTGATTAGAGCGAGCGGTCGGGGATGAATGACCCGCTTTCTGATTCGGTCTCTGGTAGTTCCCAAGATCGAATGGCTCGCTGTGCTCGGGGTGGTTCTATTTATTTCAACCCGCCACGACACAATTTTAAAATCAGGTCGTGGGAGCATTGTCTTCTGCCTTGACCTGCTAATGTTGGCGGTGACTGAGGAATCAATATGGCGGTCGTCTGCTTGTTTATAATTTGATGTTTGTTTATGCCGCACCGGGTTTGTTAGTTGAAATGCTTTTAATGTTAAGATTAGGTAAGCATTAGTTCTTAATAATTTAATTTAGCGATATTTTTATTCCTTTCAGGTAAGTTGATTTTACACTTAGACCTCTGGGAAGACCACGGCTTCGTTGGGAGGATAATGTGTCGATGGCTGTGGGATGTCTGGAAATCAGTTCAGGTCAGTTCAGGTACTAGGCCTTCGCTCGGTAGAGCCATGTGTGTGTGTGTTTGTCTTAAATGCGAACTGAATACTGTTCACGGCCAACATTAAGATCTCTGCTCTGAATTAGTTCGTTGCTCATACTGTAGGTCCCTACTGCTGCAGTTGCTGGGAGGCGCTCCAGCAGTCCTATCTCAAAATAATCAAGAACCTTAAGAAACGTCTTATCATTTAAGTTCCTCGCCCAGCGAAAGAAAAAAAAATCAACATGATCTTTTTTTACAATGGTTTGGTGGCAATATTTTCACCACCCGGATACGTCAACAGTATCATCTGATATTCAGCAAAAGCCGAGGGAAATCTACTTAGCCAACATTATGACAAAAATAATAACCCAAATAACCAATTTTTCGGTAAAACTTTGTGGTGAGAAATATTATTTACACAATGGAAATGAGCAAACCTCGAATGACGCCTCTCAACTCCACGTTTTCCAAGAAATGTGGAAAATTCCCTACACCACATACTAAAATCAGTTTCACGTTTTCCTTTATACACACCATCTAGCTAATAAATATAAGTGATCTCTCCATCCGATGTGGCTCCATGTAGAAAATGAATTAGATAAGGACTCCTTGACATTCCCTACTTCTCGTTCCGCGATGTCTGGCAGAAAACTCAAGCGTAATTTATTAACATGAATGTTTGATCTACTCCAAAACGTCAATGAAAAAGCATTTTTAAAAAAAAAAAAAAAAACATGAATCGTTGTAGAGAGCGATGAATCCCCTTTCCAATCTTTTTCTCATGACGTAATGAAAGCCGGCTATATTCCGCGCCATTTGTTTTACCGATTGCTTCAATTCCTTTTATGTTCAACTCACGTTCCGCGAATATTTTCATCTCCTGCATAATGAGAATTGGAATGTTTTTCCTTTTTCGCTGCATGTAATAACCGCGCCTTAAAAACGAGTTTAAAATGGGGAATGGAAAACCTTGGATAAGGTTAGTGACGTTAAGAAAATTCCCGAGGAGAATTGTGTGTAAAAAAAAATAAAAGTAGGTCAGATGTACGATTTCAGATGCTTTTTGTCTCACATCAGAATTTTTGTGGGTTTGTTCAAGAGGAAATTTTTGTTGCAGAGATTATGTGTCTTTTTCTCTTGCCGTAAGACCTAAAAATAATTTCTGGCGTTTTTACTTCATCTTAGAATTTACAAAACGGATAATCAAGCCCACGTTTTAAAGTAAATTTATTCAAGGTAGAATTAATGCCAATGCGACCTCAATTGACGGAATCGTTTGATGAAATGAAGAAGACCTATACACAAAGCAGATCATAAAGAAGCTTGATTTTCGCCTTCGTAAATTCTCTCCTCCGCCTACTTTATTTACCTAGCTTCATGAATATTTTAATCTTATAAAGTTGAAGCCTTAGTCCATTTTCCACGTTGCAAGGAATTTTGAATGACGTGACAATAGAATGAGTCCCTTTTCCCTATTAAAAACTTTTCTCTTTTACATTCGAATTTTTTCATCCCCGGCTATACGGTCAGTCATATAAATCAAACTCCCCCCGATTTTCAGTATGATTCTCTTTGGCAATATCGTTTGATGAATTTCCATACGCAGAGAATTTTCTTTCTTTTTTTTTTTAAAGTGGGGTCCTTTTATTTATGTCTTAGCTTGTTTTCTCCCCACGTTGTCTGAAGGGGGAAAATAACTATTGTGTTCCAGGAAAAGGAATTCATGTTTGGGAATTCGAATGTTTGTACGTTCCATACAAATCATCTGATTCGACCTCGCCGCTACTAATTCATTTCCCTTCTACCTTTTTTTTTTGTTGCGAGGGAAAAAACCTGGGATTCAATTTAAAATTTGCTTATTGGGAACATGTACAAAAAATTTGGAATGAATGATTCGTTAGTTTAATGTATCGGATTCGACGTTCGCTTTGGCTTCGTAATTAATTTTAGAAAACTTTTAGCTAGAAATGGGCTGTTTAAATAACAATGGAAGAATTTTATTTAATATACATTGCGACAAAGCCCGAAGAATGAAATTCTCAGCTTCTATTCTTAATCATTTACCTAATATAGGATTCCCTCGAACAGTTGCCAATCCTCCCATTGTCATAACGTGAGAGTGATCAGCTGTGAGGACGATTAGCGTCTCGCTGAGATCAACCATTGACATAGCAGCCATAACGGCCGATTCTAAAGCGATCGTCTCGTCTAATGCTCGATAGGCGTTGTTGTAATGGTGAGCGTGATCTATCCTGCCGCCTGCAATTAAAAAGAAAAAAAAATATTAAGATTCTTCATGCCTGGAAAAATTCTAAATTTTCCCCCATCTGGGGTATTGTTATTTTTTTTTTTACTCGAATAACTATGCTTCCTCCCCATGTTAAAGAGTTTCAACTTTTTAATTGGACTCATTATTTTCATAAGGGTCTTGTTTTTGTTTTCTTACCGTAAAAATGATAACGATGACTGTATTGTTTAAAAATCTATCTTTTAATTTGCGTTTTGAAAATTTTTTGCTTTTGTTTTTATTCCTGTCTGGGTTTGAGGGGAAGTGAGGAAATAACGCTGAGTTCCGTTGTAAGTAAATGCTAAGAGATTTGATGACCTACCATTTTTCCTAATGTTTTGTTCCTAAAGGTTAATATTCCTAATTTTTTTTTCTAAAATAAAAATTTTTAATTACTTTATTTTCCTAATTTTTTATTACTAGTTGTAAGCTAATGTACCGAGAAGTGGCTTTAGGTCGAACTGTGAAAGCCCAACCAAAAAAAAATATTTAATTGCCCAACAGAGAATACGCCGGATCGTGAAGAAGTATCTGACTGAGATATAAAGATCAACACAAGATTTTAGATTATTTGCGCTTAACACTGATTTAGATTATTTGATTTTAGATGCTTGCCTATTTGTATAATAAAATTTCTTAATATTTTATATAAAAAAAAATATTAATTCAAAAATAATAAAGTTAGGAATTTTTTTTTAGGAATTTTAAATTAGAAGAATCAAATTAGAAATTTTATTTTAGGAAAATAGATAATTAAACATTTTGTTAGTTAGAATTTTTTTTTAGGAAAAAAAATTAGGAAAAATGGACGGGAACGAAGAAATTTTGATTTGCTGTTGCATTGCCATTTTAACGTGGTGGTTGTTATGGAAGAGTCATTAGATTGAGAGTTGGGGCGAAAATTTTTGATTTAAAATGGATTTTCACTCCTTCAATAAAATGGGCATAGCAAAAGTCGTTTCCAAAAAATCTCTTTCCAAAAAATTGTTTCCTAAAAATACTATTGAATTTTTTCTCTTTAGAGTAAATCTTTTATTTGGGGTATCAAAATTTCACAAGAATTTTTCCCTTCAAAATCCTGAGCTTTGTTTGGTAATTTTAGCTGTCAGGTTTCTAAAAACGATTTTTGAGAATGACCCTTTCCACAAGGATGCCAGTCCCCGCAAGGGATGCCAATTGTTAATTATTAATAGCCATTAAAAAAGATTCCTTGAATTGTTTTTGCCAAAATACGACATAAAAACATACTAATCTCATTGGTTATCCAGCAACCCATTCCCTGGTTTTTTAAATAACCCTGCTCCAATAAAAAACTATAAAAGCCCCCCCATTGCTATCACGTAGCTTGCAAAAACCATATAATATTCTCCTAGGCGACTATACATGACAATTAGTGTCAAGCGACACATGTTGCACATTTTTATTCCTCTTTCCCTATCTCTTCTTTTTTTTTTTATCAGTCATCAAAAGAATTCACTTAACTCCGTTGACCTAAAAACTTTTTTCGTTACGCTAAAAAAAAATTTTAAATTTTAATAAAAGCTAATAAACATCCTGTTCGAATGTAACCTAACTCCGATTCCAAAGAACACAATGGGCGAACGGTATTATTTTTTTTTACGTAATTGGCCCCTAATACAACTTCTTAACTTTCTTCAAAGCAGTTATCCTTTAGGGAGCTGAAATGCCTTTTTGAAAAGTATCATTTTGAAAGGGCAATAAGACCGGTTTCAACGATCTCAATGACCATTAAGGTGCGAGTTTTTAAGATAAGGGATATACTTTCGTTGTAAAATCCGATTACAAAAAATTCTCCTTTCAAGATCGTCATGTAAATGTCGTTTGTTCCGTCTAAAGCTGAAAAAATGACTAGTGGGAATTTTCATTTTGATAAGAAAAAAAAATTCTCTCAGTAGGTTATTGATTGTTCATACGTGAAGAGCATTAGCATAATTTAATCATGAAAAAGGCATTCTTAATGAGAGTTATATTACAGGCTAGGCGCGGACGTATGAAAATTGATGAGTGTTTTGTTATAGAAGGTGTAATTTTCTTTTTTTTGATGGAAGTGCCTTTAAAAATAAAACATTTGATTTTCGGCAAGATTGCTTAATACTAGCCGATAAAAAATAAATCGAGTGGTAATGCTGTAATTTACTTTTGCGAAAGTGAAATTTGGGCAGGTAAAAAGTTTATTGACAAAAACTTGTCCTGCAAACCTTTGTGTGTTTTTTTTTTTGCATTTAAGATGGTCCTAATGCAAAAACAATTGCGGATTTAAAATTATTCACAGAGAAAACATAGAAATCGAATACCATGTCGAATTTAACGGTAAATTTATAATTTTAGCCATTTTTAGGCAGTAAAAGGCATATATCGCAAAAAAGAGCCGCATTATTAGAATCAGCGGCCGGAAAAATGTTGAAATTGAATACAATGTCAACATTTTAGTTTTTTTAAATTTAAGCCATAAGCCATAAGCCAATTAGGCCATTCGGCTCTACTTGAGCTGTTATGATTATAAAAAATAAACGAAAATTTAATATAAGTAAGCAGAATAAAATTGAAATCAAATGTATTGTTGCATAATTTTTGGCTTTAATCATAATTTAGCCATTTTCAGGCCTGTGCTGGGTCCTGATTTTGAATTTCTTGAGGCGGCAAAGGCCATTCATATGCCCGAAATTATTATTGTAGTCTGCAATATACATG
This sequence comes from Liposcelis brunnea, assembly GCA_023512825.1. Lineage (NCBI taxonomy): Eukaryota > Metazoa > Arthropoda > Insecta > Psocodea > Liposcelididae > Liposcelis > Liposcelis brunnea. The sequence continues at coordinate 8,625,961 of CM042070.1, read as the reverse complement.
ATTGAAGTATTTGGGTTCCTCTCTGAGAAAGCCATTTTAGGCTTTAAATTAACGGCCTAATTTTGGGCAAATTAAGAAATATGCAAATAATTTGACTTTGTATTCGATTTCAATGTTTTTTGGGTTGCTGATTTCAAATTTCTAATTCTTTTTAACGACAAAACCCTCCAGCCCCCTTTTTTTCAATAAACCTGATTATTGCAACCAGGCACTTCGCTGCAGGCGCGATTTTCTGCTCAACTTTATTCTTGTATCCCGTTTTATTAATCACGCTTTCTAGTTTGGCCCGCAACCTGTTCCGCTTCACTGCTTTATGCATGTTTGTTTTTGCTACAATAATCTTTAACTCAATATGGCGAATAGAAAGAAAAAACTCACAAGTTAGTCGCCGTGAAATTTTCGAATTTTAATACTTTGGACGAAATCCAAGTAATAAAACGATAATTAACTACAGAATGTCTTGAAAACATTTATCGATCCAACCTCTTAGCCCCCTTTCAAAAAAAATTATCCCAGACTCGAACCCGCCGTATTAATTTCGCTGGAAAATCTTACCCGGTTTATAATTTCAACGCACCGGGTTTTTTTATGCGCTATTCGTTCTAATTATAAACAATACGCATTCATACGCATTGCTCAAAGAAGGAAAAACCGATAACGACTTACTTAAAACATTAAACAAGAAGCTTATTAAACGAAAACTTTCTTTAGGAAATTTCTCCCGACGCTCAATCTAACCTATTTTGCGAAAGGGGAAATTTTAAGCCAATTAACACTGGAAAGGGTTCAATTTTTGATGTTTTCGAAAATTTCCAACAAACATGTAGGGGAAGTCTGTCTTCCTCGACACTCCCACGACCTGAAAAGTTTTATTACTTCCCGACTTCACTTTCCGGAAATCTATTGTCAACGAAGCGTTCAAATATATACCCCGGGTTTGTGTTTTCCACAGTTCATCGATAACATGATTTAAAGTCCCATTATTTTACAGATAAGGTGACATTTACTTTATTCAATAAGGGAAAGAGGGAAGAAAGTAAGTGTGGGCTGAGGTAAAGTGACTAGAAAGCGATAAAGAAGACTCTGAGAAAAACGAAAGGAATAAAAAAAAGCCCTATCATATTTACACATTTTCAATTTGCAATGCTGATGATTGACAATCTGTAAAAAAAAGTTTTCTTTTTATATAAAGTGTCTTCTGGTTTTTTGAATAAATAACCGACGTTTCTAAATTAAAAATTTTTTATCTTTCCTTTGGCTCAATCTTTACCAATTAAGATTCTTTCTGTTTTCAAGAATGTAATTACAACTTTTCTGGAGTATCTTATGATTTTTTTTGTTTGCTGAAGATTGGAACTTGGTGGAATAGTTTTTCTTCTTAAATACGAGTTCTCATCATCAATTTTTTGTTGGATAGTTGTAATCAGAATTTTAAAGTCATAAGAGGTCGTTTCTGGCTTATTAGGATTGATCGTTGTCTTGGAACGGGCCCTGAAGATTATTGCTGGGCAATGAGAACTCGTTTGAGAATTTGTTGGCCACTAGATATCGCTATGGCAAAGTGGAAAGTACTAAAAGTCGTTGCTGGTCAATTGAAGACCACTGGACGTAGTCGTTGGCAAAGTGGAGATTACTAGAGGTCGCTGCTGGCGAAGTGGAGGCCACTGGACGTAGTTGTTGACAAAGTGGAGACTACTGGAGGTTGCTGCTGGCGAAGTGGAGTTTGAGAATTCGTTGGACACTAGATATCGCTATGGCAAACTGGAAAGTACTAAAGGTCGTTGCTGGCCAATTGGAGACCACCGCACGTAGTTGTTGGCAAAGTGGAGACCACATGAGATCGCTGCTGGCGAAGTGGAGACCATTAAAGATTGGCCCATTAGTGTTTGTTATTGGCTATTTGAAGGCAGTTCTAGGTCGTTGCTGGTTCAGTGAAGATGGTTTTTGGTCAGTTTGAGGTAAATGGAAACATTGATTGTTAGAAGTTCTTACTTGCCTGTGGAAGTCACTGGGAATCATCGTTGGCCATTGGAGTTTGATGGTGAAACATCAAACAATATTTAAGGTGATGGCTGATCCACAAGAGGCCGTTGTCTGTTGCTTTGAATTTGCTCCTGGCTATTTAAAGCCACTAGAGACCGTTGTTGGCCCATTGGAGCGAGTTGGTGGCTAATTGGAAACTACTGCAGATCGTTCCTGACCCTTTGCGAGCCATTAGAGGTCATTACGGTTGTGAGAGGCCTTGAGTCATTAATGGTCTCAGTCGTTCATGGATGTTTGTCGCTGACCAATCAGAAGCCGACAAAGGTTGTTCATTAACCTGAAGACACTCGAGATTGTTGCTGGCTCATTTTAGTTTGTTGCAAGTCACTAAAAACTTCGTGGTCTGTTGAAAATTGCTGCTGTCCAGTAGGAAGCCGCTGGAAGTCATTCTTGACCCAATAAAGGTCGTTGCTGACTCGCTGAAGTCTATTTCTGACCAATAGGAGATCATTTTAAATCTGAGAGACGAAGTTCAAAAGCCTTTGATTTTGTTAAATTAGTGTACGAAAACTTCATACTTTTTTGCTGAAGCTGAAGGGGAATTTACTACTGTGGCCTCTTAAAAAAATTCTACATTTCACAAGTGCTTGGAGTTATCAGATTCTACAGTTGGAATATTAGAAGCAACCGATCTTAGTGCATTTAAACCACTTCAATTTATTATTTCTCTTTTAATAGTAACTATATCAGTTCGCAAAATTAAAAATCAGCATGACTGCCTTTAGTCATTTCAATTTCGTTCACGAGATTCACGTATAAAGGCGGGAAATACCAAAACACACTTGAAAGGAAAAAAAAATAGAATGAAGTTTTATCGATTTGATACAATTTTGCAGTCCTCGCCTAAGGTCACTGAAAAATTTTTACATTTTCCCATTTTTCCCTCCCTCTTCCCTTCAAATAAAAAAAAGGATATGAAATTTATCGTATTGGCATTCGTTGTACGATATTCGAAATGGGATCAAGTTTTCATTTTTTTGGGTAAAAATCCACTGGTCGATGCCAAAGCATCTCTATCTGCAGTTTTTGTTTGTGATTGTACACATGCTTTTTGCATACCTAATTTTAAAAGGAAAAGGAAGATTGTTTGAAATAAATGATGGTTTTGCGAATGTAGCAGAACTGATTAGGCAAAGGAGGAAATAGTTTAAGAAGACTTAAACTCTAAATGAGTTTTAGACCGATCGTACTCAAAGGTTGAAAAGCTAACTTCCTCGGTTTTCTGGGAAATAGTTTTCCCGGCCAACATCATTTCCCCCGCTGACTACCAGTTATTAAAACTTTCAATTTAAGAAGAAAAAGCAGCTTCGCTTGATTACCTTCACGAAAATCATTATGAAAGATAACAATTGTCGACAGACCTTCCGTGACTATTTTACTAAAGAAACACGCGACTCTGTTAAATCGGTCGAGTTTGGAAAGAAAAAGTTATTTTAATGTACACACATCTGTCCCGGAATTGCACTTTTTTGCTTTAAGTAAACTACTCTTTCGCGTATATGACAGAGAAGAGAAGGGAGGGAGGAGAGACCATTCAGATTGTGTAGTAGGGCTATCTGAGAGATACGTGTTGAGAATGCGATCGAAGGTTGATTCCCTTTTCGCTTCGTATTATTATTCCGCTCTGTTTTCAGCCATTTGCTGACGTTGATGTTATCAGTTCGTGTAGAAAATGTCCACTTACCTTGTTTAATGCATGCGTTATTTTTTTAGGTTTTGGGAATGGGAAGAATATATTTTTTAGGGTAATCGTTTTAGCCACGAGAGCAGGATAGTGATTCCTTCAAGAAAGAAGGTTGAGAGAAACAGCCTCTAACAGCACGAAAAAATTTGTTTGCCAGGAAGAAATGAAGAAAATACTTGTTCAACAAAAAAATTAATTAAAAGTATTGTTCGACAGAAAAAATTTATCAAAATATTTGTTTGACAAGAAAAGTTCATTAAAAGATTTGTTCGACAAGAAAAATTTATGAAAAGATTGTTCGACAGGAAAAATTTATTAAAAGATTTGTTCGACATGAAAAATTTATGAAAAGATTGTTCGACAGAAAAAATTTATGAAAAGATTGTTCGACAGAAAAAATTTATTAAAAGATTTGTTCAACAAGAAAAATTTATTAAAAGATTTGTTCGACATGAAAAATTTATCAAAAGATTTGTTCAACAAGAAAAATTTATAAAAAGATTGTTCGACAGAAAAAATTTATCAAAAGACTTGTTCGACAAGAAAAATTTATTAAAAGATTTGTTCGACATGAAAAATTTATCAAAAGATTTGTTCAACAAGAAAAATTTATAAAAAGATTGTTCGACAGAAAAAATTTATCAAAAGACTTGTTCGACAAGAAAAATTTATTAAAAGATTTGTTTCACAAGAAAAATCAATTAAAAGATCAGTGCAACAATAATAAATTTCTACTTAAAAACTTTATCAAAAGATTTTTTCAACAAGAATAAAATTTAAAAAAATGTGTATGACAAAAAACATTTGTAAAAAATCTTTTCGCCCTATAAATACCGAACGAGAGAGAAGGAAATTGGTAGAGACCTACGACCAGGAGTGAACTAAAGCTAAGTGAGAGAGGCAAAAGAATTTGTGGAGCATGTACTGAGTGTTGGAAAAAATGTCGGGTGGAACGCGTATCGGAAAGTTAAAGAAAATTAATATTGTATCAGAAATCTTTTCTTTGAAAAAAACGTTTGATTCCAAATCACTTTTTTTTATTCTCTCCCCCCTTTGAACCGGAAGATGTTGGCTAACGTTTTCTTTCTACGGAATAAGAAAAAAATTGAATAGGGGGATGCAAAAAATGAAAAGATAACGATTGAAAAAGACAAAATGTAAAGAATAGCTAAGAGACAGTCGTAAAAATTTTTCCACTTTTCAGAGAAGAAGAAAAAACGAGGGAAAATTTATAAATAGAAGTTGAAATATATTGGGAAAATCTGAGAATATTAGAAATTGAATTTTTCCTTTTCCTCGGGAAGATTATTTCCGTTTAAGAAAAAGAAAAAAAATGATCTGCCCCCTTGGAACGTTATTATCTTTAGCCGGTGATATATTTATGGAGAAAGAGGAAATGTTTCAAACCATAGGCCATTTGCCAGTTTTGTTAATAATTTTTTTTGTATTTTATCACGTTTTCCCTTAAAATTAAGATATAAGGAAGGACTTACCTTCAACGAACAAGAAAAACCCTTTCGAGTTTTTTTGCAGGATATTAAGGGCAGTTCTTGTCATATCAGACAAGGACGGATCACCGCTAGGTCCAACGTCTCGATCTGTTTCGAAATCCATATGGGAATAGGCGAATAATCCTAAAACAAAGAAAAATTAAATCAAATTTTGGCCTAAGAAATTTTGAAAAAGTTTGCTCGACAAGAAATAATTCTGAGAAAATTTTTGACAAAAAAAAGGGCTAAGTCAACTTTGGTTTGTGTCTCCACTAGCGCCATTTGCTCTAATAAAGGCTCAGTTCGGCTTATTAAGGCTTCAGAGAGGCTCGAGATCACTATTAGGTAGTTGTAACCATCAGGCTAAAAACCGGAAATATTTTTTTAGATAAATTCTCATAGGGGACATTTCAACTCTTGAAAATCCTGATTAGGAATTCAATCGAAAAGAAAATTCTCGTAAAGTTCTTATTCAAAAAAAAAAAGAAAACCTTAAAAATCATTCTTGCTTCTTTTTGTTAATCCCTTACGGAATCTGTATTGTTCGTATAAACATACACGGTAAAATCCATTGGGGAATCACCAAAGTAAATATGAAGGAAAATATTTTTTACATTCTCTTCTTCCCATCTTAGTAGTCATAACCTAAAAATTGAGAAAAATTTTCTCTCTGTTCAGGGTCTTGGATGAAAGTAATAAATCGTCCTAGTGGCGACCTGTCGAAATCGAACTTTGTTAGTAATAACAATAACACATTGCTATTATGTCTAGAGCTATGAAGTGCTCGTTTATCATTTGTTTTCCTTCTTTTTTTTTTTGACGCAATATGAAATAAAAATTTCCCGAAGACTTTTTCCACCCGATTTTCATCCTTTAAAATATTGATCCGGGTTTTTTAAGAGCGACAGTTTGGTTTTTTTTTTAAGAAGAATAAACCGAGATTTCGCGTTTAAGAAAATTAAGTTTTAATTATACGCCTATTTAAACGTTAATTAATTTTATTGTTAACAAAGGAAGGAATTTCTTTAATCGTATTTAATGATGGGCGTTAACTTTGGAGTCGGCCTAAACGTCGAATAAGTTTAGAAATTATTTTTATGGGACATTTGGAAGTAAATGACGATTTTCGTAATTAGTGAACTAGATGTTAAGAGGTTCGTGAAGAAAGGCTGGTGAAACTCTAGTTGCTGATATTGTCAATGGCGCTGAAATCAATGTGATATATTTCCTCCGAAAAATTGTTGACAAAAAATTTTGAAAGAATTTGCTCGACAAGAAGTTTTCAAAAAATTTTCTCCACAAGAAATTTCCAAATAAATTGCGCAACAAAAGGTTATCAAAAAATTTCCTCGACATAAAATTTTAAAAAATTGGTGGACATGAGCATTTTGAAAGACCTTGTTCGACATGAGAAAATGTGACAGCTTGTTCAACATGAGAAAATGTTTTGAGACTTTGTTCGACATGAAGAAATAGTGAATGAATTTGATCGACATGAAGAAATAGTGAATGAATTTGTTCGACATGAAGAAATAGTGAATGAATTTGTTCGACATGAAGAAATAGTAAATGAGTTTGTTCGACATGAGAAAATCTTTTGAGACCTTGTTCGACATGAAGAAATATTAAATTAATCTCTTTGACATGAAGAAGTGTTGATTGAATTTGTTCGACATGAAGTTTCAAAAAATTTATTGGACATAAGTTAATTTGGAAAGATTTTGTTCGACATGAAGAAATATTGAATGGATTTGTTCGACATGAAGAAATATTGAATGGATTTGTTCGACATGAAGAAATATTGAATGGATTTGTTCGACATGAAGAAATATTGAATGGATTTGTTCGACATGAAGAAATATTGAATGGATTTGTTCGACATGAAGAAATATTGAATGGATTTGTTCGACATGAAGAAATATTGAATGGATTTGTTCGACATGAAGAAATATTGAATGGATTTGTTCGACATGAAGAAATATTGAATGGATTTGTTCGACATGAAGAAATATTGAATGGATTTGTTCGACATGAAGAAATATTGAATGGATTTGTTCGACATGAAGAAATATTGAATGGATTTGTTCGACATGAAGAAATATTAAATGAATCTCTTCGACATGAGAAAATGTTGAATGACTTTGTTTTAATTAAAAAAAATTCTGCAAAAATTTGCCAACAAATTAATTTGATTCAATTAAAAAAATTCTGAATTTTTTTTAAAAAAAGCAGGTTTTGGACTACAGTAAAAATTCAGGGAAAAACTTTTCACAGGCTGCAGGCAGATCTGCTTTTTAGATTCATTAAGCCAGCTGAAAGCTTGAAACTGCGCTAAGCCTGTACTGCACGTGTTTTCAAAACTACAAGATAAATTTATATTTCCCACAATTATGCCATACATAGCTGTCGCTTTATATGCATGCTTGAACTTTTTCCTTTTCGTTACATTAAATAAAAACATGGGGGCGTCCCTTGAGGGGAATTCACATTTACTGAATATTTCTCCTTGAAAAAGGTTTCAATCTTCCTTTTTTTTAAAAACGAAAGATTAAAAACCAAAAGAGTTTTTCGTTTTTTTTTGTTTACAAACTTATCTTTGCTTTCCCATCGTCTGTCTAGTCTTTCTTTTTCCTCCTTCGATCGAGATATAAACATCTCCGTCATACATAAATTTCCTTTCTAGGTTTCAAGGCTATTAAAACGGCCCGACAATTTAAAATAAAATTTTTGTTCTGAAAGATGTCAGATGAATTTTTTTTATCTCTCAATGATGTATTCACCATTGTAATTAGATTTTAACGTGATAATAAAAGCAAAATTAACGGTCAAAAGAAAATTCATTTTATAATACGACTCGGGATAACGCTTGTGGGGAAAACAACGAGCGAAAATAACATGAAATTTCATGTTTGATGTAATATTTTTCATTCGAAATTTCAAATCCATGTTCCATTATTAAATCTTTGATATTGAAACTAAAGTTGAGTGGGTTTAGACTATTTTATTTTTTTGAAAATTGTGAAAACATTATTTCTGTTTACGCAGGTGTTGAATTTCACTAAGAAAAAAAATATTGCTAAGGAATAAAATAAAAATGTTTGCATGTATAAGTCGAATACAGTGTTTGGAAATCATTTGGGGTCTTCACGTGGAAAGATGTCAGACTTTTCTTCCCTTTCCTCCCTATTTTTTTTATTTTCTCTTAGCTCCCCTCGCGTCCCTCCCTCGTCTTCTCGCTCTATTCTATTGTAACTGACACCTTGAAAATAAAAACTTGTATTTACAATATGGAAAACGTAGCCCTGAAAAACGATACATGTTAGATATTTTTATCACGTCTCGAGTTTTATTGGTTTTATTATGAAAATGAAGTAAAGGAAATGTTTTGCTATTAGGATACGTTTCTAGCAGCTTTTTCGATTAAGTTTTTTTTGTCTTGAGCGCTTTTAGCACTAAATAATTTTCGATTGTCATTATAGTTTTTTTTATCGATTTAGAATCGTATTAAATATTTTAATATACTGTCAATTGGGAAACGTCAAATCAAGTGGTTTTTAATGTGACAAAATGATATTAAAATCGGATTAAAAGTAATCGATTATAAATCAATTCATTATGACTGACCTGATTTTTACATGAATGTTTATTATTTATTTTAATCGATTACTTCTAATTCGTTTTTAATATCCTTTTTTATTAAATTAAATCTATTGTTAATGAATTTTTTTTTTAAAATTGATTAGGTAATTAGTCGCCAATAGGTTTGAATAATTTCTTTCGGGTTTTCTTGTTTCAAATTCAAGTTTCCAAAATTTTCAAAACCAAGGCAAATTTTTGAAGAAAAAGTGCAAGATTTTTTAGGGACATGACTTTCAACACTTTGAATCTTTTGTATTTTTTGTCAATTTCTTGGAGTAAATGTTTGGTTTGTTTTTTCAAGGTTTCTACCTGAGGCAGGAAAAGGTCTTGTATCCGAATATTTGCTTGTTAAATAAACTTCCCTTTACCTTTTCAGGTCATTTTGAATTTTTTTTACTGAGAAAAAATTTGTTAGTTTTGAGTTCGCGTTGAGATCGGAGGAATCGGCAAATATTTTTTAAGTATTTTTTTTTTTAAAATGACGTGTAAGTTTTTTTAAATTAATGTCTTGAATTAATCTGTGATTTGATTTTCCCAAGTGAATTTTTTATAACGGTTAAAATGCTGAAAAAATTCCAGTTAAAATTATTTGAACCAACATACACAATTTAAATACTGTAATCATGTTTTTGTTGTAAGAGAAGAGGTACCCGCTCGTGATTGAGGTAAGTTTTCTCTTAAATGTCTTTTAGAATTTGTTAAAAATACTTGATGCTTTCCGATGTCGAACAAGATTTGAAAATTTGTTTTTATATCGACTTGCCTTTTGTTTTTCTAAATATGTTTTTTCATTATATTGACAACAAACATCAAAAGATGTCCGTTTTTACTTTTTTAATATTTTAAGAGAATTGTATCACATCATAGATTCATAGTAATGAATGAAGGCTCAATGACCTTTGTTGTTTTCTGAGTTTTTAATATCTGCTGTCTTCACTTCCAGGGGGGCCATTCGTCCTCCTCCCGAAGAATTGCCTCCACTCTGCCTTTAAGAATTTTTCTTCCATAAGCTAAGCATTGTATGATACTTTCCCCGAGATTTCAGAGAAATGGCGCCACTGTCTGAAACTTGCCCTTTCTAAAAGTTAGATTTTCGACGCTTATAAATCATTCCCTAACAACCCACTCGAATACAATTTCGGCTTTTGATTTCTTTTCGAAATTCGGGTTTTATTTTAAAAGGAAGGGAAGAGAAGTAATTTTTTTCTCCCTCTTTAATTAAATAGCGAATCGTGGGAGACACCCATAATTAAAGGGCCGTCTTGAAATAAGAACTACGCTTATTGTTTGAAGGTTTCCAATCAGAAACTTCGTGTTAAATGGTAATGAATTTCACGTTAAGAAACGAGATCCCTCCATCCTGTTTTATAATAAAAAACCCTTATTCGACTATTTTCTTTCCATGATAATGTAATGATTACATTAAAGTTACTAATTTTTAGCTGAAAAGAAAAAGGTGGAGTGTTTTTCCCACATTTTCGGTTAAAGTCTTTAGAAGTCTTCGACAACTTTTTTTTTTAAAGAAAATAAAACGCATTAATTTTTGAGAATTCCATGAAATAGAACTTGTTCTAAACGAAGACCTTAATTGCTAAAACATCAATTAAAAGGGAAATCTCCACCCAAAACAAAATAAAGTGCAAATAAATCCACTTTAAAAGATATTTTTTTACCACCTTTTAATGTCTGAAACCTTTGAGAAATTAATCCTTTAAAAAAATACACACAGGGAAAAAAAAGAGGGAAAAAAAGACGTATACACGAGGTTAGAGAACAAAATAGTAATTTCAACCCGTGATTTTGTGTCATTTAAAAACTCGTTAATTGCGTAACGTTGTTCATTTGATACTATTTTACCCCAAAGAACATCCTCAGCAATTGACCGGCGAGGATTTTTCAACATTGCGGCTTTTTTTTGGAATTAAAGGGATTTTTTTTTTTAAAAAAAAGGTAAAGCCGATGTATGTCGTTCGCATATTTATTTTATCTGGATTTAGCTTTCATTACTTGAAAACAATGTCGTTTTCTACCTTATTTGCATTATCTGGATTTTTTTCTCCTCTAAATATATCAAAACACAAAAAAATCGTAGGCGCTATCTGGGTTTTGAATGCGGCTTATGAATCATTGACGGATTTTACAGGATATTGGTTTGTAGGCGAGTTAACTTGTTTTATTGTTCTCTTGAGTTATGAGTATTTGGAGGGTTGATAAGTTCGAGCAAAAAATGGGTCATGGTCATTGCTTTTTCTTATTATCTCCGTTTGTCAGGGTTTAGTTTTATGACGCTATAAGCTAAACAAGATGGCGAGTTGAGCTGATGATGAGTAACTAGGCTAGCACCAACCTGGTTCAAACCAGGACTGGCTCATCCAAAAAGTGCAAGCAAAAATCCGGTTTTATAGAAAACAAAAATTATTGAATTTTTAAGAAGACTGAATCAAGCACTGATTTGTCCATAAGCGCCCTGTCTTTTTAGAATGCGGATGACTTTTTTATAGTTGAAAAACTCAAGAAAGCAGATGGGGGCATTATTTTGAGAGACCTGAGAAGTTCTTAAATTTTTGTTGTCTGAAATTTTAGGCCTGTGTACTGACAAAATCTCACGAAAGTGAAAGAGAAAAGGAAATCCTCTCTTCAATATAATCTCAAAAGAAGCGATATTTTGAAAAATAACTTTGAAGAATCCATCATATCCTATCTCTGATAAAAGGGGATATTGAAACTCGAAAAGATTTATATTATTCTTTGATTGCCATTCTCATCGGCAAAAATATCTAAAGCGTGGGTATAAATATCTTTATTCATATTATCGCCTTAAATTTTCTTTTTTAAAAAATCTATCCGGAGGTGTGTAGAATTTCTCTTCCGAAATAATAATGGATTTCCTTTTTCACCCCGAAAATTTTTATATTTATTTTAAAAATATTTACCTAAAAGATGATCTACAGTCTTTGGATTAATTTTCTCGAGTTGAGATTTATTCCATACGTATTCGGCCTTGATCCCTCTTCTTTTTTTATCTCGACGCCAATCGTCTATCAAGTTTCGACCGTCCAGCCTTCTCCCTTCTTCGTTAACGGATTCCGGGTCTTTGGCTACTTTCGGCAGCCAATGCCTTCTTCCTCCTCCGAGTAAAACCTGTAATGAGAAAAAATTTAAAGTTGTAGATTTTTGGGAAAAAAGGAAAAGGTTTAGATCGTTCTCCGTTAAGAATTTGACAGGGAAAGGACGGGGAATCCGTCAGTGTTGACAAATTCCAACACGGTTCAGTTCGCATTAATTAAGCGAAGAAAAAAATACAAATGACAGTGGCGGGGTGAGGAGTTAATCTGATTTTGGCTAAAGTCAGAACCGTGGAAAAAATTAGGCTGGTTAGCGGCTTAAACCTTTGAATTTTTTTCCGCACTGAAGCTCTCTTACTTTTTCGACTTAGATTATGAAAGTACGTGGAAAGAATTCATCATTTTGGAATTTTTCCAAAAAATCTTTAAAGAGTAAAACTAAACGAATCGGTAAATCATTATCAGGTTTGACGTCAGCTAAGGGAAGATATAAGCAAACGTAGATGTTTATGAAGAAAAAACTTTTTCTCTCCCCTCATGAAAAAATAGGGCAAACAGATAAAAACAGGGGCAGACAAATGAATTGGGTTAATCCAAACATTATTCATTACTAAGCTTGCTTGTGAGAGCGCCTACTTCATTTTCATCCAAACCTATTTTCCTATGAGCTTATTATATTTTAATTCAAACCTTTGATGTTGGCTTCTTTTCATTTGAAAATTGAATTGAAGTGGCGTTTTCAATAGCTCATATCAAAGTTAATGAACACAGTGGAGTAATGATGTCAAAAATTTCCGTGAAAATTTGATTTGAGCCCTAAGTACGTTTTTATACTGGGAGGGGGCACATTGTTAAGCTGTTAATAATAAATTAATTCCTCTGAATTACATTTAACGATGTTTTAATTTCGTTAATTATCTGAGTGCGTGTGTAAATTTAAATCAAACTTCGATTTAAAAATGTTTTCATGAGGAATGGTTAGAGATTGAGATAGCTAAAAGATTTCGTACGTGTTTAAATTATGTTAATAATCATTATACTTGATATATTATACTAATTATTTGGTCTTGGCAAATGGTTTTGAAGCTGAAAGCCAAATTCATCGTCGTGTCGTATCGTATCGTATCGTGTCGTATCGCGTCGCGTCGTGTCGTGTCGTGTCCGTCGTGTCGCGTCGCAGTGTCATGCCTTGTCGCATTTTATCGCACCGCATCGTTCATTGTCGTGTCACATCGTACGGTGCCGTGCCGCGTCGCTTCGTCTCGTTTCATTTAATCCTTAGACCATTTACTACTCTATCAAAAAAATATTCAAAGGTAATCTCTTTGCATTAAAAAAAAGTAACGTTTGGCGAGAGAATAGTTTTCCCGATAAAAGGAATAAAAATTTCATTTAAATGATGGATGAGATAACGAACAACTCCCAACAGCTTACGATGAAGTTTCCAAGATCCCTCTATAGAGTTCAAGATTCTCATCTTTCAAGAAAAATTAAAAAAAATGTTAAATATTGCTTTTTTTCACGTTTTTAGCGTCTTTGCACATACAAAAAAAAAAAATCCGTTAAGAAAGTTTGGAATACATAACGGTTATTACCAGTCATTCTTTTCTTTGAATTCCAATTTTTTTCGCTCTTTCATTTTTTAAATATTCAGCCGGGGAAAAATTATTTTGTTCGACGACTTTTCCATTAACTTCTAATGGAATTATTAAGCATTAAAATGCTTAGTCCTTTTTTCGTGGGATTTTTTTTTAAGGTTTTGAAGGAAGGAGGCTTTCTAAAAGGAAGCTTGTCAGGAAAAAGATTAAAATTAAATATGGAGTTTTTGACGCCCATCAAAAAGAGCATAAGCATAAAATAAATCTTTTTCTGCATAAATTAAGTCTCCCTGATGCAAAACAAATGTTTTTTTAAAAAAAATTTCCAAGCTCTCAACAAAATGATAATTAGTTTTCTAGAAAATAATGAGCGTAATTACTATTTTCAAAAATAATGAATAATAATGAGTTTTAAAAAATAACACTGGAAGTGGTTTTTTTCCTGCTTTAATTTATATTATCCCGGTTTAATACCAGTAATAGACCTTGAGGGTGCATGCAAAATATTGAATATTTCAGTTGAGAAAAATAAGCCACTCGCTTCCCAATGGGAAATGTACAGTCAGAATATTTTGAAATGTTTTACAAATATTTGGTGAAACCGAATCGAATATAAATATTATGTAAATATTGGATCATTCAAATATTTGAATGGGTTTCACCAAATATTTGTAAAACATTTCACAAATGTTTAAAAATATTTCCAAACATTTTAATTGGGCATTTTCCATTGGGTTTTATATTCTTTCGAGAAACTCAGAATCAACTCATTTTTGTCCGACCAAAAACAGCACACTCACAATACTTTTATCTAACCTCAAAATAATTTCGACATCACGTCAACCCCACAAACACACTTCTTAAAGATAAACCGACTCCACACAAGTTTTTCGTTCGATTTGAAAATCCATTTCCTTGTAATATTAAAAACTTCATCCCAACTTTCTATAAACTCATGTAAGGTCATCCCCCCAACTAAAAGTTTCCCGCCTCGTATCTATAATCTCACAGTCTGGGTAAACCTGAAATTTTCGCATACATCCTTCCTTCAAGTTTCCTATGTAAACTGATAATGCCGTCTCCGTTTCGGGTGTGTCCTCTGTCTCCTGTCATCCGGGTACTAATATCCTTCCGTTAATGATTGCGAGAGAAAACTTTCCCCCTCTCTTTCCCTCTAAACTTAGTCATTATAACGAAAGACATTTAAACTTCACTTTCAACGGACTCCCGGACGTTCGATTCGCTAATAACCCTCCCGAAATTTATGACTGCAACCCCTCGATTTATAACTTTCTAACGTTGCGTTTAATATCCGCTTTCACAGATTGAGGGATGCTTTTTCCGGATGAGATTTTTTTCGGTAAAAGATTAAGGGAAAAAAAAGTAACCTTTTCTTAAAAAAGAAAAAAAAACTTAGGAGCTTTCAAGATGTGCTTCATTCGAATTTACATCTTGCGAGAGATAGAGAGAAAAATACATTAGATGCGGAAGAAAAAAGGACTTGAAGCACATATATACGAAAACCATGTAAATGAAATTGCTTTTGACGAAAACTAAGATTGATGTTCCTTTAGCAGCTTCTACCAAGCGACATAGCAATCTTTCATATTTTTTCCCTTGCGTAAGCATTTTTTCACGGACGTTAGTCATTTTTATTAAAGAATAAGTAATCTTGATCT
Source organism: Liposcelis brunnea (assembly GCA_023512825.1). Taxonomy (NCBI): domain Eukaryota; kingdom Metazoa; phylum Arthropoda; class Insecta; order Psocodea; family Liposcelididae; genus Liposcelis; species Liposcelis brunnea. Next base: position 8,610,763 of record CM042070.1, on the reverse strand, counting down.
CCGATGGTTGTATAAGGGTGAAAAGAATCAAGAAAGTCCAAAGCTAAAATCAGATCTGGGCAAACAGTTTGATAACATGTTAGCCCGTGTAGTTGCACCCGTCTGTGATGCATCTAGTTAGCTGCATGTCTCCCCTCAAATCCAGCCCTGGATTTGACTGCCCTACACCGCCTTGCCTAATTCAATTCTCTTCGTGTTCTGAGGTGCTCCTAAATATTGGCAGACAAAATTCTTGGAGAAACGCCTCCGCGTCGCTACAACTCATTACTTACTCCTCCTCTCTAAAAACAAACCAAGCACAAAATATGAATTCAAAACACACTCCACGGATATAACAACCTCAGAACCCGAATAAGCATAGTAAATGTAAACAAAGCTTCCGGTTTCGATTGTCCTCGGTTTCCTTTAGTTTAAAGTCTACATCTTGGAAACGATTCTCCTTTCGATCGCGAATGTGGGCGTAGCAATATTTCTGTAACTTTTTTGTAGTGAAAGTTTTTTTCTTTGTTAAAGGTTTTTTTATTCCCTTCTGTCCGTTTCTTAAGATACTTTCCTTTTATTATAACGTGATGCGTTTGATCTTTGAGTCTGTTGAAATTGGTTCCGACTGGAAGTGGAGCTCAAAAGCCAGGCTGATAAAAAAGATATCAGGGAGTGCTGTGCTAGTTTTTCGCTCTCATATCCAGTCGGCTCCTCCCAGCGCCTCTGCCTAACTTTTTTAGTGAACTCGTCTTATCGTCGCTTCCTTCTTAAAGAACAAGAAAATTACGTTTTTTAGACGTTGAAATCACGTCTGAAGTAATATGAAGTGGATATGAAGTCAACCCTTAAGGTTGGCTTAATGCTAGGTTGGGTTTAGTCGGGTCTTGTCGGATCTTGTTGGGTCCGAATTTTGTCAGTTCTTGGCGGACCCAAAATTTTTCTCATCGCATCGCATCGTGTCCTGTCGTGCCGTGCCGTAGCGTGCCGTGTCGCTACATGACACGAAAAATAAAAGCCAAAGGGGAAAGAAAGTAGAACGGAAAAATTCCAAACGTTTGATTACCCATTTCTCGGAATTAAAATTAATTAATTCTTAGTCCTAGTCTTGTCGGATCTTGGCGAATCCGAGTCTTGTGGGATCTTGGTGGGTCCGTATTTTGTCAGTTCTGGGCGGACCGAAAATTTTTCGCATCGCATCGCATCGTGCCGTTTCGTGTCGTGTCGTTTCGTGTCGTGTCGTGTCGCGTCGACACGATACGACGGTGAATTTGGCTTTCAGCTTTAAAACCATTTACGGAGACGAAATATTTCGGCTTCGAGTTGAAAGTCGCAAGCTCGAGCTTGACTCACGCAGAACTTGACATATTTTTTGCTTCAGCCTTTAATTATTTTTAAACTGAGAAAATCGCCAGAAAATCCGAAGCAAGCTCTACAACTTGGTGAAAAAGAAGAGTTTACCTCATGCACGTCTGATTAACATGATTAATATCTCTCCTCTCCAGTCGCGAGAAATATTTTAATATCATCTTTTTTTTTTTTTAAATCCTTTTGGAGATAAATCACCTTGTTCTTGAGAGAGAGGGGAAAAAGATCCTAACAAAACATTCCACGTCTTTTGATCTACATAACCCGTATAATAACATATTATGGGAAGTTTATTAAATTTTCACTTATAACATGGGGAGCTCGCGTTAACTTTTGTCCGTTGCCTAATTTCGCGTTTTCAAAATACGCCCGCGGTTTCCTTGAGTTTTCCTATCATCGCACGGTTTATAATCCTTTTGAAGGATCTTATGTAAAACCTTGTTCGGTGTTAGCACTTTTAACCCTTGACTGCCATTCAAAGTCAAATTTGATTTCCTCGAAAAGTTTTATTCAATGCCCTCTTCTCTCTCCGGTTTTAAGTCGAGTTTAATTTTAATCCGTAACTTTTCTCAAAGTTGAAAGGGAGAAATCCCAGCGCTTATTTGGAAGATGTTGTCTATGGGTGTTATGTAACAGACGGGAAGGATTATTGTATTGATGAAGGTTAGGGTTTTTAGAGGGAAAATGCGAAATCAAGCTTGTGATGCGATTAGTCACGAGTTCTGGTTTTACCAACCATCAGGTGAAATTGTCTTCAAGCAGGATTCAACGTGGGAGAGTTCGGTTTTTGTTTGCTGTGGTGAATGTTTCAGGAATTTAGTAAATAAACAGGTTGTGAGCTGTGTGGGCTTTTCTAGGAAATCCTCGAGAGGAATCACGTGCAAGATCTAAAGGAGAGTTTTGATGAACGAAGACGGTGGGATCTACAATAAATTAATCTTCATTAAATATTTGTAACTTTGTCTAGAGATGAAGGAAGAGGTTTAAAAATTTACCAAGCAACCGTTCCGGCCAAAATGACGTTGGTCGGATTGGTTGCTTGGTCGGAGCTTGGCCGACTCAGTTCAGACCTTTCTCTTTAAAGCTTTTGATCGTACTGGAAATATGTCGAATAATTAGATTTAATGTCGGTCGAATGGAAGTGCACGTCACTTTTTAAAGATCTTGAAATCTTAATGATATTTTCATTGATATAAAAAAAAATGAAATATTCAAATGTTAAATCCTCGAGGGCCTTCTCTCCTTTTAAAAAAAAAAAATCCACCTCTATCTGGAGAGTAATAATTTCGCAGTTTACTCATCTTAGTAAAACGTCCTCTCTTGTGGATTCTGATAATTTTATATTTCCTCTTGGGAATTATCTTTATTTCATTTTCCTGACTCTTATCACATTTTACTTTAGGATTTTGTTCAATGGGATTCAGCGGCAGGCTTGATTTAAAATTGTTGATTTTTAATTAAAAAATAATTATTTAAGGGTTTAACATTACTGTATTGATCATAGAGCAATAAGCAGTTGCATCGTAGCAGAAAAAGACGATTTTGAGGAATTGTTTCGTTTTTATGCTGCAGTCGCAAAGGAATATCTCTTGAGGAAATTTTTTTTCAAGGCCAAGAAAAGCTTTTGACTATTTTAATTTTGAGGGAGATTATGATGCTTACTTAATTTAGAGTTAAAATGCTAAAGTTTTCTCGAAGTAATAATCAACAAATATTCAAGGAATTCCTTTGACAAACAACGATATTTATTTCGGTTTTTGGAATTGCTGAAAACGGAATTTTGTTGATCTTACCGTTCATTAATCTTTATCTGCAAAGCTTGCGTTGTTTAGCTTTATATTTCCCTTACGCCGTTTTCAACATATTATCCTCTTACGAAAATAAATTAAATGTTAACTTGCGGGCCTAAAATAAAAAATAAATATTTCCTAATGAGATTCTCATGTTGATCCTTCTTTTTTATTTTAAATGGTAATTACGAATTAGGGCTTGTTGAAAAGGGCGCTCCAGTTACAATCAGAAGCCTTAAAGTAGAATTTAATTTTCAAATGGTGGAGTGGGATTCCTCAAGGATTCTCGCTGTGGCCGCTGATATTTTTAATGGCGCTAAACGAAATTGAGAGATTAATTAGGCTTAGTGATGCATCAGGATGCCTCAGGGAACTAATCTTGGGCCGACGGGCGACTGTAGCATACTGAAGATGCCTCAGAGATTGTCGCTAATATTTCTATTAACGCATTCTTGACTAAATGGGTGCCAGAATATTTTAACCAGCCGAAATCTTAATTTTCACATTGAGCTACCCCAAAGAAAAACTCAGGCCGCTGTTATTCCTAAATTGAGATTCTCGTCAAAAAAACTTTTAGCGAATTCACAGTTGAAAATTATCAACCCTTTCTCTAGAATGTAACTTCTTTATTTTAAGTAGCAGGCGAAGGGAAGGTAAGAGACTTGAATAAAGTCAGGAAAAACCCTTATCAGATTGCAGACTTAAGAGAGAGGGTCTCATAATTATTGGTTACTAATCAGCCTCCAGGTAGCTCAGTTTCCTTGCAGCCAAAGCCGCTTCACTACTCGACATCATTTCTCCGCTCACATTTCCCACAGTAAAATTCTCTTGGGATCAAAAATGACGATTACTCATCTAGACATCAGTTATTTCTACATTACGAAAAAAAAAGAAAAACCTTTTCCTTGGATAACAAAAGCTCAGTCGCCAAAGCTCTTAAAAACAATACACGGGAAACAAAAGACAAAAAAAACGATCACGGGAGTCTTTAAAAACAGTCCCGAAGGTTAAAAATCTCAACGGGATTCGACACTTCTTCATTCAACAAAAGAAAATCAAAAGGGAACAAAAATAATAATCGTAATTTGAACGGTTTTCCTTCGAAAACTTCCCAAACAGGTTTTTGTGACGTTTCCCATCCGAATAACAAAAAAAAATGGGGGAAGAAATTAAGGTATTAAAATCACCGGCGAGACCCATATTGATCCTTCTTTTCTTCTATTGTTTTAGATATCTTTAAACGTTTTGTTTAAGATGGTTTCTCTCTGATAGCAGACGAGTCTTTGCCAATTTTTTTTTTTAGAATTTTTTTCCCGGTCGTCACAATAATATTTATAGACTTGACGTTTTCGGTATCGATGCATAACTTATCTTGAACGTTGTAAAAAGAAAATTTATTGCGTTTTTTACCAGCGACCCGGAGCGAGGTTGAGAGTTCATGGTATCAAATCTCGGGTTATTTTCAATTTTAAGACACTTTGAGATTAGAAACAAAAAGAATTTGAACTCCAGCACAAAGGCGGACTGGGGAGGCCAGTTTTATGAATCGGTTTTTCCAATCCCAGTCGGTCAGACTAAAAATGTTGAGCTGGATTCGTTAGTTTGAAAAAGCAGAGGGCCAAGCCACGATCCCTGAGGCAGCTCCAATTAACTGCGGTCAATAGAAAGCACCTTAATCTTCTTTTTCCTCAATAAACTCGTACGCCACTGTTCTTAGGAAAATTTCAAGTGATTAATGATTCTTTGTTCGTTTTTATCAAGGCACCTAAGCAGTTTATTTGCAAGTTAATAGATGCTTTCATGCGGATTGAAAAAAAAATGGATTACCAAGTTTGAAACGGATTTCCCTTGACCAATGGTCCAAATCTAATCAAAGTCTCCGCTTCATGATGTTGTGGGTTTGTTTTCCCTGTGGGGGTTCTGTGGGAAATTCGTTTGTTTTATCGATAAACAATACGTGGGGGAAGAGAGAAACTTTCATCGGAAAGGTTTCAAGTTCCTTTGGCTTCATCTCGAAAAAAAAATGAAAGGGAATCTTTTTTTTTAAAAAAAAAACTAGCATCATAAAAGCAATCAATTATCTATATGTAGTTGAGCTAATTTAATTAACCCCTATACATGTTTTAATTAAAAAGCTTTAGGAGAAGAGGAATTAGTAGAGATTAAGAATGTCGTATTATCTATCCCCCAGAGAATGTTAAGTAGTTTGATTTATGCTAGTGCTCCAATTTATCTCAGCAAGCTTATCTTTTGTGCAGTCTCCTACCTTTTGAATGTAAGGGAATATTATATTCTCAAGGTTTTCAGGGATTATTTTTTATGCTGGAAATATTACATTGAGGATATTATCTTGAATGGAGTTTGGAGTAATTATCAGAGATATAAATAAAATATTTTGGAGAGCGGAAAAATAAAATTCGTTCGCCTCTGTTACGGCCCCAGGTTTCTGCACTTGAAACCAGGCGATGTTCTTTGAATTGTCTTTTACGTAACGGTTGAATGGCTTTTTTTTTAGCAAACTATATATACTATTTGTTACCATTCAAGGGGTGGCAATAAAAAACAAATGAAGAATGGTTTAATGTTACCGCAATATCTCGAATCACCCTTTCTCTCTCTTTCCCTTCCCGTATAACAATAATATATGAAGTCAGTTTTTACATGGTTGTTTAAAAAGAACATAAGAAAAAATTTATGACACATATTTAAACGTTTTGACATTATTCCCGTAAAAAAAAAAGAAATTTAGCCATGAGATTTACAACTATTGTTATGTGGATAATCATGAAGCTTTGTCTTTATAACTCGACTTGGTTTAAATACAATTTTACTGATTTGAATTTATTTTTCAGAGAGTTGTGAGCTAAAATAGGCTGCAGCATGAATAATTAAATGGCTGCATGGCCAAATTTTTAACTCTGACAGCTGTAAAAAAATTATTTTTTCGAAACTTGTGAAAATTAATTGTGAAAATTCACTCTGTTTCATCTATTTTGAGTCAGGCTTTTCCAATTTTTAATAAATTGAGTGTAGGAATATCAGTGGTCCCAGATTTGCCCCCTGAGGCATCTCTGTAAACATTTTGACCAATGAAATACTTAAGAAAATTTCCTTTAGATTCAGCTAATTCCACTAATAATTAATAACAATTAATTTAACTTCATTTTAATTGGAAATGTTATTGGCCCCAGCGATAATCCTTGAAAGATCTATTCGTCCAATTTTTTTTTTGTTTTGAAAGCGAGACCTACCTTTGTTTAGCCCGAAAATCTTTCCTCCTTTTCTTTCATTTGTTCAAACTTAAGAAACAAGATCCTCTACAATCAAATATTCTTCAAATAATGTTAAAAAAATATTTTTCATCATTAAAATTGCAAAACGAAACCGAAAATTTCTACTTTTCCTTTTATTTCCTCAAGATTCAACTTCCAAATCCGACAATAAAAAAATTAAAAGGAAACGATCATTTTAAAAAAATCCTGTCGACAAAAATTGTATAACATAAGAAAAAATAAATGAGAAAGTCATTGCCTCATTTTCTTCAAACGGCTAATTCGATTTTGATGATCGAACGTTTATACCGGCGAAGTCATAATTTGCGTGTGACTTTCAGTTTTTTTTTCCCCCCTCTCATACACCTCTCGATATCTTGATTAGGGGTTTGAAAAATTACGGATTTCAAAGAAAAACAAATCAGGATTTCTTTTCCAGACTCGGGAAATGATATAAGGTCACGATATGGAAAAACGGATTCGGAGATTTGATAATTTAATTTAGGGATTAAATTATCGTTAATGGAGACTTGCTATTTTCATCTCTATCACTACAAGAATTAAAACTGTTTTACATTCCGTCAAAGGACACAAGGGGACTTTTTGAAGATTTTTGAAAAAGAATTAAATTTTTTATACGCATCACGGTTTTCCTCCGATGTCAAATGTGACATGTAACGAACGGAAGTGACATTTATTTCTTTCAATGTTTGTAAGCGTCTCAGCATTTGTTGCAACAAAAGGCTTCCTCCCCTATCAAGAAATATTTGGTTTGAAGTTTTTATGGAAAAATTCCTTTTTGGAAAAATGTGCCTGAGTTTAAAAGGTTTGATTTATCTGATCAGTCTTCATGGAGTAAGTTGTGCTGTCTGGGTTGGAATTGTTATCTCGATTGAGATATTTTTTTTTCGAACAATAATGAAACGAACACCAACAAAAAATTCATTGCTATTCTTTAGCCCTTTCCGATTCACTAGATTCAAAACAAAAGGACATGAGCTATATTAACAGAATATTTAATGTTGGAAATATATTTCCATACCTTTTTGCTCTTTCGCTTGTTCTCCTCATTCCCGTTGTGTCTTTTGACGAAACGTAAAGCAGATTAACATTCGGAAAATAAAGGTTGAAATATTTTCTTTGAAAAGAAGAATCCACGTTTTCTCATAGTTGAATATTGTAGCGACGTTTCCGGCAGGAGAAATCACCGCAAAATATCGGTCAGTAATCCTTATCCCCTCCCCTTCCTTTAACTGGATTCTCCGAAAAGGATGAATATCCGGTTTTCTAAACCGATAATGATGATGAGCCTTTATACACTTCCCCAGACAATGTCCCATAGGCCCCTTATTTACTCTTAAACAGGGCTTAATTCGTCCTCTCAATGTCTTTTGTTATGGAATTTGGTTGATGTAGGCGGATTTCCAACCCTTTCTAAAATAGGATTTCATTCTTAAGTATAGACCGTCTTTGACCATGGGAAACTAATTCGGTCGTCAGAGCTGAACTTTAAGAAGTCAGTTCCGTGTTTGTTTTTTATTCGGAGTCGATCGTCTTTTTATTCGAGAACTGTGACGTCATAGTTTACCTCTGAGGTACCGAATTTTAGTTAAACTCCCCAAGATTCCCCCTCCTTGTGCAATTTACTTTCTTTTTTTCTTTAAGTTTCAGCATAACGACCGTCACCACTCGACACAATTAAACCTTTTGTCGGGTAAATTATTCTCGTCACGTTTTAACCTTTTTTTTTTTTCTCTCTCCCCTTCTTTATTTTTATACAAAGTTTCATCTTGAGACAGGAGATAAACAAGAGGAAAGTGTTTGAGAGTTTTCCACGTTAGTTTTTTAAAACGTCAAAGAAACTTATGTTTAAAGGCTAAGGAGACTAATGCGCTAGATTAAAAGCTTAGATGTGCCAATTTGCATTAACATGACATCTCGCACGAGCGGAGAATACATATAAGAAAAAATTTGAGGAAGGTTTCTGTTCGGCAGCTCAAAAATTGAGATTTTCGTCCGGTTAATCATTACTGGCGAAGGGGAGACTTTCTCTCTTCACGAGAGAATGACTGAACACCTCCTGAAATTAGGGAGTGGGGACATATGTCGCGGGGACCCAAGCACAGGCTGCTGGAGGACATCGTGCAGGGCAAAGTTGGAGGTGAAAGAAGACTTGGACGTAAGAATCTCTCCAGGTTGCGGAATATCCGGAACTGGACCGGGTTAACCATAGTCTTGAAGGAGATGGAGGTGCGCTTCGAGATCAAGAGGCGGAGGCTTGAATATTTCGGCCATATTATTCGTAACGGAAAATATCACCTTCTGCAGCTGGTGATGGAGGGGAAGATTGAAGGCAGGCGTAGACCGAGTCGGAGGAAAACATCCTGACTCAAGAATCTAAGAGACTGGTACGGCCAAAATTCAGTATCACTTTTTCGTTCAGCAGCCTCCAAACTTAGGATCGCCATGATGATCACCAATCTCCGACGAGGAGCGGAGTTTTAAAGAAGATGAAGAAGAACCATAGGGGCCGTCGATCGTAAAAGATTCAAGGAGCTCGTCAGATCGATCGCCTAAGCTCGTGTGCGAGCAGGGCACTCAAAGAAGAAGAAGGAGTGAACTCTTCAAAGAGTCGTCTGCTACATACGGCTACGCCATTTTGAAAAATATAAGCTTCTTCCATGATCTCCAATTAGACGACACTTGCATGTTTTTAAATTCTTATTTAAGGTATACCAAGAAAAAATTGGTCAAATAAATTTTATTAAACAGGTAAAAGTCCAATTTGAAATTCAAATTTTTGAAAGCCCGCCAAAAATCACCATACGCCATGTTTGAGCTAATGACGTCACAACTGAGTTGAATTCTTCTATTTCATTGGCTGATTTTTTTTGCGCGCGAAAATCCTACCAATAGGAACAAAGGATCCAACCCAGTTGTGACGTCATAAAATCATGGTCGGTTTTTGGCGGGCTTTCTAGAATTTGAATTTCAAAGCAAATTTTTCGGTATTTAAAATTTTTTTTTGATGAATTTCTTTTTGCTAAGTCTTTATTATTAATTGAAGAATTAATATGAATAATAAATTTGCGATTTTAAAATTTATGCAAGTTGCCTATTGAAAAGCGAACATCGCGATCGGCAGATTTTTCAATTCGAGATCAAGGCACCTTCCAGTTTTCAAAATGTCCACTCCCGACTAGGCTGAAATGATTGAAACCTGTTTCAGAAATCTTGTGGCTGTCGAATTTAAATCTTCCAGTCTTTAGTTATCACACCAAGAAATATCATTAACTCTTCTCGCGTGATTAATTAAAAATTAGCAAAATCTTAAGCATTATTACTTCATTGTCCCTGCGAACGATTCTGATATCACAAAGGAAGAAGATAAAAATAATTAAAAATTAATAGATTGATTAGCATAATAATAATAAAAATTTTTAACTACCGACAAGGCTAAAAAAAAATTTTTTTTGTGAAGTATAGGAAATCGATAAAACTCGCGACTAAACTCTACCAAACCCCTGGGATAAAAATCAAGCGCGATATTTTATTCCTATCCGCGAATAAATTATAAAAATGTTAGACGCGAACTGGAGCAAGCACTATTTTATTACCCTTTTATACAGGGGCTCATATTTTCAGTTTTATTTATTCGTTTGTTTATTACATTCTTGAAGTTTTGATGGGGAAGTGGGTTTTCTAGAGAAGTGAGAGTTAAAAAAAAACGCAACTCATTTAATTACGCAAAAAATAAAAAATATCGGTTATATTATATGCATTAGATCGTCGACGATCAAAAACAGAAATGATCTCTGATATAGGTAATGATCCCCTTTTCCAGATTTTTTTTTCGCCCTGTTAAATATTAATGGGGTTTTCTCATCATGTGAAACACCGGATATATGTGAATACATTTACATATCGTATTGGCATCGCTTGGTTTTTTTTTTTCGGGATAGACTGACCTGCCAATTCGTTCGTTGAAATAAATTTATGATCTTTGGGTTTTTTATTCTTATGGACGTGGTTTAGCAATTTGGGTTATTGTACTCTCAACGCAATTGCGGGAGCTTTTTCATGATATCGAGACCTGAGAATTAAACTGTACTATCTCTGGTTTTGCAATTAAATACAGTGTCGCATGTTTAGCTTGCGCTGTTCAATTTCGTAACAAGCCCTCAAGCCTTGGGGTGACTTTGGGTGCTCTCAGAACGACAAGCTCAGTATAACACTTTCGGGTGTTTAAAGCTTACACAGAATCATTGTACCATGCACAAAGTTACCGCTTAGTATTTGACGTGGAAAGAAAGAAATTTCTTTTCCTTGCTAAAGAGTTTTCTTTATTTTCGGAGTGTAAAGTTAACTCTTTCCGGTTTAGAGTGAGTTTGTTATTTTTTCTTTCAAGTTTTTTCTTTTTCAAGTCGAGTGGAATTTTCACGGCGGTTTTGTTTGTCCTTCTCAGCTGATTAGATTTCAATGGCGACTAAGCCAAAAAAACAAGAAGGAAATTCTCCATACAATTTTAATTATTCGGATGTCTATCTTTATCGCTCCAGCTGGCTCTGCCTAGTTTAGCCTAAAAAGGCTACAGGTAGAGCCCTGCAACAAAATTTTTAGGCCCGAGTCTGACTCGACTCTAAAATTCTAGGCCCGGCCCGGCCCGACAACAATGTGACCCAAATCCGACTGTGGTTTCCAAATTCTCCGCTTGAGTCCGGCCCGAGTTCGGCTTTAAATTATATTTTTTCATTGTATATTCATATTAAAGCATTCATACAAATCAAACCAACATAAACTTGAAATTTTGATTCAAAAACAATTTTGCATATTTTTGTTATTTTCATTTCAGGCCGAAAATTTGTGTAAAATAATTTGTTTAAAATATTTTCAAAAAAAATAATTACCATTTTTTTTTTATAAAAAGTGGACTATTTACAGAATGTAATGTAAAAAAAGTAGTCAGGCCCGAGTCTGGCCCGGTCCCAATTTTTTCGGCCCGAGTCCGGCCCGGTCCGACTGCCAGCCAAAATTTTCCGGCCCGAGTCCGGCCTGGTGCAGGGTTCTAGCTACACGCTCCCAGTCCGCCATTACTAACATTCATTAAAGGCTTTTGTTTAAGGAACCGTTGCAGTTGTATCTTCAGTGTTGAGGATGCAACGGTCGTTGAACGAAATAAAAATTTTTTAATTTTCGAGCTAATATTGATCACGAGCAAGAAAATATTCATTTTGCTAACTTATACAAACATGAGTACTATATCGCTTTCTCTTATGTTTATAATTACATTCTAATATCTTCTCTTCTCCTACTCAACTAATTACCAAAACATTTCTTGTATACATGCTGCCGTGATAGCTTTAAATATACGCATTGAAAGTCTTCGGCAGAAATGCTTTTATACGTCATAAAAATCTTTTGGAAAAAAAAATGCTGAAGCTATCTTAAAAGGTTTTGCGGTTATGTTTACAAAAAAAAACGTTAAAAACGCAGGGTAAGATTTACTTGGCGTCAGTGATAACGGGCTTGTTCCGACACGTCTCAGCGACATGTGTCCACTGTGACACGGTCAGTTATCATTTTTTTTTTTAATTTGAAAAAAATAAAGTGGAATCTTTGTCTTTGAAAATATTAATTTGGCTAATTATTGGTTGTTTGATTTTATTTTCTGTCGTATGCTACATCTTGTTCGTTTCAAATCTTATTATCGGTGATGTAAAACCGACGTTAATCAAGTTGTCCGTACATCCCTTTAAGCTTTAACTAAATAAGCTGTGATTGATTATGTGTGAAGGAGCGGTTCGCTTGGGTAGGTTAGTGCTATTTTCAGAATGAGTGAAGGAGAGATAATTTGTTTGCGAATTGCAACAGTATTGCGTTTGTAGGGTCATCTTCCGCATCAGTCGCTGAGACGTGTCGGAACAAGCCCGATATCACTGGAGCCAAATAAATCTTACACGTTTCCAAAAGATTTTTTTCATTGCTTACTGAGAGTTCCAATTTCTAATAAGGCTTTCAGGAAAAGAGGACTACACGTATGAGCTATTTGTAAAAGGAAAACTTTTTTTTAAAAGGGAAACGATGTGAAAATAATCATTATTAGTCATTATATTAACTTTCTCGTTTTTGAATCTACACGATGTTGAAAAACATCATTAGCAGAACGAAAAGCAAACTTTAGTGTTGCTGATTTACTTCTCGTAACTCTCCCCTCGCCTCTCTCAACTTTACCTTAATTTACAGTAAACTTTATACCCGTAAGAAAATAAAGGTAAAAATTAATTGATTTAAAATCGACATCACTAATTCTGCTTCGGAATTACATTTTCAGTTTCATTCGATTTTCGCGTAAACGTCCGCTTAACCACTTCAAAGACTTACTGGCAATGTTAAAAACATTCGGAGAAAATAAAAGGGAAGTGAGAAATAAACCATTCGGGTGTAAAATAGCTTTCTAAATTATATGGAAATCACGTCGAGATAGGTTCATTCCGGTTAAAATATCTCAGCTAATATTTGCTCCAAGCACTTGAAGTGTTATACTTTGTTAAACTATTAACGGAATGGTTCTCAAGCGCGACAGTGGCGAGGGTCGTCTATGCCCTTGGTCCTCGGCCTTAAAATTCAAACTCAATTTGTACTTCAAGTCTGCAAGGAATATAATTCGGCCACTATGACGACAGAGCTGAACTTTAAGAAGGCAGTTATATGTTTGTTACTTTCGAGCTCCATAGAGTGAGGAAGTATTGCGGTCGTGTCAAAAATGAAATTTGGTCCAACTGCGTATTTTGCCGTGAAATGGTTTTTGGGCTGACGTCCGTCCGTCCGTCCGTTCGTTCGTTCGTTCGTTCGTTTGTTCGTTCGTGCACTTTCGTTTTTCGCCTGTGTTTCCGAAACCGAAAGAACCAGCGCAACGAAAATTGGCAACCGCCTTCCTCAGGAAGAGGAAAAACTGTTATTCCATCATCAAGACCATCCGGCCAAATTTACGGCTTTGGCAGGGCCAAATAAGGCCAAATTTAGAGTTTTCCGGACTTTTCTCAAAAACGGCTCTAACGATTTTTTTCATTTTTTATGTGGAGATACCTGGCCCTATAAGGAACAACTTTTCCCTTTGGCATTTTTCCGTAAAAAATCGCTTTCCCCGGAAAATCCGGAAAAACTGAAAATTTTTCAGTTTTACCGTAAGGGCCGACATGGGACTCGATTTCGACTGAAAAATGGTCAGGGAATTCAAATTTTCGGTCCATTTTGTAATTTGAAGGCAACTCTGCCAAGTTTAGAACTAATTCGCAGATTTGGCAGGGCCAAATAAGGCCAAATTCAGACATTTCGAGAATTTTTTCGAAAACGACTCTAACGATTTTTTTTATTTTTTGTATACAGAGAAACCTGACCTTACAAGGAACAACTTTTCCCGTTAACATTTCTCCGTGAAAAATCGCCCTCTCCGGAAAAACTCGGAAAAACCGAAAATTTTTACGTTTTACCGACATGGGACTCGATTTCGACTGAAAAATGGTCGGGGAATTCAAATTTTCGGTCCATTTTGTGATTTGAAGGCAACCATGCCAAGTTTAGAACTTTGGCAGGGCCAAAAAAGGCCAAACAATGAATTTTCAAAGATTTTCTCAAAAATGGCTCTAACGATTTTTATTATTTTTTGTGTGGAGATACCTGATCCTATAAGAAACAACTTTTCCTTTTAGCAATTTTTGGTGAAAATTCGCCCTTTCCGAAAAATCCTGAAAAACCGAAAATTTTGAAGTTTTACTGACAGCGCCGACATGGGACTCGAATTCGACTGAAAAATGGTCGGGGAATTCAAATTTTCGGTCCATTTTGTGATTTGAAGGCAACCATGCCAAGTTTAGAACTTTGGCAGGGCCAAAAAAGGCCAAACAATGAATTTTCAAAGATTTTCTCAAAAATGGCTCTAACGATTTTTATTATTTTTTGTGTGGAGATACCTGATCCTATAAGAAACAACTTTTCCTTTTAGCAATTTTTGGTGAAAATTCGCCCTTTCCGAAAAATCCTGAAAAACCGAAATTTTTGAAGTTTTACAAATAGCGGTGTTATGGGACTCGATTTCGACTAATTAATAGTTAGGGATTTTAAATTTTCGGTCCATTTCCTGATTTCAAGCCACCCCCCGACCTCCCTAGTCCCCAATGGTGCCTTAATCGAATGAAGCTGTACCCCGACTGAGCGAGAAAGTGAGTAGTCCTCCCCGGACTGCTATTCCCCTAGTTTTTTCTTTGGAGTCGATCGTCTTTTTGTGACAGTTTACCTCTGAGGTACCGAATTGAAAAATAGAAAATTTTGGGGGATTTTTGGTATGAATCATTTTCTAATTTCCCCGCGGTTAATAAGTCATTCTCGATAAATGAAATATAAAACGATGGACAATGGAGTTTTCCGGTTCCCCCGTTTGCTTTACCGTCAATCCAGAGGGATTCGCCAAATATTAAGTTTTTACAGTTTTACAGTCACATTTCACTTTCGTTGTTTCTATGTTGTTTATCTCATTTAGCTCGACATATTGTTTCCGTTTTGGTTATATATGATATTATCCGACCGAGTGGAACCCCATTTTCTATTTCTCTCTCTCGTTACTCCGGGAAACTATTGTGTAGGGTGATCATTACTCGTTTGCGAATTTCTCCATGGAATGATGAGAGCCAACAATTTTTTTTTTTTTTTAACCTTTTGAAAGTCAAACAACAATATCGATTTGAATTTTAGCATTTATATTATTTAAATTGAATTATCTTTCTTGATGAAAAGTTTTTCGAAACTTAATTTGAACGGTCACGGCGCAAGAAGTTGGAAAAGAAAATGAAACAATAAAATTAAGATGTGGAGGGGGGATGAAAGAAGCAAAAAGCGTTCAGTTCAAAAGGTAAACTTGAATTGAAAGAACTTGTTTTATTTTTGGTTCAAGAAGCTTTACAAATTTTTGAAATGACATTGAATAAAATTTTTTTTTTGTACGGATTTGAAAGAGCATTGTGGGGGAAATGTAAAAGCGGCAGTAGGTGTATAAGAAAGCTTGTATTAAAATTGTAAATTTTTTCCTGGTTTGTAAGTTGTTGGATTTGTATGAGTAAATATTGCTCTTTCCTTTTTGATTTGTTTTTTTATGAAGTAGGTGTTGCATTATCTCTAAAACAAATGTTTTTCCTTTATAATAAATTGTGAGGTTGCCTGCAGGTTAGAACTGGCCCTTAAAAACTCTCGAAAAGTATTTACTTTCATTGAGGAAAAAAATTTACTCATATTTTAAGAAAATGATAGAAATGTCTCGAGAAAGCAGGAGGGCATGCTATTTTGATGTTTTTCTCGGTAGTTTGATACTGCTGTTCGCTTCTTAATCATCATCATCATCATCATCATCATCATCATTGTCATTACCATCATCCAATCCTGATGATGAAACCTGAAAACATTTCACTTTCTTTCCATTTCTTTGAATTCCTTAGACTTTAATTTAGTTTATTTTCTTGTTTTTGCTTGATTATTTAGAAAGAGAATGTAAGGGATTCAATAAGAAACTTTCCCAACTCCGAAACTTCAAAGGGAAATTCTCATTGTTGGTTCTTGAAATTTTTACCAAAACGCAATCTCACTAAACTTGCGGTTGGGCTTTAAACCAACGTCTGGTAAATCTAACCCTCGCATATAACTTTATTAAAAGCTTTTCACACGCTTTTCATCCCGGAAAAAAAAAACCTCGACTTGCAGTTTTTTTAACACCGTTAAAAAGCGTGGAAAAAGCTTTGGACTTTGAAAATTTCATTTAGAAAGCTGTTTGTTTTGTAATCATAAAATTTCTGCTTTTTGAATAACTGAATCCATACTGATCAAAGGCTTTCTAATTAAAATTAAAAAGACTCATTTCTAAATTAAAGACAAAAAGCCATTACGTTCCTTACGGTTCAATTAAATGTAAATTTTTCGGAATGCTTAAATTTCTTTTTTTTTTCTTTTTCAAAATTGTGCACAATTTTAATTAGGAAACGAAAGAGAAAAAAATGGATTATTTTATTTCTGCTTTTCCCCCCTGGAGGGGGAAAATATGCTTGGAAATTATTTTCTCTTACATGCAATCGTACAATGCAACGTTTTCCCGGGAAAGGAAACTTAAGGGAGATATCCTTCCTTAAACTAAGAACAATGGTTACTGTTAATATTCATTTTCTGTTTATACACAAACTAGTTTGTGAAATAGCTACAATGAACAAACGCTTTTCGCTTTTCAACCCGAGTCTGGTATGGTTGGGCTTACAAAAACATAAGTTTTGAAATATCCCATGAGGTTTCTAACTACTTTATTTGAGTGTTTTCAACGATTTCCTATTGAAATGATGAAATTTGTGCTCCGGATTGTAATTTTATGGAGTTGCCTTGATGTGGGGGGGGGGGGGGGGGGGGGTAAAAATGAGACACGGGTAAAAATGAGACAACGGGATTTTTGAAGAGGCCTCAGTCTAGAAACTTGGAAAAAGGGTGTCTCATTTTTACCCCACCCTACTCTAAACATGATCTTTTTGGTTAATCTTTCTTTGTTTTTTTGGAATATTCTAGAATTATCTCGTTCCTCTTGATTTAATTTGATTTTTAATGAATTGAAGAGTCCACGGGAAGAACCGACAGATCACATTCAAGATGGTTGACATTGTTTACACAAAAGGTAGAGACAGTTGCCATCTTGGAATTTTACTTTCGACCTCCCTTGAGTGAGGAAGTATTGCGGTCGTGTCAAAAATGAAATTTGGCCCAACTAAGTGTTTTGCCGTGAAATGACGAGAAATAACCGTAAAAATGGTTTTTGGGCTGACGTCCGTTCGTTCGTTCGTTCGCCCGTTCGTGCACTTTCGTTTTTCGCCTGTGTTTCCGAAACCGAAAGAACCAGCGCAACGAAAATTGGCAACCGTCTTTTTCAGAAAGAGGGAAAACTGTTATTCCATCATCAAGACCACCCGGCAAAATTTACGGCTTTGGCAGGGCCAAATAAGGCCAAACAATGAATTTTCAAAGATTTTCTCGAAAACGGCTCTAACGATTTTTTTTATTTTTTGTGTGAAGATACCTGACTCTATAAGGAACAACTTTTCCCTTTAGCGATTTTTCGTAAAAATTCGTCCTTTCCGGAAAATCCTGAAAAACCGAAAATTTTGAAGTTTTACAAATAGCGGTGATATGGGACTCGATTTCGACTAATTAATAGTTAGGGATTTTAAATTTTTGGTCCATTTCCTAATTTCAAGCCACCCCCCGACCTCCCAAGTCCCGAATGATGCGTTGATCGAATGAAGCTATACCCCGACTGAGCGAGAAAGTGAGTAGTCCTTCCCGGACTGCTATTCCCCTAGTTTGCCTGTGTTTTTGAAACCGAAAGAGCCAGCGCCACAAAATTTGGCAACTGCCTTCCTCGGGCAAGGGGATAACTGTCATTCTAAAGACAAGACCATCCGGTTAAATTTGCGGCTTTGGCGGGGCCAAATAAGGCCAAATTTAAAGTTTTTCGAAATTTTTTCGAAAACGGCTTTAACGATTTTTTTTATTTTTTGTGTAAAGATGCTTGACCCTATTTGGAACAACTTTAACCTTTGGCATTTTTCCGAGAAAAATCGTCCTCCCCGAAAAATCCGGAAAAACCGAAAATTTTTAAGTTTTGGCGACATGGGGACTCAATTTCGACTGAAAAATTGTCGAGAATTTCAAATATTCGGTTGATTTTGTGATTAGAAGGCAACCCTGCCAAGTTTAGGACTTTAGTAGGGGCAAAAAAGGACAAACAATGAATTTTTAAAGATTTTCTCGATTTTTCAACCTTGAAATGTTGAAAATCGGAGCCGGGTGATTTTTTTCACAAAAGGTAGAGAACGTCAAAGTTCCCATCTAGCTCTCCGTAAAGCCCTTTATATTCTCTCATTACGAATTTAATAGTCTAGCTTCAATGTTTTACTACCTTTGAATACGTTGAAAATCAAATTAAAAATTAATACCGAAAGGACATTTTCCCCTGAATACAGTCAACAGTTTGCGGTGGATCCCGAAATTCACCTGACATCATTTCCCGCATTTGTTTACAAAGGAAAAAATATTTGGATGAGGTGAGGGTCGTCGGCCTTCATTCTCTTGCAATTTTTTTTACAAATGGAAAAAAAAATCCAAAATTTCTCAAGGATTTTTTTTTCGCTGGCGGAAAAAATTATTTTGGCAACACTTACGTTTATATTTCTACCCGGTTCGTCCTCGACCAGCTGCCTCGTTATATCCTTGCAAGATTTCCTTGCTTTGGGTGGAACTTTACCGTCATCCTCCCAATATCTGCTTGGTGTGTGGGCATACAAAGCAGCCGGCGTAGCATGAGTAATCCTTGTATTTGTAACGATACCCGTTGCTTTACCTGGAAATAAAAATTCTTTATAGTGAAATGGGATTAAAAAAAACAAGAGCCCAAGGGGGAAAAAAGAATCTTTTTAAAAAAAAAAGAAAAACGGATTTCTCGTATTACCTTCGAAAAGTTTCATGTCGATAAGGAATATGGCTTAAGGCGTGAGAAAAAAATCTAAAAAAATTTCCTTCTTTTTGAACGGTTTTCATGTTCTTTGAAGAAATTACAAAAGCTTTGATTAATAATAATTTTCTTAATTTAAAGCCGAGTAAAATATAATTTTTTCCCCCTTTGACTTTCTAAAGGAAATTAATTCTTTTTTAAAAGAAAAATTTTCCGCATTCTAGGATAAAATTTTTCAAGGGCATAAGAAAATTTTTGGATAATTTATTTAAATTTTAATGCGAAGAAACGTAAGAATTAATTAAAAAAAGACTCACGGCGTAAATTGAAAAATTGTGTAAATATTCTTTGAAACGAGTGTATTAATAGATTTATGCTTATAATTAAATAGACTGCTTATAATTATAAAAGGGAAAACGAGAGCCTTTTTAATGTTTATGCTATATAGTTAAAATGAAGCTAAAAAAGGAAGAGTGCGCTATTTCTTTTTAACCTTGTAAGCTCTTTCAAGACTAAATAATCCCCAGCATGATACTTTATTTAAGGAAAATGTTTTAAGTGAAATTGAATTCAATTATTTAGCAGTATCAGGGATAGGAAGTGCTTATACGGATGATAATATTAATTAGCAAAAGAATTTTGAATGAAGTCGTCTGGGTCTTATAAAAAAAAAAAAGAAATTTCAAGATGTTTGATTAATGGCGAATTTTCTTTCCCGGGACGAAATTAAATTATTTTTTTTAACAAATGCTGTTGCCGCTGTCAAACGTCTTCCCAATTACGTTTGTTCGGCGATTATAAGTAGAAATTCCCAATCGGAAAACGTCAGAAACTCCGATTCTGATTTTTTTTCCGAAAGTAATTTACGATTCTTAATGATCAAATTTTTTTTTCGAATAAAAAGTTGGAGTTATTGAATATTAAGAAAAAGCCGATAGTTGATACTTTTCCGCACGATAACTGAATTGTTTCCCCCTTAAAGGCTTTACCCCAGTTTTAATACGCTCAAAAACAAAAGGGCAAACTTAATCGATTTGATCCGAGACTTAAGTTATTGGTTTAGTAACTTTGTAATTGGTATTGAAAGATTTAGCCGAAAGGTTAAGGATTCATTAACCTCGTCCCCGCGAGGAAAGTGTTTTCTTTGTATTTTTTTTTGAAAAGAGGAAAATGCAGTTCATGGGAAAGAAGGGATAAAAAAATCCCTATATACGACAGATTTTATTTACTTAATTCTCTGCATCGTCTTTCCAACTGATGTAATGAAATTTTGTGACAAACTCTTGAAGCTTTCGAAAACGCTTTGGCAATCGATATCCTGAGCCGAAAGCTATTTGCCTTCCCCATGAAACTGAATTGCTTTTCGAATTGATATTTTCAACACTACCATGGTTAATGTTTTCAACGACACAATTTCTTTATCTAGCGATTCCCGTGGTTTTTTCATTTGTGAGAAAAAGTTCTTATCATGAGAACTTTTACCGCTAATGCACTTTGTAAGTTTTCATTTTTAAGAGAGGTGTGAGGGGATGCGATGGAGTTAAGATTTTCAATTTTCGAAAGAGAGGAGGGTTCGTGAGTTTTCAGATCAACGGAATTGTTGGAATTTTTTTACATGATTTGGAAGTTGTGGGAGCCTGGACAGGCCTGGACCTGTCCAGGCCTGTTATATTTTTGTTAAAAGAAAAATTCTTTCACAGAAGACTGGATCTAATTCTCGTTTTTTTACCCGAGTTCTCTGGAAGAGCCAGTCGAGTTTTAGGAAATTCTAGCTTAACCGAATTTTTTTTTATTTCAGATAAGTGATAAAAAATTTAAGAGGATGATGTGCAGAAATATTGCAGAAGGATTATGGAGGACAAGGAAGGAGGGCATTAGGATTACAGCTGTTTCGGTAAGTTTTTTTTACAAAATTATTATCATCAGCCCCTTCTCCAAAAAAAGGTCTTTATCTGAAGGAAAAGGCCAAGATTCGGGATGTTTTTGCCCCTGCACGTAATATTTAAGGGGATGTAGATATTGATGAAAACTTTTGGCCATTTTGAAGAGTCGTCGAAAGGGATTTTAATTAGGCTTAGTTGGTTCCGGGGAAATGATTGAAAAATGGAAATATGGGATTTTAAAAAACATGTGAAACATAGCGCATTATATTGAAGAATACACAGTGAAACTCGGTTATAACGCGCTCGTAATATCGCGGCATGAACTCGGTTATAACGCAGTCAAAATTTGGAAAATAAATGAAAAAATCTTCATATATAATAAAAAATCCGAGAATTTCTCGCATAAAAAATTTTTCCATCAATAAAATTTCACTTAGACCACAAAATAAATTCAAATTTACCAACATTTGCCAAAATCGAGTGATTATTTTTTAAAAAACTTTAAATTTTAGAGAAATTTTTTGTTCAATTTTCAATTTTTGATTGATCAAGTCTATAGTATCTGATTTCATGATTGAAATTCAAATGAAAAATGTAATTTATTGCTCGCACATAGAAAATTGTTTTGTTCGACACCCATTATTAATTTTTTTGTCAAAAATGGGCACCTTGGTTATTGCGCGAACTCGGTTGTAACGCGAAAAATGACCCGGTTCCCTCAACCGCGTTGTGAAAATTACATTAGTTTTGCGTTTGGTTCAAACACAAATTAGCTCTTCCCGAGATCTTGAGAAAATGGAACAGAAAAGTTGCCAGTGAGCTTTAAAAAAAATGTTACTCATACTTTAAGAAGACCGGGCTAACTACTGATTCGTCCATAAGCCCCCAATCTTCTTAGAACGCCAATGAATTTTTTTAATATTGAAAAACTAGATGGCGCATTAGTTAAAGAAGCTCACCGGGATTGGTCCGATGGGCCAGCCCGAGCCTCATTCTAATAAATAAACGTTGATTTGTTTCTCTTGGCTAAAAAAAATTGACTTATTTTACTTTGCTTACCTTCCTGCTGTGCCCAATCAATCAATGAAGGCACTTTCGATTTAAAACTTGAAATACAATCTTCAAAGCGACCGCTGGTGTTTAATCCGACGGTTTCAAAATTGGCCTTAACACCGCACATTAAGGCCGTTGCACACGCTGACGATTCACCGATTTGTGCATCGGCGTTGAAAGTCTGAAAAAAAAAAAAAAATCGTCATCCGCTTTTTTTCCCCGCGATTGACAGAAATCAAAGATCAAAGAATAAATCGGAAAACGATTTCCCCGTCAGTTTTTTTTATACAAGAACCCACTGAGTAATTATTCGGTCATGTTGAAAAAAAAGGATGTTTGGTTTTTATATTGAAATAAACCTTGAAAATCCTTTTGAAGTTTTGCAAAACTTTTTTTTTTTGTGAAAGTAAATTATCTTTTTCGTTTATTTACCTTTGCTAGTGCTACAGCTGGGAATTTATCCCAAGCGAGTTCTTGTTCTTCGCCTGAGTGGCCCAATCTTTGTCCTCGAAGTATCCGGGCAGCGGTAACCGTGGCGATGCCCATACCATCTCCAACGAAGAGTATAACGTTTCTGGCGTAGGTTTTTGAGCCGGCACTGGGTGGGTTTTGCTGTAATCGGCGACGTAAAGCAGAACGAGCTTCTTCGTACCAATATTGATGATCTGGAAATTAAAAAGAAAAAATTTTAATGACGGGGATTTACATGAGGGAGGAAAGGTTTTCACGACCATGACCGATATCTTTCTTTAAGCAAACGATATTTTTCACTCTTTCCCCGAGTATTACGTGGTATTAAAGGAAAGCCGGCGCGGATTAGCTGAATCCGGAAAAAGTGCGGATTCCCCCTGTTTTTATAAAGTTGAAACCCGGTTTCTTTTTCATTGGTTTTTATTTCAATTCGCTAAGGAATTCTCCTTTCAAAGTTTCGTTTTCTTCCCATCTTCCTTTTTTTTTTCTTCCTTCGTTCTTTTATCATCAACAAATCTTAAGCTTTCGTTAGTTTTTTTTTTCCAAGCCGGAAATATGGCCATCAATGAGACGGAAAAGTCGTAATTAACTTGAGAAAAAGGTTTCGAGAAAAATATGTTGAGTAATCTTGTTAAAATATTGATTCGTCTTATTAGGGAGAAGCTTTGATTGTTTTTAAAACCAGGCGGAATATGTGGAAAGCTTCTTAAGTCAGCTCTGAAGATGGATATAATTCCGATTTGAAATGGCCGTCCGTTCAAAAACGTAAAAAAAATTTCTCATCTCAAAAATTTATATTCTTTTTCTTTTGGCGCAACATTTCAAGCAAAAACATCGCATGAAAAAAAGAATTATCTCATTATACCAGAGTTGAAACCAAATGACAGACCAGTCTAGCCGTCTCGGACGACAATTTCCGTTTTACATGAAAGCAAAATCAACATTCGCATTATTTTGTAAAAAGGATTTTTTCCCCCAGACGTAATGCGCGGGAGATTAATCTGAAACTGTAAAAAAAAAAAAACACACGCCCTCAACTTCTTTTTAACCTTGCAGCCTTTTTTATTCCCCCGTGCTTTTCATTTTCGCGCCCACTTTTTAATGCCGAGTTTCAACAACCACCATAGTTTAGTTTGATGCATTTTCTGTGTTAGCTTCAAACCCGAAAGCTTTTACTAAAATAATAGCGAAGGAAGATATCAAATGCAAACAGTTCAAGAGCTTTTAATCTCAAAGCTCGCCCACCAAAAAGATCTTTTCACCTTTTTGAATTATCAAAATGAATCCTTTATTCTCGCGAAAAACGGATTCCCATCCTCGAGTTTTCTCAAAAGAGAAATACTTTTTCACGCTTTTTCAATAGCGTGACAACCGAATGGAAAATTCTTCAGTTTTGTAAATAAATATTTTAATATATAAATTCGAGGAAATATATTTTTTTTTTATATAGAAAAATAAAAAAATATCGTTGAGAAAATGAAACATCAAGCTAAAAACGGAAATAAAATGTTTTTCAAATGAAGTTCGGAAAGTTTTACTCCGGGAAAAGCTTCATGCGGCACAGATGTAGAAAATCCTTTTATGATCGCTCATTTCAACAAGGCGTTATTGCTAAGAACATGAAATTAACATTCATGATGTTATAAAAATGAATAGGTCGGTGTTCTGCAACTAATTTTTAAAGTCAAGGCAAAAAAAGAGAAGGAAATACAATTATCTAGATGGAAGTAATTGTTAAAAAAATTGAAGTTGGTTGTAGTATTTTTTTAACGGTTGTTTCGAGTTTGAATTTTAACTCAAAGTAAGGTCTTGTGTGAAATTTCAGGGACGGACAGAGGCTCAAAGATCGGATTAAAAATTGTTTGTAGAAGTTTTTGACTAAAAATTGTTGTAGGTTTTTTTTTTTATTAAAACGATTTGCAGAATTTTTTGACTGGAATCGTTTGTTTTTGACTGAAAATTGTTTGTAGAATTTTGTTGATTAAAACGGTTAGCGAAATTTATTGAGTAAAAATTTTTTGTAAAATCGTTTTGACTCAAGATCGTTTGTAGAATTTTTTGACTAAAAATTGTTGTAGATTTTTTTTTAATAAAACGATTTGCAGAATTTTTGACTGAAATCGTTTGTTTTTGACTGAAAATTGTTTGTACAATTTTTTGACTGGAGATTGTTTATAAAATTTTTTAACTCAAGACTAGAATTTTTTTGACTAAAGATTGTTTTTAGAATTTTTTGACTGAAGATTAATTTTAGAATTTTTTGACTGAAGATAAATTTTAGAATTTTTTGACTGAGAATTAATTTTAGAATTTTTTGACTGAAGATTAATTTTAGAATTTTTTGACTAAAGAGTAGAATTTTTGACTGAAGATTGTTTATAGAATTTTTTGGCTAAAGATTGTTTTTAGAATTTTTGACTGAAGACTGTAGAATTTTTTTGACTGAAGATCGTTTTTAGAATATTTTGACTAAAGATTGTTTTTAGAATTTTTTGACTGAAGATTGTTCACAATTTTTTGGCTGAAAATTGTTTTTAGAATTTTTTTGACTAACAGTTTGCAGAATTTTTTGACTGAAAATTGTTTGTAGAACTTTTGGACTAAACATTTTTATTGATGGTCATTTCAAGCTATAATTCGTGTATCTTGAGTGCTCAGAAATTTTTTCAAAAATCTACAAAAAAAATTTTAAACCTTAAATTTAAATAATGAAAATTTGCCATTTTGGTCGTTTCTGTTGCTGTAGCGGTGACAACAGCAGCATTTATATCTGGGTTAAAGGGTTACACATTTTTAATAATTCCAACATCTCCAATAATTTTTATTTTTGTTCATTCAATTTTTCCACTAAGTTAATATCAAAGGAAAAAAAAACATGAAAGACTCGACCTACTTTTCTTCGACTTTTGATGTCAGTCAAAAGGCAGACGGTTCATTTAGTCGCGTTAAATTTGCATTAAATGGTGTTCCATTCGTCTTTAAATTGACGTCGTATACTGTCAAACAAAACTACATTAGTTGACATTGATATTCGCCATCTCTTCACCTTTTGCATCAAACCCGGAGGAGACTCGTGATTTTATTTTATCTCCCGATTCACCCTCACTCCCACCGTCTGTTATTTTCGAGATTCCTCAAGTGAGATTTAATTCATCTCCATTTTGTTTTTTTTCCTCTTTTTTTGTATTTACATTCAAGTTTTCTGGCTTTGCAGTTTTTATAGCAACTTTGATGAGACGATTGCCAATTACCGAGAATTGTTTGTCATGAAATCGTAAACAACCGTTTTTCTTTTTTTTTTTTGTCGTCACTTCCGTTTTTTGTTCAAGAAATGCATTGATGATGAGCACAACAACGCGTGCACGGGATAATCAACAGCGAGATTGAATGAGATTAACACGAAGGAAATTTTAGCTGGAGTCATTATTATTTCATGATAATACTGGGAAAAATCTTCCTTCCTCTTAATATTCCTTGTCGTTCGCCTCTTGTTTTTCCAGCGGATTTTCGTTTCGAAAAGTAAAAGGTTATCAAATAAATCATGTCGATATTAAAAACTTTTCTTTTTCCGATTTTATGAAAGTGATCCTGAGGAAAAAAAATTAATTTAAGTGAAAAGTTAACGACGGTTCTCAATTTTGACTAATTTAATCCTGGTCGATAAGCAAAATTTTTATTTCAATTTGAGAAGTTTTTTAAAGTGAAGGTTTTGCCTGTTTGCAGTGACGTTGATAAAGTAAGAGGAAGCTTCAGGTGAGGTTAAAAAATGTTAGGGAAATATTGGTGTAGCCAAATCTAAATTTCCAGCTGGAAATTTTGGAAAAGCCAGACAGGGTTAAAATAATATTGAAAAGCTCTGATTCTGAGAATTAGAAAGAAAACCCGCAATCAGCTGGAAGGTTAATATCAAAAATTCGAATCGAGGAATGAATCATTTATGAATCGATTGAAACATCTTTCCGAATAAATTTTGCGGTTGTGAAAGGCATGGTTTTGGGCATTGGCGGTTTTCTTTAACCGATAAATCTGAGGTTAGCAATTTGTAATAATTTCCTGATGTTTTGGCAGACGTTATAAATCTAAAATATGTGTGGGAGGGTATTATGGAAAATAATTTTAATGTTTGGAAATCGTAGGAAGAAAATGACTGATGAGAATTCAGCGAACCTGGTAATTTAGTTAAGAATGGAAAAAATGATGAATCGTCCGGATCTGTCGCATCGGTTTTCTGCTGCGCTGACGTAAGCAGCCTCTGGTGCCATAGTTCTGTAAGTCAGATTTATCTGCTTGATGATTTTGAGCCACTTAATCCTAATGGAGGAACTTGTAGCTACCAAGTAAAATAGAATACTGAGCCCAGTGCCCAATTTTACGGAAGTCTCAGCCGAAAATTTAGAGTTTGAACATTTTAGCACTCTTTCACAAAAAAAAGTTGAATCTACGGTTCTTGGGGCAATTGTTTCTCCTTATGCAAGTATTTCCACAATTTTTTACAGTTTTTTATTGATCAAAGAAATATTTTTACAATTTTTGTTGATCCAAGAAATGTTTCATCTGCAATTTGTTGTTGATCCAAGAAACTTTTAATTCACAATTTGTTGTTGATCCAAGAAATGTTTAATTTCCAATTTGTTGTTGATCCAAGAAATGGTTTTACAATTTTTTGTTGATCTAAGAAATGCTTTTACAATTTTTTTTTGATCCGAGAAATTCACAACTTTTTTTAGATCCAAGAAATGTTTTTACAATTTTTTTTTATCCAAGAAATTCACAACCTTTTTTGATCCAAGAAATTCACAACTTTTTTTTGATCCAAGAAATTCACAACTTTTTTTGATCCAAGAAATTCACAACTTTTTTTTGATCCAAGAAATTCACAACTTTTTTGATCCAAGAAATTCACAACTTTTTTTTGATCCAAGAAATGTTTTTACAATTTTTTTTGATCCAAGAAATGTTTTTACAATTTTTTTGATCCAAAAAATTTTTAATACGATTTCATTTTCATCCAAAAACTTTTTCAATCGATTTTTTTTTTGGTCAAAAAACTATCGTACAATTTTTTTCTAGTTCAAAAAATTTTTCTACAAATTTTTTCTGATCGAATTTACCATTCTACAGATTTTTTAGGATTCCTTTTCATTAAAAAAACATTTTAAACATTGCTGAAGATTTTCTGTCTTCCCAGTAGCAAAGCTTTTAATACACCTAATCGTATGAAATCCGTTTTGCCAAAAACTAACCCAATCCCTAAAAAAACCTCACGCTTGCCAATCACAAGTTTTGTGAATTCCTCCCAAAAACTCATGTCACAACTCGTATTGGGAAAAAAAATGAAAATAAAAAAACTAGATTAACCAGCTTTAGGCGTGGACAAGCTGAATCAGTTATTTCGACTTACACGGTTTTTTCGTCCTTGGGAAATCACTTTTTCGTTTTTCTATCTTTATTTTATTTTACTACGGGCAAAGTTTTGGAACGTGGCTTTAAGATTTCACACCTTATCCGCTTTATCTGAAAAGCCCATTTACACTCGTGAAAGATTTTCTAATTTTAAAGTTAAATTAGAAACTACTAAAAGGGGGAGAATTCGAAACTAGTAAAAGGTAAATGAAACGTCTTTAAAGTGCGGGGTTTTGTATTGGTATTTGGAATTTAAATCGTAAAGATAATATAAAAGCTTCAAGGCAAAAAGATTACATTCAGCTTCGATAAAGGGTTTGAAAGCATTTGAGAAGCGAAAGAGGGACTAAGATTTTTTTGAGGGACCTAAAAAATTTAAAAGAAAAGGTTTTTGCTGAGATTTTATTTTTTGCTTTGGGTCGAAAATCTTTTAATTATTAAACTAACCATTAATTCCGATTATAATTCAATCCTTTCCTTTTTTTTCGTGTTCTCTTTATTTTTTTTCCGGCGGAAAAAAAAATGAACGTTAGGACATGAGAAACGACTTATGGCAGACATCAAGTCTAGACTAGCATCGTTTATAAATCTAAACCACCGGCATTTAGACAATGAGTTAAATCGAGGACACACGTCATCGAATTAAATGATGTAGAAGAGTGACCGACACACACAAAAAAAAAGTTTTCGCGAAAAAAAGGAGCGAATGTAAAAAAAAATGAGAAAGGAAGAAAAATTCCCCGAAAAAAAAGAAAAGATCGAGGGAAGGCAATAAAGGAGGAACACGAAAGGAAATGTCATGGAAGGTTGTAAAAGATTCTAGTCGTGCCAGCCAGCCTTTTTCTTGTATTCAAAGATTTCAAGCCCGATCGTCGCCTACGATCGTTTTAAATTCTTTTGATTCGAATATTTCGTCGATGATTCGGATGGTACAATGTTTTCCAGTAAAAAAATTATGAAGATGGGAGGAAATGGTTTTAAGTTTCTGTTAGTTGAGTAAACAAAAATAGTTAAACTTGGATAAACAAAGTTTGGTAGAAAATCAAAACTGGAAGTTATCAATTCAAAATCATGTGATTATTTGAGGTTGAGTTCTGCGCAAGCAAGAGATTTTTTAAAAATTTTAAATGGAATTTGACTTAAGTTCAGAGGAAAATATTTTTTTTTACCCTCAAGGGCCCAATTTTTGAAAGACAAACTCCGGAAACATAAATCCTGCTGTAATTAATCTTGTTCATCTTTATATTTATAAAATCATTCAAAGCTTGACCCTGCTTCGTCACGAACCAATTTTCCGGAGCGTTTGCGAATGGATTAGAAAGGATTTACAAGAAAAGATCGAACGAGGAATAAATTTACGTTTTTTTTTTTTCTGTATCGGCAACACGTTTAGTGTTTACAGCGATGTAAAGAAAATGTCAGTTCCCCTTTTCGCAAAACTGGGAATCAATGGGCAAGAAATCTCTCGGATAGGTTAATAACAGATGATAGGTTCAGATACATTGGAAACCTTTTGGAAAATGTTCAACGATCAGAAACCCCAATGGGACGCGATTTAACCGCTTCTCTCTCTCCGTCGATTTCATCTCGTGAAAGGGACTTTAAAATGTTAAAAGGTCAATCCGTACCAATTGAATTTGAATTAGAATTTTAATTTTTACCTCAAATGCCATAAATCTTTGAAGACTCGAAATTCTGATGGCCTTGTGACAATTAGAACTTTTGAAAAATTTTTTTGGGAATTAGTTTTTGCCTCCGCAAATAAAATGAAATGGCCTGTGAAAAAATCAAAACTTCATGCTCTGAATCCCTAAAAACCTTTCAACCAGAAACCAGATCCTTTCGCAAAAAAAAAATTTTCACAAACGATTTAATAATTTTTGCTTACTCGATTAGACAGGAACAAGTTTGCCGTTCGGGTTTTTCTTTCCTTCTTCATGATCCCAAGCACAAGAACTTCATCATCCATATCATTTTGTTAGAATTAAATAAACAATGGAAATCCGATAAGAAAACCGTGAAGATTGAATTACGTGTTTTGATGCTCCGATGCTGGAAACATTTTTTTTGGGGTTCGGCGAAAATTTTTATGCGTAGAAAAAAAAGGTCGGGAAAGATTTGATGTTGTTTGCACGCCCTAATCTTTCGCTTTTGAAGTTATCGTTTCGCATTTTTTTCCTCCCACGAGTTGTCTTTTCGGTTTTTTGATAGCCCGAAGAAAATGTTTTTAAACAATATTGCCTAAGCCCTTGTATTTGTTTTTATTTTTCCGCGATGTTAAATCATTTTTTTCGGAGAAAAACTCAGCCCACAAGGAAACAAAAAATAATAATAAAAAAAAGCGTCAGCCAAATGTGGATAGTTAATATTGATATAAGATTTACCTTCCAGTGTTTATTTACGCTCTTTGCCTTCGGACATGAAGCATTTCCGGTTAACGGAATTTTTTACCCGTACCAGGAATATTATCCTGAAGGGAAAATCGATAAAAAAATATTTTTCCTGGCAGAAAAATAGGAACAGGATAATTGCGGTTTGGTTTTTCTGAGAAATTATCCCAGCAAACTCGAAAAATTCTAAAGGTGAATTAATCCCAACGGCCTAATCCGTTCACCAAAATAAAAGCGGGGGGTTAGTTGGGAGGACGGAACTTGCCAAAGGGGCAAAGCTCCCAATCCAATGTCCAAATGCCATCCACTAACTCTTTGAAGAGGAAGGCAAAGAGAGAGAGAAAAAATTTTACAAATTTTGATTCGATTAAAATTTTAGAAAAAGTAATTTTAAAAAAT
Organism: Liposcelis brunnea; assembly: GCA_023512825.1. Taxonomy (NCBI): domain Eukaryota; kingdom Metazoa; phylum Arthropoda; class Insecta; order Psocodea; family Liposcelididae; genus Liposcelis; species Liposcelis brunnea. The sequence continues at coordinate 8,580,226 of CM042070.1, read as the reverse complement.
AATTATTATTACGTTGCAAACTTTGAGGGTTTTCTAAAAAATCGTTTTAATATTTTGATAAGCCTAAAGGGAGGAGATGTCCGAGAAAAAGAATATATTTAATGAAAATAAAAAACGAAATGTAATATGATATTTTTCCATTCTTTCTTTTTTTCTTTTTTCATCCGCTGTGTAGCATCGGAATTTTCAAAAAGCTGACTGGAATACGAGCTGATGGTTTAAAAGACATTTTAGATATGTGCATAAGCAATATTTTTCGACATCATTGTTAGTCTTGCTGCAAGTTTCGTGCGAGTCTTGTTTTTCCAGGAACAGATCTATGTGGATGACGAATAAGTCACGTTCTACAGAGTAAAAAGTTAGAAGAGCAACCAGCCAACGAACATCGTGTTGGTTGGCAGGCCCCTTCATGGCCACCGGTTGTTCCAATGTGGTAAATGTCGCGGAAAGTGCAGGTTTGATTGCAGATGAGGCTCACCGACTAGCCTTTTTTATTACAAGCGTGATAAAATTAGGAAATGTAGGGCGGGAGATGTAGGACGCGCGCCGCCGGCGAGAACTATCTGGAAGGTGTTGGATGGTTGTCCAACGAGCCCTAGTCCATTGGGAAGGCCGCGGCTGAGGTGGGAGAATACCGTCGCACGGGATGCAGGTCGTGTGGGGGCGCCGGACTGGAAGATGGTGGCCCAGGTCAGGATAGGTCTGAATGGCGGAAACTCTGTGATGCGGAAATAAGGCTTCAAGCCTTGTAACGCCGGATAAGTGAGTAAGTGAGTTCTCCGCCACGAGAAGCACCGCCTCCGTCAACTAGCGACGGAAGGAAAAGTAGCGGGCCAATGCGGATCTGCCGAAGAAACTCGTATGGCAAAGATTCAGAACCCCTGTTTTGTTCGACGGCTTCGTAAGTGCAAATCGTCATTATAATTGCCGATTCCCGTCGTGGAAGTGCCACTTAAAGAAGTTGCAATTGGAAACCATTCCACGGACAACTGTTGCCACTGTATTTTTCTTCCACTCTTGAATGAAGGTGTCTCTCAACCTTAACCACTTAAGCCCGCCACCTTCTTAATGTCATCATACCACCTCTTTAGTGTCCTAGCGACGCTTGAGGTGTCCATCTTACGATCCGTTCTGTCCATCTATTTGGGTCTTCCCTGGCGACCTGATCTGCTACTATATTGTCCGAAATTGTTTATTTGCTAGGGACCGCTACTCATCTTATCATCCCTATCCGCAGCCTCAACCTATCACTTTGTTGAAACCGGCCACATTCTATCACAATCTCCAATCCCTTTTTCCCATTCACTGCACTCTTCAAAACAATCTCATCTCAAATGAAATATTTGCATAAAACTTGAACAAAAAAAAATAAAAAAATTTCAAAAACAGAGACAAAAAGTCTGTGATCGATATACTGCTCTTGAAATCTCACCAAGGGCATATTAGCTTATAGGGCAAATTAGATGTCACTTTGTTCCAGAAACAAAAATATGAATCATGAAGGAATTGGAACGAGATCACGGGGATGATTACTTTCCTGGCAAAGAAACCTACATTTCAGATAGAAAACTGCAAAAAAATAGAAACTTTTTTCAACCCCCGTCTTTTTTTTTTACTTCCCCCTTCCCCCATTCTCTTTCCCGTCTCGCTTTTGTTTCTTCATCCCCGTTCCGACACTCTCCCGGTGTTTGAAAATCTAAAGGATAGAACCAAGAGTACGTCTTAGGAATGACTTAATGCGATCGAAGATAAGAACAAAAGGCGGAAGTTTGAACTTAGAGAGAGAGGAGTTTCTTCTTCTTCTTCTCCTTTTAGTTTTCTTCTCTCGTTCTCCTCCTTGATAATTTACGCGTTTAAAATGAGTAACCGGATATGTTGTATGCAGTGGCTTTTTACTTAAGATCGTAAAACGTTAAGAACAGGGGATAACGTTTAAAACGTCACGACAAATTCAGGGTCTATGGAAATGAAATCGGAAACCTCGAGGAAAGGGGATATTTTTTTTTCCGAGGAAAAAAGGTAAATCAATATCACATGTTATGTTCCGGTTGTAGCTTGTGGAAGGACAAACGGAGATGACATTTTATAACCGTTCCGCGCCAGTAAAAACTGCCGCAAGAAAATTCCTCTCTTTAACTTTTCTATATAAAACGAAACAGTCTGTGTGCTTTTTCTCCCTTTTCGGTTTTTCCAGGTCCGTGACCGTCTAAAGTATCATTCTCGAATTTTTTCCCTCGGATTTTTTTCCCCCCGCTAAGTATATGTGTGTGTATCTCTTCCCTTTTATCTAACACAGAAGAACATTATAATAACGTTTCATATCGTTTTCGTTAAATTTAGCGCCTCGGGGTCCTTTTTCTTGAACACTTTATCTTTTCAAGTTACATAAGGAAATTCCATTACCTTCTTTTGTGTATTAAAGCTCCGAGAAACAAGTTCTGACGATGAATCATTGTTGAAATGAAATTATTTTCTCTCTTTCGCTTCTCCCCCCTCAAGAAAACTTGATATACAGGATGAATGAGAAGAAATAATAATAATAAAAAAAAAGACCCTTAGATGAGAAAGTGATAAATCGGCTTCTTTATCAGGCGATAGGGAAAACGTTTAGTTTAATGTTAGAAGCTTCTTCATGTTTTCTTCGAGATGATTTGAAACGTTTACAGGTTTATAGCTGAGTTGCGGATCTGAGGATTATACGATGTTGATGGGTTGTTTCTGTTTTTTTTTCCAAAATCTTTAATAAGATCTTTATGAATTACTCATGTCCAGACACGTTTTTGGCGGGCTTTCTAGAATTTGAATTTCGAAGCGAATGTCAACAAAATTTTTATTTTCGAGATCTCTAAAGTGAGGAAGTATTGCGGTCCCCTCAAAAATGATATTTCGTCAAGAAATAATCGTAAAAATGGTTTTTGGGCTGACGTCCGTCCGTTCGTCTGTTCGTGCACTTTCGTTTTTCGCCTGAGTTTCCGAAACCGAAAGAGATAGCGCAACGAAAATTGGCAACCGCCTTCCTCAGAAAGAGGGAAAACTGTTATTCCATCATCAAGACCATCTGGCCAAATTTACGGCTTTGGCAGGGCCAAATAAGGCCAAATTTAGAGTTTTGGGGGATTTTCTCGAAAACGGCTCTAACGATTTTTTTCATTTTTTGTGTGGAGATACCTGACTCTATAAGGAACAACTTTTCCCTTTGGCATTTTTCCGTGAAAAATCGCCCTCCCCGGAAAATCCGGAAAATCTGAAAATTTTTAAGTTTTACTGACAGCGCCATCATGGGACTCGATTTCGACTGAAAAATGGTGGGGGAATTCAAGTTTTCGGTCCATTTTGTGATTTGAAGGCAACTCTGCCAAGTTTAGAAGTTCGCAGCTTTGGCAGGGCCAAATAAGGCCAAATTCAGACATTTCGAGAATTTTTTCGAAAACGGCTCTTACGATTTTTTTTCATTTTTTGTGTGGAGCTGCCAGACTCCATTAGGAACAACTTTTCCCTTCGGCATTTTTCCGTAAAAAATCGCCCTCCTAGAAAATCCTGAAAAACTGAAAATTTTTTAAGTTTTACCGACAGGGCCGACATGGGGACTCAATTTCGGCTAAAAAATGGTCTGGGATTTCAAATTTTCGGTCCATTTTGTGATTTGAACGCAACCCTACCAAGTTTAGAACTTTAGTAGGGCCAAAAAAGGCCAAACAAGGAATTTTCAAAGATTTTCTCGAAAACGGCTCCAACGATTTTTCTTATTTTTTGTGTGAAGATACCAAGATACCTGACTCTATAAGAAACAACTTTTCCCTTTAGCAATTTTTCGTAAAAATTCGTCCTTTCCGAAAAATCTTGAAAAACCGAAAATTTTGAAGTTTTACAAATAGCGGTGATATGGGACTCGATTTCGACTTATTAATAGTTAGGGATTTTAAATTTTTGGTCCGTTTCCTGATTTCAAGCCACTCCCCGACCTCCCAAGTCCCCAATAATGCCTAAATCGAATTAAGCTACACCCCGACTGAGCGAGAAAGTGAGTAGTCCTGCTATTCCCCTAGTTTTTGATGAAATGCTTTTTGATTAATCTTAATTATTAATCGAAGAATCGATATTAATATCTATGAGAGTTGCCTATTGATTCCTTAACCTGCGAAAAATATTAATTTCAAAAAGCAAACAAAATCCCCTGTGAGCTTTTACAAGGTTTCTAATTAATTCCCTCCACTTTCACATACGTATACGAAACTGGATTGAATATTTGGCTCCTGATCAAGTCAAGAAAAAAAAACATAAAAATGTCAAAACTTTTTAATTTTCCAAAAGAAATAAACTTTTTATCCGATTCTTCTTTTGTCAATAACAAGAAAAAAACGATTTATTATTATCATCCCAACAAAAAAAAAAAAAATAATACTTTCCGGTATTAGTTCGCGAAAGAAAATATAAAACAAACGCATAATTCATATTTATAATGTTCGGTTAATTAAATTGAATGACAAAAGGCGAAATGCCAAAAAATTGAATAAATTAGCATAATTGATTTTTCCTATAAGAAAATCCCAAAGATTAGATTTATAAATTCGTTTTAAAATTTTGTTAAAAAGAAAAGTTTTCAAAGAAAATTTGGAATCCTCCCTTTTTCTTTGACTGATTCAGAAAAAGAATTTTCGTCTCGACAGATTAAAAGAAGGAAGCTCGCACACACACAAAAAAAAAGTTTTGTTTATGTGTTTTTCTCAAGAATGAAAATACTAAGAAGATAATCTGCACTGACCTACATTTTTTTTTCTTCCTCCTTTGAATCCAATATAAATCCGATAATTCTTTTCCTCGTGGATTTAGTATATGTATATCGTTGTATTTTACACAGGAGAAAAACTTTTGCTTAAAGAATATGTTTTTGTTGTTGAGGATCCCGAAAAAAATATATTCTCTTCCTAAAAAATCGTTTTTTTTTTAAAAAAAAAAATCTTTATAGGGACTTTAGCATATTGCAAAAGAAAATTAAAAAGAAAATTCGATTAAGTCGCTGTCAGAACCAAAACCATTGTTTGCTATTTACCGGCTAATTGTTCCGGTAAAGAGAAGTTGGACCAATAAAAGACTTAATACCGTGTAAGAGTTTGACAAAAGGGGATTTTAATTTAATGCGATTTCAAGCTTCAATGTTTAAAGGATTAAAAATTTTGATTTTGAAAATGTAACACAAAGTTTATTTGGAAAATAAGAAAATGAAACTGTAAAAATTACGTTGTGCTGGAGAAGACGGGCTTTATATCACTCGTAGTGTTTATAAGTAACATATAAAAGCGATAAAATGCAGTCGTGTGCTTGAATTTTCCCTGCTCCTTGTTTTGTATTTTCTACGTACACATTATTTGGAGTTAAAAAAAAAAAGATAAACCTGGACATGAATTTTGGCTCAGATCTAGTTCAACTAGACAGCTGAACAAAAAGAAGATAGGCAACTTTCATTATTATTAAAATCGCAAATTAATCGTCAATATTAATTCTTCAATCAATAATTAAGATTAAGCAAAAAAAATTTTGGGTAGTGGAAAATTCGCTTTGGAATTTAAATTCTAGAAATCCCGCCAAAAATAAACCATGACGTCACAATTGAGCCGGATCGTTTGTTTCAAATGATGGAATTTTCGCGCCAATGAAATAAGACTCTAAACCCGGTTATGACGTCATTAGCCTAAAGAGTTCATTTGTCCTCAATTATTCTGTTGACAAGTGCAAGTGCCCTCATTGCTTCTGTTGATAAGTGCAAGCGTCCTCATTGCTTCTGTTGATAAGTGCATGTGTCCTCATCGCGTCTGTTAATAAGTGCAAGTGTCCTTATCGCGTCTGTTGATAAGTGCAAGTGTCCTCATCGCTTCTGTTGATAAGTGCAAGTGTCCTTATCGCGTCTGTTGATAAGTGCAAGTGTCCTCATCGCTTCTGTTGATAAGTGCAAGTGTCCTCATCGCTTCTGTTGATAAGTTCAAGTGCACTCATTGCTTCTGCTGATGCACTTATCGCTTCTATTGATGAGTTCATTCGTCCTCAATCATTCTATTGACAAGTGCAAGTGCCCTCATCGCTTGTATGGTTTCGCGTGTATGGTTGTTTTTGGCAAACTTTTTAAACTTTGAATTTGATCAATCTTCAATCTTCATCGTATCTTCATTATTTCTCATCCAAGCGTCTCTTTATAAAATGGAGATAGACCCAAATAATATTAAACTTGCGGTTTCGTTCTTATGTTGAGGATTCATTAAAATCCTAATCAATGAAATAAAGCGAGGTAGGGAGAATCACGTTCAACTGATCATATGACGTTCTCAAAAGTTTGAACAGGGAAAACCGAAGCACACGCACGCCGTCTTTTATCCCAGATTTTAAAGCTTTTATGTAAACATTTAACTCTACAAATGATTAACAATGTTTGCTGAGCCTTTGATTACGGAGCCGGGGAAACCGTTCTATGTCTCATTTTCCATATGATTTTAATCCAGGTCGATTACCTTTTCTGCAACGATCGCAGGAAATGTTTTTCCTCTTTTAGTTTAAGAGGAACGCGGATATACAAATTTTCCCAAGACTTGTTTTCTTCGGTTCGGTAAATAAGAAGAGCAGATGGAAACACCTGCATTAAGGGAAATTAAACGGGAGGGAAAGGAAGCGTGCGGGATCCTTTTCCACATTCTCCATTTTAATATTTTATATAAAAAAAAAAACATTCGAAACTCTTCTAAAAGCTCCTCTTTTCTTCCATTATAAAACTTAAGTAAAAATCGATTGACATAGCAGGCATTCCGGTTTCAAAAAAAAAGAAAATGAATATTGAGATGATGATAAAAAAAGGGGGGGAAATTCTTGGCTTCGCCGATGCGAATTTTAACACCTCAACTTTGAGGTGGAAAATCCAATTTCTTACTGTATCGAAGTTGAAGAAAAACCTTTTCCAAGTCCAACGAAGTTACATCATTTTATTATCTTTTATCCTTTTCCTCTTGTTTTCTTCTTATTTCTTTCCAGTTACTCATCCTCGCTTGCCTAGACCTTAATTGGAATTTTCTCGTAAAATTATCCGAATATATATCTCTGTTAATTATATCGGATTTTCCGCAGTTTTAATTCGATTGGGTGACGGGAAGAAAATGCGGGTTCAATTGATCTTAAGAGAAAGATCGGCTTTTATTTATTAAACTTATCGAAATTTGTGTAGTTCATCTTTTTAAAGTAATTTAGATAGATTTTAGGGCAATGAGCAGGCTCTGCAGAGGAAGGGAGACGTGACTACAAAATTTTAGTAGATTCATTCCCGCCCTTTTTTTCCTAAAAAATTTTTTTCTAAAATTTTTTTTCTAAAATTTTTTTTCTAAAAATTTTTTTCTAAAATTTTTTTTCTAAAAATTTTTTTCTAAAAATTTTTTTTTTAAATTAATTTTTCTAAAGCCATTAATTTTTATTCCTAAAATATTAATTCCTAAAATTTATTTGCAAAGATATTAAAAAAGTTAAATATCAATTATTTGTGTGTGAAATTTAGAATTAAAAGTAATTTTTAAATTTTAAAAAAAAAACCTGCTAAAAAATTTTTTTGCTGCGGAACAAAGCACCCGCTCTCACGATTTTCTAAGGCATTTATAATGAAGTATCATATTCCCCTTTAATCCACTTTAAAAGCAAGATTTAAATTTCGTTCATGATTAACGATATCTCCTAATGCTGCGGAGTAATTAAGTCCAAACAACAGCGATAGATGATAGAATGTAAATCTTAAGTTATTTCGTAAACCTCTGTGGATAGTTAAACAAAGCTAAAATTTCGTACACCCAAGCGGGTCTTAGATTAGTGAAGGATCTTCCCTACTTTAAAAAAGGAAAGGTTAGTAAAATCGGCCCAAACTTTATCAGAGTTTTCAACTTGGCCTAAATTTATTTCTCGGTGTTAAAAACTCTTCTTCGATTTTTCTTTATTAGGGTGAAAAAATTTTTTTTTCAAAGAATTTATTATCAGACATCGTAAAATAAACACGCACTTATCGACGTTGTTTGCGGGTGGTGTTTTCCCCAATAGTTTTCGTTCAAGTTGCCCATTTTATGCCTATTAACGAAACAATAAAGGAGCATGCTACTCCTTGAAAACCCGAGAATTAACGCAGAGGGGGGAAAAGTAGTTCTGAGTTATAATAGTGTTGCAGACTCGGTCTCGAGTGTAATTTATAGCGTGCTCTCACGGCTCTATTTAGCAAAGTAATTTAAATAATAGCCCTACTGGGTGTTTTTTTTCCACTTTTTTCTTTACAACTTTGAGAAGCCTCGTGTACGGAACATATAGTTTACACAACCCGAGCAATTAATGAACCTTGTCGGGTTTTTCGTGTTTTGATTTCAAGCTTGAAGGATTTTGACTATCGTTTTCATGCTGAAGGAATGGACCGTTGATTCTTTTTGTTCTGTTGACGATTTTGGGATTTTTATTTCAGGCTCGTAGTAATTTCGATGGCATGCAGCCGTTTCACTTTTATATTAAACGATTAAAAATTTTAATCCTGTTATGAACACTGGAAAGCAAAAGAGAAATATTTTTATTTACCTCCCGGAAAAAAATAAAAATTGTCATTCAAACGAATTGAAATGCTTTGCATTGCATGCGGTTTTAGCTTTTGAGAAATATTAGGAATATTATTCGCTTCGACAAAATGCTTCGTGCAGATGTAATTATATTTGCGAGGAATTTAGCGGTTTTGTCTTTCAATATAGCCATTCAGAAATGTTGCGCAACAAATTAGTGCTTGAAAAGAGAATTTAATATTATTAAACGGATATGAAGAGCCACCTCAAAATTATAGGGTTGCATTTACATTTTCAGAAATCACAAGTTTCGGATGTGGTAGATTCAATTTTTTTATGGGAAGTCAAGAGCTGCAGCTAGTAAGCAAAGTTCGAAGATTTTTGGGGTTTGGGATGCTTGCTAATGGTTCTCTGGCTCTTGCAGTCCTGCTGCAGATCCCAGTCTGAAATAAAGCAGCCTTACAGCCTTAATTTGGCCGTGGCTGCAATAAGATTTTGTGCTGCCTGTAAAGTTTCGTCTTTTGAGACTATTAACATTGCTGGCTAAGCGAAATCGTAAAATCCACCAGCTGATAATAATTCCACCTACTTTGATAATTTCCCATTCGCTTGGGATGTTTTTTCCAGGGAAAAAACATATATTACAAAACAAAAACAAGCTTATAATACTTTTATCCCGATTATTAAAATTCCTCCTGGGGCCGAAAGTTTCAAAACGAATTGATAAGTTCACCATATCATTATAAAAAATTATTAATTGGATTGAATGTAAATTAATATATTCGATTTTCCCACGTTTGTTTTTGCGCCAGTAGCTTAGCTACCCCGAAGTGTTTGTCGACCTTCAGAAATTCACCTATGTATTTTAATTATTTTAATCAGTTGTGACAGCTGACGAGAAGTTTAGCTCACGTCTAGGAAACAAGAGAAAACGTAGGCGATATTCAAAATGTGATTAAATTCTAAAATTTTCTCCATGAAATTTGTAATAGTCGCTATGACGCCTAACCGGTTCACAAAAGCTAATTTTTTGTCTCGGATTTTTGTTTATCAAAAAAAACAAAAATCATCCTGTTGCCAGTTATTCAAAAAAGCTTTTCCCGGGCGTTATGTGTTTTTTTTTCTTCTTCCCTCTATCAAATTTGGCACGGTGCTGTTTTCTCTCTCTCGGGCGGCGCTCTGATATTTTTTTACCCCCCCGAACAGTTTTTCGTCTTCAAGATTGAAACGAGTAAAAAAGTACGTGACGTTAACCTAAATTTATGATGCGCCGAAGGATAAATCTATAAATAATAAGATAACTAAGTCTTTGGAAATCGTTTTCACTGAATCTGACGGAACGAATTACGTGAGAATGATAAACTGATACCCGAATGGAAAATGTATCGCGATAAAATAAACATAATGGAATTCATTTTATCATCATTACTCATTTTTATGATTATCCGTTTTTATTTATCAGATTCATATACCGTAAAAATGCATCGCGAGAGAGAGGAAGAGGATGAAGTTTTGGTTTACCGGGATGTTTTTATCATGGGAATGAGCTTGGCAATGAGGACCGGTAAAATTTCAACTAACTCGAGCGAGTTTAATGTTGTAAAAATATCCGCGGTGAATCACAGTCATTTAATCAACTCTCAAAGTACTTTTTTTATTTTTGGAATATTTTCACTTAAAAAATTAATTTAACTAGAAAAAATTATCTCGAGATTTGTTTGTCTAGAAAAATTATGAAAAGATTTGTTCGACCTGAGAAAATTATCAAAAGGTTTGTTTGACATGAGAAAATTATCCAAAGATTTGTTTGACATGAGAAAATATTTACAAGATTTGTTCGACTCAAAAAATTATCAAAAGATTTGTTCGACTCAAAAAATTATCAAAAGATTTGTTCGACTCAAAAAATTATCAAAAGATTTGTTCGACTCAAAAAATTATCAAAAGATTTGTTCGACTCAAAAAATTATCAAAAGATTTGTTCGACTCAAAAAATTATCAAAAGATTTGTTCGACTCAAAAAATTATCAAAAGATTTGTTCGACTCAAAAAATTATCAAAAGATTTGTTCGACTCAAAAAATTATCAAAAGATTTGTTCGACTCAAAAAATTATCAAAAGATTTGTTCGACTCAAAAAATTATCAAAAGATTTGTTCGACTCAAAAAATTATCAAAAGATTTGTTCGACTCAAAAAATTATCAAAAGATTTGTTCGACTCAAAAAATTATCAAAAGATTTGTTCGACTCAAAAAATTATCAAAAGATTTGTTCGACTCAAAAAATTATCAAAAGATTTGTTCGACTCAAAAAATTATCAAAAGATTTGTTCGATTAGTTCAACAAGAAAAAATCATTAAAAAATTTTTTTTCTAAGAAGAAATCATCAAAAGATTTGTTCGACAAGAAAAAATTGTTAAAATATTTGTTCGACTAAAATATTTTTCCCAAAGATTTATTTGCTAAAAAGAAATTAGTATGAATATTTCTTGTACTTACCCATATTGGTAGTTAATTTTTCCAATTTTGAAGTAATTTTCCATTTGCTTTTTAATTTTATGGAAACTTGTCTGAACCTGCTGGGATTTTTTCCTCAAAAACTCAAAACAGAAAACTAAACCATTTATGGCCAAGTGTAAGATTCTTTGAAAATTTTTGAAGCTAAACCTTAAATTTCAACGTATTACTTTTGAGAATTCCGAGTTGGTTTTTCTTTCATCCGCTCATTTATTTGAAAACCCCCAAAACATTTCATTTCAATATTTACAATAACCCTAGAACATTTTAACAAGGTCATAACTGTTCTTAATAATGGAAGACCTAAATATTAACATAACCTTATAATAAAAGTTACATAGGGTAAGAAAATGAACCGGGGAGGATCTCTTCATAACCATTTGAAAACGGTTTCTGTTATTAACCAAAATATGCTTTTGGCCAAAGTCGATACGACCGGGCTCTCTCTCTCTCTCTGTGTCAGTTGCATAAACATTAGCTTTCGGCCGGGAGAGTTCCTTATCGCAATATTAAGTTTCCATTTATCTTCTCTTCTCAGTTTTCTTGAGCAAAAGTTAAAGGCTTTTTAACCTCATAGCCCCCCGCGGGCTATGGAGGATTTTCATAAATGCATCAATAATGGGGGAAAAAAGTCTTGATTAAAAAACACGAAATATTAGCATGGAAACGCATTTTTTTAAAAAAGGAAGTTTTCACAGTGAAAGAGAAATAAAACGCTCGTTTAAGACCATGAATGGAGGGAGGGCGTCATCATTTTTTTTAATAAACTTGATGAACCAAATGGTAGAAATGGGGGAGGTGGAGGTTAAAACTCATTTAATTCCTACTCTTTGGCAGTTTCTACTTAGGCGCCCCCCTCCTTTCCCATTTTTAATTTTGAAATCATTTTTTTTTATACAGAAAATTAATTTTCCGAGTGTTGCATGTATGTTTTTATTAAAACTACACGACGGATTTCGACTTTTGAGAAAAATTATTGTCCGGATGCCCGGGGAGAAAAACAGATACCAGTAAAAAAATTTTTTAATTTTTGTATTTTATCGAGGGAGGAAAAAAAGGCGAGAATTGAAAAACCCAAATGGTTTATCGAAAATTTTTCATCGATTTTCAATCTAGCGATAAAAATGCATGAGTATTGAACGTGACCCTGCTTATTCTTTTGCATATTTAATGATTTGATTATGAGATTCGATTCTCGAAAAGCAATATTGCCCTTGACGCCCAACTGGGATATCAAAATCAGCAATTAATACCAGGATAGTTAATGTCACAGTCATTAATCACTCACTCATCCACCCATTCTATCAGTTACTCGCTGTATTTAGTCGGTTAGCCAGCCATGCTGCCAGTCACTCATTCAATCACTCACTCAGCTAGTCATTCATTAATTTATTCTTTCAGTTAGTTAGCCAGTCGGTCAGTCACTCCTTCGTTTGTTTTTTAATTGGATCTTTCAATAAGTCAGTCAGTCACTCAATCGATTAGTCACACATTCATTCACTCACTTATTCATTCATTCATTCATTCATGCATTCATGCATTCATTCATTCATTCATTCATTCATTCATTCATTCATTCATTCACTCATTCATTCATGCATTCATACATTCATTCATTCACTCATTCGTTCGTTCATTCGTTCATTCATTCATTCATACATCCATCATTCATTCATACATACAATTACTCATTCATTCATTCATTCATACATCCATCCATTCATTCACTCACTCATTCATTCATTTATTTATTCATTCGTCCATTCATTCATTCATTCACTCATCCATCCATTCATTCACTCATCCATTCATTCATTCACTCATCCATTCATTCATTCACTCATCCATTCATTCATTCACTCATCCATTCATTCATTCACTCATCCATTCATTCATTCACTCATCCATTCATTCATTCACTCACTCATTCATTTGTTCATTCACTCATTCTTTCATTCATTTATTCATTCATTCATTCACTCATTTATTCATTCATACATTAATTCTATCTCTCAGTCAGACAAAGTTAATCAATCATTTACTCACATATTTCATATACTCATTCACTTATTCATTCACTGATTCACTCATTCCCCTTTAAGTTTTTGGCCTGCGTTAGCTTGATTATAAACCTTTATTTAATAATCGATTACGGTTATCAGTTGTAGCGAGCTAAAGTTCAACTACCATTTCTTTTTCCGTTGTAGCAACGGTAAAAATATAAAAAAAGGCATTTATGATTCAATCTTTCCACTCGTTAAAGAAATGTTACAGACCAACGAGCATCGAGACTGCTTATAGCTCCTATTACAACTTTTACAATGACCTTTCCGTTTTTTTTTCTTCTTTTAAAAAAAAAATCTTTTCTAAATCCGTGACTTTCTTGTTGTAAAATCTAGAATAATCCCCCCCTTTTTTTGAATCTTGAGATTTCTTTGGGAAAACATTTCCTTCTCCCCTGTTTGGTATTTCCCACACTATCCCTATAAATTGAAAACTTATATCTTTATAACGCAGCCCATCTTCTACTTTTTTTATATCCATAAATTCGATTACTATTTCCCTCCTATTGCAAGACCTTTTACCTACCTCGATGCAATTTTTTTTTTCAATTTTCGCATTCTAAGCGATCGGAAAATTTATTATATATTTTTTTTGAATACGCGGGGGGCGTAGGCGGGGGATTTATTCCGTATTTTGTAACAACGCACAAAAAAAATTTTTTTTTCGAGGAATCGAATTTTTTTATGTGCGTCGTATTTTTGTTATATTTACGATTATCCGATATTTTTTTTTAGATATTACTTACGATTGAGGTGATAATTTTTCTATTTGGGGATTTAGGTCGTGATACGGTAAATTTTAGTCGCTGTGGGAAATCCCGATTTGGATAAAGTACCTGAAACAATAAAGAAAAATAATTTAGTGTTTTTTTACTTTTGAAAAAAGAAATGTATAAATTTTTTATTTATATTTTTTTTATTGTAGTCGAGAAAATGGATCACCCTTATGGGAAAATTCGGAAAGATATTTTATCATTATGAGAAGAATGAAGATGGCGAATCGTCCTCCTTGCTTTTATTCGGTTGACCTTACAGGAGAAAGCAGTGAGGGCTAAAAAAAACGTAATGGAGGAGGCGTTGAGAAGTTCTGGGCTTTGCAGACATTTTGAAAAAAGGGGGAGTGCGGAGTCGGCCTCTGCACAATAGCGTGGGCAGATTTAGAGTAGGTAGTCGATGGGAACATTAACAATCCTGCTTCAGGTTTGGCGCACCTGCTCTGACAAGCTCCAGATTTCTTCTGACCCAGGAGGTAGTAATCTGGTAAGGGTTCTGGTAGGAGGCAGCAGTCCTACCAGTACTGGCTTAAGGCCGGTAAAAGTTGGCTATGCTTAAGTCCAGAAAGCAGAAGACGGAGCCGAGGACTGACGGTATGGCTCCTGTGCTGCGAAGCGAAAGGTGTTGGGAAGCCACCGCATTAAGCTCCCTTAGTGTAGCCATCATGGCCAAGGATTTGCTGCTCAAGACCCAAGACAGTCGATTAGGCTAGGGTCTCTTGCCCGCCCCAATAAGCTCTGGAACCATGATGGTCGCCAATTCCCGTTGTGGGAAGGCACTGTAAGAAGAAGATTGAGAATTCACTCTCACAAACAAATTCCAAATCGGGATTTCCTACAGCAACTAACACGATCTAAATCACCCTTATGAGTGAGATACAAAGGAACCTTAATCCTCTTCGCTTTCATCTTGCGTTCCAACCACTTCTCAAAAAAGCGATAATTCCAAATCTTCAAATTCACTTGTAGAAACTATGAATTCAATTTCGTTAATTGGGAACGTTTTCATATTATCGAAATTGAATGGGAAAATCAAGCTTAACACTTAAGGTATATCGAGACCTGAGGATTAAATCGTACTATCTCCAGTTTCCGATTGACTCCAAAATCGCATGTTTAGCTTGTACGGCGCTCAGTCAATTCCAAACCGGAGATAGTACAGTTTAATCCTCAGGTCTCGATATAGATTCCGATCTCATGAGCTGATTACTCTGAAAATCCTATCCAATCCATTTGATTATAAACGTGTAACATTCTTGCTAATATAAATATCTCGGAAACTCGGAATATTTCCTCGGGTCCTTTTTATTATTAATTTTTTTTTTTTTTGCGAATCGAATTTACCCGACGCGGTAAATATACGGGGGAATTTCCTCATGCATACAAATTCATGCATGAAATCGTTTTAAATGCGACACCGATATATTGAAATAATATTAATTTCAGAGAACAACGTTAATTTAATACAGGTGACGTGTATATTTTAATATTCATAATATAAATATATAAATTGCGGTTGATCTAATCAAATCAACTTTGCCCTGTGTTTTTATCAGCGGATTTTTTTGGGGATCTTATCTATTTTTTGGGGGGAAGAAAATTTTTTAGCTAAAGCCACGCGCTGTTGTTTATTCATGTACACGAAACATTAATCAGGTAGAGTTCAAGGTTTTTTGGAAATTAATCGCAAAGGTAAAAAAGTCAATTAGTCATGATTCGAATCGATGATCATGATCATTTATCAAGCCACCTCCCGCTTCGTTCGTTTCGTTTGAATTATGAAAACTGCTCCTTTATTCTTGGTTTATTGGGGAAAATCCCTATCGATGGTGAGATAACGACAAATTACCTGAATCGGGTTTTCGGAGAGGACGAAGTTTATGGTCAGAAAACGGGAGGGGGATGAATGAATATCTTGAAAAATGAGGCTCGTGGAAGTATGTATGGTTAACTTTGCGGGGGTTCGGTATAATAAAATATTTTAATGACGGGATAAAGCGTGGGAAATGAAATGAGTTCCGGCGACCTCCTTAAGGATCCCTTTTTTGGAAATATTCGAATGCTGGGAGAATTTTCGTATGGAATGAAATACTTTTTTTTTTGTAGAAAAAAGGAAAGATTCCGTTTTAATATTAAATATTCATTTCCTTTATCAATAATTCAGAAAAAAGCTTCATTTAGTTGAGTGTGCTGGTCGATTTGAAGAGGATTCAGGCTTTGTTAAAAGATATTTTTAATGGAAACAAAAAGGCTTAAAATAAGAGGATGAAAACGAGGTTGAGTTAAAGTTTTTGCTTGAGGAATGAACCTGCCATTCGAGCGTCTACTGATTCCTCTAGTAGATGTCTTTAACGGAGCTGAAGTTGTCTAGAAGATGTGAATTTTGCAGTGTGCTACGACAGCATGCTGCTACGGCATGGCGAGGTTGTCAGTGACCGACATCAAATACTTCAAGAACTGAGATCCCTTCAGGCCCCCTAGCGACTGAGGAGGTTGCGGTGGCGGCTGCTACGCCACTGCTTTGCGATGCGGCATATAACATGATGTAAACCTGTCACTCTTAGATAGCACAAGATAATTTTAAACCAGAAAAAATTTTCCCTAAGCATTGTTAAGCTTTGAAACAATCCTATCCTCCATCTTCTATCTGCATTTACCTCAAGGCAGAAATCCGATTCTCAATTGCAAACGAACAAGAACCTTCCATCTTAAAATTAAAACGATCTAACTAACCTTGACACATTTCTCATGAATCTTAGCTGACATTTTCAGAATAGATCATTCTCGCGACAAATGACTGTTTCTACACTTCAACTTTTCAAATCATCAACTCCGTTATGACAAAGACGCTTTTATTCCTCTTAATCGTCTGCTAGGATCGATTTAAACGTTAATTCACCTGCCGAAGATAAACATTTTCAGCAAACCTATTGCCGTTTCTACTCCAATAATTCCGACATGCGAAACTGCCTGATAACACAATGCACGCAGTCACGTACAGGATGTCCCGCTCATTAAACCATTTTCTCTTAAAAACGTTTTCCTTCCCTTTTATCCCTTAAAAGAAAAGGCTTGAAAATTATGAAGAAATGAAATTTCGTCTGTTCAAGAAAGGTGGTTTTTGTTTTAAGGTATTATGAACTGATGAAAATCTATTCTCTGTCTTTAATAGTAAGAAAATCATTTATACCTGTGTCAAGCTTCCAAGAGTATTGTTTAATTACTAAGCTTTGTGTTCTCCAAGTTATTCAAATTAATTGTTGTCTTACTGTTTGCTACATTTCGGGTTTTTGTTGTTTTGAAACATGTTCCAAGAAACCTTCTTATTTTTTTTTTGTAACTCGTTTTAATTATCACATCCCTTTTTGTGCAGTAATAGTCCCGTATGCTCAATTTCGAAATTCGACTTCCCCGTTTATTGTTCTGTGATTAAGTTTACCAACTTGATTAATTCGTGTTTACTCTTCAAATTGCATTTCCAAGTAACCCGGACAAGTATTGGAAATCAACGGGTGGGAACTCCATTGACTTCGGACAAAAGCCCAGTTCCACGGTAATCAACCCAGTAATTAGAATCAACTCGCTTTAAAGCAACGGGAAGAAAGTTACTTTAAGGTTTTCCTCTTCCTCCTCTTCGTTTCTACTTTTCCCGATGAACGATTTTCTCGAATATCCCTTTGGAGATGCACGAATCCTTTTGTAAAGTTTTCGCATGCCTATGGTTAGCAGCGTGTTTTAAAACAACTACTCCCCAGTTTCTCAACTCGCTATATACTCTTTGCCCAAACTGTAAATATCTCTCTCTCTTTATCAAAGCTCGGGAAAAGGGAATCCTTAATTTATAGGGGAGATTCAATGTTTCCGATGGAATTTGGAGTATTATTTTGATTTTGCATTCAATAGGATTTTGTCTTAAACTTGGAGGAAGCAGGCCCGGATTTAGGATAAAAATAAATGTAAGAAAATTGCTGAGAGGAAAGAATAATTGCAGAAAGATTAAAATGCCAAAGTAGAAACAAGGAGGAAGAGGAAAACCTTAAAGTAACTTCCTTCCAAAATCATGAATAATTGCAGAAAAATTTGGCATTAAAAATTAGCATTAGCAATTATTAAATTAGAAAAATTTAACCAATTTGACCTAATTTTTCTGCAATTATTTTTTTCCCTCAACAATTTTTTATTGTGATATTTTCTGCAATTACTTTCAATTACTTTCTGCAATTATTTTCTTCAATTACTTTCAATTACTTTCTGCAATTATTTTCTGCAATTACTTTCTGCAATTATTTTCTGCAATAACTTTCAATTACTTTCTGCAATTATTTTCTGCAATTACTTTCAATTACTTTCTGCAATTATTTTCTGCAATAACTTTCAATTACTTTCTGCAATTATTTTCTGCAATTACTTTCAATTACTTTCTGCAATTATTTTCTGCAATTACTTTCAATTACTTTCTCTTGATCTCTTTGACAGGGCTGCTCTTGATCTCAAAACAGGCCCGTTTCAAACCTAAAAAACTTTTCTCGTTCAAAATCATCTTGTGTTATATCTACTGCGAATGATTGAGAATGATATCCTGTAAATGAACGTTCGCTTTACACGTTGTTAAAACTTTCGAAAATCACGAAAACAAACGTGAAACTACAACGTCGAGTTTTCAGGTTTTCAATTTAATTTCACATATTACTCTTACACCTTCATACACACATGGATCAGATCGTTAAGCTGTATAGCTGATAGCTACCTTTTTCTCCAACATGCCATAACTAATTTCCTTTAGTTCTGTAATATCTTCCCGAACCCCGCAGTCTTTGTTATTAGTTCATTCTAATCCTTGCTGCGTAAACTATAATGAAAACACGCATTTTCGCCTTCCGCATTTTCGGCTTCAATTTTTTTTTATTAAAAAAAATCCTCATTCGCAAATTGAATCTCTGCAGCTGAAACCTCGTTGCCACAAATCGCAGAACTATCCTGAATCTGAGAAGTCAAGGGGCTCAACCCTATTTTGTTTCCAAAATTTAGAGTTGAGCCCCAGAATTGTTTTTTTTTTTTTTTCGATTTCCACTTCAAATCAATTTAAGTAAAAAATTTTAAATTAAATTTTTGAACTCATGGGTTAAGTCAAAATGTATGTAAATTTTATGGGAGTCGATGCATTTACATTATGTCTCGCAGTATTTTGACGTTTGTGACTAAATTACCTTCCTGAGTTAGCCACCATCCGTACCCTTAAGGTAAACGATTTTCAAATCCGGCTTGCTGCCGTTAATTTATATTCCCCTGCTTTCACGTGAATAAATTAAAGAGAAATTGTATAAAGCTTGATAATATGAAGAGAGGATATTCGGGTTTCGTTAAAAAAAAAGTTTTTTTTTACCCCCGTCCGGTCAGGTAAGCGTTAACTTTTTTTTTTTTTGTTACATCGATCAAACTTTTTTTTAGTTCATTCGTCAACGGGAGAGCTAACGCAGGAAAGTCGAATCTATTATTAAAGATCTTTCGAAAATGTAATTCGGAGTCAATTTCCCCAACGTTTCAAACGTCGTTTTCTAATCAATTTTACTTTTCTGCAGCTGTCTGGATTTCATTCCACTATTTCACTCTGATCTGGTTACAGGTATAATCAATTTTCTTTTCCCCTCTTTTGCAATAAGCGTTTTGGGTTTAAGTTTTCATTATCTTGTTTTGGATTTCGAAGCACGGATTTTTTTATTGTAATTTCTAAGTGAAAGGAATTATTGATGAAGGGATTTTTTTTGAAGGAATAAAAATGAATGGCAATCGTAAATTTTAATTTGAGGAAAGAAATGGCCTAGATGGATTTTTGTATATCAAAAACTTGTGCGGTAGAGCTAAGCTAACCAAATAATTCTAATTTCCAACTTCAGCCCGAAATAAAAATTTGGGTCAATGAAGACATCAACTTTTTACCCATCAAAAAAAATTGTTTCATAACTTTTACCCGTCAAAAATAATTGTTTTATAATTTTTACCCATCAAAAATAATTGTTTCATAACTTTTACCCGTCAAAAATAATTGTTTCATAACTTTTACCTGTCAAAAATAATTGTTTCATAATTTTTACCCGTCAAAAATAATTGTTTCATAATTTTTATCCATCAAAAATAATTGTTTCATAATTTTTACCCATCAAAAATAATTGTTTCATAACTTTTACCCACCAAAAATAATTGTTTCATAACTTTTACCCATCAAAAATAATGGTTTCATAACTTTTACCCATCAAAAATAATTGTTTCATAACTTTATCTTACCCAAAAACCTAAAATATTGTTTCATAACTCTTTTTCACCCAAAAAAATTATTTCATAACTATCTATCAAAAATATTTACAAAAATTGATCCCAACAACTTTTTTTGATTAAATCAGAATCGTTTCTTCTTTTTAATTTTTTTTCCCGAGAATTTATTGGAGGTCTAACAAGCGGTATAATTTCTAAAGATGGCTCAAATTTTTGTCTCGGGCCGAGCATGGGAGAAAAAATCTGAAAAAGGCACTCGATTTATTCAAGGGGCTCCCCTACTGTTCCCCGCAGCAATCGGGGAAGGGAGCAGTAAACTGAAATCAGGGAAAAAAGCATTCGGAGACTTTTTAACTTCACAATCAGGAAAAGCGGACAATAATGAGAACCGGGACTTTTTGTTGTAATTGCATTAAGGTGAATCTCGTTTGCTCGAAGTAAGAGAAATCCTTAAAACTTTTAAAATCTTATTTTACTCCGAAGCAGACCATACTTTCGGCAAGTTATTTTCTCCCTCGAACTTTGCCTCTGCTTCCGAGTAGTAAATAAAACGTTCCTCTTCTTGTTTTTTTTTATCCCCTTCACCTGACCAGATATTTTTACGGGCTCGCCAAACCTCTTCTTATTTTATTCACGGTCTAAAGGTTATTTTTACGATTTTCAACGAAAAGTCTGTGATGAATGACCCGGTTAGCCGGAAAGACGTTCATTGCACTTAACGTCATATTTTTTTATTCTTTTCTTCTTCCCCCTTTTTTTCCCCTCGGGCTACGATGAATTTTGGAAGTTTGGAGAGGGTCGGAGAAAGTGATAAAAGGGGTCGAAAACCTAGTCACGCTCTTTCTATTCATAGCGAGGAGCTTGGAAACATTGACGACGGGGTAAAAGGTTTTTCGAAAATATCTCCAACCCGGAATTATGAATGAAAAGTACAATATCGACGAAACATGTTTACCCAACTATTACCGAATGAAGGATGAGGAAAGTCAACGTCAGGATAAAAATAATAGAAATTCCGAGGGAAAATAAAATGGGATTCGACTTCATATGCCATTTGGTGCGGATAAAGTTTTTTTTTTACTTTGTGGGAATTCTCATGGGGACAACAAGAATTCACTGCCCTAAAATCAGTTTCTATTATAGGATATTTCTTTTTTTTCTTCTCTTTTCTTTTGTTGTCAATGGTTCACTTTTTACATAAAATTTTTACGATAAATTTTCCGGGTAATATTGATTGTAAATTTAGATCAGTAGTAAATTTAGATAGTACATGCATTAAATTATTTTCTGCATTACTGGTAGAATCGTGTTCATTTTTCGGTCAATTTCCAACCAAAAAGCTCTTGAGGACTCGCACAGAAAAAAACTTACGGTTTAGTGTAAAATATTTGAAGAGTCCACGGTAAGAGCAGACAGATCACATTCAAGATGGTTGACATTTTTTTTCACAAAAAGTAAACAAGAGACAGCTGCCATCTTAGAATTTTTTTTACAATGTGATCTGTCGGTTCTTCCCGGGACTCTTCATTTAATACATAAATTTTGCAGTCTCCAAATGATTTCAAAAAATATTGTTTCTCATTCGAAAAAATTTTTTCATAACTTTTTCTCATCCAAAAAATTGTTTCATAACTTTTTCTCGTTTAAAAAATTGTTTCATAACTTTTTCTCATTCAAAAAAATTGTTTCATAACTATTTCTCGTTAAAAAAAAATTGTTTCATAACTTTATCTCATCCAAAAAAAATTGTTTCATAACTTTATCTCATCCAAAAAAATTGTTTCATAACTTTATCTCATCCAAAAAAATTGTTTCATAACTTTATCTCATCCAAAAAAAATTGTTTCATAACTTTATCTCCTCCAAAAAAATTGTTTCATAAATAGAGACCTGAAGATTAAACTGTACTATCTCCGATTTGCAATTGACTGAGCGCTGCACAAGCTAGACATGCGACACTGGAGTCAATTGCAAACCAGAGATAATACAGTTTAGTCCTCAGGCCTCGAAATTTTATTCATTCTAAAAAATTGTTTCATAACTTTATCTCACGCCGAATTTCTAAAATGCCGGTTGTAACCTTTACTTTTCTTAATTGACAAACGAAAGAGTACAAACCCGATGCGGTTTAGCGCTCGTTTCAAAAAGTTTCCCGTGAAATCGTTAAGACGAGAAGAAAACTCAACTGTTAAGTCAAACTTTTAGTTGAGCCTTCTAATTGGCCCCTTGAGTCTCAATCAAATCGAAGATTAATTCGGATTAGAAAAGGTTTTATCAAATCAAAAGTCTTTTGTGGGGAAAAGTGCTTGAAATCTTCGAAAAGGGGGGGTGAAAATTCTCACCTTTCCCCCCCCAACCTCCGTCATTTTCCAGGGATTTAAAAGATCTGTTGTTTTGATATCGAATTGTATAAAGGGAACGATTATGGGGAAGTTGAAGCGCCTGGCATAAAAAAAAACCTTAAAGAACTATCCCGGTATAAGAAAATATAAAGTTGGAGTTGAAGTCTCAAAAGCATTGTAATATTTTTTTTCCAGCAGTTATTTCCACAGCGGTACTTTGTAAAAGTTATCTCATTTAAATTCGAGAACGCTGCTTGGGTTTCAACTCCCGTTCCTATTGCCGTGAAGTTTCATACGTCAACTTGGTTTGCCCTTGCTTTGAAAACAAGCAAAACCTTTGACATTGCATTGCCAGGCAGGTATTATACGTCTATGTTAAAGGGTGAATTGGGTAAGTTTTTGAGAGTTTTGCGGCGGGTTGTTTAATAAAATCGTCAGAAACCAGGCGGAGGGAATGCGAAGAGCAACTTTTTCAACGGTTTTTATTAAAAAGGAATGAGAGAGCTTGGGTTTTGTTTTGGGGAGTATTCGTGCGTGGAAGCTGAAGTCACGTCGTAATATTTTGTTAACGCTTTTCTTTGGAACAATCCTCTGTTGGGGTTTATTCGGATCGAATCTCTGAATCTTCGTTTTGGATTTTTTTTACGAAGGTGAATTCGTCAATTTTTGTTAATTTTTCGTTCGAGTTCAGTGAAATATTAATTGTTACTAAATGTAACATGTTACACATGGATTTCCTCCCTTAGAGAGGAAAATTTAAATTTAAATTTATTTATTTATTTATATTTTTTAAAGCCATTACAAGTTTTTCAACTTCGACTTACGTTAATAATAGTAATAATAATTTTTAGAAAGAAAAAGACATAATTTTTAGAAAATGCTTAATTTTAAGAAATTAATTTAGTTAATTTTCATATTGTTATATATTTTTTTTTTTAAACATTTAAGATTGAATATTTATAATTTATTGGACTCGGATATTAATTTTTTGTAGGACACGCCCAATTTAAGCCTTTTAAGTCAGAATTCGGCTTTCTTGTATTAAAGGTTTAAGTTACTTGAAGATAAGGCGAATAAAAGCTCATGTCTGCCTCTGTCTACATTGCACATTAATATTATTTAAAACTCGATTCAAGAGCCCTAATTTCTCCTTTTTCTTTCGACGATAATTACGGATGCCTTTCACGTCCCGTAAAGGTAAAATAAATCTCCTTTCATTTTTTGGCACGGATCCTAAACCACATCCCATTTTGATGAAAGCTAAACCTTCCAAAATATTTACCTCGTATTAGGAAAAAATCCCGGTGCAAAAAATAATAAAAAGAGAACGAACACAAAAGAAAAAGGAAAAAAAAATCGAAAATCATACAAATATGACAGAAGAGGAAAAAAAATGAGGATACTTATAGCTTCAATCCGATGGTGTATCCAACGGAAATTTTCGAACATTTTTCTTTTTGTTCATTTTCGATAGGAGACACATCCCCGGCTCCATTTTCTCTCTTACCTGAAACATCGAAAAATAAACAAAACGTGATCCAACGGGTTTAATGCGACTTGGGAATAGTCGAGCTATGTTTAATTTATTAAACATTGCATGAGGCTTTTCGACTTTAAAATACCTGAAAAGCTTTTTATAACGAATCAATAAAAAGAGAAAAGAGCTTATCGGCCCGGAAACTCCTTCGAATTTTAATACAAAATTTTATTAATATCCTTTAAAAACTCCGCTCGTTGACCAATCTCCCGGAGATTTTTAATTATATGAAAAGGGTATTGGAAGGTCGTAAAAGTCATCGGTACAAATAAGCGAGAGAGAGAGGGTAAAGCCTGAAATGGCATTACTTAACAGCTTAACCTCGGGAATATGAAAGTGGAGGAACGAAAAAGGACGAGGGGGCAATATTTTTAGGATAGAAAAGGATATTCAAATTAAAATTCTTATGGCGAAGCTACAAAAGGTGGGTTCGCTTCTTTGTTTGTACTCCGCATTATATTGTCAGAATTTTCTCTTTCGGTGATGAAAGACCCCGAAAAATTCATTTGTCTGAAAAATTGGAGCGGGGCCAATATTTTCCTAGACTCTCGCAGATTATCCGCGGAGATGTGGATTTTCTAACAAAAGTGAAAAGGGAGGGAAGAATTTTAATTTCAACGATTGGTAATCCAATTTTCAAAGTGGGTGATGTATTTGATTATTATCTTTTAAAAGGGAGGAAAAGGTTCGATTAATTTTCGGAGTTTAGGAATGAGGAAAAATCGGGAATTTAACATTTTTTGGCTGTAGATGACGTCACCATTAAGTCAGGAGCTTCTTTTTAAAATATTGGCCGAAATATGGAACATCGATTTAGCAGTTTAAACGAAAACTAGGGTCGTTCCAATTTTTAAAAAAAAGGTTTAGCGGATTAATGTTCGGGCAAGAAGTGTAGCATGCCAAGCAATTTGGAAAAAGTAAAACTAAGGATAAAACCAATCAGATTGTTTAGTCAACTATTATTATTGTTGAGCCTTGGTTGACATAGCAACGGTTGCTACCAGTAATGTCACCATAGCGACGGTTGCTACGAATAGCATCACCATAGCAACGGTTGCTACGAATAACATCACCATAGCAAGGGTTGCTACAAATAACAACACCATAGCAACGGTTGCTACGAATAACATCATCATAGCAACGGTTGCTAAGGAACTATTACCATGGCAACTAATAAGTTTAAAAAAAATTGTTTTGCATAGCAACGGTTGGAAATATGCTTTTTTAGGACGGCCGAGGATAACCGTAATTATTTTTATTAAGTGTGTTATTATTATTTTCTCGTTTAGTCAAAATTTTGAATAATTTTTATCGCGAAGATTTTAAAATTAATTGAAATTTTAAAGCTAATAATAATATAACATGGAAAAAAACTTAGAAATGCTAAGCGCTTTGTTTCACCAACTATTAAATGTTAAACCTTCGACGACATGACAATAGTTGTATCTAACTTGAATTTTCTTCTTTTCTAGGTAAGTTCACAATTGACAAGATATCGGCAAGGTTGTAAATCGGCAGAGCGGTAAGAATAAAAAACCGAAAAGATAGAGCTCCTTCTTAAATTTTTGTTTTTTTCGGGAAAAAAATTTATTCGTATTTTAAGAAAACCGGAGCGAGTACCGATTAGTCTGTAAACGCCACAAAGGACAAAGCTTAAAGGCAGCCCAAATTTTCCTGCTGAGATGAAGTTAAAATTTAGCTATGCCAAGGCGCCATTATTCGAAAATAACCTCGATCCGCTAGTGTAAGCAAATCACTTTCACTTGCTCGTAAGTGCGAAACACCTCGGGTAACATTCCACTTATTTTTCGCGATCTCGATATTAAAAGGTTCTATCTCCATTAAGTCCAAATGTTAAGCTTATGGCTAGCCGGGGCCAATCGGGGACCTTAAAATTTTGAGGCCGCGATTTTATATTCACCACTCTTCCTTTTGCTCCACCGCTTACCATTCCCGTTTCCCAAACAAAAAACTTTGTTAGCTACAAAAAAGAAAGGATGATTTTACCCTTCATTAAAAACGGGATCATGCAAGTGACGGGGACGAAAATCGAGTTTAATAATGCTAGAAAACAATGGCGATGTAATTACACCGGTGTCAGGTTAAATTCTTTTTTATTCGATCTAAAAAAAAAAAAAAAACTCATGTAGCAACGTTAATGATAAAACACCGATTAATCGAGGATGTTGGTGAAGAACTCAAAATGAATGAAGTTTATTAATAACGCACTTTTTACAAAATTTCTCGGAAAAACAAATTTCTTAGACTACGAAACCGCTTTATTAGAAAAGCTGGAAGTGACGCTCTAGTGAAATTGCTCGCAGACCCGAACGAGTTTTGGCTTTTTTTATATTTCACGGCACAGCGGGTCAGTTTTATTTAAACAAGCATGGCGCAAGGTTAAATTTTGAATTTTCTTTGCCGCAAATGAAAATTCACCACCCCGTTTTTGCCTTGAACTACTTTTTTTATTTTTGTATTTTTTAACGCAATTTGTTCTTATCATGATCATAATTATTTTTATTCGTCTTAAATACTTCGTTAAAATCGTTTAAAGCGCTCTCAAGCTGAAGCTTTTATACTCTTTTTTTTTTCTTGGAAATATTTTTTTTTTCTTTTCGTAAAAAGGTTTTCATTGAATTCTGGTATAATTTTTAATCATGCCCTCTTTTCTCTTGTTTGCTTTATATCCTTGTTATTATTTTTATTCGAAGAATTAAAAGCTTTTGTAAGTGTAAATGAAATTTTTTTTTGTTTTTTTCGAAGAAAAGTTGTGGAGTTTTTGAAATTAAGAGAAAAGCGGATGTTAAGATGAATCATGTTGTAGATTTTAATTTAGCTTTTAAATTTTTTAACGCTCTAGAAAGGCCATAAGTTCAGAAAAAAGTGTATCGGGAATTGAAGCTTTAATTACTGCAGTTTTCAGACTATAAATTGAAGAAAAGATTGTAATGACGTATTAGCAAATAATTGGCTAACCAAAAACAAAAATCGAATTCTCATTTTTTTGGATTATTTTTTGGATTTAAATACCCGGTCGGCCCAACAGCAGAAAAATTGTTTTAGCTAAAAAAGCATGAAAAGATTAGTCTGACTTGCCAATATTTCCTGGGGGGTCGATACCAGCAAAAGTCAATGTGTTGCGATCAAGTTGCGACCGAGTTTCCTCATTTCAACTGAACACGATCTTGCGAAACCATTCACGAATGCTTACATAAAATTTCTTAGATCTCGTGTCATTTACACTCTCCCCCTTTGCCAACTAACTGCTACATGGTAATTTATCGATTTATCGCAAATCTTAACATAAATAACCTCCCTGCCATATTAAGATTTATCACTCCCCTACAAACAGCCATTAAATAAATGATACATCGCCACGAGAATGTCAAGAGAATTCTGATTGTTTGAGATTATTTACCGATTTGAGGTTTAGTTCATGCCAAGTATAACGCCTTCCAGCTTCTTTTTTAACTTTGGCGATTTCTGATATAAAAATGAAAACATGTTATTACTCTGATCTTTAGAAAATGATTTGTACTGTGCAATCGCTTTAAAAGCCAAGCAAAAATCCAAACGGTCGCTAAAGCGGAAGTTGTTTCATAACTTTTTGTCATCTAAAAAATTGTTTTATAACTTTTTGTCATCTAAAAAAATGTTTCATAACTTTTTGTCATCTAAAAAAATGGTTTTATAACTCTTTGTCAACTTAAAAAAGTTTCATAACTTTTTGCAACCTAAAAAAATTGTTTCATAACTTTTTGCAATCTAAAAAAATTGTTTCATAATTTTTTGCAATCTAAAAAAATTGTTTCATAACTTTTTCAATCTAAAAAAATTGTCTCATAACTTTTTGCAATCTAAAAAAAATTGTTTCATAACTTTTTGCAATCTAAAAAATTGTTTCGTAACTTTTTGCAATCTAAAAAAATTGTTTCATAACTTTTTGCAATCTAAACAATTGTTTCATAACCTTTTTCATCTAAAAAAATTGTTTCATAATTTTATCTCACCCAAAAAGTTATTTAATAAGAATTTCTGGTTCAAAACACTTTAGAGAGTTTTTTCTTTTCACTAAAAATGTTTTTTAAAGAATTTAATCTTATAAAATACAAGATTTTATTCAAAAAAATTTACTATGGCATTTCAGGCCAAGATAGGAGCAAAAAATGTAAGTTTTCGTTTATTAAATGGGTCTCAGCATTTAGTCTAATTCCGTTTAGTAATCATCCAGGCCCACCGGAAATATTTATCTGCACTTACCTGAAAAAAAGAAAAAGAAAAATATTAATTTTGCAAGATGAGTAAAAATTACAGATTTTTTTTGTTTGATTGGCATGATGACGGACTAAGTTCTCTTAAGCTCTTAACACTAAAATGCCTCTTTAAGTTTAGTTTGAAGGTTTAATTGATCCAATCGGTTTTTTTTAGACCTTTCAAGTGTTTGACAAGATTACTTTAATTGTTCGATTTAGATTTCAAGTATTTTTACATCACACAGGAGTCATTTATTTAAAAAACAAATTTTTCTTTAACTCTTTTTTATCCTTTCCCGGTATATCCTTTCCTACCGCAGATTCTTACTCTTGATTATCTTCATTACTCAAGAAAAAAAAATCCCTTTCAATTGCAGCCTCTTCTTCCCGATTATCACGATTTCTTTAGAATTTTTTTAAGATAAAATACTTTTCGCATCTTTTTTTTTTTTTAAAAAAAACCTTTTCAAAAAAATTTTTTTTATTTAAATGTTAATGAAAAGATAAGAATGAAGGAAAAGTGACTAAAACAAATAGAAGCATGACTCGTAGAAGGAGAAAAAAAAGCCGCAGGATTTTTAAAACATTAAAAGAAATAAAAAATTATCCTCATTAGTTTTATGTATTAAACGTGAGTTTCATTTCAACGAATTCTCAAACATGAAAACAGCGTATATTTTCAATAAAAATAAAATTTTTTAACATATAATAACAAATAGGATAAAAAAAAGGGGGAAGTTTCAATCTTATAAGATTTATTCGGAGAAAAAACCGGGCGGGGGAAAAAATTGTTTAAATTTAAATATTTCCTTCCGCCCTTCGAATTTAGCAGACGGGAGAAATTTTTCAAGCTTTCAAGGGGATCCCTATAAAAAAGATTTCGAGTATTATTGCCTTTTTTTTCTTGTCTAAAGGGCTTGAGGCTGAGGTAGGCCGGATTTGTAATTTTTTATGAGGCATTAAATTGACGAAATCGTTACATTTGTATTTTTCTGTCTTTCCCCTCCGCCGAGGAAAAAAAAATTGAGATGATACAAAGTTAAAAAAGGAAAAGAGATAAAAACGAAAGACCTCGGTCAATTACAGATTAATCACGAGGTCACTTTAGAGGAGGTAGCCATGAAAATAAAAATGAACCTTATAAATCTTCAAGTCTTTGTCTTAGCATCCCTTTTTTCCCTCCACGACTTTATTTTATCTGACAGAAGGCTCGAGTTCAAGCCTATTTGCCTTTTGTGAAATTAGGGCGAGAGTCACGTTTAAAATAGCTTTTAAAAGCTTTCGTATTTTTTTTTATACTCCTTTTATTCGAGGGAGCATCTTCGCGAAACGGGAATTATGATGGTCGAGTCTAAGAGGATTACGGCCGGACCTCAAAATCCTCCCCTTTTCTCTTCGGGTCCTCTTTAATTCCGAAATTCCGAAAATGTTTGTCGAGGCTTGTTTTACATCTAATGTCACATTTGTAGCAATAATGTATACGATTTGCAATTAGAAGGAGTGAAAATTTAAAACTTAACGCTACCCGGGAGAAATCAGAGAGCGGCCGTATTGGGGAAAGGGGAAACAATGGAATTTCGTTCTACCCGCTATGCGGCAGGACAGGAATCCTTTTGCTTTTATTGTTCAGTCGGAAATGATTATATTAATGATAGTAACATTGATATTATATAAGCATTGTGTAAAAATAAATATTTTTCAACTATTTTAATTTAGGAGAAACTTAAGAGTGGGCGAGTGCAAGAACATATTCTATTGTTATTGACGTCATCACTAGTACCAACACTGAGCGCCACCATCACTGCCTGTATAAACAACGACACACGATTGATATTGTAAAAAAGCAAAATTTACACGGCGTTTCCTATTCACTTATGCCCTTTTTACAATAAACTATTTATTTTTTTGATTCCTTAAACGAGAATTAGATGATTGTGATCCATGGTCTGTAAGCAGTGGAGAGCTCTGAAGTGAAACTAAGAATGGCCATGAGGCAGAGCTAAAGCTGCACATTTTGTGAAGCCGGCAAAGTGAAGTGAGTAAAGTTTTTCATACAAACGATTTACATCGTAAAGAAGCAACATGTACACATTGTTTTCTATTCACTTATTCTCCTTTTGCAAGAACATATTCGTTCCGTTGACGTCATCACTAGTACCAACACTGAGCGCCACCGTCACTGCCTGTATAAACAACGACACACGATTGATATTGTAAAAAAGCAATATTTACACGGAGTTTCCTATTCACTTATGCCCTTTTTACAATAAGCTATTTTTTTTGTTGTTGATGACGCTTTCGTTAGTGTCATCATCGAGCGCAACCAGACACAAGCCTTTCATCGCCAGTTGCAATTTAGATTTCGTACCGTAAACATCAGAAAAATTTAAAAGCGTTATTTTTCTTTGCTTCTTAAACATTTTGCTTTGGAATTGATTAGAGAATATTGATGACGTAATGGGTTGTAAGAATAAAATTTATGAAATAATCTGATTAGGAAAAGGGGAAAATAAATATTAAGGACAAGATTTTTTCTGTTCACGACATTTTTCTCCCTTTTTAAAAAACCACGCGAGTCAAAATAGTTTTTTTCCCGTTATCTCATTTAAAAAATCACGATTTATGGTTACTTAAAAGTGTTGTAAAATTAATAGAATATTCATTACCGGTCCTTGATAACGTTTAATCAAATAAGTAAGAAAATTCTTACACGCTAACGGATGTCATGCACCCTTTTGAGAAACAATATGGTCGTTATGCTTTCTAAGCTTTTTGAAAAACGTTAAAGTAGACTTGTCACCCTTAAAATTGTCGTTTTTTTTTCGAGAAAAAAGGGTGACGTTAGAAAGATTTAAGAGGAAGGCCTATGTAAATTTTCTAAGGAGCCTACACAGTAGAACTTATCTCCATTACTTTAAATATTAAAGTGCTCTTGGGATAAAAAGTAATAAGTAATAAATTAGAAGTACAAATTATTTTATGGGATAGTGTTCGTGCTAGAAAGTTTTTGAAAGTTTTCCTTTAAAAAATATCACATTGAAACGAATAAAAAACATAGTAATTAAATATTCTTTCAAGGGAAAAGCTTTCCGCCATCTTGAAAAAAATGATTCAATTCGTCTTATTTTCATTTATCGCTTCTGGGGAGGCTCAAGTCAGATCAGATCCGTGAGGCAACCTTTTGACCTCGAAACTCTTTTAGTTCAGGGCTATTCAGGCACATAATTGAATCCCAGACCTGTTTATTCCTTCCCACTCTCAACAACTCTCGCAAACTTCTTTTATTTCCAAAATTAATCAAAAAGTGTAACGAGATCAGAAATTAAGATATCAGTTTTAAACTTTCCGCTCGAGTAATTTTACCGTTCACCGTAATCAAGAAACTTGATATCCGGTCGAAAACTATATACGTTCTTCTTTTGTGTGCAAATATCGCTTTTCTCTTTTATTAAAAAAAAAAAAAAAAAAAAAATTAATAATTTATACAAACACGGTGCTCCATTGTTAATCATCGTAATAAATTACTCTTCCCATGCAAATGAAATCATAATAATGAGATTTATTTTATATATATCAAAATTCGATTGTAATATTATGTTTGATAC
The DNA here is from genome assembly GCA_023512825.1 of Liposcelis brunnea. NCBI lineage: Eukaryota > Metazoa > Arthropoda > Insecta > Psocodea > Liposcelididae > Liposcelis > Liposcelis brunnea. The sequence continues at coordinate 8,548,308 of CM042070.1, read as the reverse complement.
TCGAGGTTTTATGAAGCGAATTTAACCGACAGGAATATTATTTATATAGATCGGCAAATCGGATCTTTGATGTTATTTATTACATTATAATTAATACTTTCTGCGAAGTGACATGACATGCGGTTAGTTTTCGTATAAATGACACGTGACACATGGTTTCATGTCACGCTGTTCATGTTTTAGCACAAATTTTTTTACTTTATTAAACTGATTCTTTCCTGTTTTTTCGGAGAAAAAAAAAATGTAAGGCACAAAAAGTTGAAAAAAAAATTCAATCACGCTTTTGGAAAATTTTCGCAAACAAAAAAGAATTAATTTTCGTTTTTTTTTTTTTGGAGTTTTTTTTTTTCGTCAAAATATAAAACTCGCTCTTGTGTTCTTTCTGTTACGACGGGGCTTTTTCCTTCTCTACTCTTTATTAGTGGTTTTGCGGTTCTTATATCCCTCTATGTGCTACGGTACCTTTTTTTTCTTTCTCCCCTCTCTCTTTCGCTTTTGTTTTATTTATTCCATCCTGTATTTTCTGTTTTTTCGAACGTGGGCGCAACCCGAAAAAAAGATGGCCGTAAAGAAAAGTGGTTTTGCGGTTCGGAAAAGGTGAGCGGAATTTTTAATGGGTCAATGGGAAACGGGACAGTTGCCCTGGCGGTCTGCGTAGATCTGCAATGAATTCATGAAACTCGGTATCGGTGACCCAATTTTTTTTTCCGTAATGAATTTTTAATATTCTTACCGTATTGTTCATTATATTCAGGGGGGGTTATTTTTTCTCGGAATTTTTTCAGCATACCGTTAAAATATTGAATTTGTTAAAGCTGTTCTTGTAATTTAAAGGAGCATCTATTCATGCCATTAAAAAATCGCTGCGCAAAACGTGCCAGTGGTAGAGCAAAAATAAAATTCATGAAAAGTCCATAGGAATATTTTGATGCGTGATATATGTATGAGTATTAGTCACGAAAAAATTTAAGTTATGAAAAACAACAGAGCTTACCGACTTCTAACGACTTAGTTAAATTTTAAAGGGTTTTAGCATCTTAAAATTTTTTTCGAGCCAAAACCGCTTCATTATCAACTTTTTTTGAAAGCACTATTAAGTTTGAAGCTGCATACTGACAGTAATAAATCAAGTTATCTGAGCTTGGTTAAATCGTCTTACTCACTAGTCTTCTCTTTATTTATCTTGTGTTCAACTGATAATGAAAGACAGTCTCAACTAACGAAACATTGCTCGACATCAAAGCGCGTTACTTTTAACCGACTACAAGGAAACTAGGCTCCGTAGGAAATAGAAAGCACAATAAAGGGATTGTTCCAATAGCCGAAACTATTTCCTTCAGGTATTCATTATATATTAAGGAGAAAAGCGATTATTACAGGAGCGGAATGTTGCTTTATTCGATTTGAGTTCGAAAAGGAAACAAGAGATAGATTTATTCGTAAACGTCTTTATCTAAGATTAATTGCATTCCTCTTCCCATTTCACAGCTGGAATGCAATTCATTGTTAAGTATTTTTCAAGGCGGGCTCCCTGACTACTTCCAACTTATTTAACCGAATCTTTTGTCCAGTGTACTATACTTCTCTAAATTTAAACGACTTAATTAAATTCTAAGTTGATTGAAATATCTTTAGGAAAATCATAGGCAATCATAGCGTGTTTCAGCAAAATCATAGAAGATCATAAGGTATTCACGAACCATCGTAGACAATCATAGCGCACTCAAGGACAATCATAGCTCTATCAAGGACAATAGTAGGCAATCATAGCGTACTTAAAAATCATAGCGCTTTCCAAACACTATCATAGGCTATCATAGCGCACAAATAAACAATCATGGACAATCATAGCGCTCTCAGGAACAATCATAGGCTATCATAGCGCGCAAAAGAACAATCATAGACTATCATAGCGCACAAAAGAACAATCATAGACTATCATAGCGCACAAAAGAACAATCATAGACTATCATAGCGCACAAAAGAACAATCATAGACGATCATAGCGCACAAAAGAACAATCATAGACTATCATAGCGCACAAAAGAACAATCATAGACGATCATAGCGCACAAAAGAACAATCATAGACTATCATAGCGCACAAAAGAACAATCATAGACGATCATAGCGCACAAAAGAACAATCATAGACTATCATAGCGCACAAAAGAACAATCATAGACGATCATAGCGCACAAAAAAACAATCATAGACTATCATAGCGCTCTCAAGTACAATCATAGGCGGTCATATTACTAGCCAAGATGATAATTATCACTACGGCCTTTCTTGCCGAAAATGAACGATTCTAGCAACCGTATTTCAAAATCTTTTCTTCCTTAAAGAATAAAAGCAAATTGATTAACCGTCAGCTGGGAGGAAAAAACCGTCCCAGCGAAAATAAGAAAACAGGGATATTAGATATTTGCGAATAAAGCATTCTCTCAAAGAAGGCGAAAGGCAAAAAAACCGTAAATAGATTATGAACTTGAACAACCGCCTTGTTAAACTTAAAGCCAAGTTTTTATCCATTTAATATCTGCACGTCCGGGACAATAGCTTTAATGCGTAGCCATTTATTTTCATGTTGAAGCTATTAGCTCGATTAATCCGTTAAAGTGTACGCACATTTGCTAAGCAAGACTCGTTCGCGTAGATTTTTTTTCCTCTTCTAAAATTTTTCTGCAACACGTCAACGATTTCCCTTGTCGCGAAAAGCCCTTTTGTACGAACTTTGTGGAAAAGTTTTTAAATCCTTGTAATTCGAAAACGAGCGGGGAGGGAAACTCATTCTCACATCTCAAATATATTAATACTTTCATATAAGTGCGAAGAACTTTTCTGTAAGTAGTTAAAGTTACAACTTAAAACTACTTAAAATAAGTAGGAGAAAATTGTGCTCGTCGCACGGGTGAAGATTTCTTTGCTGCAAACTTTTATTGACGTTTTCAAATATGAAAACGTTTGAAGCGATGATGAGAATGCGTAAAATAGTGTGTGAGGAGCTACAGCAAGGGCTTACTAGAAGTCTGATAAAGCTTCTAGAGTTTGTGTAGAGATCTTGATTAGGAATACTAGATTTTTAGGCCGGTTAGTGGTCGAAACCTTTTAAAAAATTTTCCATTTCCTTTGAAACGAAAATAAAGCGTACTCTCTAAATACGAAAAAAAAGAGAGAACGCAGTACATGTAAAAAGCAGAGAGAGAAAATTGCGTGCTCGGTATGAGAGAAAATGCAACTTTTGCCTTTTTTTTTTTTAAATGTACAAGACAAATTGATTAAATTCTACTGTCGTGGTTTTTCGAAAATCACGTAGGACACACAGCTCTGGATAAACCCCCCCTCAGTCGATTCCAGTTTTTACATTTCGCATGGAAACTACTAAAGCGAGGCTTTCCAATTTCATTTCGGTTCTCCCCATTTATTTACAATTCTCATTTCGCTAGATACCAATCATATATTACACCTTTTTGTTTATCTAAAAATCGTTCCCAACCGAGTTTTTATGCCTAAAACAACAACAATGTCAACGTCCATTTTATTATTTTTTTTTTCTAAAATTCCCGAAGCACAACTTCATTTATCTTTTTTAATGAGTTCAAAACATGACTCACGTTGAAAAATATTTAAAAATGTTTTTCCTAATTTATTAATTGGAAATTTTTCAAGGACTTTGAAGGTTTTTCGGGCTTCGAACTCCTCCTCCTTCTCGTGTAGGATGAGATTAATTAAAAACAAAAATTGACTCTTCGATGCGCTTCGATGACCCGCTCAGATTTTCAAATGATCCTCTTGAATTTTTTTTCACTGAGTAAACGTATAAGAAAATAAAAATGAAGAGAAGATGCGCTATGAGGCTAGCTGCGCATTTTCACAGAATTTTTTTGTTATAGAGTAGAATTCTTTGAACGGGGAATTTAATGATTTTTGTTAAGAGCAGTTAGCGCGTCATAAGCGAACTTAAAGAATTTAATAAAAGGGTTTATATAGCACTTTGGTCCGAGACAAGATTATTTAAACGCAGTCCTACAATCATAGAGGGTCATAGCGTAATTGAGCATAATCATAGACGATCATAGCGCATGCCAACACAATCATTGAGAAATTTAGCGCACTTCAACATAATCATAGACAGTCATAGCGCATTCTAAAACAATCATATACAATCATAGCGCACTTTCAAACAATCATAGACAATCATAGCGCACTTTCAAACAATCATAGACAATCATAGCGCACTTTCAAACAATCATAGACCATCACCACCTCATTTTATACGATCATAGAAAATCATAGCGCATTCTAACACGATCATAGACAAATTTATCACACTTCAACACAATCACACACCATCATAGCGCATTCTAAAACAATCATAGACAATCATAGCGCACTTTCAAACAATCATAGACATATTTACCGCACTTCAACACAATCACACACAATCATAGCGCAAACTAACACAATCGTAGACAATCATAGCGCACTCTCACGCAATCATAGACCATGACAGTGTCATTTAACACAGTCATAGACAAATTTAGCTCACTACAACATAATCATAGACAATCATAGCGCATTCCAATGAAATCATAAACAATCATAGCGCCCTTTAACGCAATCATAGACCAAATTAACGCATTTCAACATAATCATAGACAATCGTAGTGCACTGTAAGGCAATATTAATTTATTACATATCAATCATTAACAGTCACAGTGCATTTTGCATCATAGATACTTATCATAGTATCATAGATACTTTACCCCTCTGCGCTCCTTTGCTTCAACTGCAAACAATTGTTGCATCTTTTAGCGCAATTGAAGACCTTTTCAGTGCATCTAAAATCTATGCTTGCATCAGCAAACCTATTTTTGGGCACTTTGATCCTTTTCTTTTTCATCCATTTATATCTTTCAAGAAATATTGTTTTTACTCTAAATCCTTTACAAAGAAACCCCCCAAAAAATAATCTGAAACACCCAAAAAAGAGCAATAAAATCAATATCATATGGAATAGAAAGCAGAAGGGAGACATATCAGTTTTTCATGCATAACGGAATTCAATAAGTCCCAGCCAGTGTTGGAAACAAATTTTATATAACCACCATACCAATGGGATTCAATGGTTATCCAAGTTGCTGATTTCCTTTTTTTTTTTTCATTTTAAATTCCCTTCGTTACCATGTATTTCTTCAGGGACCTATCTTCCTACCCCCAATTTTTTCCCCCCTGATCCGCCACCTTACCTCCGTTCGATTTTTTTTTATAGAACATGTTTGAAACTCAAAACCGCGCGAGATTTTCCTTTTTTTATTAGGATATAAAACCTCGCAAAAAATATAAAAATGGGAATGGGATGACAAGCTTCTTATTGTTGCCTGAAGAAATAGGCATATATCCCCCGTTTTGATCCCCCCACTCCGGTTATTACCGAAGCACACAAAAGCCGTGCGCTTAAAAACCTTCAACAAATAGAACGTTACAAATGTAACAGATCGGAAATACAAATGTGAAAATGTTGCTCGGGACAGCATTTCCCCCTTTCCTTTCCTTTTGTATAATTTACTGCTGTAAACTTTCTCATGAATCAGAGAATAGTCCGGGCTAGGTTTCCTCGTCGTCTGATCTTCTATTCCGTTTTCCGAAATGAAAAGGGAAAAAAAATTTTCGCGCAGAGCATTTCCCTATCGAAACTTAATAGCTAAATGGTTCTTAAGTAACATTTCCTTTTAGCAGACTAAAAGCAAAAAGTCAATCTTTTTAACTTTTCTTTTTTTTTCCAAAAGCTAATTGTTTTTGGACTAGATTCGGAGAATTTTTATATTTTTTTTTTTTCTTTCATCCATCCGAGTTGTTAGTGGAAACGCTTTCGCTTTATTGGGATATAATTTGATCGATCCTCGCGAGCTCAATACGAGGCCTGATTGGGAAAAATTCTGATAGATTCCAATTACTTGATTTAATTTTTTTTTTCTTCTCCCTTTCCTGACTGCTTATTTTGTTCTCAATCTGAGATACGATTTTTTTTTGTAAAAGGTTTATTTTTAGAAAAAAAGTAAAAGGGAAGGATGTAAGCTTGAATCTGCTGAAAATTGGGTGATTTGTCGCGTAATGAAATTGCTGTAATGGTTTTACGTTGCAGTGAAATGACCTTGAATGAGTAAATTAGATTATAACCAGTGGCGGCCTTAAAAATTTCGCTAGTGAGCTACCAACATGAGCCTTGGTTTTAGTTGCTGTTTTATCCGATCGGCAACCAGGCATTCAATTTTCCAGTGAAAAAAAAGTTTTGCTTTTTTACAAGGGCAAAATTTTGACAGTCAATTTTTTCCCCATTTTATATTTTATGAAATTCTTAGTTTTATACGATAAAATCGTAAAAATATTCAAGTGTTTACACGTGTCAAAAAATTCGAATGTTTTCTCATGATATATTTTTCCAGTCTTGGCTCTTTTTCAATAAGTATTCACTAATTTAATGATTTTCATGCTTTCTTAAAATACTTACGAGGTCGAATATCCGGTCTTGATTTTTTAAAGACTTGCAATCTTTTGTGACAAATGAAAAATGTAAATTTGGAAATGAAATTTTAAAAGTAAAATTTGTTTGAAGAATTATAAAAAAAAATCTGCAAAAAACATGTAGGGAAATTTTGCAATTTTTAACGAATTTGAAAAGAAGAATTTCCAAGAAAATTTAGTAAAAGAAATTTTGTAGAAAAATTTTGGTAAAAGAAATGTTGTAGAAAAATTTTGGTAAAAGAAATTTTGTCGAAAAATTTTGGCAAAAGATATTTTGTAAAAAAATTTTGGTAAAAAAAATTTTGTAGAAAAATTTTAGTAAAAGAAATTTTGTAGAAAAATTTTGGTAAAAGAAATTTTGTAGAAAAATTTTAGCAAAAGAAATCTTGTAGAAAAATTTTAGCAAAAGAAATGTTGTAGAAAAATTTTAGTGAAAGAAATTGTGTAAAAAAAAATTAAGTAAATGAAATTTCGCTAGAAAAATTTTGAAATTTGAAATTTTGAAAAAAAAAAGTGTGGAAAACCTTTATAAAAACATCGATTGAAATATTATAGAAAAAGATTTTAGGAGCAAGAATTTCAAGTTTGTGTGAGAATATATACAGCCTCAAGTAAGCATCCCGAAAAATCTTTTAGGTTATATATTCAAAACCTGTAATTAACCAGTTTGCAATTACGTCACTGAAAGATTAAAAGTGAAAAGCGTAAGTAGGGCAAAATGTGAAGAACTCCCTTCAGGGCATACAAAGAATCCAAACTTTCAACTCTAATTTGATTTTTAATATAAAAGAGATAGCTATTCCCGAGTTTCAGCTACAACCAACCAACCGCTTTGACACTAAGAAACCGCCCAAAGAAAATCGTCGAGCTACACACCTGATATTTGAACTTGAAACATTCTCATTGCCTAAAGCCAGCAGCCACGACCTTAAGGCTATTAAATTAGTTCTCGGGAATAAATTTTGTCATAGTTAAGACATTAAATCCGCTCCTGAGCAAATTCCCCCAGTTTCGAAAAAAAAATTATGAATGATTTTTTATTATGAAATATTTGAAATATGTAAGTGCTCCAAATATCTCCCGGCTGTTAATATTATATTTAGACACGTATGCTCTTTAAATTTACGAGGAAACGTTTAGGATCCGGTGGGGGCAGATTCATGTCATTGATTCGGAAGCTGTAGTAACATTCATTGATATACGAGAATGGGGGAAGAAAAAAAAACTCATCCCACACACATTTTATATTTTCATAATTTTTATATTTTTTTTTTTAAGAAAAGTAAAACAAAAGATATACCCGGGAAATTAACGACCAAACACGAAAAAACATTTTTGCAGGTTGTTTATTCTCACGATTTTTTTTTTTTTTGTAAGGAGTGTTTTTACCTAATTTTTTAACGTTTATTATTAAAATAAAGCTGGAAGGAGGAGAGGAAAAGGAGATGGCGCGAAGTTTTCTTTATTCCGCTTTCTGACGTTATTTATTTCAGTTTAAAAAAAAATTTTTTTGTGAAAATGCCTGCGCTGCTATGATAATATTTATTGATTTAAGTAAAGAAAAAGACCGCGTTTCCGATTTTTATTTACTATTTTGATTTTTTTTCTTGTAAATATTTACATGCAGGATGAAAGAACGTAAAAACAAGCAATATGAGAGAACAAGAGGGTCATTTTTACGTATATGTTTTGTTGGCAACGTTTCTTTCATTCATAAAAATGAGGGTTCTGGTTTTTTTTATGATATTGTAAGTGATGGCTGTTCCTCTCAATTAGATGCAGTTTTTTTATATTTTAAAAGGAGGATCGTTTTAATTATTCGGCTCCAGTTTTTGGTTTTCGAAATTTTGAAGCAAAAGAAAAAATAAATAAAAAGAAAATTCCACCTATACTCGACACAATGGCTTCCCCATCATTAATTATATCCTGGAAATTAATTTTTAGCCTTTTTATTTTATCGAAATAATTGATGATCGATGAGATGATGCACGTCAAGCCCGAAATCCATATTTCATATTTAATGTTTCGGCTCCGTTATACATTACAGGAAACGGAAATGATTTCGCCTTCCTGCTTCTATTGTCCATTTATTCCGCTCATTCAAAATGTTTATACATCTTCGCCCTGTAAATGTTTTGCCTTTTTAAGATTTTCAGGAAATATATATTTTCATTAAATATTGTGTTTTCAATATGAAAGTTTTATATATTTTCACTTGAGGGAGGAAGAGAAAAGGGGAAAAATGAAAAGTTTGTGTAATTTTGTTTAACATGGTTGTTATAAAATTGAAAACGATGTCATGTAATGTAACATCGTTCAAATGGGAGTTGCTATTCATTAAGTTAAAATAAACGCTTTTCGTTTTCGATTAAACCTTTCGAAAATCGATTTGTTTTTCATTAAGGGATTATTTAATATATTATTTGTTTGGGAGTGTTGATTGAATTATGATTAATGCGGAGATTGAGGAAGAGGGTGAATATCCAGTTTTTGGCGGATTGGCTTGTTAAGCTAGAGAACTGGCAGCTCCAATAGCTTTAGTTGAGAAAATGTTATGAAAATGTTTTTGTAAATTTCCAGAAATTTTTTCCAAGAAATGTAGCACACAATTATTTTAGAAATATTCTGAGAATATTTTGGAAATATTTAATGAGACAATGTTTCGGTAATATTCTCCAACATTACTGAAACATTTTCTAGAAAATATTCAGTGATTATTTTTTCATTTTTTGTTTGACAGCCATTATTAATTTTTTTTGTCAAAAATGGGCCCCTCGGTTATTGCGCGAACTCGCTTATAACGCGAAAAATGACCCGGTCCCCTCAACCGCGTTATAACCGAGTTTCACTGTATTAAGTGCAAATAGTTCGTTGGTTCCAAAAAGAGATGTCGCTAGTTGTCATGTCTCACGAAATTTTTCACGTTGCCATATCCAGAGGAGATCAGTGTTTGTTACCCTTGCGGTTATGGCCCACAGTTATATGGACGATGCGTCAGGGAATGAAATTTTTTTACTTTACAAAAAAACCCGCCAATGCAAAACTTTGAGAATCCTCCCGCTGAATCAATTTCCTTATTCGGATTTCAGTTTCTCCGACAACAAATTCAATTTTCGAGTCTTACCCTTGAATGCCGTTGTTAATTAGGCCCGGCGGAATGGAAACCTCCCTTTCAGAAATTCAGACCGACATTTCTACAAAATGAAACAGGTTTTACTCGGAAACATAAAAGGAAATGTACGAACATTACAAGTCAAAAGACGATACGCAATTAAATGGAGATCAGCAGTTGTTCTGTATTGTTTTCCTCATCCGAAATTTGTCAACGGAATATGATTTAATAGAAGGGGTCTCCTAGATTGCTAAATCTTGGGGAAAGGAAAACGTGGGGAGGGGGGGGGACAACCTAACAACAAATCAAAACGTAGGCTTGCAACTCGGTCGTGACATATTATGATGTATTAGTACAAATGAGTTCTTAAGTTTCTGAGGTTTGTCGAAAATAAGGAAACTTTTCCTTTGTAAAGTTTCATCTTAATCATTTCCCATTCAATATTTTTTGGGCGCATGTGAAACTTTTACTTTGTACGGGCTAAAACCCGAAATGAATCCATTTAATGATTAAAATGGAAATAACGTTACAAAAGGCTGTAAAAGAGCGGTTGTTAGCTTAGCACTTGCCTTAACAAGAATTTTATGAGGATGTTTATCAAGTAGGTAATTTCGTTACAAAGGTAAAATGGAATTACAACATTCATTAACGCTCCCCGTATTATTTAAAAAAAAAAAAGACCATCTGAGGCAGTGACACCGGAAAAAAAACTCATAATAATGAATATGATATTCGCAAGGGGAAACTTTTTTTAGATAACATCAAAGGACACTGATTGGAAATCAGTTTTGATCTAATGAAACAGGTAGAGTCGTTTGTTTCATTTCCATATTTATTGTCGAATTTACATGGGCGGGTAATGGGAGCATCTGTCATGCTTCATATTGTATTGATCGACTTTATAAAACGTCGAAGGGTGAAATTGCTGCCCGAAAAAAAAAGGGTAATAAAGTTTAGAGAGATGAATCTGGGGCGTTGATCATTAATATCCCCCCCAGCGTTAACTTATTAATGTATTCGGAGGAGAAAATGTCCAATGGCTGCCAATTTGGGTTACCTATGTCAATCAGAGTTTACGAGTTTAACCTACTTGTTCGAGGTATTGGGGATACATCGTCTGGATTTTGTTTTACCGCCATTGGAATAAAAGTTTGAGGGAGTCTAAAATTTTTGCCTTTAGTTATTTAGAGTGGGGCAGGGCAGGGGACTCTGGAATTCAAAGATCGCCCTGAAATTTGAAGTCCCCATAAGCCAAGAGGAATAGACAACTTATTATTAAAATCTCAAATTTTTTGTTAATATTAATTCTTCAATCAATAAATAAGATTAAGCAAAAAAATTTCATCAAGAAAAATTTTCAGGTAGCCCTAAGCAACCAGTCTGACCAAGAAAACGTATTATAGACGTCAAAATGACGTCTGCGACGTCTAGGAGACGTAGAAATGACGTCTGCGACGTATAGAAGACGTTGAAATGACGTCTGCGACGTCTAGGAGACGTAGAAATGACGTCTGCGACGTCTAGGAGACGTTGAAATGACGTCTGCGACGTCTAGGAGACGTTGAAATGACGTCTGCGACGTATAGAAGACGTTGAAATGACGTTTGCGACGTCTAGGAGACGTCATTTCAACGTCTTAGAAATTCAAGTTCTACAAAGCCCGCCAAAAACGAATCAAGCAGTCATGACGTCACAAAGGAGTGGGATCCTTTGATCCTATTGGTGGATTTTTTTAGAGAGCCTGAAAGATGAGAGTCGCCAACTCTGTATATCGAAATCGAGCCTTCTCATTGGCTGTGACCAAAATCGTTTCAAATGACTTCCGTTGATTGGTTTGTGATGTCATACGTCCTCTGTTACTCGGTTCTAAACTTAGGTTTGGTCACAGCCAATCAAAAAGCAGCGATTTAGATGGCGACTCTCTCTTTTCAGGCTCTCTAGAATTTTCGCGCCAAAAAAAAATAGCCAATAAAATAAAAGATTTTAGCTCAGTCATGACGTAATTAGCATTGGTCTAATTTGGGCTTATCATCTTGGGTCCGCCATCTTGAATTTTAAAAAACGAATTTAAGGTTAAATATATTTTCAGGAAACCTTTCATGAATAGCAGCCACGTTTTAATATCTGTCCGCCATATTAAATCCGCCATCTTAAATTTTGAAAATTTGAGACCAATTTAAAAATCAGCTACCTTTCCTAACCTGCCTGACAGGTGGACTTACTATTTACTCTCATTACTCCATTATTTTTTTCCTTGAGCTTCTGTTTTTCGAACACTCAAAAAAAAAGCTTCTTTCGTTGAAAAATAAGAAACAGGATTTTTTTTCAACTGTAAGAAGGGTTCATGTGACTTGAACACGGGGAAACAAAGCTATCAGCCCTTGTCTTTTTACTCTCTTAAAGTCTTAGCTTTTTTTTCCTCTTATCAAGAAAGGAGAAAAAATAAAAGAGACACGTAAATGTAATGGGGGATTGTATTTTTCAGTTGAGCCGTTACTCACTCAAGTGCATTTTACGCTAGGAAAAAAAAACGAAAAGCTGATCATTTTCATCCCAAGTCAGAGAAAAAAACTTTCAGGCTTTTTCGAAATATGTTAAAAAATTTTTACAGGGCCACGCTTTTATTTTGTTTTAGATAAACCATTGTTGCACGATTTACTTACAACTCTAATCCATTACACGAAGGGGAAACCTGATAGAAATATTATCGAGGAATCAGTGAACCAGGAAACAAGCTATTGTAACTTAAAAGCCTTACCGATCAAAGTTTGTAATATAATATAAACAAGCTTATCCTCGAATATCTTCTTTTCCTGCTTTATCTAAACCTTATTAAAGATTCGATTTTTTCGGCGAAAAAAATTAAATTTTTTTTGTGCCAAAGGGGAAAAAAGTAAGTTTGATTTAAATTCCCGAAAATAAAAGATCTTTTAACGGGAGTTATAAAACAAACTTTACTATTGTCATTCAAATTTCCACCCTGAAAAGAGTCTCTGGGTTTTTTTAAGTGAATCTCTTTGATTTGCATGTTACATCGTTAAAAAATGATTTTTTGAAAGTAACGTCTGAGAAAACGTCAGTAAACTGGTAAACTCTTGAACCGTGAAGATTACTCACATCCAAAATAAATTTTAGTTTTGATAGTATGGCAATGCTCTTTTTTTTTTATCCAAAACAGGAAATTGAAATATGAAAAGTTTATTTTTTTAAAAGGAAAAGATGAAAGTTTGATCATATGAAAGTTTAAGCCGTAAAATTGGTCCGAGGAAAAGATTGAAGATATGTTGAGTCAAAGATTTTTTTTTTATTAAAAAAGGTTTATGTATGCAACCGGGCTTTAGTCCCGTATTGTTTTTTTTAAAAAGGGATTCAGGAGGAAAAGTTTGCAAGTTTCGAAGAATGGGAAAAGTAGGTTAGTCACAGATTTGTACTTCAGCGTTGTTAGTTTAAGGTTGGGCTTTATTCAAAATGAGTCATTCTGCTTGACAATCACACAGTTCTAAATAATATTCTCATTCGAGAGTTTCAGCCGTCAAAATAAAGTTTCAAAATTGAAACTTTTTGACTTGAAATTGAAACTTAAAAGTTTAAATGTTTCAGTTTGAAGTCAAAAAGTTTCAAAATTGAAACTTCTTTACTTGAAATTGAAACTTTTTCAAAGTTGAAACTTTTTGACTTGAAATTGAAACTTTCAAAATTGAAACTTTTTGACTTGAAATTGAAACTTTTTCAAAATTGAAACTTTTTGATTTGAAATTGAAACTTTTTCAAAATTGAAATTTTTTGACTTGAAATTGAAACTTTTTCAAAATTGAAACTTTTTGACTTGAAATTGAAACTTTTTGACTTGAAATTGAAACTTTTTCAAAATTGAAACTTTTTGACTTGAAATTGAAACTTTTTCAAAATTGAAACTTTTTGAAGTTTCAAAATTGAAACTTTTTGACTTGAAATTGAAATTTTTTGTGTAAATAGTTTCAGGAACAAATCATTTGAAACTCGTTTTCTTTCAATTTGAAACCGAAAGGTTTCATCCCCCAGTGAAACCTAAAAGTTTCATATTTTCTCAAATATTTTGAACTGTGCAGGTCCAGATTGGCCTATCGGGCTATTGAGCAGATCCCTTCAAACTAAAGCGCTTTCCTGCGTTCTCGAGTTTTTAATCAACAAAAAATCACTAGAATTCTAAGAAGACGGGGCGCTTATATAATAATCAATAGTTCGCCCAGTCTTCTTAAAATGTGAGTGAAATTTTTTTTAAAATGGAAATGAAACTTAAAGAGAAGCTCTTTAAATCTAATGACCTTGGAATCAGAATCTCCTTTCGTTTACTACTGATCTCTTGACCATTGCTTTGCATTGTTTTCTCTTTGCTAAAGCTAAAACAGACGAAATAATCACTTCTGGCTAAAAATGCGGGAAATGTCAAAGTGTCATCCGGCGGAACTTGCGGGATGCAAACAAATGCGTCTAGATTATTGACATTCATTATATGCATATCGTTCGAATGTCAAGTCCGACAGGGGGGAGGCAACAGCATGTCGAATCATTCTCGCCCGGTTTCATTTAAAGCAACATCCGCTCGAATCTTTTGTCCAAACCTTTCAACCTTTCGAGAATCTTTTTTTTTTTTTTTTAACGAAACAAAGAGCTGGTCTTTTTTTCTTCTTTCTCTTCTCTCTAAAAGTTGAGATTATGCATTCGTTTTGAATAATTTATGTCTCGATCTTCTTGTAAAACTATTGGAAAAATATTAAAGAAAAAAGTAACAGTTTTGTAGATGTCTTGAAGGGAGAAAAAAAAGGCGAGAGGAAAAAAAGGAAAAGAGATAAAAAGAAAAGAAGGAAAAGTGGGAAATCGATGGAGGATGAAAACTTTTGATCCGGTTAATGTTCGGAGAAAATAAGATTTTCACCTTCAATCAAAACAAACCTCCTCGACTTAAGAAGGGAGAAGGAATCCAAAAAGGATAAAATCGAATGGCCACACGCTAAATAGTATTTTTCTTCCCGTTTTTTCCTCTTCCCCGTTCGGGAATTTTTTTTTCTTATCTTTCTTATTTATGCTGAATGCCTTAAGGTGATGTCAAAAAGTGGATTATTAGTGTCGGAAGAAAAATTTCATTACGTCGCATTATTTTTTCTTTTAAAGATCATTCAAGCAAGTTTTTATATCTTTCATATTTCATTATTTTTACTTTAGCTTTTGTTTTGCAAGGTTGACCTAGTTTAAAATCAAACAGTCACGAATGAAAAGAAGAGAATAAGGAATTTAAGAAATGCCTTAAAGGATTGCTTTACATTTTGGTTTATTAAAAATAAAAAAGCGTCTTGAATTTCAAGATTTGAGATGTGTAAAGTTAGATTTTAGAATTTTAGGGTTTTTGGTTTGTAAGCGAAGAGCTTTTTGTTATCGAGCGGAATAGTTCGATTAAGCCGCAGGGAATTAGTAGAAAATTTTCAATCTTTAACTTTTAACATTTTAATGTTTTCCCTTTTTCTTTTCAGGTAAGTCGATGAATCGCAGCTGAAAAATACACGAATCTAAAAGTAGATGACGTCACCAAAACTGAGTAGATCGTAGAGGAGTCCTCTAGATGAAGCGCTAAAGTCATAGAAAGAATCCAGAGTGCCTTAAGTGCTTTTCGGGGCTTTAATTTTTTCTTACCTGAAAAAAAGAAAAATTAAAATTTTAGTTACGGATGCCAGGATTTTTTAATTAATTTGAAAATTCAATCGTTTAGGGAGAAGGTTGTTTGCTAAACGTTTGGGGTCAAATATCACTAAGGAAAATTCAAGGAATACTAAAAAAAAATTTCGAATCATTTTTCTTCTTTCTTTTAAAAAAAAGTAAAAAGCATCAGATCTTAAATCAGCAAACGTGAATGAAAAAAATCGTGTTTGTTTCCCACGATGACTCCAACAAACGCGAGAACCTCATCAGAATCTCGGGTTTTTCCTCCTTAGTAGAATGATAACGTCAGCAACCTGACTAACTTCGCCTTTTTCAGTTTGAATAATTTTCCAAAAGTATAAACGGAAAATAAAATTTTTTTTCAAGATTTCCCACATCGATTATAATCGGTTAGAAAATAACGTTTTGTTCACAAGAAGTAATATTATATTTTCTCGAAAAGATTCCCTCCGCTTGTCCTTCCGCTCACGATGTCCTAACGAGGATTTATCTCGTTTTGCACGTGACCAGATTTTCTGTTTAAAAATACTTGCAGTCAAAGATTTATTTTTCTTTTTTTTTTCTGACATACATGTAGACTTCTCTGAAGTATTAACCCGTTTTAAGAGGATTTCCGCGGAAGTATCTACCGCTTTTTTACTCGTTCTCTTTTCACGAAACGATCGTTTAGTTTTTTAAATGAATTGCTTTCGCCCATTTTTCTTTTTTAAAAATAAAAATATAAAAAAAAAGGGAGCTCAATGGCCACTATAGAATTCTTTTGAAATGTGAGGAGTTTTATGAGGATAATTATAAGGGTCGTTACGAATTAATGTAAAGATTTGTGGCGAGATGAAAGAGTTTAAAAGGGCTTTGAAGGAGAAATTTAGCCCACGTTCACTTTCAAACCAAAAAAAGTTTGGATGTTTTTAATGCTGCCCAGTAGTAAGTTGAAGGGAAGAGTTCAGGCAGAAGGAAAAATTCTTGGCTCAAGAATTTAAGATACTGGGGACTTGATTTAAGACGCTTATAATTAGAGCTCATGTTTAAGCATGAAATTCTTTGGCCTTAGCCTGATCAGGCACCAATGTCAATTTTTTGAGCACGAGCTCAAACCGGATTCTAAAGCTAAACCGACCAAAAGCCCATTGATGCCTTAATTGATACAAATATTGCAGAAATATTCCACTAATATTGCGACAACGTTTTAAAGTTTAAATTTACAAAATTTTTTTGAAGACTTAACAGGATTGAAGTTTTAAAGCGTGAAAAGAAGAAAAAAAAAGACGATTGATTAATCTGGCTCTAAATATTTTTGCTCCGAATTCCGAAAAATAATATTCCGGATTTGCTCTGAAACTTTTTTCTCTGTTCAAAATTTGAACTGAAAATTTTGTCTCTGTTCAAAATTTGCACTGAAAATTTTTTCTCTGTTCAAAATTTGCACTAAAAAATTTTTCTCTGTTCAAAATTTGCACTGAAAATTTTTTCTCTGTTCAAAATTTGCTCTCAAAATTTTTTCTCTGTTCAAAATTTGCTCTCAAGATTTTTTCTCTGTTCAAAATTCGCTCTGAAACTTTTTTTCCCGTTCAAAATTCCGTCTTTTTTTAGACGACCTTCACAAATGTTGCAGAAATATTGCACTAATATTGCCACAACGATGACAATATCGCGTTTACATTGCTCAACGTCTCCAACGCCATGGCTGATCCCATTTTTCTCTACGAAACTTTTCTCTCAAAAATTCAGGAAGTCAAGCTTAAAAATTTTTTCTCATCACAATCTTCTTCCTTCATTCCTCGGCTCTAACGTGAAAAAAAAACCTTTCAGATGTCGGGGGAGGAAAAAAAACGCAAACGCATTTCCCGCTTAAGTCAAAAGTTATTCGTCAACCGTTTAAATCAAAGTTTCCCTATGAGTTTATTCAACGGATGCGAATCCTCCCCCGTTTTCCCTCCCCATGTTATTCTCCGTGTAAACATAGCAAACTATTTCTCAGACCGGCTGGCTTCTTGATTTTATTTATTTTCGAAAAGGAAAAGCCCGTAAGGATAACAAATATCGTCGAATATCATTTTCAGAAAAAAACGCCCTTTTTTACATTTCCCCGTGCTAAAATATATAAGTGGTCATGTTGCTGCCGGAGGGGGTTTTTTTTTAGGCGGGAGGCGTTTTCCGAGAAAAAAAAATAAAAAAATCCTTTTGAGGACTTTAAGAATGGGGTGGCCATTCGTTTTCTTTTAATGGCGTGTTTTATGTCCTCTTTTTTTCGTAAGTTTTCGAATATCTTAACGCTTTAAGTTTGGGAAATTTAAGAAAATGTCTTTTCATGCCTGATTTAGCAACCATTACCGTTATTTTTATAGAAATAAATTTTGAGATTAGAATGAATGAGAGAGGGAAAAAAAAAGAATTGAAGATATAATTAAGGGGATTTGGGATATAAAGTCGAGGGCTCATTAATCAGTAACAAGGCTGTAAAATAAATTTAAAAAATGAATTAAATCTAATTTCATTATTTTTAATAATCTCTTCTCGAAATATCAGCAGAAAATAAAAATTGTTTTGAATTGACTTGGAAGAAAAAGGATAAATAATTTTCGGTGAAAAATTTTTATTAAGAGCATTTCCCTGATCCCGTCTGGAAGAAACTTTCAATAAAAATCGTCAAGAAATTTTAGTTTAAACATGAAATAAACTAGGTTGAAATTATGAAAATTTCCAAACAAGGAAGTAACTCATTTTTCACTGAGTGTGAATGATAATAATTCACACTCGCCGATTTTAAAGACAAAATATACGGGGAAAGGTATATCGAGACAATCTGTTTAAAATTGCTTCCATTTAAATTCACACCGCTTCTTAGTCAGCTTTTGTTAGTTTATTGCGGTTAATTGATTTTAAACGAAAAGCGTGCGCGGTCTACGTTCTGTAAACACAATCCGCTAAATTTTAATGAAAACTTACGATGAAGCGTCATGGATCTTCAAAGCGTCTCCCACTTTGCATATACCTGATAATCGTGATATTCAAATTTTCTCGGTTTTGAGAAATAAAGCTCGCTAAGGCCCCTTGAATTTCAATATTGGTTCTGTAAATTTTCCTCTGTTCAAAATTTGCTCTGAAACTTTTTTCTCTGTTCAAAATTGGAACTGAAGATTTTTTCTCTGTTCAAAATTTGCGATGAAAATTTTTTCTCTGTTCAAAATTTGCGATGAAAATTTTTTCTCTGTTCAAAATTTGCGATGAAAATTTTTTCTCTGTTCAAAATTTGCGATGAAAATTTTTTCTCTGTTCAAAATTTGCTCTCCAAATTTTTTCTCTGTTCAAAATTTGCTCTGAAACTTTTTTCTCTGTTCAAAAATTGAGCTGAAAATTTTTTCTCTGTTCAAAATTCGCTCTGAAACTTAGTTTTCTGTTCAAAATTTGTTCCAAATTTTTTTCTCTGTTCAAAATTTGAACTGAAAATTCTTTTTCTGTTCAAAATTCGCTCTAAAAAGTTTTTCTCTGTTCAAAAATTGAACTGAGAATTTTTTCTCTGTTCAAAATTTGCTCTAAAACTTTTTTTGCTGTTCAAAATTTGTTCCAATTTTTTCTCTGTTAAAAATTTGAACTGAAAATTTTTTTCTTTGTTCAAAATTTGCTCTAAAACTTTTTTCTGTTTAAAATTTGATCTCCAAATTTTTTCTCTGTTCAAAATTTGCTCTCCAAATTTTTTCTCTATTCAAAATTTGCTCTCCAAATTTTTTCTCTGTTCAAAATTTGCTCTGAAACGTATTTCTCTGTTCAAAATTCGCTCTAAAATTTTCCTGTTTTCCGCATCCTTAAAAAACTGATTACTGAACATTATCTACTAAGCCACAAAATTGCTCGTACAGTCAAAAAATTTTTGATAGATTACGTTAAAAGGAATAATATCGATAAGAGCACGTTAGAAAAACTACTTGATGTAATAGAACCCGACATTGATGTTTGATTGGCTGCCAGTCAACGCATAATCGAAATCGAACAATAGCATGTCAAACCTTGAGTGTTTATTGAATTCAGGAAGCGTCGTGAATGACGGTTGAATTTCAAAAAAAAAAAAAAAATTGGTTAAAGCCAGTTGTATATTTTTCTTATCGCGACCCTTATGATTCTTAATATCGCGATTTCAAAAAAATCCCGTTGATCGATTTCGTTCACTCCTTTTCGCCGAATCAATTTCTTCTTTCGACACTTAAAGCGTGGAAATCTTTTTTTAACAATCGCTGCTATAAATTTAAACTTTTCGATTCTCGGGATAAAAAAAAGTCCTTTCCGATTCCTCTCAACGAATAAAAAAGTCAGTATTCAAGAGATATAGTGTGCAACATCAGAATGTTATTATTAGAAAACATTACTAGTGATCGGATTTCATTCCTTTCCTTAAGCCCGGGGAGGTAGGAGAAGAAAAATAAACGATATTTGAAAAATAACGGAAAAAAAAATCCGGAAAAAAGGACAAGAATAAGGAAGAGAAGGAAGAAAATGAAAAAGCACATTGCCGATTGGCAATTGAATGAAAAGTTGTTTTTTTTCTTTTTTTGAAAAATTATCGAAGGAAAATGAACTTTTCTTTGGGATGGAAAAAAATCCAGCAGAGTGCTCATCATCTTTCTCGTCCTTATTTTTTTTCGGGAACGAAAAAATTTTATTACGGGGAAGTAACGAGGATATTGATGTTATTTATTTCAGGCACATACTTAAACCGCCCGTAAAAACCGCAATAACCGTGAAATAATATATCCTTTTTTTACTGTAGAAGTTTTTTTAAGTGTTATTAAAATTTCATCAGTTTCGGTGAGTGATAGGAAACTTGAAGTTTGAACTTACGGTTTTGTGAGGTAAATAATTTCAGGAAATTTAGGCGTTATTAAAAATAATGGAGGAGGGGAAAAACATTTTTCCTCTGTTTAAAATTTGTTCTCCAAATTTTTTCTCTATTCAAAATTTGCTATATAAATTTTGTGTGGGGAAGAATTGTGTAAAAATTGGTTCTGCTAATTTTTTTCTGTTCAAAATTCGCTCTGAAACTTTTTTTCTGTTCAAAATTCGCTCTGAAACTTTTTTCTGTTCAAAATTTGCTCTGAAACTTTCTTTCTGTTCAAAATTCGCTCTGAAACTTTTTTTCTGTTCAAAATTTGTTGTAAATTTTTTCTCTGTTCAAAATTTGCACTCCAAGTTTTTTCTCTGTTCAAAATTTGCACTCCAAATTTTTTCTCTGTTCAAAATTTGCACTCCAAATTTTTTCTCTGTTCAAAATTTGCACTCCAAATTTTTTTTCTGTTCAAAATTTGCACTCCAAATTTTTTTTCTGTTCAAAATTTGCACTCCAAATTTTTTCTCTGTTTAAAATTGGCTCTGAAACTGTTTTCTCTGTTCAAAAATTGAACTGAAAATTTTTTCTTTGTTCAAAATTTGCACTGAAAATTTTTTCTCTGTTCCAAATTCGCTCTGAACCTTTTTTTTCTGTCCAAATTTTGTGTGGGAAAGAATTGTGTAAAAAAGAGAAATATGACAAAACATTTTCTATTAGTTTTTTTGCAGAGAGTTAGAGTAGTGCCTTAGCTCAAATATGACATTTAAAATTCTTTTATAAATAATAAACATCGCAAATTTGAGTTATTCATGCATGAACATTATTTATTCGAACTAAATAAACAATTTTTCGTCGAACAAGAAAAAAAAACCCATCGATTTTCAGAAATCGCAGCGTCGAGAGAAAAAAACGAAACTGTCAAAAACAAACGAACGAAAAAGAATTTTTTTTTTAGGACCACCCCACATACATTTGTCTTTTCATCATACTTTTTAAAAATTCATATTTACGAAAAAAGGTTGTATAATGGTCTGGACGTCCAATTTTTTTTGCATCGCTCCTCGAATCTTTTTTTCATGGGCTAACATTTTATTTTCCTTATTCTTTATGAAAAAAAAAAAATGGAAAAGAATATTCGGAATAGCATATGCTGATGTTTCGCCGAGACTTCATTATCATATTCCTTAATCCTCGGAGTGTACTCCATTTTTTTTTGTTGCTTAAATGCAAAATTTTCATCGGGGTTATCTTTCATTAAAATAAAACTGGAGGGGGAAAACGATTACAAAATCCATTGTTCATTTACATTCAACAAAAGCTCAAGTTTGAAAATCGATCAGGAATTAACTGGTTAATTTGTTTCCCGCCTCCAGGAACAACCGACCCCGCCGCTTTAGAAATTCTCTCGCAACGATCAGGGCTGGACAATAATAAATTCCCAACATTAAAAATAAAAAAAACGGGAACATGGAGGGAAAAAGGAAACCGGAAGATATTCGAGTTCGGTTAAACAATACTAAAATTAATTAACGATGGGAGAAAGGACCGAGTGCGAGAGAGAAGCATATTACCCATGGTTTCCCACATTGTTATCATAAAAGCTTTTTGCCCAAGCACACACGTAGACGCTCAAGAAATAAAACATTTTTAGGAAATAATATCCGTCTATTTCTAAAAACATCTCTGAATTTTAAATTACACCATTCGCCAATTTAATTACTTAGAGGTAGAGAGCAGTGGTTTTAGACCCTTTTTTTTCCTTTCTTCCAACTCGGTTCTTTATTCTTTTCCGCTCTCTCTCTCTCACTTTTTCCGAATGTCCACTTGGTAATGTTGTCCTTAAGGGGATTTTTCCAGATGGTTAATGTGATGATTTTTGTAGAGTTTACACATTTACCCAAGTGTCATGCTGATTTTTTTAAAAAAAAAAAGAGAGAAAAAGGTTGGGGAGGTATTTAATATAAAAAGCGTTTTTATTAGACTACGCGTGCCATATTTTGTTATCTTTTCACAGTTAAAGCATTCGGGATGTTAGGTTTTTGCTGTGGTGCGTTTTCGCCACCATTATGTGGCTAAGGCGGCATCATTGCTAACGGCAAGAACAGCAAACTGAAATCAATCCTATCATTTAAAAAGGAAACAGTGAATTAATATGAGGACTATTTATTTGGTCAGTATTTAAATTAAACGGTCGGTTTTAAAAAGTATGCAGTGGTCAGTATTCAGAGGATCAGTAAAAAAAATGAGTGGTCAGTATAAAAAGGTCAGTATTAGAAAAAATAAATTGGTCAGTATTTTAAGGTCAGTATTAGAAAAAAATAAATTGGTCAGTATTTTAAGGTCAGTGTCTTGAAAAAGAGATAAATCGGTCAGTAAAATAATTCGAAAACAAAATTGCGATTATTGTTATTCAATATTGAAATGAAGTTGTTATTGTGACATCGGAAATAATTTCCGATAATTAGGAAAAATTTACTTCGAGTTGTAACTTGCTTATTTATGCTGGAAAAATGTGTGAGGGCCTTCAAAATTTGGGTTGTAGATTTGCCAAAGGAAGATAAAGAAAATAATTGGAAAAATGGGCAATGTATGCCCACATTTTATTAAAAAGTACATTTGCACACATATAATTGGTTTCTAGATTCGCCTGAAAATAGTAAAGTCACCCCCGGTAGCAAAAACAGTGCCTTTAGGTGAAAAACGCCGAAGGGGTAGGCGGAAGCTTGCCACCTTATGCCAATTCCGATTTGTTTGCAATTTTTTTTTATCCAAAAAAAAACTCAAAAATAGGCAAAAAATTAAACCTTTCAAATTAAAGATTTTACTCTTATTTTTAAAAATTGCCAGAGCAAAAATGCGTTTTTATTCGAGGACCCGGTGGAGCCCAGTAGGCCAATCTCAAAAAGGGGAGGCGCGCAGTTGGTTTCTTGTACCAGGTGTTGGCAGACACACTAGTTGCGCCTGTCTAAGTTTTACAGAAAATCTTAAACACACATTTCCTGAGAAACGAAATGAACTTTAAGAATCTCTTGGAAATTTACATTGCTGCTAATGCAATTTACTTACCACCCTTCCAAAGGGCTTACAATCCTTTGAGAAATATATTCCGATTAGAAAAGGACGAGCCAAAGGCGATACGATCGATTGATTGATCACATCACGATACGTACCTTTTATACTTCTCTTAGTTAAGGGAACCCATTTATTAATAAAAAAGGTCAAAGCATTACCATTTTTCTAAATTTTTACCTTCTATAAACTGTCAGGTTATTTTTTAAAAACGACATGAGACTCGCTTTACATTATTACTAACAATAAATATAATGGAAAGTTGGTATTAATAGCGAAATTGAGAGGGGGCCCTTTGGGGATTTCCGTAAAGCTAGTTGCTCTCCCTTTAGAGCCTAGCTACGGGCCTGAAAAGAGTTAAGGAACAAAACCTGCTGTGGGGATTCAGGAATTTCCCCGGCATAGATTTATCGACTATGTTTCTATCCTCTTAAAGGAATTTTAGTGTCTAAAACAAAGTGCTTCACGGAAAAATGCTTGGAAGGGGAGAGATACTACACGTTGAGGATTTTAGCGAAATCCGATTTCGATTAGCAGAGTATAGTGATTTTTGTCCCTTTTTCTTTTTAAAACCAAAATCTTAAGAGATGAAAAAGCCTTTGAGTGGAGTAATATTAGGGCTCCTGGTTTAAAGGAAAGAAATATTTACTCAGACTAAAAAAATTGCAAAGAAAAGACTCCCCCAAAAAATTTAAAAAAAAATGTAGACCTGGTTTTTTCTTAGGACGGCTTGAAAAGGTTGATGTAGCTCGGGCTTTTACCCAACTGAGCTAAACCTGACTTTGTATAAAATTTTCTGCCCGCCACCGTTGCACTCTACACTCAACTGTAGAAAAATTTAAAACGGGCCATTGAACTGCAAAATTTTTATTTCACTTCTAAATATTTTTACCGCGTAAATTCAATACATTTCCCCGGTTTACAAAAACACGTTTCCAAGTTTTTGAATTAAATTGAATTCAGCGAACCGATAAAAGAACATTCACATAGATTCATTCTTCCGAGCCCGGTTTTCGACTCCGAAAATTTAAATACAAAAAAAAGGAAAAAAAAAGAATGGGAAGGCAGGTTAAAGATTGATAGCAAATAATTATTTTAAAGTTCAAGTTTAGGAGATGGAAACTAAATGGAATCCATTTATTTTGCGCTCTCTCTCCTGCCCCTCCCCCCCATTCCATAACACGGGGTTGTCCTACATACTTAAAGCGTTTAGCACCACAAACTCAGTAACTGACATTATTGATTTATATGTAGTATCATTCGTTGAGTGGAAAATTCCCCCATCCACGCTGTTACAACTCCAAGTTCGTATTTTATATGACATAATAACTTAATAAAAAAATAATAAAAGAAAACTTTGAAAACTGTTTTCATGACCAAAACGATAATTCCCTAAATGTCAAAAAAGAAGGAAGATCTATTAAAAAAAAAAAAAAGGTCAACGATAATTACAATGCAGTAAGCGAATTCGTTCGTCATAATAAAACTGCGGTATTCGAATAATTAGTTTAAACTATGATAACCTTCATTTTGTAAAGCCAGTTTTCTGCTGCTATATAGTTTTAACGTTTGTTAATTTTGTAGCATCCGGTTTAAATGATGTCTAATAGGGGTCGGGACTAAATTAAAGTAAATCGAATTTTTGAGAGGGATTTGGGGGGGATGAAAATCGGATTGAAAATTATTATTTTCCGTTGAAAGTTGTTAGATTAGTTTGGTTATTGTCAGATTTAATTTTTCGTCTTTGTTGGATGGATAATTTGCACCTTGGGATTGTGATTTGGTCCGGAGGTAATATGATTTAGGGTTTTGAATGAGGAATGGGGTTGGGATGATGGATATTTCAATAAGGGATCTATAGGGGGATTCGGAAAGTTTATGGTGGGAGAGCAGGGAAATTGAAGATGTTCAATAATATGCTGACAAATGGGAGTTGAAAAAAATCGTAGTGAGAATGCATTTTATGTTATTTTATCAATTGCAGCATCCATATCCTCACCTCTTCATCCTGATCGTCACCTCTTCATCCTCATCCTCATCTCTTCATCCTCATCCTCATCTCTTCAGCCTCATCCTCATCTCTTCATCCTCATCTCTTCATCCTCATCTCTTCATCCTCATCCTCATCTCTTCATCGTCATCCTCATTTCCATCTCTTCATCCTCATTTTCATCTCTTCATCCTCATCCTCATCTCTTCATCCTCATCCTCATCTCTTCATCCTCATTTTCATCTCTTCATCCTCATCCTAATCTCTTCATCCTCATCCTCATCTCTTCATCCTCATCTCTTCATCCTCATCCTCATCTCTTCATCCTCATCCTCATCCTCATTTTCATCTCTTCATCCTCATTTCCATCTCTTCATCCTCATCCTCATCTCTTCATCCTCATTTTCATCTCTTCATCCTCATCCTCATCTCTTCATCCTCATCCTCATCTCTTCAGCCTCATCCTCATCTCTTCATCCTCATCCTCATCTCTTCATCCTCATCCTAATCTCTTCATCCTCATCCTCATCTCTTCATCCTCATCCTCATCTCTTCATCGTCATCCTCATCTCTTCACCGTCATCCTCATTTCCATCTCTTCATCCTCATCCTCATCTCTTCATCCTCATTTTCATCTCTTCATCCTCATTTTCATCTCTTCATCCTCATTTCCATCTCTTCATCCTCATCTCTTCATCCTCATCTCTTCATCTTCATCCTCATCCTCATCTCTTCATCCTCATCTCTTCATCTTCATCCTCATCCTCATCTCTTCATCCTCATCCTCATCCTCATCCTCATCCTCATCCTCATCCTCATCCTCATCCTCATCCTCATCCTCATCCTCATCCTCATCCTCATCCTCATCCTCATCCTCATCCTCATCCTCATCCTCATCCTCATCCTCATCCTCATCCTCATCCTCATCCTCATCCTCATCCTCATCCTCATCCTCATCCTCATCCTCATCCTCATCCTCATCCTCATCCTCATCCTCATCCTCATCCTCATCCTCATCCTCATCCTCATCCTCATCCTCATCCTCATCCTCATCCTCATCCTCATCCTCATCCTCATCCTCATCCTCATCCTCATCCTCATCCTCATCCTCATCCTCATCCTCATCCTCATCCTCATCCTCATCCTCATCCTCATCCTCATCCTCATCCTCATCCTCATCCTCATCCTCATCCTCATCCTCATCCTCATCCTCATCCTCATCCTCATCCTCATCCTCATCCTCATCCTCATTTTCATCTCTTCATCCTCATCTCTTCATCCTCATCCTCATCCTCATTTTCATCTCTTCATCCTCATTTCCATCTCTTCATCCTCATCCTCATCTCTTCATCCTCATCCTCATCTCTTCATCCTCATCCTCATCTCTTCATCCTCATTTTCATCTCTTCATCCTCATCCTCATCTCTTCATCCTCATCCTCATCTCTTCATCCTCATTTCCATCTCTTCATCCTCATCCTTATCTCTTCATCCTCATCTCTTCATCCTCCTCCTCCTCCTCCTCATCATCATCATCATCATCATCATCATCATTATCCACATCTTCCTCATTTTCCTAGTGCTTTAAATTTTAAAAAATATTTTTTTTCCTGGTAGGTAAGTAATTAAATTTTTTTCTAATCCTTAAATTTAATTTTTCCTCAAATCCTTGTTTACAACTTGAAAACAAAAAAATTTCAATATCTTCAAGCTAGCCCTAAGCTAGAAATTCTAAAAAGAAAAAAAAATAAGCAATTTCCTCCCACAATTTTATTCTTTTCAAATGATTTCATTTTCTGGTTTAGAATTACATAAATAAACAAAGAGGTCATCGAAACGAAACCTTTTCCCTAATCCTCAAAATCTTTTGCCATCTGAAGACTACAAGCATATAAAAACGATAAACAACTTTTAACATAAAAATACTTTTTAGTGCATGCTATAATCATCAATTTTCAGAAGGTTGGCAAAAAGATTTTTTGGCTTGCACGAATCGAAAATTGAATCGTATATTACTCTCTCCTCTTTCTTTTTATTTTAAAACTCCACGTAAGCTAAAAGTGCGAGGAATTTTATTCCCGGTAAGATTATCGCTTAACAAGTAGATAACATGGGTAGAATCGAATCCGGTTTCTCTCTCTCTTTTTTTTTCTTCTCTTCCTTTTGAGATGTGAGGTTTATCGGGCCTACATTGAATCCCTAAGGGATTGGGAAACTCGAGATTGGATAAAAAGATTTTAAAAAATAACGATAACAAATTATCTTTGGGAAAAGGATGTAGGACTTAGTTTTGATGATGAATTACCTTTCATAAAAAAAGTAAATTGACGAATAAGGGACAGATTTTACCTTTTTTTTTCTGTAGCCGTCCAATTAAATATATTTCTTCTTGAGAATTTTTTTTTTTTAATTCAGCTCGGAAAAATGTTTAAAAAAGTAGTTCCTGTCGCGCAATTTAATATAATGAATTGACTATAAAGTACATCCTCGTACTGTTGGATGTGTTCCTAATGGCCCCTGTCCTCCTCATCCTTCTATCCCCCTTAACCATGACACATGGTTCGCTCCCGTTTTTATGAAGCTCCAGCACTTCAAAATTCCCACTTTAAAAAAAAAAAATTAAAAGAAGCAAGGAGGCGTGAAAAAAAATACGGATAACCTGAGCTAAAAGGGCTTGTAAACACAAAAAGTGTTTGTTTCGTTTATTTATTATTTTCTAATCGAGCGTTACCTTTTTTTTTTCCTTCCCAATTAGCGGAAAAGGTAAAGAACATATGCGTTCGTTGAATATCAAACCTAAAAGCCCATGACTATCCCTTGATAAATCTCCAGCCCGCCATAAGAGGATTTAAATGCATTTTCACGATGAAACACAAAGGAATTATTATTATCATGAAAGCTTTTGTTCAAACTCGGATCTTTTTTTTTTTGCTACTGGAATTTTTTTAGGCCTATTTTTTTGTTTATAAAAGAAATCCCGGAATTAAATTTATCATTCAACCAAAAATGTTAAATGTTACCGGATCAAAAATTTTTTTTGAGGGGGGAGGTTGGGACGTAATTGAAAATAAAACCGATGCATATAAATACTGGAAAAAAAAAACCACTACAGAGAATTTTTTTTTTGGGGGGGATTCTCTTTGATTAATGCGTCGGGTATTGGGATGTAAAATGTCTCTTATCGTGGGTTCTGATCCGATGCCGCGTATATATATACGTGGAATTTCATGCAACGTAACGTTTTATTTTAATCTTCAAGCATCATCGAATTATTATTTATTAGTATTTTAAAAATGACGTTTAGCGATGACGTAGTAGATGTAGTGAGGCGATATAAATTTTATTTTCATGGGTTTTGGAAATGATTAATGTGGGGAGGGTAATGATGAAATGATTTCGGTTTTTGAATTTCCTTATAGGATGGTTAAAAATTGGGGGGGTTTGTTTTGGGGAAAATCGAGAGATTTTACAATTAAAAATCTGTTTTCTCGGCTTCAAATCGATTGAAAAGGTTCTTGGCCTTGGGTGGGGACTCAAGGGGGCCAAGGGTTGTGGAAGGGCTGAATATGGCTTTATTGGATAGCACTAGCCAAAATTAGCTTGACCTATTTCGGCGTTTTGCTAAAAAACGTTTGCCGAGGATACAACGGGGCAATTTCAAAAATTTCTCTTATTTTCTTTGAATTTTTGCAATCATGGCAAAAATTAAGTCTGCAGAAGGGGTAAATATTTCTTTTTTTGATAGCACTAGCCAAAATAAGCTGGACCCGTTTCGGCATTTAGCGCAAAAAAATTCTTTAGACTGCGACGAAATTATTTTCAAAATTCGTCTTTTTTTCTTCAAATTTTTGCAGTAATGGCTGAAAATAAGGTCATGGAAGAATTTTATCTGGCTTTTTGGGATAATACCTTAAAAAATTAATTTGCAGTCTTTCAGGGTTTTCCCCCCAAAAAATTTCCAGGGCTGCGGTGGGGCAATCGTCAAAATTTCTGTTTTTTTCAAATTTTTGAAGTTAGGGCTATAAATAAGGTCATGGAAGAATTTTATCTGGCTTTTTGGGATAATACCTTAAAAAATTAAGTTGCCCTCTTTCAGGGTTTTCCCCCCAAAAAATTTCCAGGGCTGCGGTGGGGCAATCGTCAAAATTTCTGTTTTTTTCAAATTTTTGAAGTTAGGGCTATAAATAAGGTCGTGGAAGAATTTTCTCTGGCTTTTTGGGATAATACATTTAAAAATTAAGTTGACCTCTTTCGGGGTTTTCCCCCCAAAAAATTTCCAGGGCTGCGGTGGGGCAATCGTCAAAAATTTCTGTTTTTTCTTCAAATTTTTGAAGTCCGGGCTGAAAATAAGGTTGAATAAGAACTATATTTTTCTATTAAATTTTAGATATTCCTGTATCTACTTCAGTCCCCCCCTCCCAAAAATGCGAAGTCCTCTCATTCTTCCGCGTTTTTCCCCTAGTAGATTGATACCAGCTAAAAATCGTTAAAAGAAAATTTTAAGCCTTTATCATCGATACCGATCCCCCCCCTAATTTTACAGGCTAATGACTAGCACAACCTTGACACGTCCACGTTGCCTGTCAATATTCCTTTCCCGTTGGGAAATCATCAAATTAAATGCATCGAATAATTTTTTATATTGACACCTTCATATCGCTAGAGATCGGAAAATGATTATTTTATAAATCACCGCCATCTAAATGCTAAAAGTTAGTCTGCTAGGAACCGAGTCGGTGCGATAAATCAAGAGTGACAAGTACAAACATAAATTTCATTTTTTTTTACTCCTTTTCTCTCTTTTCTCCTTCCCTCATTCCAATTAAGAGAAAAAGAGAAAAAAAAAGCCCAAGCCCTTTTTTCCCATTTTTATCTTTGATAACTTCGAAAACTTTCGTTTTCAACGTTAGACTTAATGGAATCAAAATCCGGTTAAAAAAACGTGGAAAACCTTCAAAAAATTCACGTTCGGCTCTTAATAAATAAATTTTCACAGCCCCGGGAAAAAGATAAAGAAAAAAGAAAGGAAAATCCATCCTTGAGTATTTTAGCTACTGGGAACAGATGTTCGGGGCTAAAGTGCACGATTCAAAATCCGACAAGAAAGTGGAGGGTTGAAAAAAAAACCACGATGAAGATTCCGTGTAATGTTTTTTGAGAGGCGGAATACAATACGAGCATTCTTGTTTCAATATAGAGTACTCCCAGAAGGATTAACTGATGCTGAGAGCATATACCTCGTGTGAAAGCTGTTAAACGTGGGGATCGGTTTTTTTTTTGTTTCACGGTTTTTACAGCTTTGTTCTTCCTCTTTTTTTTAAATACGGGATGAAGAGAGTAAGTGTTTATGGTTGGCGTTCGATTAAACTACAATTTGCATATATAGGTTGGAGGAAATAAACATTTTTTTAAGGCTTCAGAGTTAGGATGGAATAGTTGAAGCTTAAAATGGCTTAATTAATACTTGAAAGTTTGAAAAAGGAGCCAAAGTTGCTTTAGTTTGCGAAGCGATCGTTTCCAAGATGGCGCTAGAGTTGTTTTAGATACTGTGTTTTTAAAGTAAATTTTAATAATTTTTTTTATTTTGTTTCAGGTAAGTTTGATGAAGTTCTAAGTCTGAAGAAGTCGACTGAAAGTGACCGGTTCAGCATGATTCCTAGACATTATAAAATTACATGCGTCAAAAGATTTGTTCGACACGAGAAAATTATGAAAATGTTTGTTCAACATGAGAAAATTATCAAAATGTTTGTTCGACACGAGAAAATTATGAAAATGTTTGTTCAACATGAGAAAATTATCAGAAGATTTGTTTGACATGAGAAAATTATCAAAAGATTTGTTTGACATGAGAAATTTATGAAAAGATTTGTTCGACATGAGAAATTTATGAAAAGATTTGTTCGACATGAGAAATTTATGAAAAGATTTGTTCGACATGAGAAATTTATGAAAAGATTTGTTCGACATGAGAAAATTATGAAATGATTTGTTCGACATGAAAAAATGATGAAATGATTTGTGTGACATGAGAAGTTTATCAAAAGATTTGTTCGACATGAAAAATTTATCAAAAGATTTGTTCAACATGAGAAAACTATCAAAAGATTTGTTCGACATGAGAAAATTATCAAATGATTTGTTCGACATGAGGAATTTATAAAAACATTTGTTCAACATGAGAAAATTATCAAAAGATTTGTTCGACATGAGATAATTATCAAAAGCTTTGTTCGACATGGGAAAATTATCAAAAGAATTGTTCAACAAATTTTTTAAGTTCTTCCAGTATTCATATACATTTTTCCATGGACATTTCGACTGACCTGACCCCGTACATTTTACTCTCAAGCTTTTACAACTTTTCTGTCTTCTCTTTTTTTTATGCCAATTACCACTCCAACCCCATTGTCACATCTCACAATGAAATTCATCGAACAACGGATTATTATAGACGCCAAGAAAATTGGTTTAACAAAGAAGTGGAGCGCGAACAGGTTTCAACTTGAAAACAATAAACACGAAAACTGAAAGAACAACACTTAAGAAGTGATAAACTACTAATTGACAAAGTATAGCTCGTCATTTTGAATAGGATGAAAACTTTTCATTTCCTTATTACACTGTAAACCTCTCCTTTAATACAATTGAATAATTCATATATTAGCAAATCCTTAAAATCTTATAACTTGTAATCAAGTTTCCCCCCACCCACCTCCCAACTCAAACTCTAACAAATCTCCCACACAAACTCTTCGATACAGTTTTATCTTTAATTACAAGCAGAAAAGTTAAACCCGGGTTTTCGGAAATAATTCAAAGAATCGAAACCCCCGAATAATTTTCCTGTTGCAACATATTTTCGGTTACGTTATATTTTAATTTAAAAGTTTACACTATTTTCTTTTGAATTGTAAAAGGTTTTCGACGAACCCTTTTCCGTTATTTTGAAAAACGGGAAACGCGAACGCTTTTCCGTAATGATCAGGGATGTCGGTTAACGGATCTTTGATGATTCAGTGTTATTTCTCTAATTAGGATTATTAAAAAAATTGGATGAGTTGAATAATCAGCTTCTTTCATGATGTGACATTCTCACTTTGGGAAAATTGTCATTTTTTTTTGTAATTACACCTTTATACGTAATTACTTGTTGGTTCAATAAACGCCAGTGTCAGTGGCGTAAAAACCCCAAGAGCTGCGGTCTGGGGCCAAAAAAGGCTTCAGCTGGCACCTTGTCAAAAAAAGCGTTGAGCTGGCACAAGATTAAAAAAGACCCAGGCCAGGGCCAAAAAAGGCCTCCAATTGTTTCAGGGCCAAAAAATACCTTTAACTGCCCCAGGGCCAAAAAATACCTTATATCGCCCCAGGGCCAAAAAATTCCTTTAACTGTCCCAGGGCCAAAAAATACCTTTAACTGCCCCAGGGTCAAAAAATGCCTTTAACTGCCCCAGGGCCAAAAAATGCCTTTAACTGCCCCAGGGCCAAAAAATGCCTTTAACTGCCCCAGGGCCAAAAAATGCCTTTAACTGCCCCAGGGCCAAAAAATGCCTTTAACTGCCCCAGGGCCAAAAAATGCCTTTAACTGCCCCAGGGCCAAAAAATACCTTTAACTGCCCCAGGGCCAAAAAATACCTTTAACTGCCCCAGGGCCAAAAAATACCTTATATCGCCCCAGGGCCAAAAAATTCCTTTAACTGCCCCAGGGCCAAAAAATACCTTTAACTGCCCCAGGGCCAAAAAAAAACTTACTCAAAATTTATATCTAAAATTACATTTTGAAGAAATTATTGGAACATATTACCAAGACTTAAAAAAAATTTGTGGGGAGGCCTCTCCAGATACTGCTACGCCACTGCCCTGTGAAATTATGTTAATTTGGATCTTCGATAAATTTCCGAGGATCTCTAATAAACCTCAACGGATTCGACCAATGAGGGGAAAGGTGCTAAGAAGGGTATTAACGATGTTTATATGCAGTGTTTAAAGGCTATCAGCGGAAGGAGAGAAGCATGTTCATACTCACGAGGTTATTGTTAACGACCTCCGGCAGTGTAAGGGCCTCCGCGTTTCGGTTAACGAGTGGCGGGTGGCGGTTTTCTAGATTAAATTAATAAATGCGTGACGCAAGAAATGAGTGACGACAAAAGTAGAGGAAATGTCGGGATAAGACATGTTTATGAGAGAAAGGTTAGAATGTCAAGTTAAATTAACGAAGTTAAAGGCCGAGACAGTCTCAAAAAATTAACGTAACGTAACATATAATGTAACCGCTTTGCAAAAAGTAGTTCTCATTTTTTTTCTTAAATATAGTTTTTATGACATACACCAGAGGGGAAAAAGGACATCATTAAAGGAATAATAAATTAAATATAAATATTATGCAGATATATGATCACAGAAGCATTTTACACCCTTCTGAATTTCATCCCATTATTTAACAGAGTGTGTTGTAAAAATAGGAAGAGTTCTATCTTTACGTTACGTTACATAAAGTTTTTGACTGGAAGTCAAAATATTGCTCTAATTCTTTTATTATGGACGTATTCGTGTGAAATTTAATTTCGTTCATTTATTTTAGTGATATTATTTCTGTCCGATGCCTTTTAAAACGGATTAAGTTAAAAACAAATTCAGAAAAACGGTTTCAGCTTTCGAACGGTTGCATACAGAAATGTTACTCTACGCAATGCTCCTGCAATGCTCCCATAAGCTTAACATTATCTGTTACATTATGTTAACGTTATGTTACGCATTTGAGACTAACTGCACCTTAAATCTCAAGCGGATAAAATGAACGAACGTCCCCCCCCGTCTTTGCCACCCTAGTTTTTCTTTCTGTCGCGTGTTGTTTTTTTTTTTTTTTTTGGGAGGAGAATTTATTAAAATTGCAAGTCAACAGGCAAAACAGTTTAGAGTAATAAGGTTAAAGTGATTTTGCTTGGGATTTTTTTTTTTAAATAGCCTGAAATGTTTTTTTGATGAGAGAATGTTCTGAAGGCCGAAAATTGTATCCAGACTGCCTTGCTCAAGCCACAAGAAAATTTATTAATTAATTTACAAAAAGAATTAGGAAAAAATATTTTTTATGGTCAAAAAATTTTGGTGAAAATCTCCTCAATAATTTCATTTCCGCTGCTGTTGTTAAACACCCTAAAAGTTGCAATATCTCCCGAGTAAATTAATTAGATTAGTTGTTGAACCTTTTAGCTTTATGGCCCTTGGAAAATTTCTTATCTGGCGATTAAGGAAGCTCTGGGTTATCGCATCGGTCGAGTTCCGCTACTTTCGAAAACGTTCAACCTGTTTTATATTTTCTACAACCTCGACCTTTCCCCTTAAAAAATTTTTTAACCTTACATCCCCCGATAAGAAAGTACACTCGAGTAATTATCTTTCTAAGTTCTCTGCAGAAAAATTCGTATAAACGTTAAAAAGGAGATAAAACTTTTTACAACTCCTCTTATTATATTCTTTAACTAGTTTTTAGCCTGTTGCGAAAAGTTTTGTGAAACTGCATTTACAAGAAACCTTTCGCATCTATTTGTTTATAAAAGTTAAGAAAACGCGTTATACATTCGGAGGGGAATTTATGAACTCCCCTTCTCCCAAGCATTTAAGAGTTTGTGCTAAAATAATGCTAACAAAAGAAAGCACAGCGCCATTTGCTTAGTAAACTTTCTCCTTTTGTAGGGTTTACTTCATTGTTAAAATAATAGAAACTTTGCATTATTATAAATCATAAAAGAAAGGGGGGGAAGATGGCCACAAAACAGAAGGAAGTAAAATGGGGTTGCTTGAGAAGAGAGTAAATGTTGGTTGGGAAGTGATGGGGAATCATTGAACTGACAGATGGCAACATTCCAGAACGATAAATAGTTTGGTCGGTGAAAATGATGTGCAACGATGAGGATGATGGGAAGAAAATGTCGATAAAGCTCGGGAGCACATGCTTCATGCCTGATAGTGAAAAGGGTAATATTGATTCATGTCGTCTGGGTTTTCTTCTTGTCTACATCTTGATTGTCAAAGCCAAAAACGTCAACGTCGAAATTTCATCACTTTTTATGGGTGTTAGTTTATCAGCTCTTTAAAGATGAGCAGCAAGGCATATCAGGAACGTTAAAAAAGCAGATTCGTTTAGCGCAAACAGTCGCAACAAACGATTTTCTCGCTTGAGCGTCCATTTAATTTACTTGAGCCAGTATGATTGCTTAAGCGTCAATTTATTTAGCTTGAGCGTCAATTTAATCTGCTTGAGCGTCCACTCATTCAGCTTGAGCGTCCACTCATTCAGCTTGAGCGTCAATTTAATTTGCTTGAGCGCCCATTCATTTAGCTTGAGCGTCCACTCATTCAGCTTGAGCGTCAATCCAATTTGCTTGAGCGCCCATTCATTCAACTAGAGCGTCCACTCATTCAGCTTGAGCGTCCATTTAATTTACCTAACAGCTAATTCGATTGCTGCAGCATCAATTTATTTAGTTTGAGCGTCAATTTAATTTGCTTGAGCGCCCATTCATTCAGCTTGAGCGTCCACTTAAATAGCTTGAGCCTCAATTCAATTTGTTTGAGCGCCCATTCAGTTAACTTGAGCGTCCACTCATTCAGCTTGAGCGTCCACTTATTTAGCTTGAGCATCAATTTAATTTGCTTTAGCTTCCACTCATTCAGCTTGAGCGTCCATTTAATTTACCTTACAGTCAATTCGATTGCTGCAGCATCAATTTATTTAGTTTGAGCGTCCATTTAATCAGCTTGAGCGGCCACTCATTCAGCTTGAACGTCCACTCATTTAGCTTGAGCATTCATTTATTTAGCTTGAGCGTCCATTCTTTTAGCTTGAGCGTCCAATCATTTATCTTGAGCTTCAATTTAATTTACTTGAGCGTCCATTTATGTTACTTGAGCGTCCATCGAATTTTTTTTTCTTGAGTAGCCATTAATTTTCATAAATTTCTGAAAAAATTTTGTATCTGCATCAAATTTTCTTGCTCAAAAATTTTTTAGGAAACTGTTTTGTCGACATTTGTTTTCGATAATAATAAATTTTACTAAAATCCCACCTCGTCAAAAATATTTTTCCCAGCAAAGCTTCATTTTTAAAAAATAACTTTCCAAAAATTTCAGAATCAATTTCACCGCTAAGAAATAAACTTATCCGAATCACTCCCCTCTGACCACATTTCCAAAACCCAAGAAACGTCCAGATCTTTTAAAAATTTCATGAAAACGATGAAAATCCTGAAGGGAAATCTAAAAAAAGGAGAAAAGAAAAGAATCCTTGTCGGTGTTTGACCATCAAACTACCAACAGGAAAAGAGAAAGAAAGCGAAAA
Organism: Liposcelis brunnea; assembly: GCA_023512825.1. Taxonomy (NCBI): domain Eukaryota; kingdom Metazoa; phylum Arthropoda; class Insecta; order Psocodea; family Liposcelididae; genus Liposcelis; species Liposcelis brunnea. The sequence continues at coordinate 8,511,760 of CM042070.1, read as the reverse complement.
GCAAAAAAGTCTGTCGGAGAAAGGGAAGAACTGTATATTATATTGTGAAAGTTGTGTCTGTCTAACACATGTTTTATAGCTTACCTTCACGATAGATAAACCGTTCTAAAAAAGTTTATCACGAAAACAGGTCGACGTTTTCATCCCTCCCGAAAAAAAAAATCTTCACGATTCCCAAACCTCAAGGTTCTTATTTTTTTTTAAAGATTCAAGGCGCCAAACCGGGTAAAAATTGAATAAATTTTTATTATGAAACTTTAAAATGAATGAAAAACACTTGCTAAATCGCCTTAACCTTTAATTGTCACAAAAATAAATAAACTTCGTTAAAAAAAAAAGTTTTAATAGACCAAAACATAAACTTCATTCACTAACTTCCAACGTATTTCTTCTTCAACCTTTTTTTTTTTCATCTCCCCCTCATAAACCGTATTTGAAGTTACGCGCTCAGTTTTTTTTCCTTTTCTTGAAGAGCTCTTTTATTTTTTTTTCCTAAGTTCACTTAACTTTCATGAACTTTGAATATCCTTTCATCGAGGTATGTACTTAACCTCTTTTTAATCAAACTTCTTCCAGAGGTGAAACTAAATTACCTTTTGATGCCTTAAAAAAATTTTTTTTATATATCAAAGTAAGGGCGATTTCCATGACCTACATAAAAAAAATAAAACGAGGATTTAATTGCCAAAGCAACAAAAAAAAAAGGTTTCCTTAAAAAAAATGAACCTTTCTTCATATATTTTCTTGATATAAACCCCATCTTAGACGCGGGGAGAATATTTTATATCGAATAACTATAAAAACATGATTTGTTGCTTGTTTTTACGTCTTCGTTTTACTTTCTACGACCTTTCACGGAAGAAAATATATAATCTATCATTGTCACTGTTCGTTTAAGTTCCCTCTATTAAGGTGTGTGTTTTTTTTTTTTTTTTTTTTTTTTTTTGGGAGGGACGAAAGGCAAAATGATGTAAAGGGCAACTGCGATGATATTTCTCTAAATGATTAGCGTTGAAAGATATTATTCCTGGGTCGTCATTTCTGGAAGGGTCGGAGAGAAAAAAGGGCGAGGGGATTGGAAGTAATTACATTGTGACTTTTGATAGCTTGTCCTCTGTTGATTAGTTTCGGTGAGAATTGTTTCCCTTCCCAAGGGGATATCTCACCTCCGGAAAATTACCGTTAATAATTTCCACAGAAGCCTCCTCAATTTTATTTTTGATCGACGACCAATTTGTCTCTTTTGTGGAAGTGGAGTGTGGAACGGAAAAGTTTGTTTTGGGTCGAAGACAGTTGAATGAATAATTGAATAGTTAAATGATTAAAGGTTCGTTGATTTGTGTTTTCTTAGAATTTTAGTGAGAAAGGGATTTTTTAGGAGTTTTTCTGGAGCAAGAAATATCTTTTACAATATTTTTTAGAATTTTTCTTTGGCAAAAAATTTCTTTTACAATATATTTTAGAATTTCTCTTTGGCAAAAAATTTCTTTTACAATATTTTTTAGAATTTTGCTTTGGCAAGAAATTTCTTTTACAATATTTTTTAGAATTTTGCTTTGGCAAAAAATTTTTTTCACAATATTTTTTAGAATTTTGCTTTGGCAAGAAATTTCTTTTACAATATTTTTTAGAATTTTTCTTTGGCAAAAAATTTCTTTTACAATATTTTTTAGAATTTTTCTTTGAAAACAAAATTTCTTTTACTAAATTTTCTAGAATTTTTCTTCGGCATAAAATTTCTGTCACAATATTTTTTAGAATTTTTCTTTGAAAACAAAATTTCTTTTACTAAATTTTCTAGAATTTTTCTTCGGCATAAAATTTCTTTCACAATATTTTTTAGAATTTTTCTTTGGCAAAAAATTTCTTTTACTAAATTTTCTAGAATTTGTCTTCGGCATAAAATTTCTTTTACAATGTTTAAATTTTTTATAACTTTCTAGCAAAATTTTTTTCTTTGCTAAAAATTGTTCATTGGATTCAAACATTTTTAATTAGATATAATTTTTGTCTAAATTTTTTTTTGATGAAAGAATCTTTCTGGATCAAAACTTATTTTAGAATTTAATTTCGGCAAAAAATCTATTTCCAGAGTTTCTATACATTTTTCTAGAATATTTTCTTGCTTGCGTGAAAAAGTTTGAATGTGCAAAAGATTCTTCATTTTCAAAGAATTGAATTTTTCTACAAAAAAAACTCCAATTTTTGCCGTTTGCAAATTTTTTACTCCTCCATTTTTAAAATCCCAAACTGCGTCATCTATTTCCAGTAAAACAATAAAATTATGAGCTCCCGAGGCGAGTTGATTTTAAAATTAGCTTCGGCTAATACTCATAACCAGTTTTCACCGTGCACCGTAAAAATATTAGATATGGGATTAATATTCAAAAGAAATTCCATTTAATTTAACCTACTTTAATTTTTTTCTACATTATCGATGCGCTTTTTAAAGCACTCAGAATATTGTTAAAATCTCGTTTGAAATTTTTCCCCGCCGCACATTTTCGAGAAATTTTGTATTTTTTACAAACTGTCGTACAAACCTTTTGTCATAAAAGTCCACTTGCAAAAAAAGATCATCTTTTAACATAGGATTACAAGGGAGTGGTTTATAATCCATATTATCCACTTAGAAGCGTTTATTCTATTTCGGCTCTGTGGCGTTTTTCACCTCCTCCTCCTCATATTTACATTTTCAAGTATTACTTTTTAGTTTTGACCTCATATTTTTTTATAAAACAACAAAAATATATATTTTTTAGCGAAGATGAGAAATGATTAAAATTCTCATCTTCGCTTTCGTATTTACTTTTTAATATAAAAAAAAAATATCATCTCTCGCACGGGGGAAAAAAACCCCGGCGTTTGTCCTTTTGCAAATTTGCTAAAGACTTAATAAAGTCGAGAGAGAGGGGAAAGGGAAATCAATATTCGGAAACGGGCACAAAGAGCGTGTTTATATTGATATCGATTCCTTTTCGGGCTCAATTACAATTTCACAGCGTCCCCTTTAGAAGAAAACGTCAAAGCAAACGAGGCAATTCCCGAAAATCTGACGAGGGTCTTTCAAAGTTTCCATCCTTAAACACTTGAGAAAATAGCCTTGTTGCTGGGTTTTGATGCTTTTGAAGGAGAGATAATTCTCCGAGCGGGCTCAGGGTTAAACAATCGTAGCGTTTTGGTTTAACCCTTTTATCGTTATCTAGGACATCGGTAATGTCGGTTGATTTTAGGATGAGTCTAAGGAGCGGTTTATTGGGTTCGAATTGTAAATAAAAGAAGTAAAAGAAGTTGTAAACGTTATGACCAGTAAGAAATGTTTACGACTTTTAAATTTGTTTTGTGGAAGATCGATTGAAGTGCATAGGGGAATGAGGGTTAGTCGGCTACAGGTGTTTGCTTTTACTTTTGATTTTCATTTCTGAGTTTTCTTGTAATTCATGCATGAATATGGTTGAATTTTTATCATTTTAATGAACTTTGTTATGCTTTTGTTTATGATGTACTGTATGTTTGGCGACATTGTTTACATTTTACTTTGTGTTCGACGGCGTTGTTCACATTTTACTTTGTCTGGCGACTTTTTTTACATCTTACTTGATTTTTAGCAATATTGTTTACATTTTAGCGTATGTTCGGCGACTTTGTTTACATTTTACTTTATGTTCGGCGACTTTATTTACATTTTACTTTATTTTCAACGACATTATTTGCATTTTATTTTATATTTGGCGACATTGTTTGCATTTTTCTTTATGTTTGGCGACTTTGTTTACACTTTACTTTATTTTCGGCGACATTGTTTACATTTTACTGTAAGTTCGGCGACATTGTTTGCATTTTACTTTATGTTCAACGACTTTGTTTACATTTCACTTTATTTTCCGCGACATTGTTTGCATTTTACTTTATGTTTGGCGACATTGTTTACATTTTACTGTAAGTTCGGCGGCTTTGCTTGCATTTTACTTTATGTTTGGCGATTTTGTTTACATTTTACTTTGTTAGGCGACTTTGTTTACTTTTCACTGTTCAATTTTTAGTCAAGTCTTTAATAATTTTTCTTCAATATTTGTAATTAATTCTGCCTTGTGCCACATTTAATTTTCCGGCTTTCAACAAATCATTTATGAAAAAAGATCAACTAATCTTTCTGAAAGTTTTCCTTTACAAAACAAATCGCATTGTAAACCTTTAAACACAGCATATTTACATACAAACAAAAAAAAAATAAAGCAAAAAAAACCCCCCTCCCGACACAGATTTTATTTTTTTGTCTTGTTATGAGCTACTTTGTTTTTATTTGTCTTTTGCTTTCGAAGAAAGACGCTAAGACTCCCATTCAAATTTATTTTTTCTTAAAAAAGAAAAAAAGTCTTATCTCGAAGTTTGCCTTGACAAATTAGAAGGAAAGATATAAAGAAAAACGCCATAAATGAAAAAATAAAGAAAGAAAATGAAAATAAATACGGAAAGGGAGAGAAATACGTCATTTTCGATAAAAAAAATATTATTCCCTTACACGTTTAAATTTTTCATACATACAAATTACTTTTTACAAATTTTAATTTTCAAAATGGATTCAGACGATTTTTATTGCACTCAGAAAATTCAATCAATTTTTAATAATTAATAAGAAACATTTCGAAAAAAAATTTTTGAAAGGATTATTGCACATGATTAGCAACTATTCGAGTATTTGATTTATTGAAAAAGTTAAAAAAAAAAAAAATCCCGAGAATCATTTATCACAGAAATTCTAAGAACACGGTGAGGAAATGAACTCAATAAAAATAGGCTAATCGTTCTTTCGATTTCCCTCTTTTCATGTTCTTTATCTTTTATCTTCTTATACTTTAATTTAAAAATCTCTCCTTTAAAATATCGAATGAGTATTTAATATAAAGCTTTACGGTAATGGCTTTCAGATTTAAGTAAAAAAAAAAATAAAAAATAAAAGCAGCTGTGCTAATGTTTGATTATTTTTTTTTTGGAAACGAAATCAACTCAGGAATTTTACGGTTTTGCATCTGTCGGTGAAGGATGACTCATAAGAGCTGGAAAAGACAATTTCTCCTTTTATTCCAACGTTTTTATAATCAATCACCGACATTTTCAGTTTTGGGGAAAAGTTTTTTCTTAAAAATTCTTTTACGTGAGGGAAAAAATTTTTTTTGGCCGAGAGATGAAGCTTTCTTTATTTAATTACTAAAGAAAGAATTTTTTTTTTGGAGTTTAAGGGAAGTTTTTTTTACAAGAACGACAAAAATAAAAGAAGTAGCAAATGAGTAATTTGTCAAAGAATAAAAGAGTTGAGCATCATGAACATCCAGAACGTTATACATCAACATCAAACCAAATATGACAGAGCTGCGTCAACCACTAGTAGATTAATGATGATTGATATATTTAACACATGAATGTTTCTGGTTCTTTGTGTTTTTTTTCTCCTCCTGCGAGGACAGATGTTTCACGAAAAAAATTTTTTCCTCCGCAAATGGATGTGTTTTTTTTTTTTTTAAAAAGAGGAAGATCTCACGATTAAGTAGAGAAATTAAAAGTGGGAAATTTCACGCTTAAATTAAACTTGAGTCGAAATTTATTTTACGATGATTAATGATTAATTAAGTTTGACTTACATCTGTTTACCGACGTGTCTCTTAAGGTTTTAAATATTCTGCGTAATTTGCACCGCAGTTGGTATGTTTTTGGGTGATTAAAATTAACGGAATTTTATCTGAAGCAAAAATAATGGAATAAATGTGAAAAAGGAAGATAAAAGAGCAAAAAATTCTATTTTTGTTACCAGAGACACAAAACTACAATCTAAACAGATTAGCAGAAAAAAGTAAAATGTAAACAAAGTCGCGGAGCTTACAGCAAAATGTAAACAAAGTCGCGGAGCTTAAAGTAAAATGTAAACAAAGTCGCGGAGCTTACAGCAAAATGTAAACAAAGTCGCGGAGCTTAAAGTAAAATGTAAACAAAGTCGCGGAGCTTAAAGTAAAATGTAAACAAAGCATTTCAAGCATTTCAAACATTTCAAGCATTTCAAACAGGGAAAAAAATTAACAGTGTCTCTTATTTCCTGCCTCGAAACTAAAAATCTAATGACGCCACTGATTTCCCTTTATTTTTTCAATTAAAAGCTTTACAGCTACCGAAAGCAAATAATTTATATTTTCACAGAGGAAACATAGCTGAACAAATAACGATTATTCCTAACAAGTCACAAAGACGGATTCATATTTTATTCTTATATACACCTTTCTTAACCAAAACACGTCTAAATAAATTTCCTTAAAAGCTTTTTTCTTTTTTCCCCAGGTTTTTATTCTTAATGCATTTGTTTTCGAATGGAAAGGTTTTTTCGCTTTACGATTTTATTTTTTTCTCCTCTCCAGATGTTAATTACGAGAGTTTTTTTTTGCCTAAAAAACGATTTTACAGGGAAAGTACTACACAGTTTCCCCATGAATTCAATGAATAGAATGAGTAACGAAAATTTAATTTGAGTTCCAACAGAATCGAATTTTGTTTTCCAGTGGATGATAGATATTAGCGACTACGCTCTTCTTCTTCTTCGTTTCGAAATATTCTTACAATTGGATTTTCCTTTTTTTTTTACCCAGATCGTCACGAAAAAGACAAGTTTTTTAAGAGAATTTAAAGTGATTTGTTTTTATTGAATTGAACGGGTAATACATCACTGTCAGTGGATTTTTCGACTAATCCGAATCGAGATTTTAATCGATTAATTCGTTAAGAAAAATGAGGGGAGAGGTGGGCATAAAAAAATATTTTTGAGGGAGAAAGAAATTTTTTAGGAAGCCTGAAGAGCTTGCGAAGAGACGATTCCTTTAATTTGCAAGATGACTCAAATTTTTTCCATTTTTTTAAAAATTTTCTTAATTTTTATTACCAAAATTTATAAAACCTTGTTGCTAGCTTTAAATTTAGCCATTCTCAGTAAGTTCTACAATAATAAATCTCTTTTAATCTCAAACCATAATTCCTTGCTTGCCCGAAATACATATTAATTTTTTCAACCGAGCGGAAAAATCAATTTCCTAATATAGTTTTTAATTATTCGATGAAGCTAAACTTTTCAAAAAAAAAAAACTCGAGGACTTTTCATTCTTCAATTTTTTAAAAAAAAGGAGGAAAAAGAAGGAATTTTTATCCCAATGCAGAGGATGATCGTTAAAAGAAGACAAGTTTGTCAGAAGAGAGGCGCGGAAACTTTAAAAAAAAATGAAAAAGAATAAAAACTTTTCATTCTCACTTTTGTAAATAAAAACGTTCGGGGGGTGCTTGTATGAAGTGCACGTTTCCCCCCCCCCCCCCCCCTCCCCCCTTTGTGCTTTTTTGCTTGTTTCATTTTTCAGTCGTCATAATGAACCGTTTCACCAAAATCCATTACCCCAAAGCTTTTCTCTTTTCCATTTCAAACGTATATTCATTACTAATTAGTATTTTTTATCAAATCACAATTTTTTTTTTTATATTTTTCGATTAAAATCCAATCTTTTGCAATACGTGGAAAAATTTTAAAAGAAAATTTTTATTAAATAAAAAAATCATTTTCATTCGCATCTTTTTTTTTTTGTAAGTTTACGACCAGGCTCTAATTATCCTTTTGACTCGAAAAAGAAACCCCGATATTAAGCACACAGATGTTTTAATTAAGAATATTTTTTTTTTCTTAATTAGTGTTTCCCCGAGTCTTTTTCCAAGTAGAAAATAATTGACCGTGGGACTCTAGCGTAATTTCAAAGGGAGGAAAAGTTTTTCTAAAACGTACATGTGACATGCATGTTTTCTTTTTTAAGGATAAGAATTTCCCTTGCGGGCGCTAAACTGCTTTGAATGCAAAATTAGGGCTGGAAGGAGGATAAACCGTTCCTTAAATTTCGCTCGCGCTATTAAACTCGGGGAGGTTTAGATTTAAATTTGAAACATCATGCGTGATTTTAATTAACATGTAATTAAACACAGCGATGTGTTAGGTTTCATTTGTTTGAAGGGATGAAATTATTGGATTTAATTTAACGGATTTGCTACATAGATTAAAATCTTTAAGGGAGGGTTTTAAGGAGAACGTGACGTGACGTTAGTGTCATGTTTAGCTAAATCCACCTTAGTGCAATATTATCAGGAGAGGTCATGAAGCGGCTGAATTAGTGAGGAAGTTCATGCTAAGAAAGCAGCCAAACAAAACTAAGGCAAAGCCCTAAAAATGTAACAACTTTCCAAAGCTTCAGTTTTTAAATAAAAAAAAATTTTGCCCTCATTCTAAGAAGACAGGGCACTTATGGATTAGTCAATAGTTCACTCCGTCTTCTTAGAGTGTGAGAAAAATTTTTTTATTTAAAAAAAACAACTTTTCTGGTATTTTGTAGTCTCTATTTTTATCCACGTCCACTGGAAAAGCCAAGGACTGGCCCCGTTAGGTTTTTAACTGCTTTTGACTCACCTGTATAACCGATGACGACCTGAACCATCATCGCTGCAAACACGAGGATTAACATGGCGAAACATTGTTGCATTTGGTATTGCCACATCCTGTTGTAAAAGTTCACGATATCCCGGAAATTGTCCGAATGTAACGGCACTGAATCAATCCATAATAACTGCATTTCTCTTTAAACATCCTGGTCCTTTTGAAACGTGTCATTTGAAAAAAAAATTTTTTTTTGGTTTCTTTTCCTCGTCGAGCCCGATGATGCGTTAATCCTGAAAAAAGAAAAAAGTTGAAAAATTACGACGTGACCAATTTTTTTTTAAAAAAATACCTGTGGGTAAATTTTTTTTAAAGTACACATGTAATCATTATCTACCTTGGTAACTTTTTTTTTTTTCATCGTGCTAATTAAGAAAAATTTCCACTCAAAGAATTTTTTTTTTTTTTTTTTGATCAAAGTTTTTTAAAGTTTACTTTTTACCTCCCAGTTTTTTATTATTAAATATTTTTTAGTAGCTCAGCGGGTTTTGTTCTTTTTTTTTTTTTAATTACTTCCGAGGATCAGTAATTGGTGAGATTAAAAAATTTTATTGACGCTGTTATGAAACAGTAAACACCCTTGAACAAATTATTTTTTTTGCTTTACGCCGAAATAACACTTGAAAGAGAGAAAGGTTTATGACTTAGAAAATTGATGAAATAATTATTAAGGAAGATTGAGGATCGAGAAAGAGTCATAAAATTTTGAAATTGGCGGAATGGAATTTGCTAATTTTACAAAAAATGCCAACAGAAATTCTACAGCAAAAAGATATAGAAAGAAAAAATTTTCTCATTGGGAAATATAATTTTCAAGCAAGAAATTTTTAAAAAACTCAAATAAAAAATATATGAGAAATGTTATTTTTACTGGAACAAAACCTGGAATTTTCCAGACAACGAAAAATTCCACGAAATATTTTTGAAATGTTTCATTTGTTGTAAATAAAAATTTTATTTAACCCCAAAACACGAGTGTGCCATTCACCTTTATTGTTTTTTTGCTAAAATCTTCCTTGATCAACTCGCTTAACCTCATCAATACTTGATCGATGTGTTTGCGGTTTTACCGGTTGGAAACTCTGCACACAAACCTAAACCATAGTGAAAACCCATTTTCTATCTGACATGTAAATGCATGGGGGAAAGGTTGAGATTCTCCAGGAAAACCGAGAAAAGCATTTCCACCCAACAATATATATATCTCCGCGAATATATACCTGCAGTATCAACAAAACGGGATCTGGTGGGAAAACGTTCATTTCTTGAAAAGTTTCGTAAATTTCACCCAGGACGAAAACCCATCTCGAAATTCGGGGGGATGGAAAACTTGGAGGCTTTTCCTCCTCTTGTATTATTAATCCTTTCATTTCAACCTTTAAACTGACCTACGAAAATCCAACTTACTTTACCATTCGTTTTTTCTTTTTATCACAGTTACAGGCACGGATTGACCAACCTGGCCACGAAGAAAAATCGGAGTACGCCCCTCTTTGGTTCTGGTTAGGTTAGGTTAAGTTAATGCAAAATTTCTGTGAATTAAAATTAAAATAAAAACAAAGAGGGATTGGTGTATTTTTCAGAGAAGAAAGAAATTTCAGTTTTTAAGTAAAAAAATTTTTTGCCTGAATTCTAAGAAGACAGGGCATTTATGGGCCAATTAATACTTCACCCCGTCTTCTTATAGTGTGAGCCAAAATTTTTTTTGTAAGTAAATAAAAAAAAATATCTTTATTGGAGTTCTGCAGTCACTTAATTTAAAATTTCTGTGAATTTTTTAAAATTAAAGTAAAACACAAAGCGGGATTGGTGTATTTTTCAGAAAAGGAAAAATTTACAGTTTTTAAATGAAAAAATTTTTTACCTGCATTCTAAGAAGACAGGGCACTTATGGACCAATCAATACTTCACCCCGTCTTCTTATAATCCGAGCCAAAATTTTTTTTGTAAGTAAATAAAAAATATCTTTATTGGAGTTCTGCAGTCACTTAAGAGCGCCCTCCGGAAGAGCCAGTCCATGCCTGGAAAATTACAAGCCATCATCGCCGACTCGGGGATGTTATTATTGTCTAGAGTTTACCCGTGTGCGAAAATTCCGCGTCAATAGGAAGAATAGACACGAATTCGGGATGAGAATACGTTGTTTGAGCGGAAGATAATTTTCAGCGGTGTGTACGCTCTCGAATATTTATACAAAAGTCATATTATATCCGTGTTGTGAATGCGGTATGTCGTTTTTAGGCAGAAAACTTCTTTGTTCGAATTTTCTTTTTTTCCTCCTCTCTTTCTTTTTCTCCCTCTTGCGAGATTCGGAATGGAGGGAATGAATTACATTATTAAAAGGAGATTCGACGTTTACGCTTTCTCCTTTTCAGGCATGTTTTCATTAAGATTCCGTTTTTATTGAATCTAAAACTTGACATTGTTCCATAAAAGAAATTTTTAGTACATTCAATATCTGGGATGGAGTGCAAATTGTAAAGTATGTGCAATTTTATTCCTGTTATAGACACTCATTCCTACATCCGTATCAGTCTTTACTGCTTTTCTCATTTTTACAACTTCTATTTTCCCTACAGGATTTTATCGTTATATGATTCGAAGTTTGGATAAGAACATTCACGCCAGCCCCATTTTTTTCCCGTTTCTCTTTTTCTTATGTTTTTTTTTTCAGAGAAAATTCCAAGGATCTTCTCTTTTCTCTGGCTTTTTTGTCAAAATAAATCCGACGTAGCTTATTTTTATAAGGATTGTCAGACGAGGGAAAGGAATAAGTTTTTATAGACGAAGGAAATTGGTAAGTCTTGACCTGTCAGTTTCGGTATAAGTGAATTATTATTTTTGAAAATGCTCGGAAGAAAAAAATTGAGGAAATTGAGTTAGATCGTAAATTGACATTTGATTTCTTCATTAATTTTTAAGGTTTTATAGTTTGTTATTTTTTCGTTGTCTTCCGAAAAAAAATAAAATTAGATCAATAGGCCAAGCAGCTTTTCAGCAAAATGTCTAGCTCGTTTTTAGATGAAAAAAATCGAAAACCAAGACAAACAGGCTTTTGCATGATTACAAAGCTTCAGAGTTCCCATATAAAAAGCCCAAACAAAAAGATTTATTAACGGAGATCGCTTTTAAAAGAACCGAGAAGTGCGAGAGAAAAAAAAAACAAAAACACATAAATCAAAAACCTGAAAATCAATCAGTTATATTTTTTTTTTTTTTGCGCCCCCCAACTCTTTCAGTTTGTCAGGAATTGACAGTTGAATCAGAGTATTTGAGGATTTTCTCTCGCCCGAGTTTTAGTCCGGCCGTTATTAATTTCGAAATCCGCGTCGAAATCAGAACACTTGGTCTTGATGTTTCCCAATAACTGTCGAGAGTAGTCATCGTCGCTATAACCCCTATAGAACGATTAATTAAGTCTCCTAGATTCCCCACGACAAAGCTAATGACCTGTTGTCGGGCCCACGGTCGATCTCTTTGAACATCGTTTATTTATTAAAATGGGAAACCTAAGGAAATGAATTGAATTCTCAAGAGACTTAGAATGTATTGCTTCTTTGTAATAATATTGTTTACATGACCTATTTTAGGGATTTTGAAGGCGATCATTGAAGTTGAGGGTGAGTTGATAAAGGGGAACGTCGACTTTATAGAAAAGGATTTTTCTGGGAGTTAAAAGTTTAACCCAGTCGGTCTTGAGCTTGAAAATTTGGCTCAGGCACAAAATCTTGAGAAATTCGGACTCTTACCAAATGGGAAATGCCCAAAGAAAATATTTTACAAATATTTAAATGATACAATATTTACATAATATTTTACAAATATTTAAATGATACAATATTTACATAATATTTTACAAATATTTAAATGATACAATATTTACATAATATTTTACAAATATTTAAATGATACAATATTTACATAATATTTTACAAATATTTGAATGATACAATATTTACATAATATTTTAAAAATATTTCAAAATATTAATTCGATTCATTTCACCGAATGTTTGTAAAATATTTCACCGAATGTTTGTAAAATATTTCACCGAATGTTTGTAAAATATTTCACCGAATGTTTGTAAAATATTTCATCGAATGTTTGTAAAATATTTCACCAAATATTTGTTAAATATTTCACAAATGTTTCAAAATATTTTCAAAATATTTGAAAGTATTTTTATTGTTCATTTCCCATTAAGACCCGACCCGTGCAGACTTCTTATTAGAATTCCCCAATTTTTTTCAACAGTTGCCGCTTTCTAGCTACGGACCTGACTTTCATTCAATATTATTCATATTATAATTTAACAAAATCAAAAACTTATTCAATCCATTTTTATTTTTGTTATTAGAAAAAAAAATCGCGTTAAAAACCCTGAGGGGGGGATAAAGGCGACATTTGAATTACAAATTATCATGTAAGGCACATAAATAAGTCAAGAATGAACCCTTCGAGACGTTGTTGTTATGCCTTATACTTTCCATTTCTTTTCGCGGGAGAAAAAACGCGAGAAAAATAAATACGGAAAAAAGGAGGAATTTACTTGGTTGATGGTGAGTTACCGAAACGCATAATAGGGAGTAATAAATAAAATGAGTTCGCAGCTTCAATTCCACCGTTTCAATCCTTCAATTTTTTTTTTATCGGAATGGTTTTGAATAACCCATGAATAACTTTTATTTGAGAAATGATTTTGAAGTGGGGAATTCGATTAGAGAAATGTTTTGTGAGGTTTCGGGTTTTGCGAATGGCTGGATGCAAGTAGCTGCATTTATTGGCTGATGGCCAGTTGCAGGCGGATTCGGTTAGTTGCTGTAAGTTTGGGCAAAAATATTAGGCCTTGAAATAGCTGCGCATTTTCCTTTTACTTTACGGGTAAAAATAGCAGAAGCGGCGATCTAAGGTGGCTATAAAACTACAGTAGAGCTGTTTTTATTCGTATAAAAAATTTGGCTCGCACTCTAAGAAGACGGGGTGAAACATTGACTGGTTCATAAGTGCCCTGTCTTCTTAGAATACGGGTAAATTTTTTAAAACCAAAATTTCAGAAAGTTGTCACATTCTTCTGTAAAAAATATGTCAATTTCGTTTTGTTTTCAGTTTTTGTTTGAAGAAAAAAAATCACAGGGCAAAAAAAAATTACATCTTCTGAATCAAATATTTCAGCCCTATTTTTAAAAACTGCAAGATCAAAAGGCCTGAAAACAAACGAAAATGTCATAAACATTAACTTGACTCTACATTCATACTTTTGTGGATTCATCAGAATGAATATTTTGTCACAAAACTGATTGAAAGTTGAAGTAGGTCATAACCTGACCTGATTGAACCATTTCATATAGCTTTTGATGATGCACGTCATATCATACATCAAGCCATCCACTCTCATTAATCCCTTGAATCTCCGCTCAAAGCATACGTACTAAAAGGGAGACATTACAAACTTCCCAAACGTCATCACACATCTCTCAAAATCGAAAAATATTTATTTTTATCGCTTTGAATCGACGCCTTGCTTCCCCGGGTTCGGCTTCTCCCAATCTCACAAAAGAAATGTATATGGCCTCAGTTGTTGACTCTATAAGCTTTCTTTATTGTCACAAAGTTAAACTGGGGTAATGGTCGAGAAAAAAAAAGAAGCATATAAAAAAATAAAATGTGAAGAATCGAAATCGCTTTATTTCTCAGAATCAAACGGTCATTGTGATGATAGGGAGGAATTCCTTCGATACTTTTTCCCTTTGAATTATTCACCGAGACCGGCAAAAGTAAAAATAATAAAACTCAAGAGATAAAAAAAAAAGATCTTTTTTTTTTTTTTTTGAAAATCGATGCGGATTAGATCAAATAGCTGAATTCATTTCTTGAAAAGTCTTCAGTTGGGAAAAAAAATCTTTCAAAAGAAATTTTTTTTCCCTTTAAGGAAAATTTTTTACCAACTCCCAAGTTTTAATATAACGAATTGAAGCAAATATACAAAATGAAGTGATCCGGACGGGAGCCCGGAGTTCATGACTTATTTCCCCGGACAGGATTACGAAAATGACAAGTATAAAAGTGTATCTGACATTTGAGAGAACCGCACACCGGTTTCTGCTCGGTTTCCCCCCCGTGATAGTGGAAACTGGTTGGCTTTTACGGGTTGTTGAAAATTACGGGTTTGCATCTTTAATTCCCCTATTTATTTTGCCGGAGTGGTCATAAGAAGAAATCTCCCAGGTAATGGGATTGGAGGTTAACATGCAGAGGCGAATATGCAACCCACTGGCTGACTGTTTTCTTTTGGAAAAAAAAATCGCTGAGACGGGGAGTAAACAAAAGAAAACATTAAACATTCTTTTATTTATGTCTGTCTGGGCTGAGGGGATTGCCAAATATTTTTATCATCTCCCTTTATATGAAAATAAAAATTCTGGTAATCGTCCTACGTTAAAAAATAATGCGGAGTTCGTTTAGTATGAAGAAAAGTTATGTTTGTTCTAAAGGGAATAACGTATGAATAATACCCAAGCAACCAGTCTGATTAAAATAACGTCTAAAAGACGTCTTTCTGACGTCATTTTGGTCGGATTGGTTGCTTGGGATAAAAGACAAGGGGAATATTTTATTTCTTAAAAGAAGTTCCTTAGTTGCAATTTTTTGGCAGCATTAAAGACGTCTTTTAGACGTCGTTTGAGGACAAAAGAAGTCATTTAGACGTCTTTTAGACGTTATTTTGGTCAGATTGGTTGCTTGGGATAAAAGACAAGGGGAATAATTTATTTCTTAAAAGAAGTTCGTTAGTTGCAATTTTTTGGCAGCATTAAAGAAGGGGGCCTAGAGCCAAGAAGACCAATTTTTGCGATTAATAGCATTAAGATGATGAGTATGCACAAACCTGATAAATTTATGGGAGTGCCGGGCTCCTTTTGCCTCATGCAAATTCCATTGCCAAGATTGTCGATTTCAAGCCCACATTTTCTTAGAATTTTTTCTTCCACTCAATTCTTTCAAATCCCTTTACTTCTCAGAAAACCTTGCAAATCGCACCATTAAAAAAACCTCTTGATAAAATTTTACGACCGGGCCCGAGGATCTTTTTTTTTTCTTCTGAATAATAACGCCATATGCCTTACGTCATCGCGAAGAAACATCAAAAGCCTCGCATCATTTGCTGCTGCTGACTCGATTATTATGTGAAAATTTAAGAGCACTTAAGGCTGAAGAGAGTCACTATATAAGGCAGGCAGAGTAAATAACAGGACAAAGACTTCATATAATAAAATGAAATTACCCCCGCCTCACCGTCATAAAAATCTTAATTTTTTTAAACTCGTAAAACATCTTCTCGCCTAACTTTATTCAAATTGATTGCATTAACTATGAAAGTCTGAAATGGCACAATTATAAGAGAAGACAAATGTAATATGCGCACGCTGATATTTTTTTTTTTATCTTTTAATTTAGGAGGGGAAAAAAGAAATTTCCCTCCCTGTAATATATTTTTCAAGTCAGATGATAAAGGACTCGATTCTAAAATGGGTTCTTCTTCAGTTTGAATGTAACATTGAATGTATTTATCGGTGTAACTCGGAAATCTCTGCTGCTTTCCCAGGAAACGCTATAAATTTCAACGAAATTTATGAGAGGAGAAATTCGGAGTAAAAATTTGCATATAAGATGAGATGGCGAATATCTTTTAAATTTCGAATAACATTCATTTTTTTAAAAGGGAAATGATTGGATATTTTTATTTCACTTCAGTTTATATATTTTTTTTATAACTTTCCTTTAGTTGCAGTCTCTAAGGAAAAGTTTGGCCATTTTATTCCTGGAAGCAGAGCTTAGAATCTGACTGGCAAAGCTTAAAATCTTTTTGGAAGCAGCCCCTTAATTCCTGAGCCACGATTTCCTTATTTTCCTTCGAATCGACTGCGCCAAATTTTTGGTACAGTAAACGGCCAAAACTCGATTTTGAGAAATTATTCTACTGCCACGAATCGAGAAACTCGTATCCCTCGAAAGATAAAAAACATGTTATAAATTATTTCGGGGGAGTTGATTTAACGTCCCGATGTTTTTAATTTTTGACGCGAACGAGAGAGCTCAAGAAAAAAAAAATCCCGTGCCAATTTTTTGAATTAAACTACGAATTTACATTAAAAACGCTTTCCCGAGTTTTTTTTTTGATGTTGTCCTCCCTTTTTTCAAAACCGCCTTTTCCCACCCAACTCGTCTCTCCCCCCTTGGATTTAATCACGGATTTAAAATACATAAGTTTTTTTTTATAAAAAATAAAAGTTAAGGAAGAAAATATGAATTTAGATTTCTAAAAAAAAAATCTCGGAATTAGAGTTTGGACAAGGAGTAATGAGGAGGAAAAATAAAATGATTGCGGAGGGAAAACCCGAGTCCGTTTTTCAGTAAATGACCTGCAATGTTTCTTGTGTTTTTTTTTTTTTTAATAAATGACCGGGGCGTATGTGATGGCGTTTCCCGATTCGGACGGAAATTCAAATAATAATCCCGTATGATTCGCTTCTCTTGTAAGTGAGAGTAAATGTCGAGATATCGATAAATCTTACGAGGTCTATTGTTAACCAAGATTGACATTATCTCGTGTTATTATCCTCGTGACAATAGATTTCGACTTGGGAGAGAAATCTACCTTGAGGTGTGGAAAAAGTCGAGATTTCCAGAATCAGGATTGTATTTATTTTTTTTTATGGGTTTTGGTAGGAATTTGTGAGGATTTGTGGTCTCTTAACCGAAATACGAAGAAATATGTTCACAGTGGCGTCATCGGACTCTTCACTTTAATAAAATGCAAAGTAAAATGTAAATGAAGTGACTGAAGATGAAGAAAAATGTGAAGGAAGTGGCGGAAATAAAAGTAAAATGTAAACAATTTTGCTGAACGTAAAGTAAAATGTAAACAGTGTTGCTGAACGTAAAGTAAAATGTAAACAATGTTGCGGAACGTAAAGTAAAATGTAAACAATGTTGCGGAACGTAAAGTAAAATGTAAACAATGTTGCGGAACATAAAGTAAAATGTAAACAATGTTGCCGAACGTAAAGTAAAATGTAAACAAAGAGGCAGGAAATAAAGTAAAACGTAAACAAAGTAGCTGAAATGAAAGTATAATGTAAACAATGCATCTGAACATAAAGTAAAATGTAAACAAAATGGCTTTACAGGCGAAAAGAGTGCCAATGATTAACAAACGGAACAAAGAAGCAAGAAATCCAAGGAACGGATATTGCTGAAAAGTAAAGGAAAGCCTTGAGAGCAGTTAGAGAGAAAATCTCTCACTAACTGAACAAACAACAGCCCGAAAAAATTTTTTCTTCAAAATTTAATGGGCAAGACAGCATTATTGAAAGGCGACGCCTCCTTGGTCGTTGACCTAATGCCGCCACTGTATTCTCAAGAACGAAACAACATAATTAACTTTGCCCCAGCCGACATAACCGCAAAAAAAATTTATAAGAAGCCATAATTATTACTTAGCCGTGAATTTTCATGATTTTCAAACATAAAATTCTCACATATTTCGGGCTTAAACACATGATATACTATATTGTAAAAAGTATATATAAAAAAAATAGGAAAAGATAAGAAGGTATACGAAAAGGTTGTTTCCTTCCCCCTTTTCCATGTTCAACTGCCGTAGTCGGTTAAATCGGTTCTTAATTGTATTTCCCGTCGCAAAAATTCAAATCTGCTTTTCCCCCGTAATCCTCCCGCCCTTTTCCCGGGCCTTTTTTTCCCCCTCTTCTTCTCTTTCCTTTTCTTCGTTCCATAGCTTTTCAAAAAGTCAAATAAAAACTTGCCTTCGAAAGTTCTTTCATTGAACTTCAAAAAACTTATTTATTTTTCTATAATTTAAACCGCTAATAATAATGCTAATGAATCAAGAAAAAGGGAAGTTTGTTGAGATATTTACGTCAGTCATTGTTTTTCCTCCGTTTAAAGGATTATAAAGAAAAACAACGAGGGAATAATGGGGAATATTGTAAGTGTATAAATTTTTGCTTAAGGTTTTTTGTGATAAGGGTTTAATAAAAGTCGAGCATAAAAAATGGATTTAAAAAAATCGAGGCTGTGAGCCATGTTTAGCTCGAGCCTGGCCACCATAAAATTCTCGAGTTTCATTTTTCTCGCCTACAAATTATTGCCACCGTCATCAATTCCCCCCAAGTGCTGAGTTACAAAAGAAACTTGAACATAAAACGAATCCTGAAGTTACAAACAAGCATGGAAATGTTTAACCAGAAGCGAAAGGGGAGAAAGCGTGGGAGATCACTTTCAGCCTCCCTTATGTCAACCTATGTTTAGAGACATATGGGTACTTACATAACCCTCCTGTTACATTCCAGACGCCCAAGGGTATAAAGAGGCTTTTATGGGGGAAAAAAAGCCTTTTCAGGAGAAAATTAAAAATTTTTTTTCATAGGGATTATTAGCGGTTCGGTAATTCCCTCTCCATTTTTTTATATTAAAGAAAAAGGAAAAGGAAAATCTAGAATTTTGATTTACTTCAAAGTATCTTCCCGTTTGCTCAACTGGAATTATTTTTCGTGTGAAACTATTAAAAAGTCTTAAGGGGAAAAGTTTGGTAATATAAATCGATTCTTTGTTTACTAGACAAGTCATAAAGGGAGTTTTGAATTCGAGCCGTTTATTTGGTATTTAAGATAATGTTTCTTTGCCAAATAAATATCGGTTTTTTTGAGAAGAGGCGAATCAGAGAAAATTTCTTTCAAGTGGCTCTGCCTGAATTTTGGTAGCGCCTATTTAATTGTGAGCTCTGATCAAGTGCACTGCAAGTCTGAGTTACTAACCAGAGACTTTAGCAAAGCCAGCTGATTAAACTCTTTTTTTTTTTTTCAATCCGCCACTGCTTCACACTTCTTCAAGAAATCTCAAACTTTCACATTTTTATCTGTTGCTTTTTAATGTTCACATTTTTAAATAAACGACGGGAGAAATGAATCAAAAAAGATTCGAAAAATATCGACGCGAGAAAAAGTGGAAACGGGGAAGAAAAAAATAATCGCGTTAGGTTCGGTCATTGACTTCTCCCTTTATAAACTTTCATGGTCTCAAAAAAAAAAAAAAAAAAAAAAGAGGTGATGATAGGGAAGAAGTATTTTCCTTTTCTTTCTGATAAAGCCAGAAACCGAGAAAGCTATTGTGAATTTTTTTTAAAAAAAGAATAATACAAGAGATTTTACTTTTTCTTTAAAAAAAAATTCGCCAGCGCGGTCAACGTCCTTGACAAGTCACCGAAATCCTTTTTGAAATATTATTGAAATTTATAACGTTAAAAGACAAAAAACGACTCTAAGAAATCACACGATAAAAAAATCGTATCGATTTTTTAAGATTTTTACTGGATGAAAAAGAAATATGAAAAAAAAAAGACTGAAGAGGGGAAACTTAATCTGAGCTTAATATTTTAAATTAATTTTGGTATTATCGATGATCGTGCCGATAATCTTTTTTTCAGAATTTTCTAAATTGCAAGTCTTAACTTGATTTAGGGTTTTCCATGCCTGTCGTTTTTTGTTTTACTTTATATTCTGAATAAAAATTTTAGGAGGATATTTTTTAGATGAAGGGAAAATATTACACGGCACAGGCATATCAAAAATATTGATCTTTGTTTACATTTTACTTTTAGTTCTGCAACATTGTTTACATTTTGCTTTCGGTTCTTCTGTGTTGTTTACATTTTACTTTCGGTTCTTCTGTGTTGTTTACATTTTACTTTCGGTTCTTCTGTGTTGTTTACATTTTACTTTCTGTTCTTCTGTGTTGTTTACATTTTACTTTCGGTTCTTCTGTGTTGTTTACATTTTACTTTCGGTTCTTCTGTGTTGTTTACATTTTACTTTCGGTTCTTCTGTGTTGTTTACATTTTACTTTAGTTCTGATTTTAGTTTACATTTTAACGGAGTCAAGTGCGCGGGATTTTTTTTCGCAGTCTTTGAATACGCAGATGACATCATGTGCTGCATTTCCTATTCTTTAAATTTTTTTTTAATGAAGAATTGAGAATGAAGATTGCTTTCCTTGTCTTGATAATCAAAGCACTTTCCAGATGCGTTCATTCATTGTTTTTTATCTTCACATTCTCCTTTTCTTGAAAAACCCTCCAAAAAATTCCTCTCGCATGCCTTGTTCGGTTGTTTTTCAGAACATCTCAAACAGAAAAAAATCGACACCTATCTATTTATATAAATACGACAGGAAAGCGGGTGTGAACTTGAGCGCAAACACTTGTTCAACTCCATCAATATATCCTTTCTTTTTTTTTTCCTTCTCATAAAAAAACTCACAGCAGTTCATCACGAAACTTTTCATTCTCCCCATCAAAATAACTTCCGAAAGAAAAACGTTACCGGACATTTTTCCGCTTCATCAGAAAAAAAAAATCTCTTCCCCCATTTTATTTTTTTATCATTTTCACTGATGGTTTATGATTGAAACCCCCAAGGCTGTGTCCCAAGTATACAATTTATATTCCCTTCTAAGAAAGAATTTAGCTTGGGGAAACGTCAAGCAAAACTCTTCGAAAATTAACCATCTCACGATTTTTTTCACCCAAAAAAAAAAAAAAAAAAAAAAGGTCGAACGTCTCCGAGGTTGAAACTCGGGAATCGTCGCACAAAAGGATATATACGGGAGAGAAAAGAGAGAATAATAAATATTTCGAAACCCATTTCAAAAATAATTACTTGAGTTTTGACACGCTACGCTGGTTTAGAAGCAAAACCTAACAGCAATTTCAACGGGAGGAATTACCATCTCCTTTCGCATAAACTCCCGAGCCTGGGCTTGTTTTTTGCATATGAACTCGGCGGAAAACTCAACATGGCACAATGCAAGCAACACAATAATATAACGTTTCGTCATCTGTATAATTACTTTAATGAAAGCTCGGATGCGGAGGGAGAGAGAGTGAGAGTTGAATAAAGAGCACAAAACCCAGGAGTTGACCTTCCCTTGTGTGAAATTAAACATTTTTTTAGAAAAAAAAATTATTAAGATACACCGTAGATTAATGGGGGAAGAACTCATTAAAAAAGAATTCATAGTGTAATGCTGGTAGGCAATATATTACAGGCGACGCACAGAAAAATAAAACAATGGGTCATGAATAATTTTTAATATCTCCTTGAAAAAAAATTTTTTTTCTTTTTAGAAATGTTATGTGCTAACACACACAAAAAAAAAATACGGTATTGCTGAATGGGATTAAGAATTTTTACAAGGGAGATGAATGCAAAAAAGAAAGGTCGAAAACCTATTTTTTTTATCAGGATATTGTAAGCTACACATTCCGGTCATGTCTCCGTAAATAAAATTCTTCACATTTTTGTTTTATTAACTTTATATTTTTTTGTAATGGTTCCCTTATGGATTTTGAAAGTAAATAATGCTTGCACCGTTCCTGACGTTACAATTTTTGTACGTGAGATGGGTAGAAGAGTAGAGTTGAAGATTCTATAATCGATTCGTCGAAACTTCATTGACCTAGAGAAAAAAACGGCTAGAGCTTAAAATAAAATGTAAACAACACATAAGAACTAAAAGTAAAATGTAAACAGTCGGAAAGAACCAAAAGTAAAATGTAAACATTCGGAAAGAACCAAAAGTAAAATGTAAACGATTCAGAAGAACCAAAAGTAAAATGTAAACGATTCAGAAGAACCAAAAGTAAAATGTAAACAGTTGGAAAGAACCAAAAGTAAAATGTAAACAGTCGGAAAGAACCAAAAGTAAAATGTAAACAGTCGGAAGGAACCAAAAGTAAAATGTAAACAGTCGGAAGGAACCAAAAGTAAAATGTAAACACTCGGAAAGAACCAAAAGTAAAATGTAAACAGTCGGAAAGAACCAAAAGTAAAATGTAAACAGTCGGAAAGAACCAAAAGTAAAATGTAAACGATTCAGAAGAACCAAAAGTAAAATGTAAACGATTCAGAAGAACCAAAAGTAAAATGGAAACTGCTCAAGAAAATTAAAAGTAAACAATAAAGATTACAGGAGAACCCAAAAGGAAAGTGTAAACATAGTATTACAACATCTAAGTAAAACGTAAACAAAATTGCAGAACCGAAAGTTAAATGTAAATAAAGTTACAAGACAAAACGTTTCCTTTTAAATTGTGGACCAATCAATTTTCAGCAATAAACTAACATCTACATTTCTTATAAAAACGAATCTGTGATTCACCTGAATTCCTCTTTCCCCATCCTCTCCATCTCGATCAAAGTTATCGCTTAAAAACTTTTTTATTATTGCCATCAATTTGATCAAAGGTTTTTCCCCTTTTCATAAAAATGACTTTTTCCCTCGAAGCAGGAGGGAGGTAAAATCAAATCAAACGTCAATTTAAACATGATTTCATTCATTTTATTGTATTTAAGTAAAAAAAAATGTTTCTAGTTACATTTCAAATTTAAAAAGAAAAATAATTTTTTGAAGATTTCTACCCTGCCTAGCTGAAAGATTCGATTCAACCGTCTAATTTAATGCTTTAAATATTCCTTCCCGATGAACCGTTAAAGTCAGATAAGCAAAATTAAACGAAAGGGAATGTAATTAGCTGAGAATTTAGGAATATAGGCGTAAAAAGGGAAAAGTGAGACTCGGAATTAGGGTGAGGATGTTTAAATGACTTAACGAATATTTCATGACGGTTTCAAGACGAAAGGACTTTTTCCACCCCGGTGAAATTTTTGATTCGAATCTTGGACGTTGGCGTTTAGTTTTATCCCGGTGATGTGGAATATGTTTCATTAATAAATGTTGAGCCTGGAAGTTTGTTTTGTGGGAATTTAAAAAATAGATGAAGAGAATTTGCCTTTTTGTTTGAAAGTTTATACATTCATGGTAGATTGCTGGATTTTGATGAAATTTCCGGTTGTTCCATTAAATAATAAAAGTGGAAATGTTTGTCTTCTTTTTCAAGGTTGATTTGTTTTAAAATTGAGGATGTGAATTTTTTTTGGCCAGGATTAGAGAACGGCTACTGGATGGTTGAGGCATAGACCTGGAGAAAATCTCAGGGCAATTCTGCTGGCCCAAAATTGAGAAAATTTTCTGGGATTTTTACTCGAGGGATGCGGCCACTAAATTTATATTAACTGATAGTTGTTAGTCGACTTCATTCATCAGCATATATTTAAATGGAAAATTAAATTAACTTTATTTATTTATGTCCAGATAGCTTCACAGATCAATTTTCATAATGATGGTCACTGTTACCCAATCTCGTGTCATTGTTTATAATGTCCATTGTTTACTGAAACATATCCCTTGCTTTCGCCTAATTACAATCCCCCCCTAAAGGACTCGGAAAAGGTTTCGTAAAATCATTATCAACGTATAATTGTTTCCCACGTTATCAAAACTCGCCTTCGGGTCTACAGAATGTCAGCGAACGGGATCTTATAATTGTTGGACCATTAACAATTGAAAACTTATCACCGAGAAATCCCCTGCTCCAGAAAACAAAAAGTCAACGTTTGATAATAGAAAATTTTATCATAAAAGGGATTTTCCAAAATGAATGAAGAGGGAAAGACAAGTAGAATGACAGTACGAAACAAAATTTAAAGACAAAATGAAGGGCTTTGCATGTTTTTATCAAGGAAACATCTCGTCGCGGAGGGAAATTATTCTCTTTTGTTTCAATTTTTGAATGAGTTCTTCAAAACTGTTGGAAATTTTTCGTAGATTGATTTGCAGCTTGAGTCGTGTTTAGAGAAGATTTGTGGATAATTAAATGGCAACAAAAAATTAAAATTTTTTTTGTTTTTTTTTCCTTTCAGATCGCACACATTGAGATGACATGGATGGCTGGATAACTATTAGAACGGTTCAAACTGGTAAGTGATCAAAGTTCAAGGAAAAATTTTATTTTTTTAATTTTTTTTGAGATAAAATTAATGACAGATTAAAAAAATTGCAAGCAGAAGCGATGGCGTAGAAACGAGAGGCAGATTTAACCAATAGTATTAATGTACGAATGACAAAAGATTACCCATGACGACAAAAAAAAGACAAAGTCGCAATGACAAAAAAGTCACGACATGAAGTTAAAGTAGCAATGACAAAAAATTCATGACAAAAAGTTGAAGTAGCAATGAAAAAAAGTCATTACATGAAGTAGCAATGACAAAGTCATGACATGAAGTAGCAATGACTAAGTCATGACATGAAATATCAACGACAAAAAGTCATGACGAGAAGTTGAAGTAGCAACGAAAAAAAGTCATTACATGAAGTAGCAATGACAAAGTCATGACATGGAGTAGCAATGGCAAAAAGTCATGGCATGAAGTATCAACGAAAAAAAAGTCATGACAAGAAGTATCAACGACAAAAAAGTCGTGACATGAAGCATCAACGACAAAAAAGTCATAACATGAAGTGTCAACGACAAAAAAGTCGTGACATGAAGCATCAACGACAAAAAAGTCATAACATGAAGTATCAACGACAAAAAGTCATGACGAGAAGTTGAAGTAGCAATGGAAAAAAGTCATGACATGAAGTAGCAACGACAAAGTTATGACATGGAGTAGTAATTTTAAAGTCATGACATAAAGTAGTAATGACAAAGTCATGGCTTGAAGTAGCAACGACAAAAAAGTTATGACGAGAAGTTGAAGTAGCAATGGAAAAAAGTTCATGGCAAAAAGTTGAAGTAGCAATGAAAAAAAGTCATGACTTGATGAAGCAATGACAAAGGCATGACATGAAGTAGCAATGACAGAGTCATGACATGAAGTATCAACGACAAAGAAGTCATGACAAGAAGTTGAAGTACCAATAACAAAAATTCATGACTTAAAGTTGCAATGAACTTCTATAAAGAGTAAAACTCACACTTCAACTTCTAAAGTTGTAATCCCAAAGTCATGGCAAGAAGTTGAAGAATCAATCATTAAAAAGTTATGGCATGAAGTTGAAGTACCAACGACAAAAGGTCATGACATGAAGTTGAAGTATTAATGACAAAAAGTCATGACATGAAGTACCAATGACAAATTAGTCATGACGAAAAGTCATGGAAATAATTTTCAAGCTGTGTACTTCGCTACTGACTCATCAACTACACAAAAATTTCTAAAAATCTAAAAATTTTAATATTTGAAAATAACAGCTGAGAAATATAATTCACGTGTTACGACTCCCAATAACCTACGCGATTTTGATATATTTGACAAACGTGTAACATTCATAAGTTTCACAAGCGATAATTAACTCGAAATCAACTTCCGGCTTTTCATTTCGAGAGAGTGTGTACGTTTAACTCTTCCGCATCTCCCCTACTTTAAAAAAAAGAGAGAGAGAGCCCCGATCCCGGCAAACTTTCGACCGTGTCGAGATTTATTTGCGTCAACTCTCTCACTCTCAGGAAGCATATGGCCGGAGTTTCAACTTCATTTATGTTAATCTGGGACATGTTGAATTAACAACATTCGAAAATTAACTTAATCAAAGCGACATATTTCTACATTAATACTAATAATTCCTCCCCGCGTTTGCTTAATTAAAACCAAAGACGTATTTATCTGTTATTAGATCTTGTTTGGAAAATATTCTCTGCGTTTGACAGAATGAAAATAATTTTCTAAATGCGGGATTTCTCCCCTATTCGTTCTAGCGAGCATGAAATTAGCATTCCCGCGATTTTCACACCTCTCAAACTCCGAAATGTATTAATCTTCATGAGCCAGGCACACTTGATAAGTGGAATGCGATATTGACGAAATTAAAAAAAAAATTATCCGAATTCTCATTTTCCATTTGACCGCTTGTAAGCAATTACAAATGATCATTCATTCATATAATCCAACCGATGTAAATAACCTCCAATTAACCGGACTATTAATTTGATTTAATTGGAAAAGCATTTCATCATCAGCCATCTTTTTTGTTTCTCTCCCCCCCGAAACAAATGAGAGGTAGGATAATTCCTGTATTTCCCTGTTGAAGAGGAAAGTTTGTGGAAAGATTCGAAATTGTTTGCATGGAGAGTCCGGTTTGGCGTCGGGATGGCATATCGCGTCTGAAATTTTAATGATTTTCGATTATCACCTCATTTTCATTTTGATGGAAATCCATTCAGAACACGTCCCGTGTTTATAGGTGAGTTTTGAAATCGAAGCTTTTACAAAAACATTCTTAAAATTTGACGTTCTAGCTTTTAGGGCTATGAATTTCCTTTTCGCCCTAAAAATTGGCCAACCTGTCCTGGCATTCGTCTTGGGCAGACCTTGGCATCAAACAAAAAAAACTGCCTTACTTAAACCCTTTTCTATAATAATAAAGGCCGTGTTTCTTCTCTGGGGTCTTAAAAATCAATTTGAAGCCATTTTAAGCCAAGGCGTAGGAATTTTATTTTAGACTGTAATGGGATATTCTTGGCATAGCCAAGTTTACTGTGATCAAACTTCTAGAGAATAATGAGGGTCTTCCTTTAGGTCTTAGAAGTTAAATTTAGGCCACAGTTGGCCAAATTGAAGGCTGAAGCATTTTTTTTTTCAGGCTTTATTTTGCGGAACCGAATTTTCCCACAGCAAAAACCTTTGGTGATCATCTCACTCCAAACTCCGGGCTGAGGCTCTACCCCTTCTTTTGAGTCAAGTTAAGGCCACATTAAGCCATTTTTCTTAGAACTTAAATTAATGAAACCTAAAAATTTTTAGCATGGCCAAGACCTTTGGTGATCACATCCCTCCGAACTTTACGGATATAATTAAAAACCAAGACGCTACGAATTTTTTTTGAGTCAAGGTCAGGCCAAACTGGACCAAGTTTTGGGCGTAAGAATAAATTTCTGGTTGAAATAAATGAAAACAGGAAATTTTTGTCGTGGTCAAAACTCCTGGTGATCTCTTCACTCTGGACTTATGAGACCCTGAAATTTTTTTGGGTCCTTTCAGTCAAGCTAAGGCCACACTGGGCTAAATTTAAGCCGTAAAAATTTTTTTAAGATTTTAATCGTTGGAAACTAGAAGGCTGTTTTCTGCATCTCAAAAAAATAAGGTCCTTACGTCTTCTTTTGGGCCTTATAAGTCAAACTAAGCCGCTTTTAAGCCCAATTCTAAACCTAGAAATTTTTGTCCGATTTTAATTGGCAAAAACAGTCAAGGTTTCTGGTGATTACTCTCCGAACTTTATGAGAATAATCGAAGATCAACGTCCAACGCCTTCTTCAAGGTTTTGTGAGTCAAGCCAAGGCTGCAATAAGCCAAATTTCAGGTGTATGAATTTTCGTCAAATTTTAATGAGTTAGAAGCATCACCGAGCTCCGAATTTCATGAGAATACTTGAGAACTTTTTTGGAGCTTTTTTGTCAAGCTAAGGCCATTTTCGGCCCAATTTAAAGCCTAGGAACTTTTCTCTGATTTTTCTCCGAAATTGTTGATGGTCCCACATTTCGAATTTGATGATCATTGAGGACCAATACCCGACAGAGTTTTATGAGTCAAGCTAAGGCCCCTTTAAGCCCATTTTAAGGCGAAAGTAATGAAAAATCAAAGAACGGAAGTTTGCGTTGTTACAGCCAAGTTTTTTTTATGATCGACTCTTTAGAATTTTTCTTAAAACGGATCCGAAAAAAAGAAGTTCTTGTAATAAAATTAGACAGCAAGTGGCCTATTCAAATTTTCTCAATCATCTGATTAAAATCAAGATATAGCGCCAATAAAAACCCTTCCCGAAAACTTTTAAGAGGATAGTTTTATTTATGAACGAAGGGTAAAAGCTTGTACGCAATAAAATTAATCTCATTTGAATAAAGGATCGAAGAATCGGTCGGGAGAAGAGATGCTGTTGCCCTTCTGGCTATTTCTTTTTATCTTGAATAGAACAGCAATGAATCTTAATTTTATTACAACACGAGAAAGAAAAATTTTAAGGGTTTACATTTTCAATTATCTGTCGGGTTTTCAAGAGCAACAGGTCGAAACATCTTTACTCTTAAATTTTTGTTTAGTCTAATTCTGCAAAAATACAAAAAACAAACATCGCATGATATTTTCATGTCCTCTTGTTTACTTTGTTCTATTGTGAACGTTCGGCCTTGATCAATTAAAAAGTTTTTCATCAATTAAGCAAAATTGTGTTGGGTTATTTTTTTTTCTGAAGTTAGAAAGTTTGAAGGAGAGACAAGGGAGATAAAGGGGCATAAAAAATTTTGATAGGTCTAGGTCAAAATATTTATGATGGGGAATTCTTTTATCCTAAAGGAGGGCCCGTTAAAAGTTCAGTCTACCCGTGGGATCCTTTAAAAAAATAAGGGTTATGTGGGAAAATTCAGAAAAATCTATAACCAAGGAGAGTAACAAAAAGTGTTCTCAACTTTTTTATACTACTTTTAAAATCCATTCGGGGAAAAAACAAATTTACGAAGCGAAAAATCAGATAGAAAAAAAAAGGAATGAAAATATCGAGGGTGAGAATTTTTTTTTCCGCCAAGAATATATAGAAAAGATTTTTTTTTTCCGAAATCATCACGAACGACATCTCGAAAATCTTGGAATTGTGTCTTATTTTTATGTAACTGGAAAAAAATGTAACGTTTTTCCTTTAAAAAAAAAAAAAAAAAAAAAAAAAAGGAAGGAAAAAAAAGAGGTTATGGGAAAAAAATTTAAGATGGTTGATATTATTAATATTTTTCCGAACACTTGTCAAAATGGAATATAATATATGTTGAAAAAAAAAATTTCCTTCCTTTAAAAAAAAAAAAAAAATATTTTTCTTCTCTCAAAGTTACATGAATAAAATTTTTTAACCTTGCCAATTATTCTTAAAAATTTTTTGTGTTAAGTCCATCGCCCGGTATTTTTCCCGGCTTGACCTACATTTTCCGACTCACCGTGTTTATCCTTTTTTTGTTTTTTAATATAACAATTTTTCCCCCAAACTTATGTATCCGTAAATGCTTAAAAATATCTCCGGAATCACTCAACACAAAAAAATTAGCCCTAAAACGGGAAATGAAAACAGTTAAAAGTGCATTGAATTCTCGAATCATTCATTCCCGCGAACGTAACCGGAAATACGCGTTCGTGTGAAAATGTACAACCCGAACGGGACGACCTTCCCGAACCGTTTCACGATTGCCACTGAAGCAGGGGAACGGCGCCACACATCGCTGGAGAGCAGAATGAAGCCATCTTCGTCTAAATAACATTACATCTTTGTCTTGTCTTCCTTAGGGACGCGTTTCAATTCACAACAACTTCACTTGTCTCCCTGATGGAACATATTTTAACGCGTCCTGATCTTCTACATCGTAACAACTAAATTTTTTTTTTTTGTTGTTGTTGGGGAAAAAAAAATTTTTTTTTGTGATAATTCGGAAGTTTGATTTTGTATAGGATGAAAAAAAAATGGAAGGGGGGATGTTTTTTTTTGTGTGCGAGGAGATGATGATAATAGTGAAACGCTTCTTTGACAAGTTGCTGACATGTGTGGGAGGTGGACTGCGGTTTTATGATGGAAATCGTTCCGGAGTGTGAAAAATGTTGGACGTTTCGGATTATACAGTTCGGCACTTAATGATTTTCATGGATATTTTGTGCGGTTTGCAAGGGGGGATGTTTTTTTATGCATCGAATGTTGGCGATATTTGAATATTGACGCATCATGCTGATGAACTAATCAAATAAAATTTTCACAAGTTTTGTTGAAAATCGGGTGGCACTAAGTTTCTTTTTTATTTCAGAAGATGCAAGGAAAGATGACTACTGTGTCGACTGTGAATGCCTCAACTTTATCGCATCCAAACTGCCTCCCCAATCATTTGGGCAACAATGGTAAGTGTCATTTCAATTTCTTTTTCTTC
Organism: Liposcelis brunnea; assembly: GCA_023512825.1. Classification (NCBI taxonomy): domain Eukaryota; kingdom Metazoa; phylum Arthropoda; class Insecta; order Psocodea; family Liposcelididae; genus Liposcelis; species Liposcelis brunnea. The sequence continues at coordinate 8,481,392 of CM042070.1, read as the reverse complement.
TTCCAGGCACGGATTGACCCACCCAAAAAATCCCCGTGCGCCCATCGAATAAAAGCTCCCGTTTGCTCTTGCAATTTTGCAAATATTTTGTTTTGGCATCGGTTGTAATTTTTTGCTGAAGTTTTTGGGAATCATTTTTTGCAGAATTGACGTAGATTTCACAGAAGATTGCAACAACTTTTCAAACTTTCAGTTTTTAAATAAAAAAATTTGCTCTTATTCTAAGAAGACAGGGCACTTATGGACCAGTCAGTATTTCACCCCGTCTTCTTAGAGTGTAAGCCAATTTTTTTATACAATTAAAAACAGCTCTAGCTCTGCAGCCACCTAAGTAGACTTCTGCTGTTTTTACCCTAGCTTGTTTATTTTTCTAAAATTAAAAGAAAAATTCGCAGCTATTTCAAGCCAAACATTTTTGCTAAGCAAGGCCCATTATAGCAATTAACTGAAGCCGCCTGCTACTGACCATCAGCCAATAAAATACACTTCCAGGATGCAGCTAATTGCATTCGCAGAAACCTCCGGCAAGTGTCAACCAGCAAACGTTCACTAAATTCCCCACTCTGAAATTATTTCTAAAATTCTATTTGTGGGTCATTTAAAACCGTTTTCACAGACAAATGCAACAACTTTCCAAAATTTCAGTTTTTAAATAAAAAAAATTTTTCACCCGCATTGTAAGAAGACAGGGCACTTATGGACTAGTCAATAGTTCACCCCGTCTTCTTAGAATTCCAACCAATTTTTTTCTTAAGGAAATAAAAACAGCTCTATTGAAATTTGTAGTCACCAGTCCGTGGCTTCTTCTGCTTTTGTAGAAACTCTTAAGGCTGTTTGTTAAAGAATTATCAGTTGACGACATCTTTCCTAATTACTTAAAATTTTTTATTGCTCTTTGCTCTGAGGTTTGCCGCTGGCAACTCAGCTCCCAAGCACATTTCAGATTTTCCCTGCTTTGACTTCTTCCTTGCCCGCTTTTTACAAAGCTAAATCTTGCCTCCCTTGAAAAATTTTCCGAACCCATTACTTTCTAAAGAGGGTAAAAAAAACTAATCAAGAATTTACTGCATTACCATCAACATAAACCCGTTGCGCCCCAGCATCGAAAATTTCATTATGAATGGCGGGGAGGAGGAAGGGGGGGAAAAGAAAAACAAAACGGTTTATTCGAAACCAAGATTGGTCTGCAATTTTTGATTTATGTTTCATAACGGAGATCGATTTTTCCTCCCCAGTTATAATCGGTCTACACTCGAACCGACAAATACACACACTACAAGGTTAAACGGTGACCTCAGAGATTTTCCCTTGACAAAAGCCTTTCTTCTCTTCGCGTCTTGCCATATGTTAATTCTTTGGTGTTAATTAATGAATTCGGGATGATAATTGTTCTTGGAAGTTATCTCCACTCAGCGCTTTACAAGTTTATTACTGGAAGGGTTTGGGAAGTGGAAGGGGGGAGGGGTGTATATTTAGTTAAATCCGGGTATTACGTATCGCAGCAGGGGCTTTATTCAGCGAACGTTTCGGATAAAGTTCAGGTTGATTAATATATATGTAAGTTATGGTTGTTTAAGATTGTCGCGATTTGTAGACCATCGGCTGCGCTTGAGGCAAACGGTTAGTTTAATTAGATTATTGAAGAAAGTTTTGGACTGGCTGGAATCAGATGAAAAAACTGTAGCCCTGGTTGATTTTTTGTTGCCGAAGGAGAATTAGCTGACCGAGAAAAGTTTTGGAGGAATTTTGTTGCTCCGAAAAAAATAATTCATGAAAAGAATTCAGATAAATTGTTGCCCTAGAAAGATTGTAGAAAATTTGTTGCCGAAAAAAATTATGAAGGAATTTAGTCCCCAAAAAATTGATAAGTTTTGTTGCTGAAAGAAATTTTTAAAAAAATTTTGTTGCCGAAGGAAATTTTTAGAAAAATTTTGTTGCTGAAGGAAATTTTTTGAAAAGTTTTGTTGCCGAAGGAAATTTTAAGAAAAATGTTGTTCCTGAGGGAAATTTTTAGAAAAATTTTGTTGCTGAAGGAAATTTTTAGAAAAATTTTGTTGCCGAAGGAAATTTTTAGAAAAATTTTGTTGCTGAAGGAAATTTTTTGAAAAGTTTTGTTGCTGAAGGAAATTTTAAGAAAAATGTTGTTCCTGAGGGAAATTTTTAGAAAAATTTTGTTGCTGAAGGAAATTTTTAGAAAAATTTTGTTGCCTTTAAAAATTAGTAGAGGAATTTTGAAGAAACCTTTTTTTAAAGAAAAATAATAGAGAAATTTTGTGAAAATTTTAGAGGAATCCTTTCCTTAAAAAAATTATTCCGTTTTTGAAAAAATATTGTGTCAAGAGGATTTGTTACCAACAAAAAGAAAAAAAAATACATAAGGAATTTGTTGTTGAAGAAAAGTTGTAAAAAAATTTTATATTGAAGAAAACTTTTTTTTTTCAAGGGAAATTTTAGTTTTTTTTTTTTTGCCGGGAAGAAAAATTTTATTTGGGTCTCAAGTTTGACGCTGGCGTCTTGTAAAAATGACAAGAATTAAATCCCTGCTTTGGGCAAAAGCTTAAAATGGCTGACACCTCTTAATTCAGCGAAGGTCCATGATAGGCAGCTTTTGATAAAACCACATTGTTCGTATTATAAAATCAAATTCCGGAAATATATTCTTAATTAACTTTATCTTTCTCCTCCGTTCAAGAATTTGAATCATTAATTATCGGTTTTCCTACCGTAATTAATTTTCATCCAGTCAGTTGTGTACGGTATAATTTTTTTAAAATTGTTTAATTCCAGATTATGCTTTCTAGGTAGTTTCCCCTAAAATTCATCTTAGCCACTGGCTTAGTAAAATTTACCAAATTTTCGAAGCCAAAACCTTATACAAAAGCTGGAGTGGCTTTAAGCTCAAATATAATATTCATCTCCTCATTCTGGATTTGGTCGTTAGCTTTGTCATCCGAATCACCTTATCACCCGGAGCTTCTAATTTCATTATTTACAAATCCGAATTAATGACAAGTTAACATATGACGGGTTGACGAAATTCATCACGGAGATTAAATCTAATTTCGCATGAAATTAGCTCCCATATAGTTCCTTCGCTTATCACAAAAGACAGTAATATCCTGACTTCATGGTCTAGACGACAAAAAGAAGAAAAGGTAAACTCATGAGGGATCAAGGAAAAATTCTTTCCCTAATTCAACTTGAAAAAAAAAAAAAAACGAAGAAGATAAAAAATTCATAATTTAATATACCTCAACTGACGTAAATTTTAATTTTTACGACATTTCCACCATGAATTTTATTTAAATTCAGACTACGATTGCTGAATTTTTTTTTCTTCGCTTTCTTCCCCCTCTTTTTCTTAAGTAATTAAGAAATTAAAAAAAAAAAAAAAGGTTTTTTAATTTCTTACGCTTTCCTCTTATCAAAAGACACTCCTCTGTCTAAAGATATGAATATTACTTATACCGTGAAAATATTTTAAGGAAAAAATAAGGATTAGCATCCCGAAGCGTACGGGTTTTTTCTTTTAAGCCGTTCCTTTTAGCAAGGGTTAAGAATTTTTTTATTCGAAGAAAAAACAGCCCCGTAAGCAGAAAAAAGAAAAAATTTGTTTTCCTCCTCCACACAACGGATCCTACCATACTTAAAACGACACTAGCGCTCAATAATGAATAATTTATAAACCAGAATAAGACCCTGGCGCTCTCAAGTGGTCGTTGCACGACTTGAAACAACATTAGCGCTCTCTTTCGACCAAAAATGGCAATTACAGCGCCACTACACACGGTTTTGTTTACTAAAGCGTCTTTCTCATTAAAAATTACCGAGTTTTTCATTCTTTAAAATTTAAAAAAAAATGGATATATATCCCATTTATAAGTTTAACATGGTATATTTATAAATAAATATCCATAGATTTCTAGTAATGTCTGCAGTTCTTTGAAAAGAATTTTCGTCCTGCAGAAACTTCGTTTTTAGCCACGAAGCTGATTTTATATAAATATCCCACTTATTAATCCATAAATTATTGAAATGCCGATATCCACGAGCTATTCGATTGGTTTTAAATCGATTTTATTTCCTTCTCAAGACCTATACTATTTCGCAAGTTAAAAGTGGAAAAAAAAGGAAACATTTATTTCCTGGTTTTGACATTCTAAAAAGTGGTTGCATCCTCTATAGATAACGGAAAAAGCTGATTTATAAAAATAAAAAGAATTTTTACCTGCGGAAGGTTTAGGAAAAATATCTTGGAAATCTTTGGGTTCTTGTGACGTCTTTACTGTTGTAACATATGTTCTTGTATTTCTTTTTTTTTTTTTTTTTTGAAAGAGGAAAGCAAAAGCAGCAGATTTGCATAATTTAATATTTTTATATATTATACAATGTGACATATACCTTTTTTATTTTTATTATTTTTTTTTTCCGTTGTAATTTTATTCTTTATTACTTTCTCGGAACTTATGAATACTTTACGTTCTTGACCTGACCTTTGGAGATTTTGTCGAAAGGATTTGTACTTGAAAGGATTTATCGATGTAGAATGGGATTTACTTGGTTCGAGAGATTTGGAATGTAAAATCGATAAAGTTGGAAACGATGTGTTTAAGGTTGATGCAAGGAATCTAGTCATAGTGGCTGAAAAGGGCTTGAGAAGAAAATGGTTGGCTATCAAAAGAGGCTGAGTTTGGTTGCAATCGCTAACATTTAAATTAGCTGTGTATGGCTACTAAGAATGGCAATCCAATTGACTGAGTTTAGCAACTGAGGCTGGCAAATAATTTAATTCGGTTTTGCTACTGATGCTAAGAGTTTGGCTATTAAAAGTCTCTCAAGAATACGCCAGGGAGGGCTCAGCCCAACCCGGCATTCCCTTGGCCACGGGCCTGAAAAGAATCAAAAAATATTGAAAATTTATGCCTTCACTTCACTTTTTTTTATTATTATTTATTTTAACCAGTAGCCAAGCTAGAGACACGATAGGTCAGACTTACGCCTTAAGAATTCTCATAAAATCTGTTCATTGATCCTATTAATTTGTGCGTTTCCCAATATTTTCGAAAAACCCCTCAACAAATCTCTTTCAATTAACAGGGGGTGTTGAAAAAGGGGGGGTTCTCTTAAATCCCTGCGTAGCCTGCGGTTTCTTCTGCGTATAGTCCCTCCCCTTCAATACCACTTCTTATTTTCTCCCCCTTTTTTGTATTCCCGTTCTTAAAACTGAAATATTATATAAATCCCGGTAATTACTTCCCTTGGGAAACTCGTTTTAGGTGAGAATTTAAAACGAAATAATTAAAAAGAACTTTTTCAAAGTAATAAAAACTCTTTTTTGTCTTTTTCAATATTCCTTTCGGCTTTCTCAAGAGAAAAACGATGGCGGATTTGAAATTTTAATTGTCATCTTATGCTTTAAATTTGCTTCAACAAAAGAACCCGAAAAAAAAAAGAAATTCTTTAATTGGTCAATTTAAAAATTCGCAAAATCAATCGACAAAAAAATTTTTTTTCCTGAATAAATTCAGTTAGCTTCCAATTTAAGAGAAATTTTCACTGAGGATAAAAGCTTCCGCTTGAACCGTAAAGATGATAAGAAAGGTCCCTAAAGAGCATCCTCTACAACCCGACATTATTCATTTTATCTTCTTCATCATCTTTCATTTTCACCTTTTCTTTTCCTCGCTGCTTTTTTTTTTTTAATTAGGTCGAGGAGCATGTAAAATTTGTATCCCTGGGATTAATATCCCATCTTGTAATCTATGACATGATATCATCAAGAGGAAATGTAAAAATGATAAGTCTCTAATCCGCAACTTTTTTTAAATAATTCATGAGTAAGATTTGAATAATTATCTTGTCTTTTTTGGATTTCTCCCCCCTTCCCCATAACCGAAAATCTTCTAACTTAAGACATTATTTACAATAAAATTAAAATAAATTTCCATGTTTTACGAAACATTTAAAACATAATGCATAAAAAAGTTAAGATTAAGAATATAACTTTTATGTTTCTTCTCTTTGAATTGATTATGAAAAACAAAAATTGTTTAATGCATTATGTTTTCCAAATTCGAGGAGAAAGTTTTCTTGAAAAAAAAAATGTTGATTTAGAATTTCAATCAAGTATGATATATTAAAACCTTCAAGACAACTGCTTTTCGTTTTTAACTGTACAAATTCAAATCATGTCACTGAAAAATTGAATCCAGAATCCAATCCATTCGTCCTTTGAAGCGTTTAACTCTCATATTTGACTGTTGACCTGTAAATAAACAAAAATTCTTGTAATGATTCGTACAACAAGACTGGACTTTTTTCCCCCACATAACGAAGACTGAGGTGTACAGAGATTAACTAGTTGCAAGATTCCTAACCTCAGTTTTAATCAGATGCTACAATATTCGTTTTAGATTGTTTGAAAAGATTAATCCGATATTCAAGTGCTGGGAGAAAAAAAGTCCTTCACTTTCACTCATGTTTTCACTCTGCAATATACTGACGAGGCCCTATCTTTCTAACTGAGTTTATCATCCAACAGCATGTTCTCTTTCCTCGAATTAGCTTGATAAATGTAATTTTTGTAAGATACTTACACTTAACCTAGAGTGTTTACTTGGACCTCGCCCTCATCTTCCTCCTCTTTCGCTTGAGCCTCCGCATACGCTTCTTCCTCCACTAAAAAAAAATAAAACATAACCTCAAATTAGAATCTCGAAATCAACACAGATTTCAAAGTAATTATCGATCAATTAATGTAAAATTGTCCCGCATTGAATTTAATTCACATTGTATTTGATTTGAGCCCAAATTAATAGAATACAGCCCAGTTAAATATATTTAGAATCATTGCCAAAAATGAGGATCCTTCCAACACATCAATCAATATCTCTTGCTGATTTAATCATTTATTTCTCACCAAATCTCTTGTTTATCCCGTCTTGAATTTACGATTAATTAAAAATATAATATATTTACCTTAGCTCTCATTATTTGATATAATTAAACCTTCAATAGAAGGCCAGGATTCTTTAGATTAAAAATACTCCGCAGTTGATTACGTCTGTCGTTCTTGAATGTGTTCTAGAAATGGACAGAGACGAGAAACGGAAATGGCTGTGATTAAAAATAACGTCTAGTTACACGACAATCGTGGAACCAACATGGCGGCCATTTCTTCACTTTGTACGAAATTTAGCGGATTTAAACAAAAATCTTTTTTTTAATCCATTTTTTAATGACTAAAGCTTTAAATTGTGAAAAGTGGTTTATTTATTGTGCTAAGAAAGTTAAAAAGTGAGTTTTTTAATTGAAGTCACGCTCTATTTCCGCATCAGGGCCGCAATAATTCATTAATAACAATGTGTTAACCTCACTTTTTTTTTCCTAATGATTTGTTTTCATCAATCAACTTCAAACGAAATATTAAATTGATTTTGCCTTTGAGTATCAGCTAATGACAGTTGAACCCTTTTATTAGTTATTGGTTTGACCCTTATTTGTATTATTACAGCAAAATTATTGGATATAAATTTTTGTTGATCGGATGATAAAAACAGAAAAGGATTAGGATGAAGTTGAAAAACATCAAGACAAATTTTTAAAAATGTTAATATATTACAACATTTACAACTTTCTAATTCTTCCTTTGCTTGGGCATCTTTGTATTAGTTGAATCTTCCAACTCCCTAGATTTATAATAATGCGGAGCAACTTCCAAAAGCCAACTACTTTCAATTTCAATCACCTGTCTCATAAACTCCTTTGTAGTAAACACCAATTCATGATACAAAACCCATCTCGGCAGTTCTTCAAACAAAGCACTATTAGGATGTATTGACACAGTTTGCTGATGTTTAACCGTTTTATATCCCCCACCTTTTGATAACCTTGCTATATGATAAAAATACCCAGCAGTAATTGCTTTTCTTAACGGAACTGTATCTGACTGACTTGACACTAAATTAACTTCTACTCTTGTTAATAAATTAACTAATTGTTCTCTAATGTCCCTTGCTCTTCTCATTGATTTATGCTGAATAAAATTTTCATAGCACCATTGAGTGCTAAAATCAGTCGCAGCCCATTGATTATAAACATTTAGAAGAGTTAAGTGATCTCCACCTGGCAGGAAAAAATTTTTTCGAGCCGTGTCCGCGTGTAGGATTTTATCCTTAGGCCTGTAAAATATTGCGCCGTTCACTGATAACATTGCTGCTATTGATACGGCTTCCTCAGAGCATTTATATCTGAAAAAATATTTTTTTAAAAATTAATATCGAGATTTAATGAAGAGGTTTATAAGGAATACATACTTATCAGATGCTAATAGCATTTTAGCCATCATGGGATGAACTGGTAATTCAGCCATTTTTCGTCCGAGGGATGTTAACTCGCCCCTGTGATTTAAGGCTCCCAAAGCGTATAATTGTTCTAAAGCTAGGACTAAGGTTTGAGTAGGAGGGGGATCTAAGTAATCGAAATGTAGGAGGTCATGGATGCCTAATGCTTTTAGAGTTAATACGACGTTGCCTAAATTAGTTCTTTGAATTTCAGGTACGGTGTTGTCTTCTAATTCGTGTTGATAAGCCCATGCTGTGTACAAACGGAAACATTTACCGGCTGCTACTCGACCAGCTCGACCGGCTCTTTGGTTAGCTGAAGCCTACAAAGAAAAAAACTCAAATTAGTTGGTAAGTTCATTTTTTAAGCGTTTTTGAGACTTACTTTTGAAATTGGAACTACGATAAGGGATTCCATTCCAGTCCTTGAATTAAAATTATTCTGCTTGCAAAATCCAGGGTCTATAACGTAGATAATATTGTCTATGGTTAAAGATGTTTCTGCGATATTCGTGGCTAAAACGACCTGAAAAAAAAATTTTAATTAGTAATGAAGAAGTTTTCTTTCACTGATCTTGCTAGGTAGCGCTAGTCTCAGTTCTATAAACTGAGCATCTCTTTAGTTCCTGAAAGATTGTTAGGGCAGTTCTCAGTCATTTTTAAAATTTTTTACTAACCTTCCTCGCTCCTGGTGGCGTAGGTGCAAAAATTTTAGCTTGAAGCTCACTTGGTAAATTCGCATAAACCGGTAAAATGAGCAATTCCTTAATTTTACTTCCTAATTTCCTCGCTCTCTCCGTCAGCAACTCACTGCACGTCTCAATTTCTTCTTGGCCAGTTAAAAAAACCAAAACATCCCCCGACGGCTGCGTCGCGTGAATCTGCAAAACCGACACCACACACGCATCCACATAATCAGCCTCAGGCGCTTTCGTGTAATAAATATCAACCGGAAACCTTCTTCCCGGTATTCGAAAAACAGGAGCATCATCAAAAAACGAGCTAAATTTTTCAGCGTCTAACGTAGCACTTGATATTAATAATTTTATATCCGGTCGAAATCTCGCTATATCTTTAACTAGTCCGAATAAAATATCCGTGTGTAAAGTTCTTTCGTGAGCTTCATCAATCATCATAACACTATAACCAGCTAAATCAGGTTCTGATAAAAATTCTCTGTGTAATGTACCATCAGTCATGTATTTAATAACAGTTCGTTCTGAAGTGCAATCTTCAAATCGAATACTATATCCAACTTCATTTCCTAATTTAACTCTCATTTCTTGTGCAACACGAGCTGCTACTGACATTGCAGCTACTCTTCTTGGTTGAGTACATCCAATTATTTTCCCACCTTCTGTAAATCCTGCATCTTTTAAATATTGAGGGATTTGTGTGGTTTTACCAGAACCAGTTTCTCCTTCTATAATTAAAACTTGATATTTTCTAACTGCTGCGATTAAATCATCTTTAAATGGGAATATTGGTAAGCTTTTTCTAGTCTCATCAATGTCACTTAATTTTTTCTTTATTTCTTTTTCTTCCTCGTCTTCTTCTTTTTCTCTTGTGCCAGGCATGCTAAGTGCTTGGATGAAATCAATTTGATCAACAAGTAAATCATATTCATCTTGGGTTGATGGTCTGTCTTTTGAGCCGAAATGAAAAACAGCAGAGGACATTTGCTCTTGTTCCCATTTTTTTCCTTCAGTAACTTCTTTGCCATCTTCCAAATCGTATTCCATTTCACCTGGCTAAAAAAAAAATTACAGTTCAAATCCCTCTGCCTAATTTTTTAACAGTTTAAAATTCACTTACTTTACAATCTTGAGGCATATGGTACCTCCGTACCATCTCCAATTCCCTTGCTTTCTCATGTTCTTTAGCAAGATTAAGTAACCTCTTTTTATGATCCCGCTCATACTTCTCTCGTTCAGTCAAACTGAAAAAAATTATCAATTAACATTTTAAATTATCAAAAAAAATTATCAATTATTAGTTAACATTTTTATAATATGAAATTCACCCCACATCCTTCACACTTACATTTCATCCTGAAACAAATACTCATCATCAATAATATCAGCTTCAAGCTCAGCAATTTTATCATCCTTCCTTTTGGCTAAATACTTCCTTCTCGATTCAATCCTCAGCCTCTCAATATCAATCTTATTGCTTGCTCGTCCATCTGTAATAATATTTGTGAGTCCCTCACTTAAAGATTTATCCCTATGAATAAAAAAAACTTACCCGAACTTCCCTCTGGTCTAGCAATATTCCGCGTCCGTTCTTTATCTCTTGTTTTTAAACGATTCGCAAATTCATCTCTCTCCTTCAAATCCTTTTTCCTTTCCTGTTCTAAAGAGTCGTCACTATCGTCAGAAGACGAACTCGCTTTCCTTTTTTTACTTTTCCCCATTTTTATAAATCAAAAGTCAATCGTTTTAAGCATAACCTAACTTTATTACGAGAATGTAAACATTGTCGTGGCAGTAGGATCGATTTCATTCGGTAAAAGGTTTGGTAACAAGCTTTGTGACGTCAGTTCGTTCTCTGTTCTAAAAAGACAGGCTTTTTACCTTAGTTTAAGTACCCAGATCTGTTTATTTATAATTTGCTTTAGAGATCATCCCGTTAGATTTTTTTTTAAATTAGTAAAGAAAATTTCTGTGTGAATTTGCCGAATGTCCTTATCTTGAAGGAACAAACTGGGGTAAATTAGCTTTTACTGTACAGGACGAACGTTCTTTTATGGGATTTTAAGTTGGTTGACCTTTTATTTTTTTATAAAATAAAGAAGGGGTTTGCCGCCATTTTTTAAAAAAAACTCGGCTTGATGCTGTGAGCTGTGACGTCACACCATAAGTCAAGAAGGCGGTGGTATCATGGCGGCCGGGCCGCAAGTTGTATTGTGATGTGACGCGGTTCATTTTATCACGCTTTTAACGGTTATCTTGATGGTTTAAATAAGAGTAGTTTCCTTCCATTGACATTTTTTTACAGTGTTAACAATACACGAAGAATTCAACAAATAACGTAATAGCTCCGAAATTAATGGATTATGACTTCTCCGAGTCCCGTCAACAATTACATAGATGAAGGACTTGTGATTTTACTGCTACGACGGGATTTTTTTTTGCTGAGGACAGCAAAGTCTTCATCATGTCTGGGATAAACAGTAGTCGCTTTGAGGTAAGTCCATTTTGTTTCTAATACAACAAAATTAATAATTTCATGAAATAGGCGGTCAGCATTTTTAGTCACATGGCAACTGGGGAAAAAAATGTAAGTCGCTGAATTAACCATTTGGCATTTTGCTTGACCAACCTTCAGTTTTTGCATTCAGTAATGTAAAGCTAACTGTAATTTATCTATAAATACCGTTGCAGATCAGCTTTTTTTCTAACCAGGGATCTGAGCTATTGGAAGTTCATGTTTCGAACCCATAAAATTTTGTTACTTTTTTGAATTTAGTATGCTTGATTGTTGAGGATTACATATTGGATTTCTCAAAATTTTTAATATCGAAACATTGCTATTTGTTGAAAGGGTTTCGAGGCATTTTTTATGGTAGATGATAAAGTTAGGTTTTATTGATGGGGATTTTCATCCAAATAAAAGCTTCTGTAAGAAATGTTCAGCCCCTATAAATGGGCGTTGATGTAATCATTTGCCTCTAAATCATCCCGAACTGGCAGGTACAGACAGAATTTGTTTAGCAGTTGCAAGATTCGGAAAAAAAAAGATTGCAAAAAATATTTAGCCCATTAAAATCAAGAGTTTAGTGTCCAGGATAGGAGAAAGTAGTAAAGATTAATTTACGGTAAAAAAAATTTAAGTACACTAAATTTAGTTTCAAAAAAAAAAAAAAAATTTTTTTTGAAAAAAAAAGTCAGCCATATTGAAAAATTTAAAAAAAATAAAATCCAGGCATTGGACAGTTTTTATGTCATTTTGAGTTATTGGGGATGTGAATTAATTAGATTCGTTATTTTTAATTCGATTTTTAATACTAATCGGATTTTTTACTTAAAATTTTGCAATATTCGAAAAAATTAGATACTCGTTCCATCATGGCGGTTGATGACGTCATCGTTTTAGCTCCGCTATTCTCAAGGACAGTTGACTAGTTGACAGTTCTCTCTCAGCCTGTGTGGATGTAACGTTTGTGTAACGTTTTTTTTAAAAAAATTATTTCAAGGTCAGTTCACAGATTGCAAGTGTATTTAGTGCATCTTATGGATAGTATAATTAGGTGAGGAAATATTTTTCGAGCTTAAATACTTGTAAAAACCAATTTGCAGTTGAACTCAGAACTTTTAATTCAGATGAGACAAAGACAAAACATTTTAACTATTCGTTTTTCTAGCCAAAACCATTTTTTCATTCAATCAGGCTTGGCGATATTTTCCCTTGACTTTTAGTTGCATATTTCAATTTTGGTCCTGCGAAAATGATGTGGTTATGTTATGTATAATAAAAACTTTGTCCTTTGCGTTTTACTTTGACTTATTGCTTTTTCTTATGAATTTTAGATAATGTGAATACTGAAGCCATCGAAAAAAAATGTTTTGGCCTGATGATGCAGAGAATCTCGTCAGTTAAAAATTTAAATTTACATCAAAGTTAAGGCAAATGCTCGGAGCTGCTAGTAACCATGACAGTGTTGAAAATTGTTTAATTTCCTGGCCTTTTAAGTCAAGGTAAATATCTTGGAACAACCTGTTCGACTATCAAAATCCTGAAGGCTTGTTCGACTATCAAAATCCTGAAGGCTTGTTCGACTATCAAAAACCTGAAAACTCTTTCGACTAAAGTCCTTATTCCTTCCCTCAGAAGACCCTAAAGCGAGAAATCGAGTTCGACCACTATAGCAGTGACAGTTTTTAGGCACTCTTAGCTTTTCTTTAATTTAAATTTTTTTGAATCATATTTTTTTTTAAATTTTCAGATAAGTAAACGGACACTGAAGCCATCAGTAGAAAGAGTTGCAGCCTAGACTGATGAAAAACTCTTCAACCGCAAGTTCATTTCACCTGAAGCTCTGGTCCTAGTCTGACAGCTGAAGTAATTCCTCGAAGCCACGTTAACAGGACTCCATAGTGACTTATTTTGTCTTAATGACAAGGTATGTATCCTTCATTTTAATCTAGTACTCAATTTTTATCGCCAAACTATTCAGTTTAATTTTTTAATTTAATTTAGAATTTGAAAATAACTTGGAAAGGTTAGTTATTGGTGAATTGGTTTTTTTTTCATCGCTAGATTTAGCCAATTGGTTTTTAACGAAAATATTTTTTTCTAAACATTTACAAAACAAATTGTTTAATTTTTATTTTTATTTTTTCAGGTACTAACATTGGCCAGTTGGATTTCTCTACTGGAAGAGGAGCGTTCGTCAGAATAAAACGGAAGAGGAAAGCATCGCTGGATTTAGCAAATCGTAAGTTTCTTTTTTATTTTATTAATAAAATTGAAATAATTTGCCTTTCGTAGATTTATTTTAATTCGTTGAGAAAGCAATTTTTTTCCCTTCGATTTAGGCTTCATAAAAGTATCTGTTGATTTTTAACCAATAAATTAGTACGACTAAAAAAATTATCAAGCAATTAGTACGACTAAAAAAATTATCAAGCAATTAGTACGACTAAAAAAATTATCAAGCAATTAGTACGACTAGACAAATTTATCAGGGGAGTTTGTTTAAATTGAAAAAATTATCAGAGCATTAGTTGGACTAAAAAAATTATCAGAGCATTTGTTCGACTAAAAAAATTATCAGAGCATTTGTTCGACTAAAAAAATTATCAGAGCATTTGTTCGGCTAAAAAATTGTCCTTCAGTGCTTGACTTGAAAAATTCTATAAAAAACTTGCTGGACTATTAAAAATATGATTTCATTATCAAAATTTTAATAATTTAATAGTCGTCTATTTTAAACAATTTTATATGAATTTTTTTTTCTACTTCATTTTTGTTCATTCTGAAATGAAATGAAGTTTAGAGGTAGTTGCAAAAATTAAAATTAAAAAAAAAAAAGGGGAGGGGGTCAAAAATGGCCGTTTTGCTTACTTAATGCATTAACGGCCCCCTACTAAAATTATAAATCAATTCATTGATTGTTGTATTCTAATTACTTTTTCTTGTTTTTGCAGGAAGAAAATCAACGCCGAGGAGTAGCTGAGAAGTCCGCTGAGGCGGCAAGAAGAAGGAGCCCTCGGTGCTAACCAAACAGAACGATTCGCGGGGGCGTGGTCTGGACGCGATTTTTTGGGTAGGGGGTGCGGGAGCGTGGGTCACCTTAGCATTAAGGTGAGCCCAGCATTACCTGACGCAAGAGAGGTAACTGCGGTCTCGCGTCGACCTCGAGTGCATGGCCATAGGGGATGCACGAACCACCGGGCGTGGCTGGTGTGCCTTTCAGAGAGGTGGCTTATGGCGAAGCTCTTTCTCCCATCCTTAACCCGTTCCTAAGCCTTTTAACCCTTCCCCCCAACATTTTATCGGAAATCAACCGTATACCTGGCTAACCCACATACCCGTAGGTACGGTAGTCTTGGTGCGGGCGAATTTCCGATACGGTGTCTCCTTCATCCATTTTCCTTTAGTAAAGAGTTAGTCGAGGATCCTGTGCCAAGTACAGGTGACCTCTGACCAGGAACCTCAAGGTGGAGTCCGTCGCCGTGTCTTTTGAACGACGGAGTCAACGTAGCCTGGGTTCGACACGTGTCGGATTCCGAGGCGGCTCCCGATTGGGTCAGTCAGGGCTGTCCGGCCGTCATTCGGCTGGACTATAGCTGCATGAGGATGGAGGCGTAATGCCTGAGAAGTTGCTCGCAACTGACGGACACGACATGACGATTCCACGCTCCGTTGGAAATTTCCCCTCGACACTGCAACTTATTTATTTTTTATAGAATCCATAACTGGTCCAAGTCCGGATTCTTTAAAAAATAATTTATATTTTGCAATGTTGTGCGGTAAGGTTCATCGGGGCCGGGGGGCGGCCTGCGGTAGTTAAGGTTCGCTTTTAAAATCGTCGAAAGGGGAAATTCGAAAATTAATCGTTTTGGTGGGCTCGGCATTGGGGGAATCTTCTTCTTTCAACTTCGCAGTTGGAAAACGCCGAGGGAACAATTCAAAATTTTTTTTTTTTAAAATTTGGTGAGTATATTTCTTATATTTTAACAAAATTAAAACCGAATCTCTAATTTTTTTCTTCTTTTTTTTCCATGTCATTGCTGGATTTTTTTCGACGTGGGACAACTCATGGGAAAAAATTTCTCCAAGCTACAAGTGGGAACATAAAAGACATCAACTTGAAGAATTTTGGCAAGTGTGCATTTTTTTAATGTAAATAGGGTGGCTACACTTGTATTATTATCGAACTTGGTTTCTTTCTGTTAAATAAGTCCCTTTTTTTTAAATCAGATCAATTTTGAAAATCGGGAAATTAAGTTTTTACAAGCCAAGGGGCCGTCCAAATATTACGTAACGCTCGAAGGGGGGGGTGGGGGTCCGAGAGTGCGTTACGGTACGTTACAGGGGGGGTAGGGGGGGTCAAGGCATGCGTTACGTAACGCCAAGTCTGTTATTATCAATCTAATTATTTGGCAAAACAAGGCCAATTTTTTCAAAAAAATTTCAAAATTTTAAAAATTTTAGAATTTTTTAGGTAAGTTTCTTGATTATTTCAAAAAAAAAATTGTGTTGTCCTGTATGAATAAATTTTTTGATTGTTATTCTTCTTTTTTATGCTTTATTTTAAATTTTAAATTTTCAAGTGGGGGGGGGGGGGGGTCTTGACCCGTGTTACGTAATTATGAAGGGGGGTTTGAGTCTGCGTTACGGTTGCGTTACAAGGGGGGGAGGGGGGGTCAAAAAGTGGCCTATTTTGCGTTACGTAATATTTGGACGGCCCCCAAGGAAAATAATTGCAATGGGTTGGATCCTGGAAAGCAAATAAATTTTCTTGTCGAATCAATTTCTCTTATCTGAAAATTTATTCAAAATGTTAATCTTGTTCAAGACATTTTTTTTCACCAAGTTTTGTAGATTTATATTTTGCCGAAAAAAATTATTTCCTTATAAAAAACTTTTATTTGATAAAGTAATTTAGATCTTAAATTAAATTAAATGACCAAAATTTTAAATTAAAAAAATTTTGATCTCAAAAAGGTTTTCATAAAATCCCCCTCTTCCCTCCCTCCCTTCAACTCTCTAGATTCAGAAAAGAAATCAAGTTCGACCTCTGCAAACTTTATTCTTAATTATTTTTATAAATCTCATAATTTTGTCTTACATTGAATCGTTTTCCTAATTTTTTAATCTTAAAAGGAAAAAAATGTGTGCTTTTTACGTTTTCAAGCACAAAAATTTAATGAAATGACAAATTTTTTTCTCAGATAATTTTTTAATTTTTTTTTTTAAATTTATAAAATGTTTTTAAACTTTTTTATGACTAAGAATGTTTTTAGAATTTTTTTGTTTTTTATAAAAAACGAAATAACATTTTGTTTGAGCTTTGTTTGAATAATTTAGCTTTTTTTTACTTAAGCTCAATTTGATTTTGCTTTAAAAGCTTATTTTTGTAATTTTTTAAAAAAGGCAATGGTGTAGTCACCCTCTTGTTGGGATATTGGGAAATTTTTATCGTCTTAAATGATAAATGCTCTTTAAAGTCTAATTAGAATCTTATTTCAACTTATAGTATAAAAATTTCGTCTTCTTGAGAAAGTCATAAGAAATAATTTAAGTTTTTTTTTCATGCTCTTTTTAGCTTTTGATTAATTTTTAAAACTTACAAGAAGTAATTTTTACTTTTGGCTGAAAAGAACAGACTGGAGCTAACTTCTTGGTCTTTTTATTACGTTTTTCCATCTGAATAATCCTAAAGGAGCAATGCACAGGTTTCGGGTTATTCCTGAAAATTTTGTTGTCTTGATGGTGAATCTTGGCAGTTTTTCCTATTTCCGACTTTCAATTTTTTAAAAAATTAAGAATTTTAATAAAAATTTTTTCGTCAAATTTTTTAAAATTAAAGAGCATTTATCGCTTTCAACAGCACTTTTGTTTTTTATGAGGGTACTAACTTTTAGCATCATCATGCTATTCAAATAAGATATATTTATGAGTTCTCTTACTGTAAATTGAAAGATTTTTTAGTTTTAATCTTCGGTGCTTTTCCAGAGATGGAACTTCGTTTTTATTTTTAATGATAGTTTATTTTTTAACTAAACCGTTAGAGGTTACTATTTTTAAGCCATGAGATAATATTTTTTTAGCTAGAAAATTTTATTCGCTTTGTTTTGGCAGTCATAATACTTTTTTGAATTTTCTTTCCAAAAATTTTTTCAGAACTTTTTCCTGCTTATGATATTTTCTAGATTTTTTTCCCTGAAAATTCCTTTGACTTTTTTTACTTCATTTTAAGAATTATTTGAGCAAGTATTTTCCTTTGAAAAATCGGTTTGACAAAAAGAAATTATTGACAGATTTGTTCGACAGGATAAAATTATTGACAGATTTGTTCGACAAGAAAAAATTATCTCTTGACATAAAAAAGTTCTGAAAAAGAGGGGAAATTAAAAGGGCTTTGTCTGTAATTGTAAAGAAATTCGCCTATAAAAAACTAAAAAAATTAAATTTGGCCATATTTGTCTTATTATTAAAGTCTCTGGAAAAGTACTTTTATTTTCGTTAAAAAATGTTTCAGGAAGGGATCGAGTTCAATCACAGCTTTTGTTTTGGCAAATGCCTTCTAATTACTGATAAACTTTATTAGCTAGCAATATTTTGCAAATAGTTTTTATTCTTGATTTCTTTGAATTTATTTCATGCCACACATATTTTACTTTCAATAGAAAAAAATTCTTGCCTTTTCAATTTTGATAATCAAACTGAATTAACTGAGTTGTTTTAAAAAAAAGTTAGTACCTTCAAGTATATGATTTTTTATTTATTATTTAATTTGCTCGTCACACAATTTGTATGAATGTCATTCATACTTCCGTCGTTCATCATTTTAGGAAGATCTGGAATAAAAATCGAAAAATCCCCCAAAGAAAACTCTAAGCATGCCTAGTAAAAATGAAAATTTTTGATTTTGGCTCAAAAAAAACAAGAAATCTGATAGTATGTTTCCTTTTTTTTTTGTTTTGCCTATTTGACGAAATTCTTAAAATTTTAAAAATTAACTGGAGGAAGGGGGGTTCTTTTAGACCCAAGTACTTAGCTCTTACCTTAATTGTAGAAATTTGTAGTTGCGCTTACCTCTACAATTTTTTTTAATGGTTCACACCCTTTACAGTTCCAATTTCTGCCCATTGCGAACCTATTTTATAAATAAAAAGAGTCATTTTTCACGTACTTACTTACCTGGTTTTCTTGCACTTTCTCATTGTTCCAATTCTTACCTTGTTGATGTGGATAATCAAACTTAATTACTTGTTATTTAAGAAAAAGATAGAACCTTTAAGTAAATGACTTTATTTTCAACATTTAATTTGCTCATATTGCTCGTCAATGAGTTTAGATGAATGGCATTCATATTTCCATCGTTCATCATTTTCAATTTTTGGAATTTTTTGGCTTTTTTTGTCATTTGTTTTTATATCAAAAAACCCTTTTTACCAGTTTCGCTGCAATTTAAGAGTTCTGTCAGACTTGTATTAAAAATCAGAAAATCCCCGAAAGACGCTTTAGCAAGCCTATTTTTAGCCTTTTTTTAAAAAAAGAAATGAATGTTTTTTAAAAAGATATGATTTTTTAGTTTTGACACAAAAAATTTACAAAGTTGCTAGATAGTATCTTTAATTTTTTAGCCAATGTTCGATGAAATTTTAAAAACTGTGCCCATTTTTTCGCGTTTCCTCATTTTTTTTTTGCAACTGTAGAACACATTCCACAAGGTTTTGTTTTAAGTCTAAAAAATTCCAAAAATGTTTGTGAATATGCTCAATTGATACCTTTTCTTTTTTTTTTTTTGAAATCGTTTGTTATGTATTTTTGATTTTGATTGCAAAAATTGTGTATAACTTTTTTGTACAGCATTAAGCCGGAATATTTAAAGAAACACAGGCGTATCCACTTCTTTCAGACCAGGGAGAAATAATTTCCCCTTTCATAATATTTAAGAATAATTTTTCCAAACAAAAAAATTCAAAAATTATTTTACTACTTCCTCCGTTTTTTCTACCCTTTTTTTTGTAGGAAAGTAAATTTCAAAATAATTTAGCTTCTAAGAAAATGCAACTGATATAGTGGACATCTAAAAACTCATATTCAAGCAGAATATTTCAAAACGCCTAATTGGGCATTCTGAACATTTAAAAAATTTAATTATTTTTTTCTTTTGTTCTTGACTAGAAGCTGCTTTATGATCCCTCCTTTGTAGATCCCAAAATCTTACTGGTGGATACGCCCATGTAAATAAAAAATCACCTTTGCCTCTTTCATTTTAATAGAAATTCAAATAACTATTGCAGTGGCAATATTTAAATATTCCGGCTTTAAAATTGTAATTTTTAAAAAATCTGAACTTTTTCTTTTACAACGTTCATCAAGTTCAGATTGATTTGTATTTTTTTAACCAAAGATTTGCCTTTAAGGGGATTTTTTAGCGGTGCAAGTAACTTAAAATAAATCTTTGAAAATCCAAGAGAATAGACTACTTGCACCGTTTAAAAAATCCTCATTAATTAAAGGCAAATCAGTTAAAAAAATCAAATTAATCTGAACTTGATGAAACGTAAAAGAAAAGTTCAGATTAAAGGGGAAAAAAAGGAATAAAATAAAATAGAACTTGTAAAAAACTTTATTAAATAAAATAAAATATATTATATACAACACATTACTGTCTATCATTTTTTTCAAGGCGACGAGTGATACACCCCCCTCCAGAAGCGGGCACCTCCCCCTTTTCCCTGTACCCCTTTCCCCATCTCCCATTCCCATATAGGGAACAAGAGACGAGTCAGGGGCAGGGAAGGTGCCCGCACGCGACCGCGAGTTATGTTTTATTAGACAGCACAAGTCGAATTGGCAACTTGCAGACATCGAAAGATGACTTAGAAAACTACCAAAGTCTTTCTGTAAAGTACCAGGCTAAAATCCCTTAAAAGGAATTTTTTTTCGCAAGTTACTTTACAGGCATTGGTAGTTTTCCAAGTCATCTTTTTTTTCGATGTCGCAAGTTGCCAATCTCCTTGTGCTACCTGTTAGCAAGTTTAAAGGATGAGCCGTAATTATTTGAAAATATATTCAACTTTCATTAAATTTTTTTTTATCTCCTTAATGATTTTTAATTTTTTTTTTGTACGGCTCATCCTTTTTTAATACAAGGAGAGAGTTAAATTTATTTTCCTCTTAGTAAAAATTTCAAAGATAAAATTTTTACTCTCTCCTTGCATTTCCTATCTCCCGAAGGATTTATTATTTTCAAGAATGCAGCCATAATATTTTTTTAAAATTATATTTTTTTTAAAAGATATTTATTTCTTTGAAGTTTTTTTTTCAAATTAATTTTTTTTTATTTTTTTATAAAATTGCATGGCTGCATTCTTATAAAAAGCAGGGAAAAAGGTAAGTTCGCTCTACTGTATTTTTTAAATATTATTATTAAAAGTATTTTTTAAAAGCTGCTTAATAAATCTCTTATTATTTCAATTTTTTTTTCCGAAGTCTTTTTCCCTGCTTTTTTACCTCCGCCCCCACGTCTCATCCAAGAGTGGGGCCGTCTTGGACTCATTGACCTCCGCCCCCCGTCTCATCCAGAAGGAGTGGGGCACTTCTGGAATCGCAGACCTCTCCGCCCCCCGTCTCATCCAGGAGTGGGGCACTCCTGGAATCGCAGACCTCTCCGCCTCGCAACCAAACCCACAAGTAGAGGCACCCCATGGGCTCTGGCGTGCTCTTGCCTCAAAATACTACACCGGGTGCGAGGCAACTCCCTTCCCCGGTGAGGGGGCCTAGCGTCCAACAAGCCTGGATGAGTGCTCTTATTACCCTAGCTGTTCTTTGTAATTTTACCACCGAGTTATTGGCTACTACTATAACTGATCCTTAATTCAGATTTAGCTCTATTCTAATCCTTAATTTCGAAAAATAATGCCACCAATGAAATCTTTATATCAACCAAACCTTCCTGAAACCATCTTACAGAAAAAAAATCAACAAATATATGTATAGAAGAAACTAAAAATTTGTGTTTTCAATTTCGACATCCTTTAAAAGACACATAAAAAAAGATCCCCTTACTCCTGAGCTGAATATTCCTGGCAAGAACAATATGAGAAAATGGTAAGACAAGCTAAACTTGCAAAATATTTACAAAGACAAAGAAAAGGAAATGAAATTTTGGCCTAAAAAATATTTAACGCAAAAAAGGAAGAAAAATTGCATCATTCGCTTCGCACTACTGAATATATAAAAAAATGCCCAAAGCCATAATTTTTCGCTGTGCATGATTATATTAAGTCGAAAATGACCCAGCAAAGCATAAGGAAAATTTTTTTTTAGAGGATTAGAGCAATATATGAAATTATTAAGAATCTCTTACAGCTCGTGAATTTTAAAAATGTATCATTTTGCAGCCTCATAAATCCATTTGCAGAAAATCTTAAAAATAATGCCCAGAATGAGAAATATCTCTTTCACCTAACGAATATTTACAGCCCAAACCAGAAACAGAAAAAAAATCAGATCCTGTCTTTCCACCAAGAAGTGATGAGAAATGTTAAGCTCACAGAATATTTACCAAAAAAACAAAAAAAAAAAAAAAATGGCAACTGAAAAAATATTTAGCACAATTAAAAAATAAGGAGAAAATTTAATCTATTACAGCTCAGTTGCGAATTTCTAAGATATATCATTTTCCAGCCTCATAAAATCCATCTGCACAAAATACCTCTTTCACCTAAGTGAAAAAACAGAAACAGAAAAAAAAAATAAGATCTCGTTATTCCTAAGCTGAATATTCCCAAGAATTATTTTAACCTCACAGAGCATTTACCAAAAAAGAAAAAATGACACCTTAAAAAATATGTACTGCACAAATAAAAGGTAAGGAAAAAATTTAAAAGCTCACACTCATTTAGCTCTTAAGTCATAACGCTGAAATAACTCTTTCACTTAAAATATTTAAAAGACTAACAAGAACTACAAAAAAGTAAGAAGACATTATTCCTAAGCTGAATATTTCCAAAGCATTGAATTTGAAGAACCATACAAGAAATTTGAAGCCTACAAAACATTTACAAAAAAATAAATACCGCCTAAAAAATATTTAGCACAATAGGCCTGTGAGAAATTTAGCCAATCCCCCAATGGTAAAATAAGAGAGCTTTATAGGTTTCAGAGCACTAGCCTAGTCGAAGTGTTCAGTAAACGGACAATGCTTAATACCATTTACCAATATATTCATAATGATGAACAATGTAAATATAATCGTAAATAGTAGAGCATTGTCCATTTACTGATCACTTTGACTAGGGACACCCAGGAGGTAACCGTTCACATAGTCATACGTCCCGGCCAAACGGGCAACCTATGCTTGCGGCCCTCCCATGACAAGACGAACTAACCAGGACCCGTACGGCTAAGCCGTGGCAAACCACCACCCTTCCCCCCACCCACCTACCCGCCCAATTAAAGGTCTGGGTGGACCTATCGTTTGCACTTGTAACAAGATAATAGCTATAGTAGCCATCAGTCGCACAAAGTGCCCAATCCCCATTCCCCAAGACTTTTGGCACTTGTGACAAGATAATGGCTATAGTAGCCAATATCATTCGCACAAAGTGCCTAATCCCCATACCCCAAGACTTTTCGCACTTGTGACAAGATAATGGCTATAATAGCCAATATCAGTCGCACAAAGTGCCTAATTTATATATATATATTTACATAATAAAATAAACTTAGCACTATCCAAATCCAAGAATACGTTCCTCTTCTGTTTTTTCTTCTATGTCATTTTCTTTTTACTTGGAGAAATCTGATGGAAGAAAAAAGGAGAGCTGATGAAGAATATGTTGCAACTGAGCCTATTGGAATGACGATCCTCTACCTGAAAAAACAAAAAAAAATTAAGATTAATTGCTCCAACCAGAAATATTTGATATTTTGTCTCAAAAAAAAAAAAAAAAGATGGTAAGCAGAATTTTTGGCACAAAAAACATGAACAAAAATTTCTCAACCAATACAGTAAAAAAATGAAAATAGTTTCTAAAGGTTTCTAAAAACTATAAAAAAAAAATCTGATGCAATTAGTGTGCAAACCACACAGAAAATTAAAGAAAACGCTTTTTAAATATATCGATATTAATCCTTACCTTAATATTAATCCATAAGCATAAGTCGTCCTCTGTAAATACTCTTCAGCAGATCATCATGACAGTGTCTAGTAGTGAGAAATCAGCAACGCACAAAACCAACCTGGAATTAAAAACAAAAAAAAAATTAAAACACTTGCAAAAAATGCATCAATGCTTTAAAAAAAAAAGAGCTTTCAATCAAAAGTCAAAACATTTTGTGAGTGGAGAACCATTTTTGATTATACTTTTAATTCCTTTTCCTGGATCCACTAAGGCAAAACGCTGATAAAAAAAATCATCATTTTCATGGCTCTTCATATAAAATTACCTAATGCCAAAAATCACTAAATAGAAAAAAATTCTAAAGATTTAAATTTTTTTTTGGAATATTTTAAACCCCCTCAGCAAATTTAAAACCTCAGTCCACGATTATAAAAAAAAAAAAAGATATTATCAACGCATTTTATACCTTCATCGTTAAATAAAAAGCTAACCTTAAAATTCGACTAGAAAAAAAATAACATCTCAATCCAAATAAACTACCGATTTCAGGTAAAAAAACATTTTACTTAAAATAAGCATTATGACCTTTGCACTGTTCTCATTACACTTACTTACTTTCAAGAAGTAAAATATTTTATCCAAAACAAGGCAAAAAAAATTCACGAAGAGATCCGATCCGCGTTTGTCTTTTACTCAAGATGGCGGTGAATGACTTAAGAAACTGACGCTGCGACGACAGCGCCATTTTTATTAAACAACTCATTTAACGAAAGTCACTTCGCTTTTTTAATAAAATTGTCTCGGCTAGTCTAGTTCAGTCTCCTAATTTTAATAATAAAAAACTATTATGATTCCTCAATAATTATTAAAATGATTTTAAAATGCTCTAAGTCCTGTTACGTTTGATTATAAATAAAAAAACAAACACAATTCCCTGAATTTTAACAAGTACACAAAGGCAATAACTTATAATGGGTTTTTTGGCTTAAATGGAGCCTATAATTGGTTTTAAGAGCTTGGCATTGGCGTCTAACGGCTTGGCTGAAGGTTTTAAAGCTTCTAAAATGCTTGGCTGGAGTCATAAATGGTTCTCAAGAGCATGACTAGGGCCTGGAATCGGTTTAAGGAGGTTGAGAATGGTTCCTGGTGGCTTAAGAGGACTTATCTGGGACTGAAGCTGCAAAAGAAGCTTGGCAAAAGTCTGTAATGGCTTATTTGGGACCTGCACTGATTTTAGGGAGCTTCGCCGTGGCCTCTTAGAGCTCAAGAGAGGATTAACTTGAGTTTTAAATGGCTTTAAATGGTTTACTAGGGCCTTAAGTGGCTTAAGAGTGCTTGACCATGGCCTCTAACGACTTAAAAGAGCTCAATCGGCCCCTATATGGGTTTTTTAAAGCTTTAATTGAGCCTAAATTAGTTTTAGGAGCTTGGAACTGGCCTCTAACGGCTTAAGAGGGCTTAGCTGAGGCTCCAGGAAACTTGGCCGGAGTCATTAATGGTTCTCAAGAGATTGGCTAGGGCCTTAAATTGGTTTAAGAAGCGTGAGAATGGCCTCTGGTGGCTTAAGAGAACTCCTAAAGTGTTAACAACCTTCAAAGGGCCCTTTTATGGCTTTAAAGGGCTTGACCGAAGTCCCTAACGGCTCAAGAAAGCTTATTTGAGACCTTGACTGATTTTAGGGAGCTTGGCTAAGACCTAAAATGGCTTCAAAGAGTTTGGCTGAACCTTTTAAAGCTGTCAAAGTTTTCCCTCAAGCTTTAAGAACCTTAGCTGTGGCCTCGAATGAGTTTAAAAGGCTCGACCGAGACCTTGGGGTCTGGACAGAAGAGAATCGGATTTTTTTGGGGAGGAAGAAAAAATTCAGGAAAACAGAAAAGCTTGTCGCGGAAAAAAATACATTTCTTTCTGCATCTATGGATCTTAACTTTTCTTAGTTATTTTCTATCAGGAAAATATTAACTTTTAAGATATTAAATAAATGATGTAAAATTTTTTCCTATTGTGGAAAGGTGAGAAACAAGTGGAAGCTTGTGATATATTCATTTTCACAAGTAATGATCAAGAGTTAATACCCTAAACAAAATGTATTGCTTATTATTGCTCGGGTATTTACTCTTGATCTTCACTTGGTCATCCAACAGAATTTTAATATTTATTGTCAGATCTTGTGGAGTATTCGACTTGAATCGTATCAAATTGTTAACGAGATGGGGAAAAAAAACTTTAAAAGAATTTACCAAAAAATCAAAGCTGATAATTACGGGAGAGTTTCGTGTAAAATTTCGTATTTCAGCGATAGATTTGATCCGAACAAAAATTACGGAGGTGTGATTATTTATGGCTACGACGGTTGTACCCAATGGAGGCATCACAGTGGAAAGGCAAAAGATTTTAACGGAAGAAGTTTTTACATTGTCATCAAAGATACGGAAGGGATGAGGCCTGCTCCTAGGGATGGTTTGGTAAGAACTTTTGCTTAATTAGCTATTAACCTTCTTTTCTCTCCCAGAATTTTTTTTTTTTTTGATTTGCCCTTGAGAAGATTTTTTTTATTTTCGCAAATCTAATTTTTAATTTATAGGTTCATGGTGAAACGATGCAAGACATTCTCGGAATTCCGACAAGCGAACAGCAAAAGTATTTGAGGGGCGGTTTTGCTTTTCTTAATGGCAGGTTAAAGTTTAATTCTCTGTGGTGTAATGCTACACGGCAAAAAGGCTTGGAAGGCTTCGAGGAAGAGAGTGATGGCGACAAAGAGCTAAGTTCAGAGGAAAGAGTTTTGGTGGAGTATTGTTGGCAAAATTACCTGCAATATGGACCGAATGCTGTTTTTGACATTCCTAGTAATGTAGAAAGGGCAATCTTGGGTTGATTAAAAAAAATTATGGAAAAAAAATCTATAAAATAAATGAAAAATGATTGGCAGCTGTTTTTTTTTCTTTAGACTTTTACTTCCAGTTTTTTCCAACTTATAAGGATTTGTCGAAATGAAATAACTATCTGGCTGGATTTTATTTCTTGAAATTTTCTGGATTCGAGGAAATTTTTTGAAAACTTTTAATAGTCGAAAAAGTTTCTTCAGGGTTTATTCTTGTCGAGCAAGTTTCTTGTTTTTCACATTTTAATCTTGCCAAGCAAGTTTCTTATTCTTCAGTCGAACAAGTTTCTTCAGGATTTATTATTGTCGAACAAATTTCTTCAGGATTTATTATTGTCGAACAAGTTTCTTCAGGATTTATTATTGTCGAACAAGTTTCTTCAGGATTTATTATTGTCGAACAAGTTTCTTCAGGATTTATTATTGTCGAACAAGTTTCTTCAGGATTTATTATTGTCGAACAAGTTTCTTCAGGATTTATTATTGTCGAACAAGTTTCTTCAGGATTTATTATTGTCGACCTAATCCTTTCATAAATTTTTCTTCCTAAATCAATTTTTCCAAGGGAAAATATTCAACAAAAAATCCTGAAAAAACTCTAGAAGCAGAAAAAAAAAGTCTTGGAAAAATTTTTGGAATGAAAATATCTTGACAACCTAAAAAATGTTGAATAAATTTTTTCTTGGCAAGAAAATATTCCGCATAAAATTTTTGTTTCGTAAAAAAAATACTTTTAAGAGAAACAGAGACCAAGTTTGATCTCAGCAAATTTTCCAGAAATTTTAAACCTACCGAATGGCGGATATACAACCCTTCATACTTGACTGCTAACATTTTTTTTATAGGTTGGTAACACTTCATTTTCTGCTATGAGATTTCGGTTTACTTACTAATGGCGAGAAAGTGCATCGAATCTAATCACTGAAATGTGGTCAGAGCTATTTCATAGGTAAATAATCACAGTTTACTCCAATGCTGATTCGAGGCGCATATCAAAAGATAGTTAAAATATTTCTGTTAATGATCTTTTTTTTTTCCGGGATGTCGTAAGTATTTTGGAGTATATACATTGCATTTCCAACTTTCATATGAAATCAACACGTTTCAGATTTTTCAGTTCAAATGCTAAAATGTCAAGAACGAATAAAGATACTAACATCGATTACAATAAAAATTATGTAGATAAAAACATCATAGAATATGATTTTGTGCGAAATGGAAAAGAGAAATTCACATTCAAAGATTTTATCGATATACCAAAAAATAATGATGATTCTCATCAATTTGAAAAAGCAGTGTCTAGGGCTTTAAGTGAAAGTGAAAAAATATTTCAGTCCTATTACTGGGAGTGTCTACCAACTAAAAAAGACACAACTGGAGATCAATTTAAATTTGTAACTATAAAAGCACCTGAGTTGGCAAAAGCTAGTCAAGATATTGTCAGTTTCAAGGAGCATTTCAACAAGAACAGAACTAAACTAGTAACCAGTTTTCGAAACTTAGGCAAAGATGCAATTTTGGTAGCTCCTTTACCTAAAACAAATAAAGAGTTTACTCATTTGGCAAAATTTAATGAGAATGCTGATGGGAATACCAAAAGAATGCTTTGGGAGGAAGTAGCTGCAGAATTAGGTAATTTTCATCATAATTTGACTATTCTTAAACCTTATTTGTTGATTGTTCTATTTATAAATTAATTTAAGGTAAAGAATTGGAAGATCAAAAGCCAAGATGGTTGTCAACAAATGGCATGGGTGTTTCATATCTTCATGTTAGAATAGATATACGTCCAAAATATTATCAATATGAGGAATATAGAACTGCTCCAGTCTTAGGTACAACTACAGCTGAAACTTCAGCTCCAGCTTTTACAAGACGATCTCAAATTCAACGCATATTAGAGGGAAAATTGTAAATCCCTTATTTGATAAATATAAATGTCAACAGTAATTTCAGCCAGAATTTTTTAAAAAATTTCCAGATCCTAACCCTAGAAAATCAAAATACAAATATCTAATTTGAAAGTACGACTTACCATTAAAATCCTTTGTGATCTTCAACATTTTCAACGGTAGCTGGAGAAACTTCTTGAAGCAATTTGAGTCTATGAAGATCCAATACCTGAAATAAAAAATGAAAGCATTATTCATTTTCATCAAGATTACTTAATGTTGTAATATAAAAAAAGGGTAAGTAGAATTGCCAGAAAAAAAATTACTGAACCAAAAAAGATTTGAGCTTTTGTTGAATGTTTAGAAATTTGAAAAAACAATTAAAATAATTTCTGAAGAAAAACAAAATTTTTAGGAGAAACTTTGAAGCAGGGAAAAATTTTCAGAAGATTGGACACAATAAAATTTTGTTATCTCAGTGTTTTAAAAAAATACTCGAAACAGAAAAAAAAAATTAAATCAACTCGCCCTTAAATGAGAACTGGTCGCGTTCCAGATATAATTTTTGTTGATAAAAAATCCATTCTGTAGATTTAACTTGGCTAAAATCCTTGTTCATAATCAACATTGTTAGTGGTCACTAAAGAAGTCTAGTAAGGAGATGCTGGAGAAACTTAATGAAGCAATTTGAGTCCATGAAGATTGGATACCTGAAAATAAAGATGAAAACATTATTAATTTTATTCAAGATTATTTGATGTTGCATATAAAAATGGTGAGTAGAAAAAAAAATATTTATCAGTTTAAAATTTCTATGATGCTTATTTTTTCAAACTGACTTACACTATTGGTCATTCCATATTTATTATCTGAGAAATATCCTATACTGAAGACTAAAATCTTACATTTTTACTAAATTCTTGGAGTTGTGACATCTTGCCTACATTCAGTAATGTTGGTCCACAAAATCCAAATTTCACCAGTTCAGAGAGATTCAAACATTAAAAGTTCTATTGCGATTTTGATGGCCAGATTTTCCTTTAATTTTCATTGTTAAATAAAACACAGATTAAAGGATCCATAATATGAACCACAGTTCTTGTTTAAACTTATTTCCTGATAAATAAATCATTAAAACAATCCATCAAAACTATCTTTTTCAGACAATATTCATGATGGACGCCACCGTTATATTCGTCCGTTTTTTTTATAGCTTGATGTGACGTCACGCCGATCGGCATCTGTTTTTTTTAAGATAACGGAAAGTTCTTTCCCGATATTATATCAAAAACTGCATAAAAAATCCTTGTCACAATAGACCGTTCTTATTCACATTTTCCCTCGTTAAATAAAACACCAAAATAATCGCCAAGGACGCCAGGATAAATAACATTTAACGTCGACAAAAAAATGAAGCCATTTTGACTTATCATTTCGAAATACCGTTTAGCTTGGTTACAATTTGTCCACTTTTTGCATTATTATCTCTTGATTAACACAGGTCACTTTAGCCAATCATTAAAGTTTTATGTTCGAATTACTTAACAATCTATAAAAAACACTAATTACTTAGTTTTTTACACCATTTTAACGATAATAATTATGAAATAATGCATTCGTCCAGACCGACGCCATATGCTTCGCTTGCTGTACCACCCACCGCCTTCCTCCACAGTTAATTTTTAATCAATACGGTGGCGGTGCCGTCATTTCCGCCATCGTCTGCTTTAAAGAAAAATTTAAAAAACACAATAATTTTTTTTTAAATTTAATCATATTGAGGCACTGAGCTATATTTTTGGACAAATTAATTAATATATTATAAATAAGAAGGCCTGACTGCTAAATCGACATAAAGGATATGCCTTTATACACTGAGGAATGAGGTTCTCACGTAACGTCTCTCGCTCATTACCTTCATTAAATAAAAAAACAGATTTTTGAATTTGGAAAAAAATGGCAAAAAGTGTATTTGAATACGTTAAACAATTTGAAAATCATGAAAAATGTTTACCAAACTGTTGGATTGTCATACGAGTAGACGGTAAAGGTTTTCATAAATTCTCGGAAAAGCACAATTTTAAGAAACCGAATGATTCAAGATCATTAGGCCTAATGACATGTGCTGCTAAAGCTGTCATGAAAGAATTTTTGGATATTATTTTAAGCTATGGACAGAGTGATGAGTTTAGTTTTGTGTTTCGAAGAGAAACTGATTTATATAATAGACGAATAAGCAAACTGTTAAGTTGTGTGTGTAGTGCATTTACAGCTCATTATCAATTTAATTGGGGAAAATATTTTGAAAACCAGACATTGTTATATCCTCCTGTTTTTGATGGACGAGTAGTTTTATATCCAACTGATAATAATTTAAGGGATTATTTATCATGGAGACAAGCTGATGTTCATATTAATAATTTGTACAATACATGTTTTTGGAATTTAGTTTTGAAGTCAAATTTGAGTCATCAACAGGTGAGTGACAACTGAATATTAATTTTTTTTTTATCATGAACTTATCCAACTTTATTAATTTTAGGCAGAGGAAAGACTGAAAGGAACAGTATCAGCAGATAAAAATGAGCTACTTTTCTCAGAGTTTTCTATAAATTACAATAACGAACCCGAAGAATTTCGAAAAGGAACAACTTTAATTCGTGGTGCTAAAAAATCAGTTGAATCATTAAACGTTGATATAATAGGCAATAAATTTTGGGAAGATCATCCAGAATTATTAAACCCAAATTTAAAAAAAATTAAATCATGATACTAGGAAATTCAAAAAATGACAAGAATTATAATACACCGCAGCAATATTATAATATATTTAAATAACAGATTACTAACATTGTTTTTTTTATGTTACACAATAAAATCTATTCATAAAATAACTGAACCAAAATATACAATAAATACATGATGAGTTTACATTTTATATAATTATGATAATGATCCAAAAAAGGGAAGAAAAAAAATGATTATGGACACTTAAGGAATGTACATTTGGAAATTGTAAAATCGAAATGACTATGCCTCCACACTGTTCAACTTTACGTATTTTAATAAATAAATGAGTTGCCTTATACAAATTAAGTTTTTTTCTTCAATTTCCACTAATTTTTTTTGACTAAGCAAGATTCGACTGTTAAAAAAAAAAATTAAAAAGGGGGAGGTTATTGATATTGACACTGATAGGCGAAGAAGAGTAACTATACTTAAGTTTAACAAACTCTGTAAAGGATAATCACATCAAGGGCTTTGACAAGTTTTCTTTTTTTTTTCTCAGTGACTGAAATACTATTCTCAACTGTAATAACGGATTCGATTAAACTTAGTGCGAGAATCCTTTTCTTGAGGGTTTAAAATATGGGAATGTAGTTATCAATTTTCGCGCGATGTTTTTGAGCAACGCATTCCGATATCCATACTATGTTTCTGCATTCTTGTTCCTTGAGCTTTAGATATGAATAGAAAACACCGAAATGAAACTGTTGGAGAAATGCGTTTATGTTTAGGCGGACCTGGAATAGAATAAAAATCCTGTTATTTTTCAGGCAAAAAAATTTAAAAAAAAAAAGTTTTATGACATAAAAATTCTCAATCATTTTTGTTTAGAAAATTTTTTTGAGAAAAATGAATGAATTTGCAACTAAAATCAATGTGTGGTTATTCTGAAGGTCATTTCTAACTATTAAAATTACCTCATGCTCGAAGAATTTGTCTTCTAACGTTTTCTCTCCAGGGTTATTTCCGGCACCTTCAAACAAAGCACTGTATTCCTGCAAAAATAAAAATATTTCTCAGGTACTGACTACTTTACAGTAACCAAAAATTACAGTTCACAAACTTACAGCGTAATATTCAGCTACCGCCTTCACTTGCTCATAATCATCAGCTCGTGCCAGGGCAGCTAATCCATCCGGGTGAAGTTTCCCGCATCTCGGGTACAACTTCGCTCGATCATCCTTCGTCAATTCCGTCCCAAATGAATTAATCGTGATTATAATTGCACGTCGATCCGCCTCAAACTAAAAACAAAAAGAATTTTATCAAACCAGCCCAAAGCTCTTTAAATATTTTTAACCATAACAACTCACAGCAAGAATTTCACACATGGCATCAGCTGTAGTACCGCCCAATTCCTTGCAGAAATCATAAAATGCCTCCAAATATGCTTTGTACAACGTATTCCGAATGATTTCAATATTCATTTCATCTAAATCCTGTTCACTGATACAATCGACAAAAAATGGAGCTAACGGGGTGTCTACAAGGACAGCACTGTACAATTCAGCTGGTGTTGCTGCTACATGAATAGCCTCCATTTGTTCAAATGAACCAAGTGGATGACATTTAGGGATCAACTCTGAAATCGGCCTTTGATGGAGGGTACCAGTTATCAATAAAATGATATTGTCGATCATATAACTGTACCTACAAACAAAATCTCAATTAATATTTTCCATTCCTTATCACAATGTTTCAATTCAAATACTTACGTGATAAAATCTAAGAAGGTTGAAAGAGGTGCGACTGAATGATTCCTCATATGTTGAAATTCAATTACAAGTTTTTCCCTTAATTTATCATCAATAGTTGATACAGCCAATGGGCTTGGTTCATTAGCTAAGAAACTTCCATAATCTGTCCCTTGTAGATGAAGTTTCAAATCTAAAATGTATTAAAATTCTAAACATATGACACTCACATGACTTAAAATAGGGATGGTCTATACTGATTAAAATTAAAGTCTGTTTTGCTGAAAATTCTAGATAATCACATTCACACTGCCATAAATCAGTTAAATTGCTTGAATATTATTGGAAATATATAAAATTATCAATAAAAATTTCATAGCCTTAGGTTTGGGAGGAGAACCTCCATGAAACATACCTTCCAAGGTTTCACATTGAACAAGATTTAAATAATCTGATTGCTTTAATATTCCACATTTAAAACCTCGACAGAGTCCTTCTAGGTATCCCGCGTCGATGTTGAAAATGCAGCCTTTCATTTTTTATGGAATTTTCGAAACACCAAAACCAATAATTCCACAAAATTGATTGACCTATTCTGTTGTCATATGACAGGCAGAACGTGTTCGAAAAATCGAATATCGTGGAGTTAGAATCGATTTAACCTTGAATGCCGTGTTTCCGGTTTGAACACATGGCGTCACCATCGATCCCTTAGATCTTTGGTAACTTTTAAAAATTAATTTGGCACTCTTTCGTCGTTTAAAAAAGGACAGTTTTAAAAAAATAAAAAAAGGTCAATTTAACTAGCTAACTAGCTATTGTGCAAGGATTAGGATTTCGTTAAAAAAATTAAACTCAACTACGCAATTTTTTGCTTTTTTATTTAAAAATAACGTTTAACATTATGATTCTTTTCACTAATAAGCTATTGTATTACTCATTCTTCTTACCTGGAACGGTTCATATGTCACACTTTACGTTATTGCACTCATGTCAAATATTCCTACAAAACTTTTAGCTTTTTTAAGGTCGTAAGCAATTTTTCAATTCGTTTAGGAGCATGGATCCAATTACCATTTTCTCACAATTGACGGAAACTGAAGCCGTGTCATCGTTTTGCTTTACTGTGATCATACCAATGATTTTGATGATAGCGTTTTTCCGGCAAACCTAAAACCAACACAACAGATTATATTTTACGACTAATGCACGGATGATTGACATTCAAATTACAAATATATTTTCACTCACAGTAAAATATTAGGTTGAGATGATGGGATCGGACTGACATTGATGGATTCGTACACTTTTTGAGAGAGGCTTCTACCGTCAATTCTAAAACAAAAAAAATTATTCAGCGTTACCCAAAATTTTTGTAAATCGTATAATGTAGAGTCTGCAAATCATGTTTGATTGCCAAATCTTACTTTGGTAAAATTTTAACATCAGCTGTATGCTCGTTCATTCCTTTCAATTTACTCTACAAAAAAAATATTTCATATCATCATCCAATTCCAGTAATAAATCCAAACTAGTTTTTGATACAGGTTTATTTTCCTCCGCTTTCTCCTTTTTCTTTTTTTCTTCAATTCTTTTTTCTCCTCTACAACATCTGAATCTGAACTTTTTTCTTTTTCACTTGACGATTCCTCCTCACTCTCCTGAAATTTTTGCATATTTATGTTAATTAAAAACTAAACAAGAAACAATTCCAATATTAGCAATTTAGCATACCTTGCCTAATGAGCTTCCTCTTTTTTACATTATTAGCTTTGTTTTTGTACACAGTTTTCTTCTTTGCTTTTGAATCAATTTTTTCATTACTACTCGATTCATTTTCACTTGATTCTTCTTTGGATTCCTCCTCATCTTCATCTTCTGATTCTTCTTCATCTACTTCCTCTTCTGATTCAGAAGATTCTATAAAAGAAAAAAATTTCATCAGCACAAAAATCAAGATAGTTCATAATTGTGTAACTAAAGTTTAACACTTACCGTCTTCTGGTGAACTTTGTTCTGATTCTGAGTAAAATGATTTCTTCATTATTCTTTAGTTTTGGTTTTAACTGCTGTAGCCCATTCAACTGGTACTTCAACGTTCCGAACTGTTGGATCTGGAGCAACTTCAGGGAATAATGATAATTCATGATAGCCAACAGCTCGAGAGTCAGTATAAGGCGATAAGGATCCAAGCTGAAACTGTTCTCGATCTACAGAATAAGAAAGAGAAATTAAGTTCCTTCAAAGCTGCAATAAATTAAAAAAATACAGCAAAGCAGACAACTAAAGATATTAGTTCCACCAAAGTCCGTAAGCGCTTGGCACTCCGATCTGGATGGTTTTAGTTTGATAAATATTCGTTAGATAGCGTTAGTAACTGCATGATGCAATGCAACGATTAGTTCCAAACATTTCCGCAAGCGCTAGGCAATACGTAACTGTAGTTCATTAAATATTCGTTAGATGGCGCTAGCGTAAATTATAAAACTAACCTTTAACCAAAAACGGAGCCGGTTTCGATGCTAAAAATATTTTCTTCGCATACTTCTCCAATTTAGAATTTTCCATGGCAATTGGAAATATAAATTGTCTTAGAAATCTAGCTCTATCTCGAAGATTATAGTTTTGATCATATCTAGCCAAGCAGAAAACATATTGACACAATAACGCAGTCTGTGAGGGGTTCGTTAAATATAATTTTACTGCTAAATTCAATACTTGTTTCACCATGTCTTCCTAAAAAAAATAAAAAATTAGCTAGCTCAATTCAATTAATTTTTTTTTCATTTTGTGTGCTTAATTTTATTGTTAAAATGAAACTTATTTCGCTAATAAAGCTTTTTCATGATGCTTTCAATTATGATAAAATTTTTTCAGAGTCAAAAAATGTTCAGGATTGCTTACTAACAAAAAAAGCAATGATATTTTGAGTTAGAAATAACTCTGTTCTTCAAAATTTTGGATCAATACCATCCTTTTTTTAACTCCATGCTTAAAAAAAGTTTCTTCTTCCGTCAAATAGTCAGATATCACTTCTGCATCACATATATTTTCAAGTTAAAAAAGAACAGAAAGCTAAAGGCTTTAAAATTTTTCTATATGTCGCTTTTATGGTTTGTTTTGACAATATACTAAAAAAGCCTCATATTTATCAAGGAGCACCCTCAATTTTTTTAAATAAAATTTTTAAAATTCTTTATTTTTTAGATTACAAAGACCAGTCGCTCTAAAATTTATGGGCGGGCGGTGACAATTTATTAGAAACGTTTGCGTAGATTGGAATGGTTGTAGTCTTGACAACTATTGGACGTATTGACAGGATTTCATTGGTTGTTAAGGCGAAATTATATAAAACGCAAAATGCAAAATGCAATCCCCAACAATATTTTTAATTTTGCGAAATTCAAAGGGGAAAATACACATCTTTGGTACATTAGTTGTTAAACTTACGGAGAAAATCGCAAGAGAATTTTTCTTAATAAATGAGTCACTTCATGGAAAACTATAATTATCGTTAACTAAGTAGACTGTTACGAATTCCTTCAATCGTTCCCAATACTCATCGTACAATTCAACGTCGTTGTGACCGGCTCCCTGAAAAAAGAAACATAAATGGTTTAATATTTCCATGTCAAAAACAAAAAACAATAAAAGTTTGAATTTGCAAGTCTAAGCACGACATTATTAAAAAAAGGAAGATATTCTTCCGAAGCAATTTTAATGAAAATTATCGAGTCAAAAAAATTATCGAATTAATGCCTTTTTCAGTTTATCATTAGGGAACCAAGCTATTCCCAACAAGGCATCAGAAAAAAATTCTGGATGGGGCGAAGGGTGGGCTCAAGATCCCAAGATCGTCCAAGAAAAAACTTGGACGTACAAAATAAAGGACGATTAAACATTGGACTAACTGACCTCGCACCGATTTCCCATGGGACCAAGAGTCCACTACAACAATGCTGTTTAATTTTTTACATCCCGGAAAAAGGGGGAACCAAAGTGAAGCCAATTTTTTTCCAAGTAAGGCCATGGCTCACCTGCCGCCCCCTCCCCCCCGGGAGCGTTTCTGGCTATTCAGAAAAAAATCGCCCTAGAATTTTAATCTCCCTCCTAGATATTTTTCTGTGATATTATTACAGATTTACTTACTTCAATAAACAAAGGCTTAAAAATTCTTTGGCAACTTTTGTAAATATCCACGCCATGTGAAAAGTCAACAACGTTATCCTCGAACCCGTGAATGACAAGTACTGGCGACATCATTTTGGGTACTTTATCAATACTGAAAAAATAAAAAATAAACATTTTTGAACACTGTTACTACAAATGCAAAAGAAACTTAAAATTTTAAGGTTATTATACATTAATTTGTAAAAAACAAAGAATTTATATAAAGGAGACGTAATGAACTGTTTTGCATCAACACTATGCTATACAATTCACATTTATTCAGAAAATCTATGCTTTTTCCAACTCAAAAGACAAGTCAATTCAACTTAGTCTTAAAAATTTGACTGAAAATTATTGTGATACTTACGTTTTAAAAGCATCAAAAAACCAATTCCTTTTTGAATATGGAAAAACAACCTTCATGGCAGACTTAAACGGTGAATGCAAAATAACAGCACCAACTTCATATCTACTAGCAAGGTCAATTGTAGGCACACATCCAATACTTTGACCATATAAAATAATATTGTCTGGACTAATACCATAATTACTTTGTAATGCATACCATGCAGCATCTATATCTGCATACAAATTCTTTTCTGACGGTTTACCACTGCTGATGCCATATCCTGAGTAATCATAACTAAAGATGTTGCAATTCATCCTTGATCCTAATTCAATGTAAAAGCTGCTCATTCGGCCGAGGTCTGTAGCATTACCATGAGAAAATAATATTGTAAATCGCGCATTTACGTTACACCTTACGAATAAGCAGGCTACTGAGTTGCCTCTACCAGTCCGAGCATATGAACATTCTAAATTTTGTTCCTCTTTATCTGTATATTTCCATATGTCTTTTTCCGTGAAATTTATTATGTATTTCAATCCGGCTTGGCCTGGCTTGAAATTATAAGAAGGCTCAGGAGGATAAAAAGCTAGTTTTGCTGCAATGCTGGATGGCCATGGCGGACAACAGAATAAGAAGCCTAATTTACTTAAAGTTAACCCATTCATTATTAATTTTTTATTGACGTATTATTTAAATTATTTAGAGAAAATGCACTATATCGCACGTAAACAATATCGTGAGAATTACGTGAGAATTATGGAACACTAAAGGAACCTTAGAGAATAGAACCTAAAGAGCACAACAAAGCCACCGGCGTACCACAACAAAGCAGACCCAGCAGACGGCGTGGGTCCACTTTTTGAAAAAATAAATCTGGAGCTCCGAGGTAAAGGGAGACTAGTATCTTTTGTTTACATAAGGTAAACATCGAAACAAAAGCCAACTAAGAACCCTTTACCTCGGAGCTCCAGAAATATTTTTATATCGCTCAGTTGTATGAAGTCCACATTATGATGGCAGGAGAGCGGTCAATAATAATCGCAAAGTTGCGCGTCACTAATAATGAAAAATATTTGACCGGTTCTGTTCATTATGTGACATTTAAACTTTTTGAAACTGATGCATTATTCCCGATTCCCGTAAAAAATGAGGAGAAAATAAAGAGATGTGACAACAATCCTAAACTATGGTTTTGAGCATGTGGAAATGTAAGATTAAGAAAACGCGGTTTTTAATAAGACAGAGGTACACAAAACGTTCTTCTTCCCTTCTTATGTAATGAAAGGAAAGAGTGATCGGCAGTCCCGGTAGATGGCGTCAGGTGATCTCGTGTTAATGAGATGCGTGCGGGGATCGCTTTTACAACGAATGACCTGCCCTCTAGCGGTGAAACGGTCGAAGTAGTGATTCTTAGGAAATCTGAAAGAGGGAGTGGACACTCGGCTTTCACTTTTAAGACAGCCCGCCATGAAAAGTCGTTTGGCTTTTTTTTTTAACAAACAAACAACGTTATCTTAAAACAATTATTTAATTTCTTTACTTCAATCGTGTAAAAATTAATTGAAATTTCGGATTTTTAATGGCATTTAAAAAATGCAGCAGAAAGCGGACGGCTTGAGCAAAGAGCCGTCATTTTGTGGTGATTGCCGAATTTTGATTTGAAAAAATGTCGGCCATTTTAATTTTCGCATGAAATAATGAATTTTTGTTATCTCTTGTTTTTTTAATTATAAAATCTTAGGACCTTGAATGAAAATCTGTTAAAAGGAGAAACAATTAAAGAAATGCGTAGTTAAAACCTCATCGTTCATCTGTTGATCGCGCTTCAATTTTTCATGTTGAGTGAATATTTCGTTTCTCTTGGTGATCATATAATATCAAAGTCGTAAATTTTTTTAGCTTGACGTCCGTTCGAGAGTAAAAAAAAAAGTTTGATATAAACTACGAATTGTAACTTTTAATTTAGTCACAAATCAATAAGTTTGACAGGACAAGGGAACGGGGAATTCAATAGGGCTTCACATGTTTTCACTTTTTTCCACATTTTATGTATAAATCAGGTGAGATGATAAAAAATTATTAAGGATTGTAAATAAGGGAAGGAAAAAAAGTAAAAAAAGAAGAAAATGAAAGGTAAATTATTAAAAAAGAAGGGAGGCTAAGCTTTTTTTTTCTCTTCTCGCATTTTAAAGCTTGTGAATTACAATTCTGACTTATGACATTCAATTTCATTGGAAATTATTATTCCCATTTAAAAGAAGATTTTCCTTCCGCCTGTTTAATAACCTTATAGCTGCTGTTGTGTCACTGATAATGGAAGCGGAAGTTTAAATATAAAGTAAAAGAATTTTTAAACTTGGAAAACATGAAATAATGTCTTTTGCAAAATTCTAAGAATGACTATAAGTGGAAATAAATCCACATGTCACAAACGCGTGGGCTAAATTTTAAAACAATCAGATTCTTCTCACGAATGTTCACCCTGCTTATCATAAAAATAATATGTTTTGTTTATCTTAAAAGTAAAATGAATAAAAACTTTGTTGCAATGTATCAATATCTCTTTTTCTAATCTTTTAATTTGGCTGCAAAGTAATAATCAGAATTTCTTATCGATGTTTTGTTTATGTAATGGCGACATAAATGACTGTTTTAAGAATAGCTTTGTTTATTATTAGAGGGCCATTTTGATTTGGATGCTTCTCAAGCTGTCAATACGTTTGAATTAAAATTGATGATGCTACAACTTTAACACTTAAGATTTTTCAGGGGAGCTAAAATTACAAAAAGGAATAGGATCCAATTAAGGTCCATAAGAACTAAAGGGAGGGGAGGAGTGAAGTTTATGGAAATTACAGTCGCTCTGGATTGGACCTTAGTGACACTACTCTTCCATGCCTAAAAAACCGTGGCAGCATTTGTGAAAATCCTTAAAATTTTCACCAGCTTTAGTGTCGAAAGCCACTTAATTTCCACCCCCCGCTTCTAAAACCACACAAAAATTTTATTTGATTAGCATTTTAAAGTCGGTGAATCTTTTGGGATACTTCACAACACATTTTTGAAGTACATTAAACAGATATCAATAATCTCCCGCGACGATATGAGTCAAAGGGTTAAAAACCAAAAAAAAGGGGTTGAGATGAAAATGTGTTCGTTCAACCTTTGATAATATGCAAGAAGCATTCTGTTATTTAACATGATCAAATGTTTACAAGACTCTAACTCATCATTCGGTATTGTGGAAAGGGTTAAGGGAAAGGGGAGAACTTTTAGGCCTTAAATGAAAGTCATGATGGAATTTAGAGAAAATCAAGGGATTTTTTTTTAAAATGTTTATGATATCCGAAACCGTCTTAGATGTGAATACGTGATCGATACATAATATTCATTCAATGATTTTTTTATTGGAAAAAAAAATTGCAGACTTTTATATTTATTTCTTTGGTCCTAGCCTACATCTCTCCACTTTCATCAGATCGAATTTCGGCTCGTTGCTTTTAAAATTTTGACATTCGATCTAGGAGCGTGTTTCTTATTTCCTTCCAGACTAGACAAAATCTCTCGAATTACTTTGTTCTATTTCTTATATTTCAGATTGTTTTTTTTCGGACGTCAAGGTGAAATTTATCAAAGGATTGGTCGTCTTATGTTTGGCTTATGGAGGATGAAGGGAACGCGGTGGAAATGTGTTTTTTTCATTTATAAATGATATTCGTCTGGGATGGGGAGACGACGGAAGTGGGAAGAGTTACAATAAGTAAACAAAATCAGCAATGTACATGAGATCGGAGAGGATTGTCTGTTCATTTGATAAGGTAAGATAATCTGGCGGATGGCTGATGTATATTATTAAAGGATCAGGATTTTGTTACAGTTTTCTTATTTCGTCTGGTCGGTTTGTTGCTCTTTATGGAAATTCATATTTCTTTGTTGAAACATGAAGGTCCTAATTTCAGCTAGAACAATCATATTGCTGATGTCTAATCAGATTTAGCCGCTATAGTCAAAACTGTTGCGCCGCTAGTGGCCAAAGTTTGCGCCTGTCATCCCAATTTGCAGATAAAAGAGGAAGAGGAACCTAAGGAAAAGAAAAATCATGTTAAAAAGAGGAAAATTAATGATTGAAGATTGTAAGGAAGATTAAGAATCTGAGTATACCACAATATTGTTTTTTAATAAATTATTTTAAGTTCTGTCAAAGAAAAATTTTTCTCACAGGCGCCATTATATTTTTCCCCAAAAAATCTACTCCAATTATCAATCCATAGTACTAATTAAAATCGTCTGGCTCCGCCTATCTTACTTTAATTACAATATTATACGTCATACACTTTGATAACGTTCAAGTTTTATATTTCAAGCCAAAATGGCCGTTATCTTAATTAAAACGCAAAAGAAAAATATCATTTTAACTAAAACATAAAATCCTATTCCCAGTTATATGACTCTTTTTCAAAAACAGTAAATTGACTTTTTCGCCTAATGCCAGACATAAATCAAAAAAGCGAAACTAATAAATTATCGAAGTTTTAATTATAATCCTTTCCCGGGAATCTTTTCATTATAACCCGTAAAAAACTCCCCGTACCGTAAAATCTAAACTTTCTTACCCATAAGTGTAATACATAAATAGTTTCTAGAGTCCGGAGTAAGGGAGAGGGGGAGGAAAACTGGGAAAACTCTCTGGCACTCATCTTCGGAAAAGGGTCTTTAATAAGCTATAACTTATTTAGTCACTCATGTGCGACCCGAAGTCACTTTTG
Source organism: Liposcelis brunnea (assembly GCA_023512825.1). Taxonomy (NCBI): domain Eukaryota; kingdom Metazoa; phylum Arthropoda; class Insecta; order Psocodea; family Liposcelididae; genus Liposcelis; species Liposcelis brunnea. The sequence continues at coordinate 8,439,200 of CM042070.1, read as the reverse complement.
AATAATAAATCGCCTTTTAAATGAAGAGATCTTCGTTAGTCGCATTGAACGGGTTTTTAATGTTTCCGTTTATGATTTAAAAGAGCGGGAGATCGGAATGTATGGGAGGCTTGATGGTTTTTGAATTTAGGTGTTCTCCGATCGATTTAACCCTTCCGCTTCGCAATGTTCGTGGATAAGATCAGGGGTAAAATTCGGTTTAATTTATAAAAACCGCAAGCGCTATTGGGGAAAAGCGGTGAGGCACAATTAGAAGTCGATTGTTTCATTCCAATTGTCATCCGTTTCAATCTCGACCGGCGGGCGCTTTTTAGTTAACTTAGATTTGGGTTTTGATTATGTTAGGGAATGTGTGGATTTATTTTCAAATGGAAATTACTGACTTTGCTAACGCTTTTTTGTTGCTCAAAAATTTAGAGTTTGTATTTTTAAATTTAATTGAGGATTTTTAACTGGCAATCTAACGTCAAAACAAATATGAACTTGTTGAGTAGATTGCTTTCAAAGTAGTATTAGGTAAAATGGTATACATTAATCATTTGTCTCCCAAATCACACTATTGTTAAACAACTGGCAGTAAGAAATAAAGAAATTGATATTTTGAAACCACCATATCATTTACACGATGAAAAATTATCTTAAGGAGTATACTAAAAGGCTGTGTCCCAATCAACATATTACTACTGCTTGCTTTATAAGGTTCCAAACCTCTTTGGAGTCCTTCAATAATGAATTATTGAAGATTTTACTAAGCAAAACTTCCTTCGACACAAATAAAGTGAAATGGTTTACTTACACCAAAAAATTTTGCAGGCAGTCTTTTTCTCATCAAATCACGTCGAAATCTTAAGCACGCTGTTAGTTTACACTGCAGCTTTCCGCGTTGTTATGTTTAATAAATTAATTAAATCAAATGTCACCTGAAAAAAGTCATCAGAAATTCATGCATTACTTTATGCTTTCATCGGATTATTATATAACGCAAGCACCACTACGTACATTACCACTGTTTTCTAATTAATTATATTTCGAAGAAATGTTACAAAAAACTGTTAATGCATATGTAAACTAAAAACATCGTGATTGAAAAAAATCAATATTTGCAAATCCAGACGCCATACTGTTCTGACGTGGCACTAAAAAATTTTTGACAAAGGAACGAAGTAATGGCGGACGCAGTGAAATCCAGATTTTTTTTATCGAAATATTAATCCGAATCAATCATGGAATCAATTCATCCGGCACCTCATCATTCAACTACATTTTTAACTTGGCTACCTGGACATTCATTGCACATAATTAACAGATCGCTGCAATGGCTAATTAATTCGCCTGGACATAATTATTAATTACCTAACTCATCACACCAACGCCAACTCCTTTTTTTTGCAAGTAATTCGTTCATGTACGATCTCCACCACATTTTGAGGTAAGTACGCTTATTCAGATTATTCATAGGACTTTTTACTGGATCGTAATGATGAGTGTTTGTAGATAAAATGAACAAAATCTATCACAAATCGTAATATTGTTGGAAGCACTTGACAAACCAAAGTTCACTAATTTCGATTTTTTAGGATTGGAAATAAGCAATGATCAAACGGCACAATCGAAGATGCAATTTAGTTTTATACAGTTGTACCCTGCCATGCAAGCTTTGGTTCAGTAGTGATATGATCTACTTAACATTCATGTAAGACTACTGTATCTCTTTGGCCAAGGTTTGGATCTCCATGTGGCAAAAATATGGAAGCTACAAAGCTCTTGAATGCAGAATTCTGGTTTTCTGAATTATTATTCTTAGAAGTGGACGTCAGCTACTGTGCCAAGAGGATTAGATAAAATCTCAAAGAGGTGAGAGTTGCTTTTTTATTAAATTTTTTTTCTACCAGCTAAAAGCATCAATAATTCTAAATGCTTGTAAACTTAGACTCAGACAAATTTCTTCATACAATAATGATTTCAGGATAATTAAGAATATTTATTAAAGATTCATTTATTTCAGCTTTTATATGATAAACAATTAGGACTCAATAAATAATTTTTTGTGTAAATTGATTGAACACAACGTAGAAGAATGCTTTTGGTTGAAATGGGCTAATTTTTCTTTTGGGGCACTTTTGAGTCAGCTTTAATTGATTCCTAGTTATTCATTTAAGTTTTTTTCTGGGCTCCCATGCATAAAAAAGCAAAATCATCTTGTTCGACATTAAAATTCCCATTTTTCGTAAACAATTATTTACCAAATCAAAGAGGAGGGGACATTTTAATAATTAACAACATTGTTTATTATTTATGTTCTCTTCCCTTTCCATATTTACTGAATATTGAAAATGATGACCAATGAAAAAAAATTATCATTCTCTTTTTTTGTCATTATAAAATTTTCTACGTTTTGTTTTTTCTCCCACTATGCCAAGCAAGCTTTACTCCATAATTTAGTCCGCTCACGTGACTCTTCGAAAAAAAAAGCTAGTCCTTAAACAGATGAAAGGGAAGATTTCCAGTAAATGTCCAGCCATTTTAAATCTTTAATATGCTTTTTAGATAATAAAATATATGAAGAGAGAGAAAGAGAATTAAGCTCGGACATGAGCAAACACGAGTAGAGATAAGCTAATTAACTCGCCATTACACATGGCATAATGAATTCTATTCGGGATTTACATGTTTTAACGGCAATCATAAAACTGGAATGTTTCCAGTGAAATGAAAATGCTTTCCCCACTTCTCACCCCTTTTTCTTTTTTATTTCAATTTAACTTTAAAACTTAGGGATGTATTAATGTTTTTAAAAAAATTATTTCGGAGGATCTTGAACTGTCGAAAAGTATTTAAAAAGATTTTTATGATAATAATACATCCCGCGATTTGCTTGAAACCCTTTCCCCCGCCCAGGTTCATCGGGGCATGCTTGCGGAAACGCAAAAGAGAGGATTGCTAATTGTGAATAAATAATGAATTGAAACTCTCTGCTCGCTGGACTGGAATCTTATTACAATCCTTCTGTAAATAACTTTATTTGTACATCCAAAAAATCCAGCTCTATGCTCATTTTCATTTCCACCCGAAAATTTCAACAATTTTCAGTGATGGGGAGAAGTTGTGAGTAATGGCTTGGATTTAACCTAACCTATTGAATTTTCAAATCCCTCGAGAGAAGCCAGGAGGTTAGAGGAAAGGAATAAAAGGTCTCTCTTTTTTTTCTGACTGCGTGAATGTGACCTGGGCAAAGAATTTTTTATTAGGCTTTGAAGGTTTTTAAGGCTCCTTTACCAGTGACTGTACACAAGTTGGAAGATTTTTTATTTAGCGCAATAAAAAATGCAGTGACCATGTCAAGAGTTTAATTATACTGATAATCTATTTTCTTATGTCGGGGGTTAACACGTGGAGTTTTTTGCATCATTTTTAAACTTTTAATTATGTAATAGGAAATGCATTAGTCAGTGGCATGAGGATAAGAATAGATTAGCTAAAAAAAAATGAAGACAATAATTTTTATGGTCAAAAATTAATTCTAAATTTTATTTCTAAAGATTTTATCGTTTTCCCAAAAAATAAAGCTTACCTTTTTATTTAGTAGCGGCCAAATCCGACATCCATATTTGTTGCAGAGAAATTTTTTTATACTAAATGACGTACAAAGATCAAAATGTCATCTATAATTAATGAGAAATGGGTTACATTGTAGCTAAATGATTATTATTCTAATCGTTTATCAATCAACCAATGCAGTTTGATATTATTTTGACATTATGATGATTTAAATGATGCGGTGCATTAAGATAAGAGTTAGTGTTAAAAAATTCTTTGCTTTATGCGTCAGACTGCATCGTCAATGTTCATATGGGAACAGGAAGTAGGCTTAGATTATATTGATCAGAAAAATTTGTAATTACCTCCATGATTCTGGCTAGCTTTACAAGAAATTTCTTAAAAATCACTTCCACTCCAAAGGGAAATAATTTTTTGGAAAAATTTCTAGAATTTTTGCCGTTATAACTTACAAAGTTATAAAGAAAGTTTAAAGAAATATCTTTGGGGCTGATTTGTTTAAAACAAAGCTCTAATCGCATTTGATTTACAATTTTAATTTTTTATCCTTAATATAAATCATTTCATTGTATACAAAAAACAAAGAATATTGTCGACTTGGTCATTTAATTCTTTTTTTTTTTTTTTTTCATTCTTATTATTTGAGGCGAAGCTCAAGTTACATTCTTAAAAGCCTAAAATGAAAATCGAGAGCCTAAAATGTTGATGAACTCTTAAAAAAAATTCTTTTAAACAAAAAGAATTTCATTCTCAAATAAAAATAATTGCAATAGAGTTTATTACATACCAAATTTTTTTAAATGTTTAATATTTTTAATTGAAAAGGAAATATTTTGGGGGAAAGTTATAAATCATGAAAGGAAAAACTGGTGTGACACCCTTAGACTATAGCGAGTCAATAAAGCTTGCTGACGAAGTTAGCTGAGCTTGTGAGCGAAAAACTGCAAATCTCAGCACCTTTCTCTCAGCTTCAGCATCCCCTTTTGCTTCAATTTTCTTTTTCTGTTCTCTTTTCAACTGGGTTACCCGGGGCCGATTTACAAAATCAAATTTAGATTATGAAAATTTTGTGCAGTATAGTCCCGATTTTTTTTCCAAAGGAAAAAAAAATAATAATACACATAAGGAAAATTCCTTTTTGTGTTTTTTTTTCTTTCTAATCGAACACGCGCATCCGATCGATCGAATGGGAAATAAGACCCTTTATGCTTAAAAGTGCAATTATTGAAAGCTCAGCGATCGTAGTTGATTGTTTGACATTGAAAATTATTTGATATATTAAAAGAAATTAATTCCAGAGGAATTATAAGAGTTGTGGCGATCCTAGTTAAGAGTTTTTTTTTTTAAAAATAGAAAACCCCCTGATCATTTTACAAAGCTATTTAAATTTCTCATAAATATAATTTTAGGCCAAAGTGTCATGCGAATTGCATTTGTAAATGTGTTGATGTCAGCAGTTTTTGCGAAGTTTGATTAGTGCATTAACTCTGGAACCAAGGGTCACCTTGATGCACTAATGTCGTCTTATTTCAAACCAAACATGCCTGTTTTATTCGACGAGGTATGCGATCGTTTTCTTTTGAAAATTATCTTGTACTCTTACTGAGAATCAAATTTTAGAGAAACAGTTAGATAAAAGGATTTCGCCCTAAAGAAAATGGCCTAGTTTCATTTTCCTAAAATAAATATTCTTCATTTACGGTTTATTTTATATTTTTTTTCAGGAGACAAATGGAATCTAGAGATTTTAACAGACACTGGCCATAAGGGTTCTTCGGTTTAACCTTTCCGATTTTCTGCTGATGTCTCTGATGTCGATGTCTCTGATAATGAAGTCAAAAACGACAAAACGGATGCAGTGCCGTTACATGGAAAATATGGTATGGGAACCATAATTTGTGAAACGCTGCCATGATCTCGAATTTGCATCTGCCATGATCTCGAAGTGGACGTCGCCATGTTGCCCCATAAGCTTTCTATTAGACCATCATGAAGACTCCCAGATGTCATGGCAGATAACGATTCGTGAACATGGCAGTCCCGTGCTTAGCAGACGACTCGGCAAAGTGTTACTCCCCACTAGGCTCCCTAAGAGGCACGGATTGGCCCACCGCCCCTCAAACAAAAACACCCTTTTACTCTTGCCGTTTTCTTTTCACAAACAGAATTCCAACAAAGATGAATTGGGGTATTTTTACAAAAAAAATAAGACAATATTTTCAAAATCTCAGTTTTTAAATAAAAAACCATATAATTATTGAGTTTTGTAGCCATCTTAGAGCTCCGCTTCTGACATTTTGCCCGCGTCTAGAGAACCTGAAACTTTAAAAGGAGAGAGTCGCCAACTAAATTGCTGCTTTTTCATTGGCTGTGACCAAGCGTAAGTTAAGTACCGAGCATGACGTCACGACCAATCAACGGAAGTCAGTTAAAAACGATTTTGGTCACAGCCAATGAGAAGCCAGGATTTCGATATAGAGTTGGCGACTCTTTCCTTTCAGGCTTTTTACCCGCGCCCTCTGGAAGAGGAAAGGTCAGTCCGTTCTTGAAGACGAAGGCAGAGTTTCCCATTATCTGGAAACTTTAGGACCAGGGGAGTAGCAATAACATGAGAAGCATTACCCCTCTCAAAATATTTTTTCATTTAGTTTGTTATCTTATGCAGAATTATTTTCCTGCTTAAAGAGCTGAGGCCTCTTTAGCTCAGGTCCCTCAGCAACTTTGGGGGCTGAAGGGGTTGTTACTAAGCCACTGCATAGGACACAACTCACCCGTATTAAGTAGATCTCGTAGAGTAATCCCATTTAGAAAAGATTAGGAATTTAAAAAAATTAAAATGATGACTTTAAGTTTCGGAACATTTTTAAAAAAACGGTCGTGGTAAGAGTTTTGGCTAATTTGTTTTATTACTACAGCAACTGCATGCAGCTCCTCTTAAATATTTTTAGCCACTTCGCACTCACTTAAAAAAAATTTCTTGGCCTTGCTCTCTTTTGTAAAATATAAATCCTCACCAGAATTAAATTTTCATCCCATTCATCTTTACACTTTCCAATCCACAGGTTTTCCATCAGACTTTTCCGGTTTACGACTCGTTTGGCTACGTCGATGAATATTTATTTTTATATACTTTCTCCTCCCTAAACTCCACCACACATCTTTTAACTACGATCTTCTATACGCCATATTTTTTAGCCATAATAATAAATATCGCCATCGATAAACGAGGTCAGGTATCAATGGACTCTTTAATTAATATACGCATATAATCACGTCAAGCCTATCTAATTAATAATACGAAACATCAACCTGATTATAATTTCACCACTGGACACTTGCAAGCCGCGTTTGTTAATTTATTTATTTTCCCAAGAGAATATTTAACATCTTCTGACCGATATTAAATCTCTGCGGTGACTAAATCATCCTTTTATCTTAAATGCTGATTTTGCTGCTGTATGTGCAATGGAAAAAATATGAAAAGCATATTAAAAAAAATTTTGTATGTACATGCAAATGATGAGCAAGGAATGTTTAGATTTTTGCCAGAAAATGATTTTTAGACTTGAGAAATTTGTCAGCAGCTTATTTATGTAATTCGTTGCGCAATTTATTTTTGTGTGTTTTTTTTTACTTGCGTTTGTTTGGGTTCTTGATAAATTATGGAGAGATTAATTGATTTTTTTTTCTGTTGTGCAAGGTCGATCGATGGAAGGCCGGAAAAGCGATGATCAGCCAATATTAATGCGGATGGATTCAGATTCCGAGATTCATTTCTGGGGATACTTAATGGCGGCGCTGGCATGCATATGCTTCTTTGCTGGCGGAGTGCAAGAGTCTTTTTTTGTCAAATAAATCTGATGTGATGGGACATCAACAATGTGCAGAGCTGAGTGGTTAAGTTCGCCGCTGCGTTTTCCGGTTCCACTGGTTTAGAGAGATACATTTGGAAGCATTCTAATGTTTCTCGTTTCAAAACATCCACTTAGATTTGGTGGAAAAATATGGTAAGTTTAAATTCAAAGTGATAAGTCTTTATTGTCAAAGGGTGGAAAATATGTTGTTCAACATGAAATATTTCTTAGCAATCGTAACTGATCGGCATTCGTGAATGTCGCTACAAAGCTCTCTTATCCTTTAACTTTCTAGCTTTACTTATCTTTGTTTTCTATTAATTTACAAAAAACCTCTCTTTAGTTGATATTTCGTGTCATTGAGACTTAATTTCAATAATTTTTTCGAGCTGCGCAAAGTTTTTAAAGATTGAATGAAAAAATTTATGTTTGATCAGCAAGATTTTAATCAAATCTTGGATTTTCTTATGTTCTGTGCTTAAAATCAATTCGAATCATTGAGTACAAAAAGGGACCATGGTCCATAAGATAAACAATTGAGAATGATGATTTTTGCAATCATCAATCCTTATCATTATTTATTATTCAAGTTTTTCAGGCTCCAACTAGTTTTTTTTTTTTTAATTTAACAATGAAATTGTTGACAATACCCCCAAAGCCTTCTCGGCTTGACTGGGGGGGAAATGATATTGAAAAACCTTTTAGATTTGACCAATTCTTAGCTGAATTCTAGAGAGCCGAGTTGGCTTTTGTTTGGTCGATTTCCTATTTCTTTTCTTGAGCAATGAAGGTTAAGGTCAATTTATATTATTTTTACGGAGAGGAAACCTCGGGCTAGTAGAAGTTGGCCACTCTCAAATTAATAAAATCTCAGGCCCAAAGAGAGAAGGAGAAAGTCGCCAACTAAATTGCAGCTTTGCAGTCGTTGGGAACGATTTTGGTCACAGCCAGTGAGAAGGCAGGATTTTGATATACAAAGCTGGCGACTCTTTCAGGCTCTTTGAGACCTGGAACTCAAGAGCGTGTCAGGCCTATCAAGCGTGGGCTTAAAATTAAAAATTTTATGTAAGATTTAAGCTTTGATTTTTTATTGGCGGCTCGTAAAAAAAGTAACTCCACTTAAGCTCCACTTAAGCACTCTCTCTGACTGGAATTATGGCTCTTATTTTTCCGCACTAAAATATTTTGGGAATTTTAATAATTTTCAGCATTGGGCTTGCTCTGTAATAAGAAACTTACATAAATTTAAAAATTTTACATTTATTATCAATATTAATTCTTCAAAGATTTCATCGAATAAGAAATTTGAGGCTACGAAAAATTTCTCACCAAAAACAAACTGTAATTATGACGTCACAACTCTGTCAGACAGAACAGAGTGCCTGAAAGGAAAGAGTCGCCAACTCTGTGTATTAAAATCCTGGCTTATTATTGCCTGCGACCAAAATTATTTTCAACTGACTTCCGTTGATTGGTGGCGACGTCATACGTTTTCTTTTGTTCTATACTTAACTTACGTTTGGTCACAGCCAATCAAAAAGCAACAATATAGTTGGCGACTTTCCTAAGAGGTTTTTTACTGTCACAATCTTTGTTTTTAGTGGTCGAATTTTGGGCCAAAAAAAATCAGCCAATGCAATTAAAGAGTTGTATTGGGCTATGACGTCATTAGCCCTTTACATGGCGTATGGTTGTTTTTTGGCGGGATTTGTAGAATTTGAATTTATGTAAAATCGAATTTTTCGTTGAATTTAATTTGTTAACTTTTCTGAAATTTTTTCAGGCGCCTGAAAGATGACATCAGCCATTTTCAAAACGATGAAAATCTTCGACTCAAAATTTTGGGCCTCATAACATCTTTACACCAAAAAACCTTCATAAAAACAGGTTAGAATTATAATTTTCAATTTTTTAGGCCTTCCTCGCTTAGCTACAACTTAATTTCCAGGTACTTAATTATTTTACATTTACAAAAACTGCATATTTCACATTTTTCACGATTTTCTTTTTTTTTTTTTTATTCTGGCTATTTCCTGCCATTGAAAAGAATGCTAGTGCAAGCGAATCAAATATCGATTACCAATCATAAAAAAAACCGAACAATAAATTGATTATGAATGACTTTTTTTCAATTTTCCGCCGAACAGGAAGATCGTTATGACCTTGGTAAGGCGAAATCTCTCCTTGATGTATTTAAACTTCCGTCCGCCATATTTTTTTAACGTTCACAAAAAAAAAAGGGAAATGGTCAGTAAAAGGCATTAAAAAAAATAAAAAATCCAATAATAAAGGAAAATCGCTTCGTCTACTGCCACGACCTTTTTAACTGCCCCTTTTTATTATTTTTAATTTCGGGAAAAGGGGGGCGCTGTATTTTTTTTTTATTAAATAGGCAATAAAATAAAAATTAATTCCCTCACGTCAATCTTGCAAATATATACATAATATTTTTCAATTAAGTAGGCGTTCCTTGATTACACGAATCAAATGGCTAAAAAGACCAATAGCTGACGTTGTTGGGCGGGCTAGCCGCGTCCCAACGTCGCGACGCCTCGACGCGCAAGACGTGTGATATTCTCCAGAAGACGCTAAACAGCAGTTCGCCGCGGAGTTTTATTCCATGCACAGTTCGAGTCAGTTAAAAGAAATTTTATTTTATTGCCTAGTATTTATCGGGAAAGTTTTTAAAATAAAAAAAAATTTAAATAAACTTAAAGATAACCTCGTGCGGTTAGAAATTTTTTTTTTTTAATATTTAATTTATTTAATATCGATTTAATCTGGCGATGCTTCGCGTTTATCGTTTAATGTTCTCGCGATTTTTTAATAAAACATTTTTAGTGTTTTAATAAATTCGTTTTTTTTTTAAATTTTGTCGTGATTTTTTTTTTAAAAAATAAGTTTGTAATGTAAGAAAATGGAAGGAAAAACTAATCTGGCTGAAGAATACGTTCAAGAATTCGATCTTGATCAATTAGAAGGGGTTGTTAAAAGGGAAATGGGTGTTCGCGGTACCGAACGTAGTGATCCTAATAATAACGAAGATAGACTTCCTTCGATGCATTCAAACGGGACTATTTTATTGCCTCCTCATGCCTCCCCGAGTGCCCATCATGAAATTTTAACCCCGCCGATTCATAATGGGGATGAACAATTGTTTCACGGTGCTCCACCGATTTTAGGGCCGATGCATCATGCTCAACATCACCATCATCCGGCGATGGCTTTATATCAGACCCATTCACCTAGTTCGAGGCAGGAAATGATATATCATTCGCAGACTCCGGGGACGCCGCCAGATACGCCGCCGGTTAGCAGTTCGCCGCCTAGTCCGTTACATTATTCGATGGATACTCATCCCCAGAATCAAAGTTCGTTTCATTGCCTGACTAAACCGGATATGGATGAGGGGACTTGGATAAGGCAGCAGGTAATTAAATTTTTTTGCGAGGATTGAAAGTGCTCATATAAAAAACTACTTTCTCAAATCAATAGCATTAGAAGCTCTCAGATCAACTGGTTGTGTTTTTCTGCTAACTTTGTTCTGCTCCCTGTAAATTTTTGGTTTTTATAAAGCTCTGTAAAAAACCCCCAGGGAGAAATTTCTGGATTTTTATAATTAGCCATCTCCCCATAAAATGGCTTATCTTTAAAAAATGTTAAAATTTTTAAAGTGATTCTTAGGTCAAGTTTTTTGAACTTTTTTAAGTTGAACTTAAAAAAATTATTTTAATAAGCTTTAAAATTACCCTAGGATTGTGTCTGCACTCCAAAAGAGCTTGTAGAATATTTCCAAGTAAAAAAATTGAATGTTTTTTGTTTTAGGCCGAAATAAGGCTTAAATCTAGCGAAATTTATATTTTATGGGATAAAATTCGTAAGGCAAAGAGCAAGAGCTTTAAAAAACAGTTTTTGGTTATCATAGAGACCCAATAGAATTCTTATAAAAGAAAATAAAGCTTAAGCCTTTTTTCAGGCTAATAAACTGCCTTAATTTTGATAAAATTGAGCTTAAAATATATTTCAAATAAAGGAAACTCTAATAACTTTCAAAAAAAATTATTTTAGAACAGTTTTTTGTTCAAGATTTTTAAAGGCTCTAATTAAAATTTTTCGCCTTTTAGGCTAAAAATGGCTTAAATTGAAAAATAAACATTTCAAAGATTTAGCAAGTTTATAAAAAAAAAACGAATTTAAAATTTTTATAAGACTTTTTGTTGGCTTTAAAGGGAGAACTCTACTGCTTCTTTTAAAAAAAAGATTTCAGCCAGTTTTAGAGTTGTAATTAGCCTAATTTTTGACTGTAGGCAGAAAATTTGTAAATAACACCCTTTGATTCTTTCAGTCGCTTCTGATGAGTTCATCTTCTGTCGCTGATTCAAAGAATCAGGAAAAGTACTTTTTAGCCCTTAAATTTACAATGGAGCTTTATTTTAAAATCTTTTTTAGAAAAAAATTAGCTTGAAAAGGCTAATTTTTAAGCCAAGTAGCTGCTTGAAAGAAGAAACTAATGTGGATCTCTTTTTAGAGCTGTAGTAATAATTGAGGGTCTTGGTGATTGTGCTTAATTGATTGATATTTTTTTAAAATAACAGGAAAAAACTTTAAGGCCTTTTTAGGCCAATTAAAGGGCATTAAGCTCCATTGCTGTAATTGGAGCTTTTCGAACTATCCTAAAGCGTTGAAATAATGGCGTCAGATGAAATCAGTTTTGACCGAAGAAAATTTTCTTGGTTAATTTTGTTTAGATAAATTCTTAACGCTCGACTCGCTCGCTTGTCTTGCTGTTTCCATTTTCATTTTGCAAAATTCATTCTCTTTGTAATTCAGCTTTTCATTTTACATGAGATCCCTCTTGCGCCCATTTTTTTTGTGAAAACACAAAGTTCTCTAATAACTTGCTAGAAGCATCATTTAACATTATTGCGCATGCGCTTAAGCCCAAGCAAAACATCTGTTAAACCAGTTGCATAACCAATATTATCCGCATAAATAAGCTGACTTTAAAATTTTGTTTTTTTAAATTCCTCAATTGTACTCCCCCTCTCAAGCACATTGTTTTCCCAACTATCATAAATTTCCTTAGCAGGGGCGGATTTAAAAATCTTTTTGATTCGTCCTTGCTTATGGCCTTCAAAAGCAAATCCATGTGTTAGGGTTGAAGCATGCAGAGGTTATCAATAAGTTTTCATCTTATGTCATTTACATAATTGCTGAGATGACTTAAGATTATCTCTCATTACGTACCTGAAGCATCAGTGGCGGATTGTTTGACTAAAAAAATATTTTTATGTGGCGGGGGTGACATTTTCAAGATTTTGATTTTAGATCTTTTCCCCTTTTTGAATTTTATCTTTTCATAGTCAAAATTTTAAAATGGGTTTTTTTTTCTTCTTCTCATTTTTGATGATTCCGCATTTGGTAAAAATTTTCGCTTACGTGTTAAGATGGGAACGTTATCAAAAGCAAAACATGACTCCATGATACATGATTTTATTTTTTTTCTCTCAAGCAGCAAGAGAGATAATTTTAGTTGTTACGTGAAACTCGATATTAGAAGGTTAGATTCTTGGTTGTTTTTTTTTTTTTGGTTTCCGAAGGGGGTGTGGGAAAATAGTTTTTGAAGTCTCACTGGTTTTTTTTGAAAATCGGGTTGGGGCGGGTGAGATTAGGGTAAATCCCCGTGTTAGAGAATTTTTTTTTTTTTTTGAGGAGAAAAGTAGAAATTCATTAGACCTGGCAAAGGGTAAGTCAGTTCGAGATCTTAAAGGGTGATTTATGAATCGTGAGGGGAAATGGTATATCGGGGTTTTTGGTGGGGTTTTGTTAGGTCAGCTTATTTTTGGCGGGAATTTCAAAAATAATTTTTTGAGGAATTACAAAAAATAGAAACGTTTGTAATTTTTTAAAAAAAATCTTGAGATTAGTTTAGGAAACAAATTTTATAATTATTTTGAAATTCGCCTTCATAACATTTTCTTTTCAAAATTTTACCTGAATTTCTCTAGTTTTTTAGCCGAATGAATGTAAATTCATTTCACTATATTCGCCATTTTATTTTTTTAAAATTTTTTCCTAGACAATCTTAATCTGATTTTTTTTTTTAAATCAGGCCTCCTCTTATTATACAGGAGAAACTTTTTAAGGGCTTCATGCTTTTATATTTTGAGATTGTGCTTTTATAGCCTTAAGAGCCTTACTTACTTCCTCTCTGCTTCTATTAGTTACAAAAGGTAGTGGCAGACTCAGCTTTACTGCTAGTGTCGCTGCAGTCGAATCGCTAGCTCCTTAATGTCCAATCAGATTGGGCCAACTTTGCGATACGAGTGACCCTGATTGCCTTTTGCCTCTGCACTAAAAATATTCAGGTGGATTATCTTGAACATAAATCTCAAAGATTTTTTTTAGGCTTGTTGCCCCCTGCCATTACCTTAAGCGCATCCTCAACCCATTGCATTCAGTTTTATGGCCACAACACAGTATCAAGATATAAAATTTTGGGTAACAATAGAATTTTCATAGGGAAAATTTTTGGCAATAAACGAAAAAAAATGCAATTATATTAGTCTAGGAAAATTAATTATTAAATTTTTTTATTATTTAATTAATTGGTCGATGAATTTCACAAGCACAACTGTCCAGCCTAGCAGACCGGTGACCAGTCGTCTATGCTGTTCACTAGTCTCCCAAAATCTCATCTACTAACAAAAAATTTATCCAAAAATCTTTTTTTCAAAATATTTTAGAATTTTTTCTTACTGGGAAAAATGTTTGCACTGCTAGTAAATCTTTTTTTAAAAATAAAAACCTCATGGCCAGGAATGAAAAAGTGTATTTAAACCCCTTTTTCTCTTCCTCCTTGCCCAGTAGATGGACCACTATTCCTATTTGAACTGAAGGCGTAAAATACTAATGACTTTACTCATCACAAAAAAATGTGGAGCTTTAGAGAAAGCTGTAGACATATATTTTTTACAAATTTCAAATTTTTCGCCTTCCAACGATTTTCAGCACACAGTTTTAGCTTTGTCTACTTATTAAATCTTGTGATTGCTGATTAGTAAGTCTGTATAGACTTTCCAGGAACGAATCTGGCAAAAAAGGCCTAGAGATTGCCTCATGTTAAAAAAAATTTCGGCTTAAGCCTAAATAAATTTTATTGTATCTGGCTAAAAAATAATTTCTCTCCTAAAATTTTCTCCCCCAGCTTACCCTTGAAAATTTTTGCCTTTGGCCTTTCACAATTTTTAGTTAGTACCCTCAGACCCCTTAGCCTCTCTACTGCCCTGAATAAAATATTCATCTCTGAGTCAAACTTTTTTAAGCCCATCACACTTTGAAATAAAAAACAATTATTTAATCATCCACTGTAAATAAATTATTGTTTTACCTATTTACCATTTATAAATAATTTGTCACACTTACGAAGGAACGTGAATTAATATTGTGAAATATCCGTCGGAAATTTCCCCTGAGCTAAATCCTTTTCATATATTTTCAAATTATATCCCCGAACCATCAAGCACAAAACACAACCCACTAAAATAAATTAAAAAAGAACTTTCAACGCGTCCACTTTAGTTTTAAATTAAAAATAATCTAAATCAGCGCTGTAGTCTGCTAAAATTGATAAAAATGAATGTTTTTCTAGGTCGTTGATCGCAATATATATTATTTTTTTTGTTTAATTACGACGTAATTAAAATTAAGGACATCGCGATAATTTTTTTTCTCTCTTTCTTTTTTCAGCTACTTCGAACGCATGGTTCGGAACCATTAGATCTAAGGCCGAATTGTAATGGGGAGGCACAAATGGATTGGTCCGTAGCATCTACTCACGGTTCTGTGATCTCATCGAGTAAACGTCTTCACCCATGCGAATACGATGAAAATCCGATCGTTCATCCTGGGAAAGGGATGAGAGCATGCGATTATCAGGATATGGATCCGATGAGCCCGGTAACTCCGAGAAGGATTATGGGCTTATCGAAATCATTAACTGCCACACCGGCGATGACGCCAAGTTACTCGGAATTAGGTACTTTAGTGAAAATTTTTTGAGGGATCACCGTTTACGAATAGTTTTTTGAAATCATGATTTTTTTGAATTGTAGGAATGTCAGGCCACGAAGATATAGTAGATGATGATACGTTAATGACGTTGTCTGTAAGGGATTTGAATAAAAGACTTCACGGGTATCCACGGGAAATAATAGCTAAGTTAAAACAGAAGAGAAGGACGCTTAAAAATCGTGGATATGCTCAAAATTGCAGGAGCAAAAGGATTCAACAGAAACATGACTTAGAATCAAATAACTCGTAAGTTTGAATGCTTTTTAGGAAAGGTGAAGCTGAGTAAGAAGTTAAATTTACTCCTATTAAGGCGAGGATTGATTTTCGAGAAAGGAAAAATGCTTTTTAGGCGAAGAGGAAATGTTTTCGCATTGATTTACTTGCGGAAACTTTGTTTGATGCGAATCGCGCAGGCTTTAGGACTTCTTAATCAAAGCTTTGCAGCTTAATGTGAGTTTAAGAATCTATAACGAAAGTAGCGCCCTCTCGAGACCATTTCCTTATTTAAAATGTAATTGTTGCCGTCTACTGACTAATCGTTTTTTCGTATTTTTTAATATAGTTCGTTTAATGGTCCATTTGATCAGTAGATGGCGCTAGTACCGTTTTTAATATTTGAAAAAAATCGGTGAAAGGCGCCAGTGCAGTCTACAGCTCGTGGTTAGGTCGCTGAAAAAGCTTTTAAAAGAGTATTGGTTATGTTGGGTTTTGGTATAGTCTCCTGAGGGCGCTAGTGTAGCCTTAGTTGGTTGAACTGCCGTTAAGGAGCTTTAGTGACGTTCTAGTTTGTCATAATGACGGCTAGAGAGCACTGATGTCGTTTCAAGTTCGTGAAATAATTGTGCTAATGTCGGATTTATGTTAAAGAGATAATCGTCGAAAAAGCCAGTGTCCTGTTTTAGTTCAAGAAATAGTAGATGAGAAACGCTAGTGGCACTTATAGTTTTTGAAATGATCGTTGAAAAGCGCTAACGCTGTTGTTAGTTTAAAATTAAATGTTTAGCAGCGCTAGCGTCTTTTTTAGTTAGGATATTAATCATTAAGAAGCGCTAGTGTCGTTTTTAGTTTATAAAAATGGTTGTTGAAAACCCCTAGCGTCGCTTTAAGTTCGGGAAATGGTTGATGAGAAGCGCTAATATTGTTTTTGGTTCATGACATGGTCGTTGAAAAGTGCTAGTCGTTATTAGTTTGAGAAACGGTCACTGGGATGCTCTAGCGTTGGTTTTTAGTTCATAAAATATTAGCGCTAGTTTAGTTTTAGGTTTATAAAAATTTTTCTTAAAGATCCTAAATTTTTTCCACGGCTCTGGTCTTACCATCAAAATTTTTTTGAAAATCAATCCTGTAGCACCATTTCTTTTTCTATAGCTCTAAAGTTGAGGATAATGTCACTTTTCCCTTCATAAAATAAACTAGTCCTAACATTTTGACTTCTTTTTTAGCTACACATTAATTTTTATCATAGCTCATTTTTTTTAAAAGCTTCATCCTAATTTTGCTTTCTTTTTTAATTCTTTACAGGATACTAAAGAACGAGATTCAAAGGCTAAAAAATGAAAACCATAGATTAATACAAGAAATGGATAGAGTTTCCAAAGAACGGGACTTCTATAGACAAAAATGTGATATTTTCAGCAAGGAAAACTCCGACGATATACTACGTCGATCCGGAGGTGAAGGATTACAAAATCCTGGTCCTAATTCGACTGATATCTTCCTGTGACGTCAGAGACGGTCAGGGTGGAGCTGAAATTCCCGAGGGCTTGGTGTAATATCTTGCCCCGGCCCTGTTCCTGACCAAGAAAGAATGCTGACGGAAGGACATGTTTGCCCTTTTCAGAAACGTTAAGTTTGATCATTTATTAATAATTTTTTTTAAAATTTTGAAATTAAAAATATTTCTCGTGTCTGTTAAATCTTGTTATTAATGTGTGAATGGCTTTTTTTTTAGAATTTTAGTTTTTTTTAATTTAATCAATCGTACCTTCAGTTATTTTTTTGTTTTCGTTGACGTTACGTGAAAATATATTTTTTTTCCCCAATGAATTTGCGGCAGTATTAAAAAAAAGGAAAATTAATAATCGCTATGGTTTTTATGACGTCAATTGAAATAAATCGGAAAATGTGTACATTAAACAAAAAAAACATGGCTGTTAATCGATATTAATTCACGTAAGCACAAAAAAACATTAATGTAAATTCATGTGTAAAAACAATTTCTTTTATGATTTTGGGAGATACAAAAAACAAAAAAAATACAAAATAATTAGAATTTATATTACTTATTTTAATTTTTTTTATAAATTTATTTTTCCTATCCTTTGCTCAGGTGATTTTTTTTTTTCATGGTGTGAAGTAATAAAAAAAGGAAAATAAAGGGTAAATGTATCCAGAGCGAGGGGCTGGAATTGGAAAGGTTGATGCTCCAATAGCAATACAGCTTTTCTCGATTGGCAGGATCTGATTCGGCGCTGCTGACTTAGCAGATTCTCTCGCTCGTCAGCTTTTCAATTTTCATCAAGGTCAATTCGCTTTTTTTTCTTTCCTTCCTTTCCTTCAACGTTTAAATCTTTTTTATCCTAAAATCGATTTGGTAATCCATTATATCGCAAGCTATAAACACGTTTATAATGATTATTTTAATGAAGAGGGTTCCCGTTTTTTCTTTCTGGTCAATCGTATAAACGAAATCAAATCAACCGTAATTTTTTTCCCCGTTAAGGGAAAATAATTACAGCGGGAATGGTGACCGCCACAATTTGTTACAGTTTATCATGCGTTAATAACAGGATTTCGTCAATTTTCTTTCGTTTGAACTTTGATTTTCGGATGGGAAATGGAATTTGAACTGAAAAATTTTTGATCATTTAAAATACGAAAAAAACAGGAATCGTAATTGTCGCCATTTTCTAATGCCACGACAAATCTTGATTCGCATCGCAGCCATTAAATTCATCCGGCTGAGTTTTATAGTGAGTGAAAAAATGTAGTTTTTTAATGAAAGTAAAAGTGTTTAGTGCCTTGGGAGCTTTGAAATGGGTGAAGAAGGTATGTTAGATTATTTTTTAGTGTGAACTTTAAAAATGATTGAGGATTCTATTGATTTTCAAAGCATTATTATTAAACTAAATCCACACCGTTAGGTATGACGATCAAGCCAAGCCAGGTGTTATAAACGACAAAATCGAGTCAATTCCTCAATGATTTTTGTATATTAGTATTTGGTTCAATTGATTTATTAAGAGAATTAAAGCTTTTATTGTGGTTTTGATGGTATGAGCATGATCTTTTGATCATAAGACGAGCTGTTACACATGAAGTATAAAATGGCGGGGCTTTTCGTTTGCAAAGCAACATGCAGTCATTACAACGGGATTAATGTACACCACAATTTATTACAGTTAATCAAGAGTTCATAATAGGATTTTGTCAATCTATTTTCGTTTGAACTTTGATTTCTAGTTGGAAATGCGATTTGAAATAGAGAAATTTTGATCGGTAAAATTTAAAAAAAAAAGAGGCTATTCATTTGCTATTTTCTTGTCCCACGTCAAACGCTGAATCATCGCAGTCATCTTGGACTTGGATTTGTATGTGATTTACCTGGCTAATATTTGGCGTGGAAAATGTAATTTTTCAATGAAAGTAATGGTGTTTAGTGTTTTGGGGGCTTTGAATTAATTTAAAAAGGTACGCGTGATATTTTTTAAAGTGAATTTTGGAATTTACGGAAGATATTTGTATTTGTTGCTTTTACAAACCGTTAAGTCCGTTAGGTTATGATGGCAAGCCAGGTGATGTAAATGCCTTACAATTGAATCAGTTTCTTGACTTAATAAGTATGTTATATTTTCCAGTAACGACGATTTGTGATAAAAATGAAAGCATGGTTTGTGATATTGTTAATTTGCACAAGATTTTATAACGTTAAAATTTAAAAATTAAAGGAAATGGTTTAGTGGAGATGAAACTGAACGGAAATAGGTTTCATAATGGAGTTTTTTGATCTGAGGTTGATCAGAATGCTTATGATTGCTTGTAACCATAGTTTGTATGTTTTTGAAACTGTGTTCTATAAAATTTGCAAGCGATCCCCTTGAGAATCTTTGCAATGGACAAATCTAACATGAGCTTTATGCAATTTTGAGACCAAGGAAATTGCAGCTTGTTTCTGTTTGTGAAAATTTGATCAGACATACTGTTATGTGTTTGGTTTGAGCCAGAATATGTTTTTAGGTGGATTGAATGAAAGTGAATTGTTGTGTGAGAATATTTGATCATCAATTAATTGTAATGTTAAGAGATTGCCAATAAAACGTAGAGCTGTTAATGAATATTATACATTGCTGTCGAAGGTGCAAATGGTCAGTCTTGGAGAGTTAAATCTTTCCTTTTCAATAACCTAGCTAAAAGCTTGAAGACTTAAAATTTTTGAACATTTTTGATTCCTATGATCTCAAAATCTCGTCTAAAGGAAAATTACGTTAGTTAAGAAGACTTAACCTCCTAGCAGGATAAAATTTTTAATTTTTTTAAAATTAGACGATTAATTATTTTAATGGAAAATTTGTATGATTTTGTGTTAGTGATTGTGTCAGTACTTTGAAACTGTGACATTGCTAGCTAACTGAAAACTGTGTAGTGAAACTTTTGGTCTCAGTACACATTCTTGTCGATGACATTTTTCTTTGTAGGGGATGTAATAGGGAGAACTTAGCCAGTCCGCCACTTGCAACCCGGTCAGTCACTATCAAAAATTTCCATAGACACTTGTTATTGACAAAAGCATTTTGAGAGGTAAAATAAATGTAAAAAAAAAAATCGTGGCAACATTTGCAGTTTACGGCTGTTCTTTGTCCATCCTCTCCATTCTTTAAAAATCCTTGTCTATTCCTATTCAGCTGAAAAAATCCACCAGCATCATTTAAGCTCCGTAAAAAAAAAATTCCCCTGACTTTTCTCTGTCATCTTACTTAAACATTTTCCCCTACCCATCTTCATTTAAAAATCCTAATTTGCCCCCCTTCAAAACCCTGAAAAAGCAGATTAAAGGTAGATTAGTATTAGGCAATATACGATATAAGAAAGGAATGAGGGTAGTTTTATTGTCTTAGATCGTATTTTATGCCCGAAATCGGAAGGTTGGAGATGACCAGTAGTATATATTGAATGGGAAAGCAGTTAGGACGCATTTGGCATCGTCCCCCCTCCTGTTCGGATATTGAAATTACAGACTATTTTAATATTTTTATTTGATTTATTATTTGTCTATAAAAATAAAAATTTCCGGCTGGATTTATTTCGCTCCCGAATACGATTTTTCTTTTCTTTTTTTAAATATCCGCCGGTTTTAATTCCTAAATAAAAAAATTCCTCGATTCAGCTAAAAGTCATTTTACCAACAAAAAAAAAAGACAGAGAGAGAGAGAGAGAGAAAAGGAACAAACAAATAAAAAGTTACCCGTTATCTATATTTAATTTAAGAGACGTTGAGGAGAACACGAGTCTTTAATAAGTTAAAAAGAAAAACAGAACCAATGTTAGATAAATCGAAAGTTTCCTTGGAATCGAAAACTTTCCCGAAACGATTGAATATCGAAGGGAAAAAAAAGGCTTTCTCCCCCTTTGAAAGATTTATTGCTCGGCAATTAATTTCTCGCGGGGCAGCCGGAAGTACGGTACATCCGGAAAAACCAACTTTTGTCTGAAAATTGTATTTCGAGATATGAATAGTCATTTTCGATTTCAAGCCAAACTCTGTTTTTTATGGGAAAATGGGAGAAGTCGATGCCAAATTTTTGTATTGAGGAAAATAATACTGTTGTAGGTTGGAGCTAAAGAAATTACTCTGTCTTGAAATAATTTGGTTATTAGTTGTTGAAAAAGATTTGGCTAAAGACTTAGACCGAACTAGGCAAATGTTTGATCCCAAAATAGTAGTGCCAGAGATTCATTCGGTCCCTATCCCCCTAAGAAGTTCTAAATTCGGGGGGAAAAATAGAAGAAACTTTTAGAAAATTTGCTCGACAAGAAATTTTGATAGAAAAATTTGCTCGACAAGAAATTTTGATAGAAAAATTTGCTCGACAAGAAATTTTGATAGAAAAATTTGCTCGACAAGAAATTTTGATAGAAAAATTTGCTCGACAAGAAATTTTGATAGAAAAATTTGCTCGACAAGAAATTTTGATAGAAAAATTTGCTCGACAAGAAATTTTGATAGAAAAATTTGCTCGACAAGAAATTTTGATAGAAAAATTTGCTCGACAAGAAATTTTGATAGAAAAATTTGCTCCAGAAAAAATTTATGAAAGAAAAATTTGCTCGACAAGAAATTTTGAAAGCAAAATTTGCTCGACAAGAAATTTTGAAAGCAAAATTTGCTCGACAAAAAATTTATGAAAGAAAAATTTGCTCGACAAGAAATTTTGAAAGAAAAATATGCTCGACAAGAATTTTATGAAAGAAAAATTTGCTCAACAAGAAATTTTAACCAAACTTTTTTCACAAAAAATCCAATAATGCCCTTAACATTTTGATAGATACCTAGTTTTATTCTTGTAGTGCAAAACAAAAAAGCTGAAGATTCAGTCCGCCTCTTCAAACTATCTACTTTTTAAAAATTCCCCTAAGTAAAAATTTTAAAGATCGATTTAATCCGCATTAACCGGGGGCTTCTAATGATTTTTATAAATTTCTAGCGCTTCATTTACGGGAAAGCTTTAACCCCTTCATTACTCCCACGTATTCTTAACCCGGATCCGTTTAGCCACGAGAAAATAATTCCTTAACGTAAATATTTAGGGTGACCTTTTTATTCCTAACTTACTAGGTCGAAAGCTAAAAAAAAAGTTTGAAATTTCCTTCCCCACAGAACTTGGGAAAAAGGGAAAAAATAAAGAAAAGAAGAATTCTTGTTCGAATTTGGAATGAAGATTAGGATCAATTTTTATGTGTATGGGTCGAGACCCCTCACGTCAGTTGATCAATGTCCCGCAGATTTCATCTCCAAACAGCCGGAAAAACTAAATTCATTTTTCTGTAATACTTCCAGGAGGATATATCTCTTGATGGGGTTGGATTGAAAAGTATTTTGTATTACACTAAGACTATCAAAATGACTTTGATGTTTACAAGATTGAAATCTTTTTTTTTCTCCTTCTAAACGTATATAATTTTGGTATTATTAACGCTCGAGCAGCTGAACTCGATACAAGATTTTGGTAAAAGGGTCACTGAAGGGGATTTTTCGTTATCAAAGGGAAAATAATTTTTAAGTTCTGAGAGAATTTAATAATCATAATTTTTTGTGGGTAGAAGGATTGGGAAAAAGTAGTAGAGATGAGCCAAAGTGGCCACTTGTGCCCACAGCCGGCAAAAGATTTTAGGCTAAAATCATGAACAAGAAATTCATCTCCCTACGCATACATAATTTTATAACGAACCTAATAAAGCAAAAAATTTAAACACAATTTACCGTTTAGCCCCCTTTTAAAATCTACAAAAGATTCAATGACAGGAAATGATTCCGAAACAGAAAATCACACCTCGAGAGATGACAGAAAATGAAATTGAGACGTATAATTGGTGACAGCAATCGTGACTTGAATTGCTTCCCACCCTTTGACTCCCCCTTTACCCTTCTCCATCCCCCACGGATCTTTTAGCCCCCGCGATCCCTATTCTATCCCATTTAACTTCACTCATATTACTGTAAATCATATAATTGGGATGAGGGGGAGGGGTGTTAGGTTCGTTTGATATCGCCACGGTCCGATACACACCTGCGCGCATTGGTCAAATTGATTTATGTTAGATGAGATTGATTTCGAAGAAGTAATTTTTTTTTTTTTTAGAAAAAATAAACGACTTGTTATCTTGAAAAAAAGGGTTTGGATTGTTTTGTAAACAAAGTGCAACAATGTCGTTATGTGTAAATGTTTTGTTTTGTCTGTCGTTGTGACTTAATACACGGAACATAGACCTTTATTCATGTTTAATCGCAGTTTTGTAGCTGTGAAAATAAAATGGACCTCCTACATTGTTTCTAATAAATTAAGATTTATGAGAGGGAAGAGGAAATCTCGGTTACTTTTTAATTGGGTTGTTTTATAAATATTTTTAGAATGAGTATAGTTGATAAAGCTTAGAGACTAATAGGTAGTGGGCACTTTAAGAAAACTTTAGTTTTCGGCCTAAAACAATCATTTTAATCGTGGAATGCTTGCTTTGTCATGGTTTTGTTTGGAATTGGTATTTATTTTTTATTAAAAACTTATTAGACCTTTATTCATGTTTAATCGCAGTTTTGTAGCTGTGAAAATAAAATGGACCTCCTACATTGTTTCTAATAAATTAAATAAATAAATAAATAAATAAATTAGTATTCTTAGAAACCCTTTAAAGATGATGGAATTTAATTGTATTAAGAAAAAAACCAGGTATAGCTAAAAAATTGTCATTAGGGGCCAAAAAATTACAGACGCCATTTTCCCGAATTTTGCGAATCCGGGCAAAAAAGTTATGGTCATAATCGGATTCTGCAACCCCAAAAACGTTAGAATCAAGTGTTCTAGTAATTTTTTAAGCGTCCTATAAACTTTAAAGATTTTTTTTAAAAATAGCCAAAATTGCCTATCTTTTCCCATGTTAATCTTTATGACCTTTGAGGCACGGCTAAACGACTTCCAAAAAATCTGAAAAAATTCAGGTTTTATGCACTCACTTACTATAAAAATATACGGGGGTGGGTGCACCGAAAATCAAAAATTCGCAAAATAAGAGCCACTTTAATGGAGAGATTGCACTTGAACAATCGTCTAAAATTCTTGGCCATGTTCTCGAAGTAAACGTCGCCGTAAGCTTTTTATTGTGCCATCGTGGCGACTCCTTGTTTAAGATCATGGCGAATGATCCGTACATCAATGTAACATTTCTTTTGCATTGCCGAAATATAGATGCCCTAATAAAGATTTTTGGCATCTCTGTGCCCATAGTGGAAAAAACATAGCGTGCTAAAGACGGAGCCCAAAACTCTTTCAGTTCGCGCATGACGTCACCTTATGCAAATTGACATGATTATCTTCTGCTAGTTGAAGAATGGCGGAGAGATTGCATAGCTTCATGGTCGTAAAGGTCGCGAAACTTGATTCTATATCGCGGTAAAATGGCGATCTCATTTTGAAGCATAAACTTTAGTTCCAATTCCTACCGCTAAAGCGTAATCGCATGATGACCAGCCAATGAGAGGCGTTCGATAATTTCAAATTCAGAGCCATTAATATGGCCGTTCAATCTCCAAACTCTCATTGGTGGGTCGTCATGCACTTACGCTCCTAGGTGAGTCCATGCACTAAACAATCTGCTTCAAAATCGTGTTTCCCTCTTCGACCCGAGTTTCGCGACCTTTACGACCATGCATAGCTTCCTTTAAAAGCAGAAGGCAAACCCGGCAAACCCTCTTTTTTTTTTTTTTGAAACAAGAATTTCAGCGGAATGAAAAATAATACTAATCAATAAAAAAATCCCCACTTTTTAATCTTTTCAAATAAGAAGAAACGAAAAAATGGAAAAAAAAAGAAAGGGAAAGATTAGAAACTAAATTCGTCTCCTAAACGAAAGACCCGAGACTGAAGAAATATATTTGGGTGAAGATAAAAAAGTGCGACTGGAAAGGAAATTCGGAAAGTTATCGTTCCCGGGCCATTAGTTCCAGAGAAGCGGAAACAAGGATGACAGAACAGACCGGAAGTGCGACACTGGCGAACCTATACAGACTAAACAAACTCCTAAACTCGGAAAAATATGGAAATTCACTTTAGGATATTTTCCGAAACTCATTTCCAATTGAAATTTACATGCTCGTCCACTTATTTTTTTTAAAGTTCTTTATTTAAAAACAAATAAGAACATCTATTTTTTTTCTCCTGTTTTTTTCGTCTTTATAATAATATTCCCCCTGGGGATAAAAAAAAAGGAAAAGGGAATTAATAGGACCACTACACTGATGTCCGATGACAGGACACGGATACCCATACAACCAGAGTGAGTGAACGAGAAGTCCATTACATACATGATGATGGCCATTTCAAAATATCGGAAAAAACTTTGGGAGCCGTTTAAAAATCGAAAGGAAACAGAACAATTTGGATTTTGGATCATTTAAATACGGAGAGATACCAATGAAGACCAAGCGGGAATGACTAAAATTCAAAAAAAGGGAGTTCAACTTAAGATGAGAATGTTAACAAAGGGTGGCGAAATGGCTGATTATGATAGCGATAACGGAGCCTTGTCCTGGTTGTCCATTTCCACATAGCCCACGATGTCGTACACATCCTCATACAGATTGCAATAATAAAAACCCTGCTTTGAATTTGCATTTTCCTTTTTTTTTTTTTTTGCCTCCCTGAGATGATGGGAAAAGATTTCCGGGGAAGATCATAACCTAACCTGTTCATTCAGGAATAAAGTTTTCTTTTTTTTTTTTTTTTGGAGAGAGAAAATGAGATCATTAAATGAAGGAAAAAAACAGTTCATGTCACATTCAGTTCGGTAAGAAAGTCACAAAAGAACTACAGAGGAAAGGAGAGAGAGAATGAGAGAGATCGTAAAAAATACGGTCAAGAATATGCGTCATTGTAAGGAGAGGGAGGATTGGAAAAAATAAGGGATGGGGATGGGGGTGAGAGGGTGGTAGATATCGCCGGGAATCAATGGTCTCAATCAATAACATAATGGTCAAAGAGATATTTGTTCTAAAACCATATATCTTCCTTCTTTTTTTTTTTTTCTTTCTTGGGCTATGCACTCCCCTGATCCCAAGGGAGAGTGTATGAAATTTTTTTTTTCTGCTGGAATCTTGTTTAGGCTTAATGGTTTTAGTTTGTTAATGATATAAGGAAACAGGTGAGGGGTGGGGAGGCCTTAGTCTTCTTTAGGATTGATTTGGCTGAGTTGCGCTTGTTGGAATTGAAGTGTACTTTTAAAAAAAATTCCTACTTAACGTTCAGGGTCATGGGGCTTAAGAATTGGATTTAATCGAGGGTTTATTTGAACGGAATCGGTCACTTTTGGGCTCCATGTTGCTCAAACTCGTATTTAAAAAAAAAATAAATAAAAAGTGGGAAGATTTTAATTATTTATTTTAGGCGCAACAAGGCTACTTGTTTAGATTATGGCAAAAGTGCCCTTGTTGCACCTAACTCATTATTATTCTAAGACGTCTTTTTATTTTTCATGCTGCCAGAAAGATGGACCTCACGGGCAGCTAGGCCCCACTAGAGAGACTATAATCAGAGAGTTGCCAGCTAGGAGGGAAAATCAAGCCAATGAAATAGAAGAAAAAGGGAACCCAACCAATTAGAAAATAAATATGGCAGAAGTTGGCGACTCTCGGATTATAGTCTCTCTAGGCCTCATGAAGGGTGGACGTTAACAAAAGTGCTGGAAAAGAGGCTGGCGGCTTTTGAAATGTGGGTATATCGCCGCATGTTACGAATTCCGTGGACCGCACGAGTAAGCAATGTCTAAGTCTTAAATCGTATGAGCAAGGAGATGGAGGTGCTCTTCGAGATCAAGCGGCGTCGGCCATGTTATTCGTAATGGAAAATATCGCCTTCTGCAGCTGGTGATGGAGGGGAAGATTGAAGGCAGGCGTAGACCGGGTCGGAGGAAAACATCCTGGCTCAAGAATCTAAGAGACTGGTACGGCCAAAATTCAGTATCCCTTTTTCGTTCGGCAGCCTCCAAAGTTAGGATCGCCATGATGATCGCCAATCTCCGACGAGGAGCGGGCATTTAAAGAAGAAGAAGGAGGCCTCGTGTTATGGAATGTCAATGATCCCTAAAAACGTTGGCACGACTTTAAAAAGGTGGTGGGATCCCTAGGTATGCAGAGGGAAGCTAACCTATCCTAACCTTGTTTCACATCTTGTTCTTTTCTTGCAGATCTTGCTCTTGCCCGCGTAACTTAAGATTTCTAAATATTGACAAAAAAGAACCCTACCAGATAAAGTTTGTGAATGATTTTCAAACATACTTTTCCACTAAATACTGTTTTGGACGAAACGATTTTAGTACACCATAAAAAAGTCCTTATTTAAAGTCTTTCACAAATCCACCCCTAATAAACTCTTAGCAATAAAAAAAAGGAAAGGAAAAAAATCAACAACATCGCCTCTCCTATCATTTCCTTTCCCGATATCTTGATTAACATTTTTTTTTTTATAGAAACCGGAAAAAAAGAAGGAAAAATAAACACCCCATTAATTTCGGACAACTGGAAAGGACAAATCACTCTGTAGCTTATTTTCTGGATTACAACAAAAGAGATAAAAAAAAAAAAAAGAGAGATCTTTGGTCATTTCCATAACATGATAGAGGAAGGGATATTTTTTCTTAGTGCGTCTCACTAAAGAAGGGGGAGACTTATGGGGCTGACTAGCCTATCAAACAGATTAGATAAAATAAAATATTGTTTTTCGAATTCCCTAAACACCGATTTTCGTTATTAGTCTAAATCTGTGGCATCTGTGTGGGATAAACCTTGTGAATGTGAAAAATAAGACATTTGAATTAGATTAACTTGGAAAACCGAAAAAAAAAAAACTTGGAAAGGAGTGAAAAGGAGTGTGGAAGAAGAATATCGAAAGCAATGAACCATAGGACGTTACTTGCATTTCCCGTTTACCCCATCGAAAGCCTCCACTGATGACTCCGGAACGTCTTAAACCGTGACAGAATTTCTTATCAATCTTATATTGAAAAATAAACTCTTGATAAGTTTTTGAAAAGAGCGGCTCAGTGACGTGCGGTTTAAAAGATAAATCACTTCATTAATTTTATAAAATTCTTAAATACGTGGGCTCATTATGTAAATGACTTTTTTTTTAAAAAAAAAAAAAAAGTTCCCCTTTTGCTTTTACCCAAAAACTAACACCAATAAACTTTCACGAAGAGCTAATGTTAGCAAAATGTCAAATTACTTTTTTTCCAGAAAAGGATGAGAAAAAAAAATAAGCGAAAAGCGGGTTGAGATGAAGAAAGGGTTGTGAAAATTGTTTGTGAATATTCATGCTTGTTATCTGCTCCAAATCTTTAGTCCTTATCATCTTGGTACATGTTTAAGATGTGGTTTATGATGGCCATCTTTTTGGTATAACAATGAGCCATTATCAGGGGGAAGGTGGGAAAAAGGGGGGTCATTCTGGTACCCTTAGGGGTCAAGTAATTCTTCCCTCGTAAATTAAAACACAAAAGAATCTCTCTCTTTATCTTTCATCCTCTTGTTTCCTCTCTTTTTTAGGATTTTTTTTTCCACCTTGATGTTTAACTAGCATTTTCATGTTTTTAATTAAGTTACGGATTTATGGATCAAAAAACTAAAGGGGAAAGCTGAAACTGTTATTAATCATGAGAAGCTCTTTATTGCTCTACGCAAATGGCCACATTCTCGTTTTTAGCCAGAAGTTAATATTACAATTTTTGGCACTACAAGCTGCCCTTCAAACCCATAAAATTCCCAATTTTTTAAAAGTGAAAATCTTAATCAATTTTAACTTTAGCAGAATCATTTGGCATTTATGGTATTTCCCAATCCCGTTTTTTCTTGATGAAAATAATATCTGAAACATCTGAATACAATCACACATGTTTTCAGTGCGTCCACCTTATGACTAACACGATTATCCGCATCCAATTTTTCAGCATGAACCTGAGATCAAATAAACTATTCCTGGAAATGAATGAGCCAGAGTCATGTAACACGAGAACGCAATAATGCTTGGTCCATAACGCAAACAAACTCTTAACGTCTTAATCCGATGTAGACAGGGTCGGCCCCAGAAAAAAATTCTGAGTCTTTTCACGAGTCTAAGCATAACAAAATTGTAAATACATCAATTAAAATGACAGCTATAATATTTGACGCCATAAAAACTAATTTTACGTCATCTCTAGCCAGGAAATCGGGCACGGCGTTTTCAGAGTAAAGCTCGACTTAAGCCTAACGAAGTCATTTTTATACTTTCTTTTTTAACTTTTTATTTAAATTCAGCTGCACTTCGTATGTTTTTGGACAACATTAAGTCTCCGCGCACCCATTCTAAACTTCCTTTCCAGCTAAAACACCTCAACGCATCATAGCGCACATTTTTGTGATTTGCATATTGTCTTAATATTTAAAATTAAAAATCAGTTCATACTTCTTACACCGCAGTTGATCTCCGCGCACTCTTACTAAATCTCGATTTGCCCTTTAACACCTCAGCGCAACCTTGCGCACATTGATGAGATCAAAAAGAAGTGTTTTAAGATACAAGAAGGTCTGGAAAGTGTGCGAGGAAATTCATTGTGATCCTTAGCTCTACATAATACGTTAGATATAATATTTTAGCAAGTTTGTAAAGCTCGATTTTGTGCGCTAGGTTGCGCTGAGGTGTTCCAAGGATAGGAGAGAATCAGAATGGGTGCGCTGAGATACGCTACGGCGTAAAATAGTACAGTACACCCTTTTTTTGAGTTTAAAACATAAGGAAAATTAGTAAATCTCTTGGCAAAGTCTGTATACATTTTGATGATGCTACTACTCTCTCAAGAATTATCAAACACCTTAACTGAGAAAAATGATGACTGAAAAGCGTAAAAGTCGGTTGTGATCCGATTATAAAGATGAAAAAAAAGGGAGTTTGAAGCTCAACCGTGCGAAATCAAAGATAAAAAAAAAACTGCTCTTGATTAATAATAAGTAAAAAGACGTAAATATACCTAAGAGGAAAACACTAAGGAAAAAAAGAAAAATGATAGGAAGCAAAAGTCCCCGTGATTGGATTACGTTTAGAGCGTAATTCCGTGGCGTGATGATCGTCAAGGGACCGCACGACAAATTGCACCCCCTCCCTTAGGGCCTTCTGCAACGACATGTCTTTTAGTTAACACAATCCGAGACTTGAATCCATATCCCTTAAGAGATTTTGTGTTTTCACGTTTTATTGAGCCTTTTAAACCTTATCGACTGTCCCAGTTTTACGATCGAGAACCTTTAGTCTGACCAAACGTGGGGATCATCTGATTAAGAATAAAAAGTCTAATCGAATTTTCTTTCCTCCCCGTTCGCACACCTCCTACCCTCCTTTTCTTCGGGCCGTACCTGAATGTGTTTAAATTAAATTTCAAAGTTTATAACGTGCTTTTCCATATTTTTCATAGCTCCAGCGGAAAAGCAATATTAAAGTGCCCCTCATTAAATTTTATAATTCCTCCTCCATGGAAAATAGGGGGGTTTAGCTAATTTGATAGTAATATTAAAAGCAATGGTCAGTAATATGTTGTTGGAAATTGCCTGACCACCCCACAGGCAATAAGTCGAGTACCACGATATCCTGTTTACTCAGGACACCAGATAACGATGGTATACGATGTTTGCCGAGAACGGACGAACGCGTTTCAAAACTCTTAACATTTACATATTTGATTATCATTTTTCAGCTTAGTTGTTTGCCTTTTGAGCCTTTCCTGAAATTAGCTAGATATTTTCTTTGAAAATTAATAATAAAAAAAATATTTTTTGGGAAGATTAGCTGAGTTATCCATTCGAGTATAAAAGGGCTTTACATCATCTTTCGTTTGCTTTTATGCTTTAAATTATTTACGGTTAGTGGTGTTTTAAGATAAATTTTAGGCGCAGTTTCGAAAATTAAAGGGATTGAAAAATGTGGTGACTTGAAATTTTACGTGTGGTGCGCTGAGGTGTTCTGAGATGTTTGAAGGTTTCAAATGGATGCGCTGAAATTCCTTGTCTTCTGAAGAAGTAAAATATGCAGTTGGATGTGAAGTTTTGGCCGATTAGCTGATCCCGTTTTTTTGCGCGTGGTTGCGCTGAGGCTTCCCAAAGCTTAATGGGATCCGGTATGAGTGCGCGGAGATTCATTGCGGTGTAAAATAGTATAAACCGCTTGTAAATTTAAGGTATAAGAAAATTTTCAAAACGCGAAAATGTGCGCAACGGTGCGCTGAGATGTTTTTAAGCGAAGGGCGATTAGGTATGGGTGCGCGGAGATTTATTTCGGTAGTTGAACGTATTAGAAGCCGTTGAATTTTAATTTTGAGTATATCTATATTTGACTCGTATGTGCGCTAGGGTGCGCTGATATGTTCTAGAGTGCAAGTAGGTTTAGTAAGGGTGCGCGGAGCTCATTGAAATTATCAGAGTCATATTTTTTGGAATTTTTTATTGAGCAATTGAAGGCTTACCGTGAGGCTAAAAAATTCGATCACAATGAATTTCTATGTTATCCTTTTCCCTAGTGCTAAATAAATAAAAATCCCCGAAGATATAAACGGTAAAAGGGTCAATCAAGTTACTTTTCCTCTTAATTTTTCTCTATTGCCTTTTGTTTTGATGAGGATTTAAAGAAAACGGAAGTTTCTTAAAAGTTTCCCTCCCCCAAACATAAGATGTAGTGTTATTACTCTGAAATATTTTTTATCTCTTTTCAAAGTACCCCATTCATTTCTTTTTCTTGTAAAATAAAATCTGTTAGATTCTAACCCACAAAAGAAAGAAGGAAAATCTTTTAGATATCTGTTATATACCCCGCTATGCGGGCTAAAGATGTAAAAGTGATAACGAAACCGAGTTCGAACCGCAGCCGGGGATAAACGGCCCTTTTTCAACTAAATCGATTGCCTAACACTTCACTATTTTATTTTTTAAAAAACTTTACAGTTCGGATTCGGATTTTTTTTGAATTTTATTTTCTTAGTTGAAATATGTGACACGGATAACACGTATCAGGGCGTTAGATATTGAAACGACTTTAAATGGTCCTCTCAATCATTTTTTTTAAATAAAAAGATTTTAAAAGTGGAAAAGTTTGAGCCTGGGAGGGGGAGGATCGTAGCCAGGGTGAAAAATATTGAAGAATTTCCGACGGGGAAAGAATATTTTGATGGACGAAATATTGAAACCTATCTTGATTTTTTTTCCCGGATGGAAACGTATGTTTTAACTTCTTCCTTTTTATCCCGAAGACCTTTAATCTCCTACTTTTTTTTATTTTTTTTCGTTTCGTACTTTACTCATCCCCGCGCACTCATAAAGTTTGATTGTGTGACACAGGGGCGTCGAATATCGTCTTCGGTCACATCCTTTTCTCTGCTCTTCTCTTGAGTTGATTGCCTTTCCTATAACTTCTTGCTTCTTTTTCCGTTTTCGAAGGTTGTTATCCTGGAAAGAATTTTGGGTAAATAAAAATGTTGATAGGGAAATTCAAGGAGGAAGGTCACTTTGGGAATAAAAAGAGCAGGTGAGTTGAAGAGAGAGGAAAAGGGAATTTTTGTAGGAGAATTTTTTGCAAAGACTTGCTCTAGTTCGAAGTTAGATATAGTTAGGCCTGACTAAAATCCCAAGCTAATGCCGTTTCTCAGATGTTCTGAGATGTCTGAAGGTTTAAAATGGATGCGCTGAAATTCCTTGTTTTCTGAAGAAGTAAAATATGCGGTTGGATGTGAAGTTTTTGCCGATTAGCTGATCCCGTTTTTGTGCGCTTGGTTGCGCTGAGGCTTCTCAAAGCTTAATGGTATCGGGTATGAGTGCGCGGAGATTCATTGCGGTGTAAAATAGTATAAACCGCTTTTAAATTTAAGATATAAGAAAATTGACAAAACGCGAAAATGTGCGCAACGGTGCGCTGAGATGTTTTTAAGCGAAGGGCGATTTGATATGGGTGCGCGGAGATTTATTTCGGTAGTTAAATGTATTAGAAGCCGTTGAATTTTAATTTTGAGTATATCTATATTTGACTCGTATGTGCGCTAGGGTGCGCTGATTATCCGTATAAAGTTTGATCTAAGCCCAATAGAGCTAATGGGCTGATTGTGGCTCAAGCTAAAGATATTCTGACTTGCATAGTTTTTTGGGAAAGTCTGAATTTATTGGCATTTCAATGAAAAGTTAGTGAATGAAAATCCCTTTTTAGCGCGACAATACGTCTCTGATTCCGTAAATAAAATATCCCGATAGGAGAAGAAAGTACCGGGGAAAATCTAAACTCAATCAGTCAGACGTTGAAAAAGTTTTCACTCTCATTTTTCGATTTACTTTGATTTTGTTTTTGATGATAGGAACTAGTTAACCAAAACTTTGTGAAGGCGTGAAAAGATGAATCGTTCCATCGTAAAGGAAAATCTAAAGGGGATTATTTTATTGCTCTATTTATCACTCTTAGAAAAGGTGCGATGTTAATCACTGCGACATTTCTCTTACTCTTGTTATCGCTTTTTCTTCCTTTTAGCCTTATTGTATCTTCATTAGTTTCATTTTTAATAGATGATGAAAATTTATTTAGTTCTTGACGCTGATAAATCGGATTGAAAAGATTTAGCGGGCCAAAAAATTGTGGCCTAAATCTGGCCATTTAAAGCCATGATCTCAACTGCAATTATATCGTTTTTATTTTATTTCAGGTGATTTGGTCGTCAGAAGCAGGTTGAGGAAGCTAGTCGGTGGCCGTAGACTGCGCAACGCATGAAAAATTCTGGTGGCAGTGGCAGCAAGTCCGCAGATTCTGAAAAATAAGAGAAGTGAGTTTGAAAATTTTTTTAATTTTATTCTTTTAAAGAAAAATTAAGGTCGAGGATCAAACTTAGTTACTTTGATAAGGAAAAGAGGGGGAGTTGAGGTTGAATGACAAGTATGAAGCTAACGAGGCTTCATGACACCCGCCACCTCTCGCACCCTTATTTCTTCTCATCATGGTTTTTCCCCTCATTTGTAACGGTTCACACGATTTAACTGAATTTCCCGGATTTTTTTCCTACTGAGATTTTTCTTTTTATTTTTAATCTTTATTGGGTTATTTATTTAAATATTTTGTAACGAAGACTCTAAATGCAAACCCTTAGAGGCCAAAGTTTTTCCTTTCCTGAACTGAGTTAAGATCAGAACAGCTGAATGCCGCCATTTCCAGGCTCAAGCCCCCTCCTCTCCAAAATATTTCTGAATCCACCGTGGTGGCCACTCTGCTAAAACTTTAAAACCTTGGGGGGAATACTTCTAATTTTATTTAAACTAAATTCAGACCTGACCGCCATTACTTAGACACTGCCGATCAATCGTGTCAAAGACATATGCATTAATTCACCCGAAAATTTCCCAACTTTTTTCCTTTCCCGAAACCGATTATAAAAAATAAAACCCATTCGTTTGATGAAAGATGGCTGGTCAATACCCGTAAAAGTCGTTTTAGGTTAATTCATTGCATGAAAGTAAATCATAGTAAAGCAGTAAAACGGGAGTTTATCCTATCTCCTTCCGGCCAATTTCGATTCCGCCTCCCACTTCCCCCCCTTCGTCCATAATACGATCCCCCACAATGCCATCCCTATGTCACTTACAACAAAAGCACCCTTTAAGCTTCCTCCGATTTTTCTAGATTTGTTGTTTTTAACATAATTTGTTCACCCTTCAAGATATTTAATTTTTTCCCCCCTCTCTCTCTTTCTCTCTTTTTTTTTCTTCAATCCGTTTTAATGGCAAAAAAATATTTGCCAAAAAGAAGGATAAAATAATAGAATGTCAAAAAAGATTTTATTTACCCGAGGAAACGGAAATAAAGACGCCGAATTCAGTTATCAGTTACAGGATCTGAGGGAAAAAGGTTTCCCTGATTGACGTGTGTATTCTGCCCATGTCCCGGTAATGCTATTGTGGAGGCTAGTTACCTCTGCGGCCACGTAATGCATCGTAATGGCCATTCAGCACCGGACTAGTCCAGTTTATAAAGTTTTATTTGTAGCTAAACTATTTTTTAGTTTAGCGGAATGAAATCTCTTAGCCAGCTCCGATCAGAGGCCCCAAGAAACGTTTGCTGGGCCTTACTTAGCTAAATGAAATTTTTTAATTTGTTTAGGCTTAGCCAGTTTGAGGCTTAAGAGAAGTTTATTGATCTAGCTTGAGCCTGAGCGAAGCCCATAAAACTAAAAATCAGCTCACTAGTTCAAAATCTAAGGAAAGCCGTTTGATATATCTTAACGTAGTAGAAAATAATGGAGCCCGTTAAGCCAATTGTAGTTTCAAACGAGAAACACGAAGGGCCAAGTTTAGCCCGTTAAATCAGCCCGTCAGAGCCCGTCAGGGTTTATCCCGTTTGATCAATCCTAATAAGGCAGGTTTAAACTCATTGGATCAATGTTTCGCCAAATTTTAACGCATCTCATCAATTTTTGGCCAAATTTAAGCCCGATTTATAAATCTAAGGCCAAATGTAAGCCCATCTGATCAATTATAAAGCCGATCTAACCTGGAGCTTGATTTAAGCCAATCTGCTTACTTAACGTACAAGTTAATTGTAGGTTCGGTTTAAGCCTATTTAATTAATTTTAAGCCCAATTAAAGCCCACCCATTTGATCAATATTTGGTCGAATTTAAGCCCGATTTATAAATCTAAGGCCAAATTTAAGCCCACCTGGCCCATTTTAAGCCAGATTTAAGCTGATCCGATTAATCGTAGGCTTATTTTAAGCCGATTTGGTTAATTTTAGACCCGGTTTAAGCTCATTTGATCAATTTTAAGCCTGATTTAAGCCTATTTGATGAATCATCAAGTCCAAGACCAGCTGCTTAGCTCTAAATATTTCTGTCAGGATCGTAGGCAGCTTGAGAAACCAGTTGGTAGAAGTTCAAGCCCTTCTAGTTGCCCTACTAGCAATGAAAGCACTTGAATACCCGAGCTGAAACCCTTTTATCAGTGGCGTAACAATATTTTCGGGGCTCCCCCGCAGATTCAATAAGTGGGGCCCCCGTTAAAGATTTAGAAAATTTCTTGGGGGCCCCCATGAAGAATGAATTATGCCGGGGGCCCCCCCGCAAGAGGGAACTAGCGGGCCCGGTTGTTACGCCACTGCCTTTTATATTATTTTTTAAATCTACAAAAATCCTGAGGCCTGGAAATGTTAAATAGGTTGGAGATTCAAGCTTGAGCTCTCTAAGTTTTGCCTGAGACGGTGAGAAAATGGTAAGACTAGCTAGTGAACTCAGTAGTCAACACAAAAAATTCTCATATAAAGAGAAAATTGAAAGGAAAACACTGAAGAATTTTCTTGACTCAATCTGTCACTGACAAGAAAATCTTTTTTTTCTTCCTCAAGTTAACAGTGTCCTCTCCAATCTTCACAATCAAGGCAGTTAACCATCCAACACAATGGAAATTCAATAAAACCGTATAGGATATGAAGTCTTGTAATGTGTCTTGATTGCCATAGTGGCGCTTTAACCAATTTTGTTACTTATTTTATTTTTCCAAGATTTGTCGTTTTTATTCCGGTTGAACGGATGAGATTTTTTTAATACCCCAAAACGAAAATAAAAAAAAAAAGAAATTGCTACCCTGAATTCTTCAGATATAAAATACGATACTTTTTAAAAGGCTCAAAAACGTTATTATAAACGAATGAATATAAAATATTAGTGGGTAAGGAGATATCTAGAAAATAAAGCTCTATAAGAAGATTAGTTTGAACGAACTGCTATTAATTATCTCATCACCTCCTCCCTCTCTCTCTCTCTCTCCCCTCGAGTGGAATCTATTTCTTGAAGAAAGTTATTAAGCATTTCCATAAATAAGACTTTCACTAAATTGCATTGCTTGAGCAGTTTATGTAAGATTGGGTTTTCCCTTTGAGACATTTGAAAATTTTCCACAAACGGTCAATCTCGATTTACTTTTCCTTTGATATAACCGATTATAAGTTAAGCCGCCATGTTTTAATATTCAAAAGAGGAGATTTATAGATTTTTCGATTAAGGATTGATGTATAAAAGAGAAATTTTCCAACGTCATGCTCAAAAATGCGTGAAATTTTCCCGCATACGTCCCGCAAGATGCCTTTTGTAAATTTAGAAGTGTCGAAAAAGGGAAAAGGAAGATATATAAAAAAAAAAGTTTTTTGTTGGAAAGCGTAGGAATGAATGATTGACAAGTTGCTCAAAAAAGATTTCGATCACGTTTTTCATCCTTCATTTAAACTGAACCTCATGTACGATTTTTCCCCTTTTTTTTTTTTTTCGTTTCTTGTTTCCTTCCAATTTTGAAATCTAGCCACAAGGTGAAATAAGCCGTGTCAAAGGTTTTAACCTCATGCATTTTATTATTTTTTAGCTTGTGGATTGATTTATTATCCTCTTGGATTTTTTTTGGCTTTTAAAATTGAGAGCTTATAGGGGGAGTATGGAAATTTTGGGAGAAGTGGAGTGAATCTGAGAGTATGAGCTAGTTCAAAGCTTTAAAAATTGGTGTTGAGAAATCATGACAGGTGGCTCTAGTTTTAATTTCGTAAATGGCAGTTGGATGTCGCTAGTATCGATCCAACATGGCAGAGGGAACCGTGGCTCAGATTTTTGTTGGCAAAAAAACAATTTTGCTGAGCCTATGAAGAATCTTATGGGTTTAGCCTGAAATCCTTAGGCCTCTGAATAGATTTTGACCAATTTTACCTTTGAAATCTTTTAGCAAGTCTAGCTAAACCTTCACCTGAAGATAACTCATGCCTTTGATTCTCCCATTGAACTCAAAAAGTCGAAATCTTGACTTTTTTGGATGCTGGCTGACTGGCTAGATTTCAAAATTATACTGGTCCTTAAGCTCAGGTGGTTAGTAACTCCCCTTTTCCCCTTAAATTGACATCACACAGAGCTGATTAATTATTTTAACCATAACCAATTAAGGTTAGATTACTCAAAGGAAACTTCCGAAGCAAAAAAGGCAAAATATCGGCTTTTGAAATGTGCAATTCGATATAAAATATTGATTCAGAGTGGATAGTTTGATTTTATCATCCTAAAATCTACTCTTAACTTCTTGCTAGCTATAACCAAACCTTACTGATAGCTTAAAATGTGCTGTTACGGCTTCTATGCCACGGCCACCATCTTCCTTGACATTAATCTCAGCTGTATTTATTAATAGTTCGTGTTCTTCATCTTTTTAACCCTTAAATATTTCAAGAACGAATATATCCGCAGTAAAAACCCGATTATAAAACACTAAATATCAAAAATTTTCAACCAACAAGTCAAAAATATCCAAAATGGCGGTTTTAGAAAAACAAACAACCGTGGAAGCAACAAGACGAAACGTGGTTTTCGAACACGTTTCTCGTGCATAGCGGTTGAAGGTTATTTTTTTTCGGTGACTTTATTACATTTTTATATCACCAATTATTATTAATTTGTTTATGTTCGTATATTTTAACAATAAAAACCTCGCGTTTTTCAATTTTCCAGTGTTTTCTTAACATATATTCATTTTTTTCTCGTAGGAAAACATCGCATCACTGACTTAACCTCACCTCGTCAACGAATCCATCATCTTTTATACTACAATGCCTTTAATCATCATCACTGGCATTCCTGCATCAGGGAAAACGAAAACAGCAAATGATCTTAAAATATTTTTCGAAGGCAAACAGAAAAAAGTGAATATCATCAACGAAAATGAAATAGTGAAAGGGATGAACTTTAATAAAAATGTATTGTATGCTGATTCCAAAAAAGAAAAGGAATTAAGAAGCATTATTAAATCTACATTTATAAGACTGATTAATCAAGATGATGTTACTATAATCGATGGATTAAATTACATAAAAGGATACCGATATGAATTATATTGTGCAAGTAAAAGTTCTAAGACGACTCAGTGTACGATACATTGTGATGTGAATCAAAACACAGCTTGGGAGTATAATTTAAAAAGAGAAGAGAATGAACAGTATAGTAGAGACATTTTCGATCAGTTAATTTTAAGATATGAAGCGCCTGATAGTAGAAATCGTTGGGATTCACCTTTATTTCTAATATGTGGAGATTTAGCAGTTGATTGTGAGAAAGTTCATGAAGCATTATATTCTCGATTGCCACCTCCACCTAATCAATCAACGCAGTGTTTGCCTTTGTCTGGGACTAATTTTTTATATGAAATTGATGCTGTTAGTCAAGAGGTGATATCTGTGATTTTAGAAGCAAAGAAATTGAATTTGGAAGGAGAGATTAAAATACCTGGAGCGAACGAGAAGTTCATGTTGAAAAGCGAATCTCGGATTAGTACAGCAGAGTTGACGAGATTAAAAAGGCAGTTTTTGTCATATGTGAAGCTTCATCCAACACAGTATAATAAAAATAATGCAGCTGGGCTGTTTGTTCAGTATTTGAACACTAATTTATAGGAATTTAATTTGGTAAGTTTTTTTTAGTTTTAGTTTAGTAGTTAATTCTCGGTGTTAAGAGGTTGGAAGTGAGGTTAGTAAGCGAGTTGTGTGGCAGATTAAGGAGCTAGTTAGTGATTTCTGATTCTGATTTGATTTGGAAATCATTTTGGAAAACTAATTTTGGATTAGTGAAGAATTTTTTTGATTTTTTTAAGTCTTCGAAAAATTTATTGGAATTTTTCTTGATGAGGAAAATTTTTTTTGGTCAGAAAAAATTCTAGAAAAATATTTTTAGTCTGATTTGGTTAGAGCTAGGGTTGTAAGTCCCTTTGGCATTAGTTTTACTCTGGGGACCGCCACTGCTTTAAAATCATTTTCTCAAACCCTAAAAAAATTTTAATCCCGGATTAATTTTTCTTTGACAATTAAAAATCATGGAGATTAAAACGCTAGCAATTAAAAATCACAAAAATCAAGCTCGAAATCCGCGATAAGGGAGAAAATGAAGACATTTCAAAGCGGTTTTGAACGAAACCTTAACGATCTTAATTTTTTCTAAGCTTTTTATCTTTCAAAGAAGGGTTCATCCACACGAGGGAGGGCTCAAGCAAGTGTATGAGTTCGCAACTCTTAAACGATTATCCCATTTATAAAAACCAAATAAAAATTAACATTATAAAATTTACCTGAGTCCTTTTTAAAGAACAAAAAAAAAGGAAGGGAAAAAAATAGGGGAAAGGAGGCGAGAGAGGAAAAAAAAAATAGATAAAAAGATTCGTAAGAATGTCTGTTTTTTATTGCGAGTGAATGGGATGCTGTGCACGTGACTTATCGGTCCATCTGACAGCAATGGCAAGGGTTTGCCCTGCTGTAGGGCATTTACAACAGCGACACATTTCTCTTTAAATCAATGACACATTATTTTTCAAATTTTGTCATGGTCGGTGATGTCATTTTCCCCCTTGTTAATACTTATTAGGAGAAATTTTATTTCGTGCTTAAAAATTTTCTCTGAAGAGGAAATTGATAGCTTACCTATGTCTCTCTCTTCAATCAGTGTTACATGTTTGGGGCGTATTTATAGTGTCAGCACTTGGCTTGATTGATAAGTTGTCACCTTTTCCCTCTTTTACTTACAAATCCCTCGAGGAGTTTTCTCTCTGATGAAAAAAAGGTACAAGATTTTAATTCTTATTTAAAATTAGCGGTGTTAAAAATTCATAAAAAAAAAAAAAAGTTCTTGATTATTGCTTAGTGTGGATTTTTTTTTTTTAAGTTTTCAAGGAGCCTCTTGTCTCCAGCGCCGTAAATAGGGGAAGAATTTAATTTTTTCCTTTTTTTTTTTTTTATTACCGGAGTGGCGAAGTCCTGCTGTTGTCAAGTGCTTTATAAACATTTAATAACGTGATAAATAATTCTTGGAAATCCGTGTGAAATCCCCTCTGGCTCTTTACACGTTTCCCTCTCTATATGTAAAATAAAGGCAATTTATTTCCAAAAAACCGAAATGCCAAAGTCTGAAACATGTTTTATTAGCCTTGTCTTAGATTGTTTCGTTCTGCATCC
Source organism: Liposcelis brunnea (assembly GCA_023512825.1). Taxonomy (NCBI): domain Eukaryota; kingdom Metazoa; phylum Arthropoda; class Insecta; order Psocodea; family Liposcelididae; genus Liposcelis; species Liposcelis brunnea. The sequence goes on along the minus strand of CM042070.1, from coordinate 8,397,947 downwards.
TGTTACGTTTATATATTTTGTAGTAGTGGGAAAAAAAATTTTCTTTGTGATGATTTTCTTCCCTTTGTCAGGATTTTTCTTTCTTAGAAAAAAAAAATCGAACTAGGCAAAAATACCGCAAGATTTTTTTTTTTTGTTTTATTTTATTTTAAATAGGCGTGTAAAGGGAATTATGAATTCACAATAGGATAATTTAAATCAATCCTTTTTTGTAATTTTTATTTCCCCATAGGATTTGTATATGAATTTCGTTCCCCTACTTGTTTTGAAAATGAACCCTCCCGATCAATTTCATTAACCGCATCATCTCGGTTAGTACATTGGATATGCATATATTAAAATTAGGAGTCAAGTGCTGCTCTTTTTTTTTTTATTAAATATAATTCTCCCCTCCTGTTCCCCGTAGTGTTGTGTTCTCATTTGTATTTTTTTAAAAGTTTGTTATGCGAACTTTGATCTAGGGCAGCCATGTGAGAGAACGTGCCATAACGTACCTGGTTGGTCATGACAACTGTAGAAGTGTAAAATCAGCGTTTTGTGTCATTTCGATTCGTTCATTGGCATCTAGTGAAAGGTCACCTTCTCGGGTTTTTTATTTTTTTTAATGAAATGCGGTTTTGTTTTGTTTTTCTTTAAAAGGAAAATAATTAAATAGGCTGAGTTGAGCCTGTTTATATTAATTGATCAATGATCCTATTGTGAAAAGTAAATAAATTTTGTCCCTGGAATTTTTTCAAAAATATATTTGGACTTGCCTTGTTTCGCAGCACACTGTGCTGAGCACAGTTCTACAAGCTTAAGCTTAAATAGAGGCTTCAAAAATTCCACTTAAATTTCATCCGGCCAAAGTCAAGCTTTGGTTGAAGCCTTGCATGGCCTTGATTGGCTTCAAAAACTCTGCTCAAGCTTTACTTGAGCCTGATATAGCTCGAAGTTTTTACTCAAACTTATTGAAGCCTTAACTTTAGTCCAGGCGTTTAACTCAAGCTTAGCTTAAGCCTTAAGAGACTTCAAAAATTTTGCTCTCGTTTTAAATTATTTCCTTAGGTTTCTTTCGAGCTTTAGATATCTTAAGATCCCAGATCAGAAAAAATTTGGAGCTCAACAAGGGCAGGTGCTCCGAATTTGAAGCAAAATGCTTCGAAAGATGAAGTTTTCAGTGACTAAAGAACTACTAGAACCATTTTTATTCCAGTTAAACCAGAAAAGCTTTTAGTAGGCTTTTATTTATTAGCCAGCTAAAGCTCCTAAATAGATCTGAGGCTTCAACTCTTGGAGAAGTTAGAGGCTTCAGCTAAAACATGTAAAATATCCGAAGGGAAGAAAAAACTTATAAAATCCGAGAATTTTCTAGTCCTGAACAGGGACTTGTGGGCTTAAATTCAGGCATTTTCTTTCGGTAGAAAGAAAACTTTTAGAAAACTCAAATTTAAATGAAAATACAAACGAAATTTTATATAACTGTAAAATAAAAGCAAGCGGCACCCTCAGGCTTGTCGCTGAACTTCCTACTATTCATTTCAGCTTTCCCATTTAAACGCAAGATGTCATGCTCGCTTTTATGTAGATTTCTTCCTGTTAATTTCCTTTTTTACGTCATAGGGAAAAGAAACTTCCTTTTTTTCTAAAATTTTATCTAAACAATAAAAGTTCAGAAATAAAAAAAGTAGTAGTCTGTTTGTTTTTTTATTATTTGGGGTGCGCCTTAAGAACAGACAGGCACTGAGGCCATTAAATTTTTTTACAGTACTCTAAACATGAATAAACAATTTCAAAAACAAGCGGCGATAGTAATTTCGGCATTGTGGAATTGTAAAAAAAGCAGAAAGGCTGTGACAATGAGTCTAAATAGCCAAATCCAAAACTTTCTCAAATCGCCCAAAGCTTGAGATGAGAGAAGAGTCTAAAATTCGGATAAAATTTTTCAAAGAGCTAAAATTTTTGATTCTAGTGCTAAACTTTAGTAATGGAAATGAAAGAAGCAAAAGACAAATTGTTCGACAATAAAAAACTATTAAAAGATTTGTTTGACAAGAAAAAATTATCAAAAAATTAGTTCGACAAGAAAAAATTATCAAAAAATTTGTTCGACTAGAAAAAATTATCAAAAGGTTTGTCCCACTAGACAAAATTACCAAGAGATTTGTTTGATTAGAAAGAATTATCAAAAGATTTGTTTGACTGAAAAAAATTATCTGAAGATTTGTTTTAAAAGGAAATTATCAGGAGATTTGTTTGACAAAAATAAATTCTGGTAAAAGTTTGTCGAACAAGACCAAACAGGACTATCCTGCCTTCCCTGGCAAACTTTCTCTTACCCTCAAGCTGCCGCGTTTAAAACTAAATAAAATACTGGATTTTTAAATGGATGTCATGTAATCATGTTACTTTTCTATAAATTGTGCGTCATTATTAAAATCGTTTTGTAAATTTTCTTTTTTTTGAAATTAGGAAGGAAGTTTCATTTAAAAATTTCTGCTTTTCTTTTCCCTTGTTGTAACATGCGGCTCATATAATTTTAATGGTCCAAAAGGAACGCAAAATTCGTGCCGTTTAAAAATAAATACTAGGTCATGCCCTTACACCACATGGAAATCCCGAAATTCGTTCATTCATCCGACATTTTTTTTACTTTTCCTGGAATTTGTTTTTCCTGTCGGATTCCGCTCTTTGTTTACTTTCCTGATGTATTAAAAATATTTTAATTATTTATCATATCAAAATTCAGCTGTAATCATGGTATCCATGGTAATTGATTACTTTAAAATTGCTGACATTCACGAATGCGTATGTTTGCGTGTTTGGGGAATTATAAAATTGATAATTAAAAAATCTTCTTCATGATTTACATCTCCTGCAACATTAATTTAAAAAGTTGGAGTAGTATGACAAATTGGAGTAAGTGCGTGTCGTTGTCTTTTTATTATAAAAAGGGGGACCAGTTTTAGGTTGCGAATCCCTGACCAGGAAACTGAAATAGGGAATATTCGGCATAACCGGATTAATTTTGGAAATTCCTCCCCCGATTTTTAGGTCAGATAAAATCCAATAATAGAAATTCTATTATTAGAACCGCGTAAAGGAGAAAAGTTAGCCTATCCCATTAGAATCAATTTGTGAAAAAGCTAATGCCAAATACGTAATACCCGTCCGTGCAAGGCGCGGCCCAGACCTTCTATTCTAATTAAACTCTGCGGTATCTCAGTTGCCCGTTGCCTTTCCCACGACCTACTTTCTTCCTCATTCGAACTTGACTAAATTACTTTCTTCACGGCATAATTTTATTTGTAGTTTTTACAAGTTCGGGAAAAGTTTTTGTTTATGGTTCGATTTCGGTTTTATCGATTTTAATGTTGATGTAAAGAGGGATTTAGAAAGGCTAATTTTGGGATTCGAGGATGGGGATGAAAGGTTGGTGGGGAGAATATTTTTTCAAGGTCTCTTACATTGGATGGTGCCACATTAAAGATGTCCATGTCTTCCTGGCTCGTCGGATTCAGAGGTTTGTCTGTCTCTGAGATGTCAAGCCATAGGCAAAAGTTGGCATATCCGTCGAATTTTGACCCTGAAGAAGCAATAAATCCAGCTGATTCTGACTGGAAATTCGATTTCGCATCTGATTTCCCGCACGTCACGAATTTAATTTGATTAAATCTACTTGTCTTCGATAATTTGAAATATATTGAGGTTTTTCCTTGACCGGGGAGAACGATGCTGTCAGTCACTGTTGCTACAATTTTACCAGCCTACAGAAATTTATTGTAAATCGTTGATGGTGAGACAGATTTTGTGCAGATTTTGTTTGAATCTGTAAATTTTTATTAAAACGCACGCAGAATCATTCATCTGCTCGTGATTTGGCAAATATCTGAACAGAATCGAATGTAATTATCTTATGTTCAAGCTCAAATTCAGTTTGAACAAAATTTAATTTACCAAATAGGAAGGATATGTAAACTTGAATTTGATCAGCATGTTAACGTGTAAAATAAATGTGAACTTAATATAGGCGAAAGCTGAACAAAATCTGAACAAAACTTTCTTGAATCCTGGTTCACGTTTTTGGATCTAGATTTCAGTTCTTATTTGACTCAGATTGATTGTTTCCTCAATCTATTGACGTCGAGGTTTTGGCTAAAATTTTGTTCAGACACAGCCTCAAATTCCAGATTCTGTTTCAATTTAGCTAAGATAATGTTCTCATTTAAGTTGCGTCTGAGTTCAAATCCTGGCTCAGATTTTGTGCGCGCTGGATTCAAATTTCGTTCAAGTTTTGTTCAGATCAGATCCAGATTGAACAATGCAATGGAGATTTCACTGCTGAATCCCATTCCTTCTGAAATAGTTGCTTTATTTTTTTAATTAGATTTGATTTATAGTCTGGTTTAATTTAGAATTTGTTCAGATTTAAATAAAAATTCAAGTTTTGTCCAGCTTCTGCGGATTTGAATTTATTCAATACTATTTGTTTAGATTTTTTTAAAATTAAAATTAATTTTGTTCAGTCTTAATTTTTCAGTGCAAAACGCTGCCTCATTTTTGGAAGGTGTTGTCTAGATTTGAACCTACATTTTGTAGTCAAAATATTGAGAATCGGTTTTGGTTTAGATTTGGTTTACATTTGGTCCAATCTGAAATCAGAATCTGGTTCAAATTTTAATTCGCAATTTGTTTGGATTCGCACTCATTCATTCAAAAATCCAGATTTAAGTTTTATACGATGCCCACTTTCAGTTTGTTCAGATTTTTCCCATTTTTGGTTCAAATCTGATTATAGTTTGTTCAGATTTTGATTTCATATTCAAGTTCAGACTAAGTGTGGTTTTAATTTTGTGAAGATGCCGTCTAGATTTTGAGCAAATTCGAGCCTACATTTTGTGGTGATTCAAAGTCAAAATATTGAGAATCTGTTGTTGGTTTTGGTTTAGATTTCGTTTAAATTTGGTTCAATCTGAAATCAGATTCCGGTTTAGATTTTAAATTCGCAATTTGTTTAGATTCGTACTCATTCATTTAAAAATTCAGATTCAAGCTTTATACCCAGTCTGAGTTTGTTCAGATTTTTCCCATTTTTGGTTCAAATCTAATTAAATTTTGTTCAGATATTTGAGTTCAGGCTCATTCGAAATCTTATTCAGCTTCAACTCGTTTGGCTCGAACCATCATTTTTGTTTCAGATTTCTTGATTTTGTTCAGATTTTACTGAAAATTTGTTTAAGTTCTACCGTCTATTTTTTCTTTCAAATTTTGCTTTAGCTAGGTTGTTTCACCTTTAACTCAGACTTTCAAAATATTTTCTCCAGGAAATAGTTACCACAGTTTGGCAGCAGCAAGACTAAAAAAAAAAATATCCCGTATTTGAATGGGCCGGGGAAAAAAAAATGCGGAAATAGCTAAAACAAGGAAGTCGCGAAGCCACATTTTTTTCCTTAAAAGTAAAAAAAAGAACTAAATTGGGAAGCGTTTTATTTCTGGAATTAAGGTTAAAACAGCCTCACGCATAAGTGTGTCACAACTGTGACGTCACCAAGAAGTGCCAGTCACTGTTAGTTATCGTTGCTAGGTGAACGGCTTCATCAGCTGCAACGGGTTCGCGCTATTCATCCGTTCGTACGTTCAGTTTACGAGAAGTACGGGGGTTGTTTGAACATGTGCGGACGGGGTTGATATTTGTATCTTTTCTCATAAGGCTCGTAATTTGTTAATTATTATTTAATCCGTGTTTGAAAGGATTGTTAAGTTTTTTAAAAAAAATTTAAAGGATTTTTTTTTTCAAAATTATTTGGTAAAGTATTTTAAAAATGATGTTTTTTTTAAAAAAAAAAAATCATCCCTTCGGAAATAAATTTTTTTCAATACTTTTAGGGAAAGTTTTGAAAAAACAATTATAAAATAAATAAAGTTTGTATCCGGTTTTTGGGAGTGAAGTTTTTTTTTTTTGGCCATAAGAAAAATAAATTAAAAAAGTTGGTAGGGATTTTTTATGAGGGAAAAACTAGGGCAAATAAAGTTTTGGATTTTAATGAAAAAGCTTATTTTCAAGGAAGTAAAGTTTTCTGATATTTACAATAAATTCAAAATGCATTCTGTCATATTATACCATGTGCGTGTTCTTCAAATGACAGTCTATCACTTTTTTCTCGTTGTACAAAATCAAGTGTGGTCGAATCCTATTCGCTGTTCCTAAACACGCATTCATCACGTGTTTTTCTCAGTACTTTTGTCTCCGTATTTTTTTTTTTTTTTTATAAATCGAAACCAAAATCGTGAGGTTAGGATTACAGGGTTCTATCTCAATTTTTTTAAAGTTTTAAAATTTTTTGCAGAAAATATACTTGAATTTTTTATTTTTGAATTTCACTGCAAAACTCAGGCTGAATTTTCTGGCTTTTAAGCCTTGAGTAATGTACCCGAAAAAGAGGCTTTCCTCTTGGTCCCTTAGTCCCATACAAAGCGGGACAATATTCGACCTCGGTCAGAAAATTTTTTGGGGGTCGAATATAATTAGGCACAGGTGTTTGACATATTAACAAAGGAAGTGCACAAACTGTAAAATCACATTTGTGGCCGTTTGATTCCTCTGAGTTGACATTTAGACAAGTTAAAATTTTGACTAAAAATCGATTTTTTGGGAAATTTTAGTGAAAAACTTACTGCTTCTCGGTAGTGAATGAATTATTTTAAATCTCGATTGTGGTCCGTGTTTAGCAAAGTTTTAAGGAAGCTATTTGCCAATAAATAGGTACTGAATACTTATTTAGGAGTGTTGCCTGGCCTCAAGGAATTTAAATAACCGCCTTTGGTTATATTTTAATATTTTGTGAATGTTATAAAAATTCAATTAACAAAACTCTTGGCCTGATTCGTTTGGAATGATTACTCTTCTTTGTAAGGCTTAAATCTTTATAACAAGTTCAGATAAAGTGCCAAAATAAAAAGCAATGTCAAAGCACCGAACAAAACAATCGCTTTTACAGAAACCAATTAAGTTTTGTCCAGATTTGGTTTACAATTTGTTCAGATTCCTTTGTAGTTTTGTTCAATTTTTGTTTACATTCCGTTCAGGATTTGTTCACGTTTTTTTTGGGTCGGGTAAACATTCTTCCGAGTTTCTTTTATAATTTCTGTTCACGTTTTTACTAGTTTTTTGTTTACATTCTGCCTTTATCCAGATTCTGTTTATATTTTGTCTAGATTCTGTTAACGCTTTGTTCAGATTCTGCTTTTACTTTCTCCAGACCTTGGTATTGTTTTGTTTAGATTCTGGTCACTCTGGCAAACTGTTCATACTTTCTCTTGATTCTTTTGTCCGGATTTTGTCAATAATTGTCCAGACTCTGTTCAGACTCTGTTCAAATTTTGTCCGGATTCTGGTCTCACTTCGTCTAGATTCTATTTGACTTTTGCTCAGATTCTCTTTACTATTTGTTCAGATTCTCCACACTTTTTGTTCAGACTCTGTTCGCATTTGTTCACGCTAGTATTAATTTGTTCAAATTCTGGTCTCACTTTGTCCGGGTTCTGTTCACTTTTTGCCCAGATTACCTTCACACTTTGTTCAGATTTTGTTCACAGTTCACCTTTGATTTTGTTTATCTTTGACAAGAGTCTGGTCTCTATTTATTCTTTATTCTTTGTTCAAATGTTTTTCACTTTTTGTCCTGATTTCTTCACACTTTGTTCTGATCCTATTCACACTCTGTATATGTATATTCTGATCACTTTTTGTCCATTCTATGTTTAAATCTAATTCAGATTGTGTGTTGACTCAACATCATATTTTATTACGTTGGTTGTTTTTAATTTTGTTCAGATTTAATTACCGTTTTCTTTATATTTCGTGCAAGTTCAAGTTCAGACTAAATTAAGATTCTGGTTTGTTAATAGTGAAGTTTTGGTTTTAGACTCAGATATTGTTCCGAATTCCGAGTAGATTCTTTTTATGTTAATTAAAATTAGACTTTGCTCAAGTTCTGGTGAAATTTGATCCTATACTAATTTTGTGCAATCTTAGAGTAGTAATTACATCCTCATTCTCATTCTGGTTTGTATTTTAGATTTTGTTTGCATTCTTCTTAAATTTTTTTTAAGTAACTCATCTACCATCACTAAACAATTTTTTTTTCTTTTTTCAGACATTTTGGACGGAAAAACGAAATCACCAAAGTACAAAAACTACCAAAAATATGACTACGATTACAGTGCCACAATCAATATCAACAACATAGCCAATAATATGATTTATTTAATGAAATGGCGGTGACCACTCTTCAAACGTTAACAACCCAACAACAGACTATGACTGAAATCAAAGAATTCCTAGTGCCAACAATTCTAAGCGTTAATTTGAAAAAAACAAACGAGGATCGTTTACCCATCTTAGAAAACGACAGTTCAAGCAATCATCAAAATGGCGACGATGTAAACATAAGCTCAAGCCCATCGGATTACGATGAAAATGAAGAAAAAAATTTCCCAAACCTAATTGATCATGATAATCAGATTAATATAGAAATTCTCGATTCCGGGGAAGATGACGAAGACGTGATCGAAATGGCACCGAGAAGTAATCGATCAAGAGGGAAACATCAATCTACTTTTTTACTGGAACCGTTCCTGAAACCGGTTGATCAAAACATTGAAGGGAATAAGGAAAATCCGGTTTTAAAGGCTTTGTACGGGGGGAGGGCGTCGCCTACGAAATATTCATCACAGTCTTGGGGCCCTGGCGATAAAACATCAGTAAATAATTGTCATCCTTTTAAGAAAACTGAATTAAGCCAGGATTTGTCATCGGAGGATATACCTGCTCAGATACCGAAAAGTTTGATAAAGAAATCGAAGAAAAAGACGGTGTCGGCGTCGCCTACGAGGGTTAGTCCTGTTGGGTCTGCGAGGGCGTCGGTTCTGAAGGAGATTCAGTTGGATTCCGTGCAAACTTCAGCAGACGCCCAAAATTCTTCGACTTCTTTTAGTTCGTCGCAGTCTTTTAATAGTGCGAAATCGTCGGATGGGAAATCACCTTCTGGGCAGGTAAGAAATTGGTTAAGTCGTTTTGATATTCACTGAGAGTTTAGGTGAGTTAATTTCTAAAGTTTTATGTAGCGTCTCCAAAAATTTTTCCAAAATTGTATTGTGATCAAGAATTTTTGTCGAATATTTTCCATATTTTCCTTTAAAAAATTGAGTTCGACAAGAAAAAATTATCAAAAGATTTGCTCGACAAGAAAAAATTATCAAAAGATTTGCTCGACAAGAAAAAATTATCAAAAGATTTGCTCGACAAGAAAAAATTATCAAAAGATTTGCTCGACAAGAAAAAATTATCAAAAGATTTGCTCGACAAGAAAAAATTATCAAAAGATTTGCTCGACAAGAAAAAATTATCAAAAGATTTGCTCGACAAGAAAAAATTATCAAAAGATTTGCTCGACAAGATAAAATTATCAAAAGATTTCTCTTTATAAAAATTTTTAACCTAATTTTCTAACAAAGCATTCAGTTCTTATAAATATTAAAAAAAATTGATTTTCAGAACAATGACTCCAAGTCTGTTAGCAGCGGTGGCGGAAGCAGCGCTAAGAAAAAGAAAAATTCCCAACTTACCATGAAACCACGTATTGGATACATCAATAGCGAAAGATTAATCCAGTTAAAAGGAATCGTCGACCACGCCATTAAAGTAAGTAAAAAAAATTTCAACAGTATTAAATTTTTATCACAAAAACCAATTTTAATCAAATGCATTTTTCAGAACCATAAAGTTTATTCAATGACAGGATGTTACAATTCCGTACGGAATGCATTAAAACAAAGGGGGTGGATCGAGAAAATCGACAGCGATTTCAAAGGCAGGCGTAGACAAAGCAAGTTGGAGGAAATAGGTATATGTAAGTCACTACACCGTAGTGATGCACTTTGTGACGCAACATTTCCTCTTTTTTGGGGAGGAAAATCTTTATTTTAAAAAAAAGTTCACAAGGTGCAGTCACAGATCACTTTAGCATACGCACCAAAAATCCGCATGGGTGATTTTTCTTGCTGTGTATTGAATATTTTTTCTTCCCCTTTTAAAATCTAGCTCAAAATTTTTGTTTGTTATTTTTTTCCTGAAAAAGGAGTCGGAGTGAAGGGCGTTGTATTGATTAATATGTATGGTCCTTGGTAAGTGTGTAAATGAGATTTAAATTATTTTTGATTTCATTTAATGCGCTTGCTTGAATTTCATCGGAGTCATTTTATATGATTTTTTGAGTAGACGAGAATTTTCGGTTTATGCGGGATGAGAAGGGGACGTGACAAGGGAAGTGTGATTCATTGTCTTTAGTCACGATGGTTTGGTCCTAGTGACACTTTTGAAAACTTCCGGGTTTTCTTTCTCTTCCTGCGTGACATGTCTTTACGTTATCCTTTTAAGACAGGAGCGTATATTTTTTGTATAGTTAAGTGTAATAGCGCATGGAAGATAAAATAGGCAAATTTCTTGAAAAAAAATTTTTTCGAGTTAAGTATTTGCTCTAAGAACATTTAACACAAAGGCCAAAATAAATTTGGCCGAACGTGTAACTTAAGAGCTTTAAGTGCTTGTTGAATCCATTTCTTTGACGCCACTGTGTAGCTCAATCAATTTAAATCTAAGATTGATCATGTGACAGCTTTAGAAGCTGGCTAGCTCAGCTACAGCAGAAGCAGTAGCTAAGCAGAGGCCAAAATTGCATAGATAGACTTTTCAGAACGACTTATTGCCCTAAAAGAATCACTGAAACACCCAATTCTAATTTTTACTGTTCGGATATTTTCATTTATTTCCTAAAAACTTACGGGCTCAGGTCTGCCCACTACTAAATACTACTAACGGCGACATAGTTAATATTTTGTAAAGAATGGGTGCCATCTTGTGTCTAGGTGACGTCTCAATCAATCCTTTGCTGCGACGATAAAAAAATAATGAAATCAATATGGCGGCATAATGAAAATGGTTGGAATTGAATACACTTTTAGTCTTTTGACGCCACTAGAGGGCAACTGGAAAGTTATTTGATTTGCTAAGGCGCCTCATGCGGCTGTTTGTGAAATTATAATTATATTAAATATCAAAGTTACTTTCGAAGAATTCTTAAAAAGCGAGCTAGTCAAGCAACCATTTTATAATTTGGCGCCATTTTGAGTTCTAGGCAAAAAACAAAAAAAATCCATTTGAGTGACAAAAACGTGTCTCCTCAGTCGCATTCACTTCATTTTAAAGACGCCATTTTGTAGTTGGAATGCGGTGTCCAGTTTATGGTTGACATACAATCTACTGCCACGACAAAAAAACAAAAGAAAACCAATATGGCGATTTAATGAACATCTTTTTACATTACACATTTATCACTGTGACATTTCTAACCTAAACTTGTTGCAATTTTTTTTCCTTCAATCGCTGACAATTAAAAATTGTAACGTGGTTAGGTTATGTTTGCTTAAAATCATAAATTTTGATTATCACAGGAAATTTGCCGTTTATTCTCCATGCAAACAGACTAAACTCTGCGTATTTGCACTGTAACGGGTAAACCCCTCTTATAAAAACACTTTAGAGCTAGATTTTTATGTCCGTAGTTTTAAATTCTAAAATAATTTTTGCCTTTAAGCGTAGACTGCTAAAAACATTCAATCTCGCTGTATTTTATTGAAATCAGCACGAAAAGAATAAAAAGTACAACACTAATTATAGAATTAAATCCTCATAAATCTCAGTATTTTTAGAAAAAAAAAACGAAGTTCATGTTTTGCGTGACTAACCAACCCAAATCAAAAAAAACAAAATCGGATTTGCATTCTCATCAACTCATTGCTGGCTTCTCGTCATCAGTATTTTTGATATTCACCGAAAAAAAAGCAATCATCGCTGAACATTCATCTTTTTCCTTATATCAGATGAAGCGGCGTTTCAATTTGTTCAGAAAAACACGACGCAAGCAGCAATGAGATATTCGAGTCAATGCAATTCCGGTTTCGTCAATGATGACCAGATTACTTATTCAGGACAGGGCGAAGCCGAAATCATCAACCGAATGCTGAGGAACATCACGGAGGATTTGTGCTGGCTGAGTCGACCTTACCCTTATTACTGTTGGAAGGATATCGGGAAATATGACATGGTGAACAGGCTTCCCAAAGCGTATTTTTCAAACAAGGTAATTATGAGAAATGTATAAGTTGTCTGTCAAAATAATCATTGTTGGAAAGGAATATTTTATAATAAGAAATCAACAAGAGATACTTTAAAGACAACCACACACTTCTTCGATCCCTTCAGTTCTTTACTTCCCCGGTCTTGACGATTCGTCTCACGCCAGGCCCTACCCGGTAACACATTATTTCACGCGATCCCCCGGGGGAAGGAAAATATGAAAAATTCATATTGATTCCCCATAAATGCCAGTTCCGTCGTTGTAAACCAACCCCCTTGTTCTTGTAAACTTGATTAATGAAAGGTAATTGCTTGTTAAAGGAAGTGGGATGTCATAGATTCACCAAAACTCTTTTTGTTATTTATGTAATATTAAAAAAAAAAAGTCGACGTCATTTTTTTTTAACCCCTACGAGGAAAAAAAACAATTATGTGAAAAGATTTTGAAACAAATCGGAAAAGTTGTTTGGGAAATTGTTTGAGAAGGGGGTTCCCTTGTTTTGTCGTAAAAAACTAGTCGCGAAGGGTGATAAAATATTTCATACATATGCTCATAGGCGGCGTTACATTTTTTTATTTGACTGTACTTAAAAATTAGCTAACTAGCAGTGTGGCTACAAGTTGCTACCAGAGCTAGTAGTTCATCTTTGGCCCAATTGATCTAAAGCCATTTGAGCTCTGACTATTTTCAATCGGCCTCAAACCTATTATACCGATTTTTCTTAAGACCACAATTAAAAATGTAAAAAAATCAACTGGGGGTGCTGAAACACTCTTAGCACTCCTCTGCGTCTCCGCCTATGAATATACTTTACTTTATTGGATAAGAATCCTTGACAAAGTCACGTGATGTTATAACACTCATCCTGTTTTCTTTGGTTTTATTTCCAGGTTGGCTTGTGCAACTCTCTGCAGCAAATTCAGTGGTTTTACGAACCGGGCGTGTGTTCAACTCAATATCCTAGGACGTATAATATTTCCCTGAAGGATGAATATGAAGCTTTTAAAGATGATTTTCGGATTACGGCTTGTATCTGTATGTTAAAGTGGCTGGTTACGAATTATAAGACCGGAGGGGAGAAAATTGTCCGGTCTACAGATGGAAAGGTACGATTCCCTTGCTCCGTATTATTTTGTTTTGTCTACACCGAGCAAGCCGAAACTCTTCCGCCGTGATCATGCTAACTACAGCTTTGAAAACAATTGTCGGAGAGCGCTAGTGTCTTTTACTTTTTAAATCAGAGCTCTAATGTCGCTTTTTAGTTAATAAAATGATCGACGGTGAGGTCGAGTATCGTTTCAATTTGTAAAACAATCATGGGAGAGGTCTAGTGTCCTGTTTAGTTCGTAAACCTCTCGCCGGAGATCTCCAGTGTCGTTTTTAGTGCACAAAACGATTATTAAAGAGAGCTAGTATCGTTTTTAATTCTTAAAATGATTGTTAGAGAGCGCTAAAGTCGTTTTTAGTTCTTAAAAATAATTGTTAGAGAGCGCTAGTCTTGTTTTTAGTCCTTAAAATGATCGTTAGAGAGCACCAGTATAGTTTTTAGTTCTTAAAATGATTGTTAGAGAGCGCTAGTCTTGCTTTTAGTCCTTAAAATGATCGTTATAGAGCGCTAGTCTCGTTTTTAGTCCTTGAAATGATCGTTAGAGAGTACCAGTATAGTTTTTAATTCTTAAAATGATCTGTAGAGGTCGCTAGTGTCGTTTGACCTCGTAAAACAATCATCGGAGAGCTCTAGTGTCATTTTTAGTACCTAAAACGTTTAACAGAGAGTGCTAGTGACGTTTTTAGTTCTTAAAATGATCGTTAAAGAGCGTTAGTAATCTTTTTCCAAGTGTCAAGTTTTCAAAAAAAAATTATTTGCATTCCAGGTTGATGTAAATATAATCGAATTCGCCTTACGAAGATGCGCTGAATTTGTTAAATGTAAAGAACACGAAGACATTGATATGCCAGAGACTCCTACCATTTGGGAACATCAATGGGATCATTTTTTAACTCAATATTATAAAGTCATTAACGACGGCCATATATTAAAGGATTGTAAGGAAGATCCTCCTATACAGGTGAGCTTAACCCTCGAAAACCTAATTAAATTAAAGGCTATCGAAGATAATTATTTGAATGATGTTTTCAGGTTATAGTTACGAATGCTCAATCAATGTTAAATTTGATTAAACCTCATTGGCCACAAATGGACATCGAGGGAATTAATAATTATTGGATTGTTAAACCAGGAGGTCGTTGCTGTGGAAATGGGATTGTGATAAAAAATAATTTAGAACAAATATTAACGATTGTTAATCCGACTATCACGAGGGAGACTCGATATGTTGTACAGAAATATATAGGTAATCTCGTGGGAGCTTAACTTTGGGGCTAAGAACAGTAGCGACGCCAGAAAATTAGGATATAGATTTTGAAAAAAAGGATGGGATAAATTTTTTTTTAAAAAAGCGTTAGTAAATCCAAAAATTTTTACAGAGGAGAAGACTTAGTAGCTCCTTCTATCTAGACAGTGCCATACAGGCTGAGGGCCCCTTAGCCCTAATTTGAAGCCGCTACTGCCCCCAAAAAAAATTTTATTTACTGATTTAAAAATTTTTTTATTTTAGAACGACCCCTTCTTATTTACAATACTAAATTCGACATTAGGCAATGGTTTCTTGTTACTAATGTTTATCCGCTTACCATATGGATGTACAAGTATGTAAAAAATTTCCATTTTTCAATTTTTTATTGTAGAAAAAATTTAATTTGAATTATTTTGCAGAGAAAGTTACCTCAGGTTTTGTTCCCAACCGTTCTCTTTAAAAACCACTCACGAATCCGTTCATTTATGTAATAATGCAGTACAAAGAAGGTATAAAAATCCGAGGCGGGATAGAGGGTTACCAGATGAAAATATGTGGGATTGTTATACTTTTCAAACATACCTTAAGTAAGTAGCTTAAATTACCCTTTAAAATATTTTGTTGTAAGCCAGGATTGACATCATTTTTTTTTGTTTTGTTTAGGGCGATTGGCCACCCTGATGCTTGGGACAGATACATTTACCCAGGCATGAAGGAAGGTTTTATCGGAGCGTTATTAGCGTCTCAAGATACAATGGAAAGAAGAAAAAATTGTTTCGAATTGTATGGTGCTGATTTTATGGTATCTGATACTTTAACTGACGGGCCTTGGCTTATTGAAATTAATTCTAATCCAGCGATGGATTCTAGTACGAGTGTTACGGCTAGAATGTGTCCTCAGGTTTTGGAGGATATTGTTAAAGGTTTGTATTTTTGAGGGATTGGTCCGCATGATGCTAATTTTTGTCTTTTTTGATAATAATGTATGTTATAAATTATTGTATATAGAAAAAATTAGTTGATGAATTATTTAGGGGGGAAAATAGTAGGAATTATCAAGGAAAGTATAAAGAGGCTTATATAAAGCTGGGAAATAATTCTAGGTGAGGAAAAGAAATAGCCAGAAGGTTTTTTACCAAGTTTTTAACGCATGAAAGTTAATTATTTTGTTTGTCATTTAAATTTATAAAGTCTTTGCCTATTCTAAGGTTTAAGCTCAATTTTATGGCCATCTTAGTTATGGTGTCCGTATGATTCTAAGATGGCAAAGCCGCTAGTTAAATTAAGTGACTAGTTAAGGAATTAGCTAGGGAGAAAACAACTGAGATAAATGATCCAGAGTCGTTTGAATTTTTTGGCGAGATTGCAAATTAATGTAAGTGTGAAAAGAATTTGCTAGGGTGGGTGAAATACTCGGAAGCAGTTTTGTACTTTTTAAAAAAATGTCTCCAATTACATCGAAAAAGACAAGCTTGACAAAAGCTCTCTACAGCAATTATTTTGCAGACTAAAAGAACGATTGTCATTCCGGAGCACCATTTTACGAACTGGATTCGTCAGCAGCGCCCTTCAGCCGTTATTTCACGAACTAAATTTCATAGTAGCGCTCTCTGAAGATTATTTTATGAACTAAATTTGACAATAGCGCTCTCTAGCGGTTATTTCACGGACTAAATTTTGTCAGTAGCGCTATCTGATGATTACTTGACAAATGAAATCGAACAGTAGTACTCTCTAGCGACTATTTCATGACCTAAATTTGATAGTAGCGCTCTCCAGAGATTATTTCACTAATTAAATTAGACTGTAGCGCTCTCCGACGATTATTTCATATACTAAGTTCTATAACAACAATATTCAATTTAAGAAAATCATCAATACGCGAACTACTGTAAATAAAACTTGTATAAAATCATAGATAATAATTTAAAATGTCTTTTTACAGTAGGTACAAATCAAGAAGTGGATATTATGGTTTATTTTATGTGGTAAAAGAAAACAAAAAAAAAGGAAGATGAAGTAGAAGCACTTTAGCGTACTAGTACTTTTACCCGAAACATTCATAAATCAAGTATTAGTACTTTTGAATCCATCGTGTAGCTTAAAAAAATTAATTTAAGAAAGGGCAACGCCAAATAGAGCCCTGCGTGAGCCCAATGATGGGGCTATTTATTTATGGCCACTGCATGCAGGGCTCTGTAGCCAAAATACTTTCTCATGCTCATTTCCATTTGAATATATTTCATCTCAATTAGTAATTAGATTACTCATGAGCCATATTGTAGTTTGAAAATTATTTTGGCTAAAAAAAAAAATGAAGTGCCCAGTTATTAACAAAGTGAGTTTTTTTTTTTGCTTTTAGGGATTTTGATAAGTTGCTAATATTTTTTTTCGTTTGATTACAGTTGTGATCGATCGGCGTGACGATAAAAACGCCTCGACCGGAGCATTCGAAATGATATTCAAGCAAAATTGCCCGCCGATCCCGCCATATCTCGGAATGAGCCTCTCGATCAAAGGGAAAAAGGTTTATCGGCCGTCAAGCGATCCCAAATACTCGAACAAAAAAAGTAAGAATAATTCATCCGATACGTTAGCTGATTCTGATTCAGATGAGGAGTCTAGCACGGAGGAAAACATCGTACAAAAAAGATGCTCGACGGATTTCATGCAACCGATTAAAACGTTAATCGATACGATTAACGGCGGATACAGCCCGGAGGACGTTAAACAAGAAGAAACGGATCGAGCTAATTCTAGCTCGGCCGAAGAAACCGATTCTGTTCATTACGATTCCGACAGCGAATCCGATTCGGATTCGGAAATCGCGCTCGAGGGGAAAGAAATGGAGTTGAAGAAAAAATCGGAAAAAGGGAAAAGTAAGAAAAAAGAAGACGAAAAAGAAGAAGATGTAGAAGCGAAGAGAAAAGAAGAAATTAATAAAAGGAAAAAAATCGATTGGATTAGGAAAAATATCGAAGATGTGAAAAGTTTTCATTCCGTTAAAGTTCACGATAAAAATAATAAAAATTTAGGGAAGAAAAATAATAAAAATAAGAATTCGGAGAGTAACGCGAAGAATAAAACAGTTCACGAAGAATTGGAATCGATTTTTCGGGAAGAAATTATTAAAATGCTCGATACCATTGAGTGTAAAAAATTCATGGAGGAGTTAGCCGAGCCTGAAAATAAAGAAAATAATAAAGAAGAAGAAGAAATTAATGAAGATTTAATTGATACGGTTTGGGAACCGAGCGAGGAAATATATAAAGAATCGGAAATGACGATTAGTAAAATGATCTGTGATACAATCACTGCCATTGAAGAAGCTAAAGATGATTTTAATAAAATCGAAAATGATTTGTGCCAAGAGCAAGAGGAAATCTTAAACGATTATAATGAAATCCTTGAAAAAGTTAAAGAAGAAGTTGTTAAAGAAGAAAAAATTGAGCAAAATGATAATAACATGAGTTTATTATCAATTTCCGATTTTACGGATTATGAAATTGGCGAAACTACGGATAGAACGGCGAGTTTGATTCAGAATGAAATAATGGAAACGGGGGATTCGGATTTCGACGCGAAATTCGAAAGGGAATTACGAGAATTGGAAGTTAAACAAGCTTGTTTGAAAAAAAAATTTGATAAAAGTAAAATTGAATCGTTAAGCATTACTCCGCAGGGTTTGTTGTTGAGAAAAAAATCAAGAGGGATCCCGAGATGGAATACTACGAAATCATCGATGGATTATTTCCGTGAATGGAAATATAAAGTCGATGAGACGAGAAAAACGTGCGAGGATATGTTGGCTAAGTTAAGAGTTTTTAAAGAAGCTAATTCGAAGTTGAAATTTCATGATGCGCTGAGGAAACGCATGGAAGACGAAGCGCAATTTATAAAAAGGTTAAAGGTTTATAGAACGACTAAGAATTTTGTTAAGATGAATAAAAATTTAGCTAGGAAGAAGGTTATAAGACCGCAGAGCGATGATGAATTTGTTTTGGAGGAGAAGGAAAAGGATTTTGAGCCGAAATCGGCTCCCGTCGTTCAGGATGATAGATCGGCTAGGATTTTAACGTTGTATAAACCGCAGGATGTTAAATACGGCCGGTATTTTGAAAGGTCTAAAAAAATTGATGAGGAGAGTAATCGGTTTATGATTAAATTGCAAAGTTATGATCTTCCCGCTGCGGTCGCGTCTGATCCTCCGTTAGCTATTAACAGTGAAACTGGTGCTGTGAGGAATGTTAATCAGACGTTACCGAAAATTAAACAGAGAAATCGTCCGCTTTTACCGAATGGATCGTCCGGGCATGGGAGGAAAATTGAAATGGGGTTAGAGAAATCGATAAGGAAAAAGCCGATTTAATTTTTGAAATGAAAAATGGTATCTTTCATGTCGAGGAAAAAAAAACAGGAAATTATGTTACTTTTTAAGCAAAGCTTGCTGTGACTTGAAAATGGCTGATTTTAGTAGCTAAGTGCCTAAAGAGTAGCAACTAGGACATTTGAGCCTAGCAATAGTAGCCAAAATAACCTTTATGCCTATTTTTCATTCGGATGAATGATGGTGGGCCAAAGCTTACCTATTTTTAAATGCTAATTTGAGTCAAGTAAGAAAAATTCGAAGTCTCTAGAATTTTTGTTAGACTTAAGCTATCCCAGTGATCAAAATTTTGCGTTTCTTTTTCGTAAATTTATTCCATGCTACTCTAGCGGAATGATCGGTACTAGAATTACGCAGTCGCCACATTGCGGTTCTTTTCGCAACTGTTTTAAAACCGTAGCGCTCTCAGTCGACATTTTTTAGATACACAACTTACTGATTCAAATTAGCCTTTATTTTTAATCGTGTGCGGCCAGCTAATTCCAAAAGTGACCAAGAAATGATTTTTATTTCAAATTTTCTTTAATGTTATTCTGATAAAATAGAAGTCATCGACAATCATGAAAGTTTTCCTCGCTGTAAACCGGCTTAGTTATAATTTAAAAAAGCGGACGATTTCCAACAAAAAAAGCCAAAGTAGCTAAAAAAGGACACAAAAAATAATTCAGGTATATAAAATTAATTTCCCTAACCTTTTCCATGCAGGGAGAAAACGTTTGAAGAAGAAAGACCCCAACCCAATCCTTTTCCGGCGTATTGACGAGTTTTTCTACATGGCTATTCGTCAGAAATCCGAGTCGCCTTGGAGAAAATGAAAAAAATATCACCCCTAGTTCAGTCTTTTTTTTATTATTTTTCTGTGACATTTCCTGCACGTTTTCGTCTAGCCGAAAAAAAAAACAAAAAAAAAATAATTCTCAGTCAGTTTTAGACATTTAAAACTTTTTTAAAAAAAAAACTGAGATTAGTACCCTATCCTAACCCCGCCCGTTGGTATATATTAAAAGAAAATTGTTTTGATGTATATAAATTATCTAGTAAATCACTGTAATTAATTTAAAAAAAAAAAAAAACGTTAAGTTTTAAACGTTGTTTTAAAAATTTCGTTCAAAATGAAATTTTAAATTTTAATAAAATAAGAATAATGAAAAGATCGCCCAGTTTTTTTAGAAGTAAAATCAGGGCCGTAAAAAGAATTTGGAGTCAAGTAGTAACTAGCTAGGATTTTGAGTAAGCCAAAAAAAGGCCTAGGGGAGCTACAGGGTTTAAAATCAAATTTTTTTTTTAAAGATTTGCTTTTGAATTTTAGAAAGCTGAGTTTTGTGAGCTTTTACTCGAGGCCCTAAATCTCTTTCGACGCTCCTGTACAATTCGATGTTTCATTTTTTTTTTTTGAAATGTTACACGAAAGTGCGTGTTTAGGAATTTCAGTTTCAATCATATCTCCTTTTTATTTAATACGAGGTCGCGAATCCTGCGCCGTTAAATTGACATATTCATGACAGGAATATTTTTAAAATTACGATATATCTCGAATTGAAAAAGGAAGAATATTTATTAGGTTAACCGCTGATTTTGATGTTCCGGGTGAAAAATATAAATTTTTTAATGTAGTCGGTTTTTGGATAACAAGATGGAACATTCAGGTTTGTAGTGTTGAATTTATTTCAGTGGGAGTTTCGATTTTTTGAAAATAATTTCGTTATTTTTTTTTGTTTTTCAGATTCGGACGTGGTTGTGAAACGGAAGAAGAAAAAATCTGTGAGTAATTTGAGGATTTTCTATTCAATTTAGTGAAAGTGAAATCGCACTGTGATAAA
Organism: Liposcelis brunnea; assembly: GCA_023512825.1. NCBI lineage: Eukaryota > Metazoa > Arthropoda > Insecta > Psocodea > Liposcelididae > Liposcelis > Liposcelis brunnea. The sequence continues at coordinate 8,377,207 of CM042070.1, read as the reverse complement.
TTTTGGAGGTGGAATTCACGACGTTTGGATTTTAGCACCAGAGAGAGTTTCAGAGAAGTTCAAAATGTTAAAAAAAAAATTTAGCCAGTTAAACTTGGGGATGAGACATGAACAGACCGCCACAATAATCTGATTAGCAAAATTTAGATTGAAATCGTCCTTTAAATTAAATCACTAGAAAGGGCTGCTATGTCTAGATTTTAATTTGGATATGGAAAATAAAATCTAGGCATGGCCGTGTTTTTAAATGCGTCTCTTTTTAGAGACGTCGGCGCTTCAATTTTAGTATTTGTTTGTAAAAGCACCTTTGAGCCTTTTTTAAAGATAAAAAGCTATTTAAATAAGTCGAGGTTAAACTCGCTAAAGGTGCCAGGGACTGATTATTTGATTCAGGCCCAAGCCAAGAATTAATTTTATATTGATATATTTTTCAGATAATTTTTCTGAAAAAACGATAGCTTAGTGGGAAAAGGGTATATTTGAATAGGAAAACGTTCCTTTGTTGAATATCTTGAATTTTTTCTTAGAAACTGTAAATCTAGTCTGAGATAAATTAGATTTGTTCGTATTTTTGGCACCTGGAAAAACTCCACTGACTGAAATTTAGAATTCTCGAATCCAGCGCAGCCAGCATTCCCACTTTTAAAATCCTCATTCGTGCCAACCAACAAAAATCAAAACCAAAAAAAAAAAAAAAATGGAAGAACGTATTCGGATAAACAAAAACAAAACCAATTCATATTAATTATTTTTTTGTAACTACAAAATTAAAAAATGAATACCGGATGATGCCTCAAAATTTTAGTAAAGCATTCATCGACGCCAATCTAAAATCCCTAATGGTGAGTCAAAATCTTAATCCGAAATGAGCCGTCAACACGTTAACGAACCTCGGTTTAAATTCTTACGTCCACCTGACATTGCCGAAAATGAAAAACTCCGTAAATCCTCCGACGAAAGAGAGCTGACCGAAAAATTAAGAAAATGCGAATTCGTTTTTCTTGAAAAAAAATCCGGGCTGCAAGATGAGGTTCCATCAAAACGAAGAAGTTATCTTTATGAATTAAATCCGGTAATGAGAGCTCGTAGACGTTTCCCAGCGATAACCGAAGAAAAATCCGATAAAGAAATAAAAAAATTTGGTAAATCTAAAAGTTTCAGCCAAAAATCACATAAACAAAAAACTCCGACTAAAGATGTTAGAAAAAAATCCGTCGCGTTTAAAACTCGCCCTAAATCCCGTGCTAAGGAAATCAAAACCATAGATGCGGAAATCCCAGAGAAAAAACCGGAAAAAAGAGCGCTAAGCCCGCAGAAAGAACCCGCGACGAAATTTCGTAAATCTTCGAAGGAATCAGGAATCCCAATCATGAAGAAAATAAGTTTAATTAATGAAATTTTAAAAGATCACGCGCAGAAACCCTTGACGGATTCGAAATCCTGTCACGAGATTAACTTAGAACCGAGAAAATTACCGGAAAAAAGATCAGTTCGAAAAAATTTAGATGAGAAGCCGAAAGCTAAAGGATCGGCGAGCGAGCCTTTGAAAAAATCGAGTCCGAAACGTTCGATTTCTTGCCCTAAAAAATTAGAAGCTCCTCAAAGTAAAGAACTTGCATCGAAAACCATAGACATGCCTAAAAATGAAATTTCTGTTGAACTAGAAAAATCCCCGCAGAGAAGAATAACTCACACTGATCAATTAATCGCGAGTAAATTAAAACCTCAGGTTAAGGATGAAGTTTTAGGAAAGAAAATGGTTACGATTAGTGAAGTTATTAGAGTTAGGCCTGCGCCTGTTAAGCCTGAAGCCATTAGAAAAGCCCTTGAGTATGTTCAGTCTAGTCAGCCCTCAACTGCTAACAGTTATGATTCCACGCTTGATTCTGCGTCTGTGGTATGAATTTTTTTTAAATTAATGAATTTGATTTGGATTTTTTTATTAATTTTTTTGGTAATTTTTTTTACAGACTTCTAATGTGGAAAAGACGGCTAAAGTTGAGAAAAAGGATGTTGTGGTTAAGGAGGATAAGACGAAAGCGTCGAGAGCTGCGGAGTTGAGGGATTTGGCTATGCAAGCTATGAGGGTATGGATTTGGCTTTAAAAATAATTTTTAGTTGAAGTTTTGACTAATTTGAAAAATTTTTGTTTCAGGATCATAGGATTTTTTGTATATTTGATAGTCATTGGTATATTGTTGGACCGGTTCGTGAAGAGCTTTTAAATAGGGGTTGGTTGGAAGTTATTCCAGATAGAAGATTGATACCGAAAAGAAGGCCACCTCCGCCTGGGCCTGTCAGCGACAGGGATATGACTAATGATCGTACGTAAATCTTTTTAAAATTTTTTGTTAAAACAAGCTTTTTTCCTCCAAAAGATTAAACAAATAATCTGTGATTTTAAATTTCTAGGTAAACAATGCTTTTCAATGGTTTAACTTCAAACTAAAGCCACAAATACGCTCCTTTGGGATATTTTCACAAACTAGTGCGACAGTAGCGCCCTCGAAAAATCTTTTTATCGAGCTAAAGCGACATTAGCCCTCTTGGAAAATATTTTTTGGGAAACTAGAGCAACATTAGCGCTCATAGTAGACATTTTCACAACTTGAAACAATGCCAGCGCTCCTGAGAAATATTTTTAGCGAAGTAAAGCGACGCTAGCGATCTCCACGGTTATTTTCAAAAACATAAGCTCTTGTAAAAATTTTTTTTATTAAGTAAAATGCCATCAGCGCTCTTGAAAAATATTTTGAGTTCAACTACAGCGACACTGGCGCGCTCTACAAACACTGTCACAAACTTAACCAAGATTAGCGCTCTTGAAAAACATTATAGGCGAACTAAAACGACATTACCGCTCTTCGGGGACATTATCAGAACTTCAAACGACAGTAGCGCCATTGAAAAATATTTATAGCGAACTAAAGCGACACTAGCGCTCTCTAAAATGAATTTTTAGAAACTTTACTGATACTAGTAACTATTTAAATATAGCAGACGATTCATGGAAACATTTACTTCCTCTTGGAGAATTTAGAGGGCGTTCATGTCGCTTTAATTAACTAGAAAGATTTTTTAGAAGAGCAAATGCTGCATTCGTTTGTTAAATTTAATTTTTGGGATCGTTAATGTCGTTTTAATACGAGAAAATGCCTGCAGAGAGCGCTATTAATGCTTAGTTCCCTAAAAAACATTTTCAGAAGCATCAGTGTCGTTTGAAGTTGCGAAAATGTCTGTGGAAAGCGCTAGAGCCAGTTTTGTTCACTAAAAATATCTGCCAGGAGCGCTAGTGTCGCTTTACTTCGCTACAGATATTTTTCAAGAGCTCTGATGTTGCTTAAGTTTATGAAAATGTTTGTAGAGAGCGCTAGTGTCGCTTTAATTTGTAAAAATCCTATTAAAGATCGCTAATGTCGCTTTGATTTGAAGTTGAACACTTAGAAAGCATTTTATTGTAAAATTTTAAGATTGTTTGTTGAATCTTTTTCTTGATGATTACTTGCGATAAAATCAATTGATAATTTTTTTTTCTCTTTCAGATTCCGTTAAAGCAATATTAACAGCCCGTGAAAATCTCATCGACGAAATGGAAAAAGTCCCAAAATCAACTGCATCTCAGAAAAAAACCAAAAACCCAACAATCATCATCAAAAAAACATCCGAGGAAAGCATTAACGAAACCATTTCCGATTTTCGAATCGTTCCGCCTAACAACGAAAAACGAAAAAACAATCTCGAAATCCGTGAATTCATCATTAAAGTTCAATCTTCACCCGATAATAAAAACAATGAAAAATCGAAAGGGAAAGAAAAGAGCATAATGAAATATTTGGGAAAAGACAAAAGGATAAAAGATTTATCGGGAGATAGCTCAAGTGATTATCCAAACGAATCGGCGGATGAATTTAAATTATCGCCGACCTTACAATATTCATTGGATCCTTTAAAGGATAATCGATTTCTCACGGATGCTGCTAAAAAATTGTTGAGATTAAGAAGTTTGGATGTGATGGGAGGGAATAAACCGAAAACGTCGTTAACTGAAAATGAATCGAAGCTTGTTAGTAAAATTATTCAAAGTTCGAATGGAAGAATTAATTTTATGTGGTTGTCTATTAAGCCGGGGATACATTTGAAATGCTTCAATTATAGTCCGGAGATCATTAATAAATTTCAGAAGACTGTGTTTTGTACAAAGGTGAGAAAAAAAATTTGGGAAAGTGGCCAAACATTGAATTTGCTCTTGAAAAAAGCGGAATGACCATTACGAGAGGTCAAATGTCAAGTCGAATTTTTTATTTAAGAGATTTTGCTTATTATACGAGTTAAAGCTGAGTTCTAAGTTTTATGTGTGAGGTTTTTGGCCAAAATAATTAATTTTTTCATTTTTTTGTTTTAGATCGGGCTATGGAGTCATTTAAATGATATTCGTTGGTTTGCTCATGAAGTCTCGCATCCTGCTAAATCACCTAGAATGTATAATACTGGAGAAGAAGACGATTTACAAGCATTCTTTCAAGATTTTCAAATGACGGCGTGTTTAGGGATGTTGAAATGGTTAGCTGAAACCTTTTTGGAGAAGGGGCCGAAAGCTGTGGTTTCCAAAAGAGGAAAGGTGTGCTGGAATAGTTTAAGTTTAGATAATAAGTCTTCTACCAAATTATTTAGAGGTTCTACGACTTTATTTTGTAAAATTGTGCTTATTGCGACACGATTCTTAAAATTCTTTCTTTCTCTGATCTGCCAACGGCTAAACTAGAGCCCCCCTTTCTATTCTTTCTTACTAATTTTAATCGAACCAACTTATTTTTAGGTGCCTTTGAAAGCATTTGAATTTGCCATCAAACAATGCGAAAATTACATCAAATTCCGAGAAAACGACGATCTAGCCTCGTCAGAAGAATGCAAACCTTTACAAGACGAATGGAATACTTTCCTTCAATGGTTTTACATCATCACGAACGAACATGGGAAAATTCAGGAAAGCTCAAACGGTCAACTTTTAGTTTTATACACGAAAGCTCTGGAAACTCTCAAAATAATGAGAAAACATTGGCCAGAAATGGATATTGACGGCAGATTAAATATTTGGATTATGAAACCGTATTGCGCTTCATGCGGAAGGGGCATTTTCATGACTAATAATGTTTATTACATCGGCCAACATTCTAAATATATCGTTCAGAAATATATAGGTGAGTAGCCAAAAAAATTATTTAGCCAGTAAAAAATTTTTAATTCGAATTTTTTTCTAGAGAAACCGTTTTTGATTTATAATACGAAATTTGATATTCGCCAATGGTTTATGATTACAAAGTTGACGCCTTTGGAAATTTGGATGTATAAGTAAGCGAGGACTGTAGAAAAAATAAAATTTTGGCTAAAAAATTAATTTTGGGAAAATTTTTAGGGAATGTTATTTAAGATTCTGCACGCAGCCGTTTGCATTAAAAAATCTTCACGAGTCTGTTCATTTATCAAATAACTCAGTTCAAAGAAAATATATTAGTTATCGAGATCCGACTTTGCCTGATCAAAACATGTGGGATTCAATTACTTTTCAGCAATATTTAGAGTAAGTGCCCTAAAATTAATTTTTTAAATCTAAACTTTTTTTTATATAAATTTTGAATTTATTCCAGGACTTCTGGTTATCCGAATGCTTGGGAAGAAATAATTTACCCTGGAATGCGAGACGCAATCGTGAGCACAATGTTAGCAGCTCAAGATACATTCGACAGCCCAAGAAAAAATTGGTTTGAAATTTACGGCGCTGATTTCATGCTCTCTTCAAATATTAAAGACGGCCCTTGGCTAATTGAAATCAACGAAAATCCAGCGATGGATCCGAGTACTAAAGTCACTGCGAAATTATGTCCGCAAATGCTCCGTGACGTCATTAAAGTCGTGGTAGATCGACGAGCTAATAAGAATGCGCCGACTGGCCAATGGGAGTTAATTTACAGGCAGAATTTTTCACCTTCGTTTGGGTCTGTTGAATTAGACGTGAAAGGGAAGAAAATAGCGAGGCTGTCGAATTTCGAAAGAGAGAAACCGAAACTAGCTCTTCCTGCGCCTGTAGTTGTTAAAGCGGCGGTTTCGCCTCCTGAAGTTAAAAAACCAATCGAAAAAGTATCAGAACCGATCAAATCCATTTCCTGGAAATCAGAGAATGTAAAATTGGATAAAGAAAATAATTCAGAGGGCGAGAAAAAAATAAACGAAGAAAAAAAAGATTTAGAAGTTGTTGGAACTGGGAATTTTCAAAATGAAGCTTTGAAACTTAAGATCAGCCCGGAAAATGTTAAAAAAATCAACGATCATTTCAGGAATTCTTATAGAAATAAAAAACCGAAATTAAATACGAAGGAATCGAAAGATACAACGAAAGCAATTAGTGAAAGGTCTCAAAACGATAGAAAAAAATAAAAAATAAAATGATTTATTTAAAAAAACTTTAAGCTAATTAATCTTCATCTTCATCATCGGATATTTCCAAATCCTTCATTACTCTACATTTATATTTCGCGTATCTTGATCCTGCCATATCCTCAGCTTTTTTAAAATGGCAATAATCATCATCATCGTAATTTGGATATTTTTCCTCTTCGTCATCGGTAGAAAGGTCATAACCAGCATCTGAAATTAGGACACAAGAAATTTTAAATTGACTTTTTATAAAAAAAAATTATCTAAGAGCATTGAACTTAATTCATAAATAAATATTATTTTTATAATTGTTTACATTAGTACCGATTGAGATTTTGTTGACAATTAACAAAAAAAGTTTAAATAGGTTATGTAATCACCTTTTAATTGCATGACATAGCTTATTTATCCAACTCACCTATTCCGAATCCTTTCAACCTTGCAGCCAACCTCATATCATCTTCATCAACACTAAAAAAAAAAAAAATTAAAAATAATTCCATGTATTCCAAAAAAAACTATTCCGTACCTATTATCTGAATCAGGATAATCATTCCTCCAATTATTCTCATCATTCGAATCATCTTCATCTGGATCTTCATAATCCTCATTATAACAATCCACTACATCTCGATATACAAGATCACAAGCCAAAGGTTGTACACTAAAACAGGCAAGTACAGATAATCAGTATTCAATATCGAACTTTCTATCTGTAAGTTGATTTCTCAAAAATTTTTACTAACCTTAACAAATTATCGTAATATAAATCATTATAATCCTCTTCGCTTTCAAAATGTGTGCTATAAAGATCATAAACATATGCATTTTCATTACTAGAAGCAGCTTCTTCCTCCTCGTCTTTTTTCTCCACATTAACATCAACTATTGTTAAATTTTTACTTGAATCATCAGATTCCTTTGAATCTAATATTTCTCCCACATCTAAAGACCTTAAACAGCTAACAACTTTAAATCTACTATCATCCGTCCTTATTTTGTTTTCAGTTCTGTGTTTTTTGGTTATGTCTGGTTTGTGACTTTTAAAATTTACACTCGGTGATTTGTTTTGAAATGATACTACTGTAGATGCTGCGACTTTATCATCCTGTAAAGACAAACACAAATTTAGGTATGTTGCTATGATGAAATATTATGAAATTAATAGATCCTAACCTTTTTTTCTACTGTACCAGAAAAATTTAATATCGTTTTAAATGAATCTAATTCTGGGGCTTGATCACTGGTTTTTCTTCGTTTACATGCAAGAACTAAAGCGTCGACAGGATCGTCCTGTCGATGACGTTTAACACGAATAATTGTAGTCATTTTTTAAACAGAACTAACGGTTTTAAGAAAGTAAACATAAACAAAATAGGGATGTTAACGCCTCAAAATAATCGCCGATTGTCGATTAATCGATTAATCGCCTAAAAATTAATCGGTTTGCTGATTAATCGACAAAAAAACAATCGATTAATCGGCGTTCGATTAATCGGATGAATACTATAAATTTTCATATTTGTTTGACATAATTTATAATTTTTCAAATTTTTCAAACTCCAACGCGGCGGAGGAGTTCCGATTTGTTTTTAGGTTCGTGAAATTTTAAAATTAGAACATCAAACTAGTTTTTTCGCAAATTTTGCCACTTTTTCTATCCATTTAAATGGCTAGCGATAAGTAATTAAAAAAACAATCGATGCATCGATTAATCGGGAAAAAAATAATCGGGAAAATAATCGATTAATCGGCGCAAAAAACATCGATTAATCGACTTCCGATTAATCGGTTAACATCCCTAAAACAAAATGTGGAAAAAAATTCGCCATTAAATTTTATCGTGGCAATAGACATGTAAATACTTTAACCGCCAATATTCGTTTTCAATCGTTTTTCTCGTTGTTTTTAGGTTAGGGAACAATTTTATTCGTCATTTAATTAAAAATAATTATTAATGATTGATCAAGTTGATTTAAAGTTAATAATGATGTGATTTAAATAATTTTTGGGGAAAAAACTGGATCTCCACTGCCTTTATGTTTTCGTGACCGCCATATTGGTTTTCAATTTTAATCGCTTGTCAAACCGTTGCTTTTTGCATAGTGAAAAATATTGATAAATCAGTGTAAATTATAGGGAAACGAAATGAATTGTGCTTATAGGAGTTCGTCTGAAGCAGTTGCACATGGTGAAGGAATTTTCTTGGGTGGAAAATGTGTCATACAGCTTCGTTTGTGGATCAGTAGAACACACATGCCGTTGAAGTGGGAATTTTACGAAATATGGACAAGCGATTTGCAAAAGGTAAGATGTTGTCATATTTTATGTATGAAGCTTTTAAAAGTAAAAGAATAAGTGGCTGTGATAACGGAAATCCTGAATCCCGGGATGTTATTGCATCAGCCCTTGACGATGACAAGATGGATTCAGGTTAGGACGTGTCAGGACTTGTCCAGATTTACTTACTGTGCCATATCTCTAGTGAAAGGGTTATTATCAGGAAAAATTGTGAATACGGATTGAATGCAGATAAAATTAATTAGATTTTGATGCTAATCAAGAGCTGCAAGCTCATTCAAAAAAGTGGCTATGATTTTTTAAGAAAATACCAGTGCTTGTTCATGGGAAATTAGAATGTGTGCTTTCAATCCAACTAGAGTGATTTGTAAGAACATTCAGAAGAATCACTGTTGACTTTTGACCATTTGACCATTTTGACTATTTTATTTAAAAATAGAGAGGAGCTGGCGGAATAATGACAGGTTATTACTTTTTGCTGAAGCTGATTGATCATAAGGAAAGAAATTTTCTGAGAAAAGTTCATGGTTTGACAAGGTTAATTTTAGTGCTTTTTCCTCAATTAGTCATATGTAAAAGTTTTAAGAAAACAATTTTTTTTCTCTGTCCCATACTGACTTTTTTGATTAAGTCTCATTCGAATACTTCAGTCAACATTGTAAAGTCACGAACACGATTCTCATTCGCCTTACAATTAATTTTTCCTCCCAATCGAAATCCTTCCCGTCCCTGAAGAAAATCATTTCGATCAGCATAATAAAAAATCCCATAAAACACTTGCTAATCTTAAAAAAAATGATGTCATGTTCCCTTTAACTTAATCCCCGAAAGCATAATTGGCAATAAAGCTGCCTTTATTAATTAAAATCATAAAAAAAAGATGATCAGGATTTAATTAGGAAAAAACAAATACTACATCATTAGCTAAACGTTATGAAAATTAATTTGGAATATATCCAGACGGGGAAAAAAATCAAATAAATAAAAATAATTAAATCATGCTAATTCCAGGGACGCTGGAGAAATTCAACCGAATATTCGCACGTGAGCTCAATCCGTAGAATGATGATTCATAAAGCCTACCAGACCTGAGAACCTGATTCGTAAATCATTATTTGTCTTTGTCAGACGCCGGTAATCTCCCAAACTAAAAAACTTTCCTTATTATAATCTCAGAATTATAAAATTTCCACGTGCGAAATTTTCCTCCATGGAAAATGTCATGTAGGCCAATTCCGCCCAATTTTTTTAAAAAAAAATCTTCATGACAATATATTAATTATCGAATGTAACAATTATGTCTATCAAGCGATCAGCGTGGTACGAGTGATTGGTTTATTCAATGGCCCGTGCAACCATTGTCAGGGTTAACCTCTCAATGTCATAAGGTAGGCAGAGTCGAGTACGTGATTGTCCTTGAAAATGAAAATTTTTTTTTCTCAAAAAAGAGAAAAAAGTTCTCAACAGGATCGTCTCGTCGTTTTGTGTCAGACCTTGAAAAATCGATCATCCGAATCAAATATATAGGAAAAATGTTTGTTTTATTTCAAAAAAAAAAATATTCCTCTTGTTTATATTATGTGTAATGATAGCTTACACTGGAATAAAATCAAGGATTTCCCCAAATCGTGTTTGAAAAAAATCACGGAAATTAATCGCGGTTAAAAATTTAATTTAGCCTTAGAAGAAAAAAATCTTCCTGTCGGGATTGTAATTTTCTCAGAAATTTTTCCCTCAAGAGTATTATGTTTATTATAAATTGTTATGATTACATTAAAAGTTGCTGGAAGTTAAGTTTATTTAGTAGAAATTATTGAATAATTTTAGAATGGAGGTTTTGTACTGAATTTTAAAGGAAGATGCTGGTGTCAGGATAGCTAGTGTCAAAGTAGGAGTAGAAAGGTCCTGTAAATTGGGTCTAGGGATCCTGGAACCTTCAGGAAAATTAGAGGTCGACAGACAAATTTTTTCAAAATTGGCTGTCGAGCAAATTTTTCAAAATTGGTTGTCGAGCAAATTTTTCTTTCAGGATTTCTTGTCGAGCAAATTTTTCTTTCAGGATTTCTTGTCGAGCAAATTTTTATTTCAGGATTTCTTGTCGAGCAAATTTTTATTTCAGGATTTCTTGTCGAGCAAATTTTTTATTTCAGGATTTCTTGTCGAGCAAATTTTTCTTTCAGGATTTCTTGCCGAGCAAATTTTTCTTTCAGGATTTCATGTCGAGCAAATTTTTCTTTCAGGATTTCTTGCCGAGCAAATTTTTCTTTCAGGATTTCTTGTCGAGCAAATTTTTCTTTCAGGATTTCTTGTCGAGCAAATTTTTCTTTCAGGATTTCTTGTCGAGCAAATTTTTCTTTCAGGATTTCTTGTCGAGCAAATTTTTCTTTCAGGATTTCTTGTCGAGCAAATTTTTCTTTCAGGATTTCTTGTCGAGCAAATTTTTCTTTCAGGATTTCTTGTCGAGCAAATTTTTCTTTCAGGATTTCTTGTCGAGCAAATTTTTCTTTCAGGATTTCTTGTCGAGCAAATTTTTCTTTCAGGATTTCTTGTCGAGCAAATTTTTCTTTCAGGATTTCTTGTCGAGCAAATTTTTCTTTCAGGATTTCTTGTCGAGCAAATTTTTCTTTCAGGATTTCTTGTCGAGCAAATTTTTCTTTCAGGATTTCTTGTCGAGCAAATTTTTCTTTCAGGATTTCTTGTCGAGCAAATTTTTCTTTCAGGATTTCTTGTCGAGCAAATTTTTCTTTCAGGATTTCTTGTCGAGCAAATTTTTCTTTCAGGATTTCTTGTCGAGCAAATTTTTCTTTCAGGATTTCTTGTCGAGCAAATTTTTCTTTCAGGATTTCTTGTCGAGCAAATTTAAAAGCTACGATGAGTCCTTAGGACCTCTTTCAGACTTTCACTGATATCACGACGCAAGACAGAATCATAAGGCGCCTTTTTGGCTGTGGCCAAACCGTGAAAACGATTTCGCACCATCTAATCACTCCCCAAAAACTTCCCCACCCTTTCCACGCCCTTGAACTCACTCCTCGATAATTATTAACGCATAATCTTTTTGTGTTTACATCATTGCCGACTCTTGATTAATTAACATTTGCAATTTCCATTTGATAATTTAATTAAAATCAGAGAAAAGGGTTATGTGCTTACGATTTATGTCGATCCCTGAGGGGAATATGGAAAATATACAATCGAGAGCTTGATAATTACAGCAATTAAGCAATTGAAATTAAATATTTGTGAAAATTAATCACGGGAATATTGCAATGAAGATTTGAGTGCTAAACGGGCCATTTCTCTTGCGCATACTAGTCGTTGAACAAGATCTGACGTAAGAACTTGTTTTTTTTATTTCTTATTTGTTTTATTGAAAAAAAAAGAAGATTAAATAAAACCCATACGCATGGTGCCCTGTTACCGGCATTCTGTATAACTGCACTTAATCACCGGGGCTTTCCTTATATCTTAAAGAATGAGTCAGATTAAAAGAGTCAGTGGGTGAATGGACTTTCATCTGTTTTTACCTTCGGTGAGAATTCCCATTCTAAAATCCTTCAACTTTGGGCAAATGTCAATATCGTTTTTTTCTAGTTTAGTTTTTTAATAACTGTGGAAAAAAGATGTGGGGAGAAAGTTTTTTTTTTTAAAACAGGAAAAGTTGCAAGATTTAAGGCTGGGTTGAATCGTGGGCAGGGCCGTGTAGAAGAAGAGGAAGTCCTTTAAAGCCCTGGAAGAAAATATTTTTAAATATGGCCGGCGGAAGTGTTTGTAGGAATTTCTTTTCCCAATTTCCCAAAGTTTTTTTCTCAGGCTTCACCAAAGATTTTTTTTTCACGCTCAATGTAAATATGAGGGGCGCTCCAGGGCCCGACTTCAAAAATTTGGGGAGGCCGGAAGGTAGGGAGGGGGGGGGGGGTGGGGAAGCTAGCTGTTAATTTTTCCATAAGCATATGTTTCCTGTGCTTAGCTTATGAGACTTTTTCAAGACGGGGGGCAAGGACCACTCTGCCCCCCCCCTTCCCCTTTCCGCGAAGTCTGAACGACTTCGCCTAAAACTTCCAAAACTTCCTCTCCCCGCTAACTTTATCGACGGAGCTATAATAACTCAACACGATCCTCTTTTATTTCTTTCTTCCCTTCCCTCGACCCCTTTAAAATTAAACTCCGTAAGGTTTACATAAATAATTCATGTCTCTCAAAATTAGTTAAAACTAACCTTTGCTTGAGGAAAATGGGTCTTCACACTAAAACCTAAATCGTCCCTTTTGCGTTAATTTAATTTTCCCTTCTTCGTTTTGTTTTGGGCCAAGAGTCCCGTCTGCGATTTTTTTTTTTTTTATACCTGCTGGAAAATTTCGCATCGTCAAGGAACAATCGCATCCTTGATTACAAAAAAAAACCGAAAACAATTGAAATAAATATTTCAAGAGGATACTTCTCATGTTTGGCCTTGAAAAATCATCATGATTGATCTATATTTCTTCACGTGTTATCCGATAATACTTAGGATCAATTGAACTGTAATAATTATTGAAAATACTTGTACCTGTTGATTAAGATCTGGAAGCAATTATTAATTTTATGTTTTTCTTTTTTTTTTTTTTAATAATTAAACACAGCGTGTGTAATAAAGCTTACTTTGCAATTGCTGAAAGGCTTACGAAGGGGATCTGGAGAATGGAATAAATGTCTGCTAGCCTATTTTTTATGGGAGGGTTTTTTGACAGCTCTCGACTTGGAAGACTCATTTGGCAAGAATTGAAAGCTATTTAAAATAATTTGGAGGTTTAATAGCGCGGTTAATTCTGGGATATCGATTTTCGTTACTTTTTAAAAGATTTAACTTATTCGGGATTTGATATATTTTTTTTTTTTGTGGAGGAATGAGTGAAGGAAAATTTTAGTTTCGCGATTTTTTGTTGGAGATGACAAAGGTGGAATGAATTGGGTTTGGTAAAAAATGACCTTTGGACATCGTTCGGTTTTTTTTTGTTTCACACGTTTTGAGGTCCTCTTGTTCTTTTTTTTTTTTTTTTTTTGGTTTGAGGGAAAAAAGATGGTTATTGTTTTCGGATGTCTCGTTGAGGTGATGAGTGGGGCGAGGAAAATTCAAGGTTGCTTGGTTATTGATGAATGAAATTTTTTAAAAAATCGAGCGAATCAAATTTTAAAATATTTTTGGTAGAGAAAATTGCATACAGGGATTATATTTTGGTTTCTTCTTAAGCATTTAGGTCTTATAAGTCGTTTGAGGAGAAAAATTGAGAAGTTTTAGGTACTATTTATTGTCTAGCAAAATTTTTCAAAATTGGTTGTCGAGAAAATTTTTGTTCCAAGATTTCTTGTCAAGCAAATTTTTCTGTCAAAATTGGTTGTTGAGCAAATTTTTCTGTCAAAATTGGTTGTCGAGCAAATTTTTCTGTCAAAATTGGTTGTCGAGCAAATTTTTCTGTCAAAATTGGTTGTCGAGCAAATTTTTCTGTCAAAATTGGTTGTCGAGCAAATTTTTCTGTCAAAATTGGTTGTCGAGCAAATTTTTCTGTCAAAATTGGTTGTCGAGCAAATTTTTAAGCTAAAGCTACTGGCTTTAAACTCGTTTCTCGAGATAGTGAGAATTTCTTAATCTCTAAATTAGGTTTTTAAAAAATTTAGAGAAAAATAATGTTAAGAAGTTTTTGGAAAGAAACTTTTCAGAAGTTTTGGACAATTTAAGAATTTCAAGATTTGGAACTAAAAATAATTTTTCAAATGTGAAAAATTTCTTTTACAAATCTTGAAAGAAAATTTAAAAAAAAAAATTAAAGATGTGGAATATTTGTAGGATTTCGAGAAAAAAGATTCTGGAAAGCAAATTGTCACTATATTGAGAAAAACATTAAAAATCTAGAGAATAAACGATGATGATGCTTTGAAGAAATTTGTTTTGGACATTTGCAAAATTTTATCAAAATAATAGAATGGAAGTTTCATGACTTTGCCAGTGTAAAAATCTAAAGTTTTTTAACAACTCTTATCAACAACTTCACGATAATTAAATTTTTGACGTATTTAATACAGTATTTGACCGGAAGAGTTTGAAGGTGCTTATTTGTGGCTAGCCAAAGTATAACGCTCTCTATTTAAAATTCGTTTCATAGTAATTTTATAAAAAAAGTTAGGTCCGTGCCAATTTTTAAATTTTTTTAGCAAATAATTTGTTTCTGTCGTGACATTTTTAAGTGTACAGATGCTCCCTTAAATTTCCTCAACTGCTTAAATTTAATCTTTTTTAAAAAATGACCCTTTCAAACCAATCTAAACCCCATCAGACTAATCAAAAAAATTATTGCCTATGCAAAAAACATCCAACACATAAAATCATCATTATAATTTGCTGATTATGTGCTCTTTACGTGACGTGTCAAATGCTCCTCAATCTGAATAATGACATTAGTCTCACTGATACCACTTACAAGTATTGTTACACTTTTTTGCTCTACCGTCTTTATTCAATGGTTACCGATGAACGCATCCGGATAGTATAATAAATGTTATTGCGGATTCGGGACAATTTTTTTTTTTTTTTCACTGACCTTGAATTTTTTTCCCCAGGACCCGCCTAGTTCCTATATAGGCCTTTTTTCTTCCTAAGGAATTAAAATGTAAGTCTCATTTATTTTTTTTTTTTGCTTTGCTAATAAATTTTCAGGTGCATTGATTTTCAAGATTGAAACGTAAAGTGACAAGCGGCTTTGATTATTTAATTATACCCGAGGATTATTATTTATATTTAATGAATGGGTTATTAATTAGGTTTTATTAATTATTTTAATATTCCCATTAAAGGGGATTCGCACGCCTTCGTTTGTTCTTAAGAAAGCATCATCCGTCCGCCTGTGCTGTGTCATCCTACCACCAAAAAAAAAAAGACATCTGCTGCGATTACATCACGTTAATTGTAGTATTCCACTTTGTTTTTGTAATTTTATATGTGTATCTAAACAAACCTTTACGATCGATCGTGTGTAAAAATTTTTCCTATTTTCAAGTCCAAGGTGATAAAAATATTCCAAATTTTAAGACATGTGACATAAGATGATTTTGTTCTTGCTCAGATTGAAGTTTCTGGTTAGGAGCTTTTGAATTGGAGGCACGGTAGGTCCGGCCTCCTAACTGTGGCCAAGTTGGAGCTTGGCCAGGACTTCAAAGGCCAAAACAAGTTTAATTTATTTATCCAGTTTTACATTTTTTTTTGGATTATAAGTTTTTGGGAAAGTTTTTCTTTGATGTCTGTCCGGAAGGGAATTTCTTTGTTAAGAGCCTTAAGTTTAAATTTTGGGAAAACCCTTTCTTGATTTCAGGGCAATAAAAAATTCAGTTTTTTTTATAAAGCCCGTAAAAGTCTTGAAAATTTATTGGAGAACATTTTCTTGGCTAGAAAAATTTCGAATTTTGTAAATGTTTAAATATTTTGTAGAATTTGCTTTTAAAAAAATTTTTTTACCAGAAAATAGATTTGTGCGAGAAGAAAAATTTACCAAGAGATTTGTTTGACAAGAAAAAACTGTTGAAGAATTTAGCTTAAATGTTATTACTGTTGGTTGATTTTTTTCTGAATGAATGGCTTACCGGCTAAAATTGTTTCTAAGCCTCTTTTACTAGCACAGATTCTCCATAAGGCTCTTGCAAGGTCCTTACTTTTTTAAGGAATTCACTTAAATCTCTTTTTAATGAACTCAGCTTCTACTTTTACCGGACAGAACTCAAATTTCCAACTCTATTAGCTGACCTTGTCCTCAAATGTATCCCCATAAAAGAAGTTAATGGCCTAAATTTTGGCCTGAGCCTACTCGGGCCCTTAACAGGGTTGAATCTAATTAAGATCAAAATTCAGCTAATACTGTACTACACCTAAGGATTTTAAATTAAGTCTCAAACTGGCTTAAGCCACAAGCATTGCTTGGCCTTTAACCCGATTTATTTGCGTCTAGCTCTGTGTTACCTCAAGATTAAGCCAAATATAGCTCTGCCTATAACTCAAGAGCATACTCTAAAGAAAAATTAAGAGCCCTGCTTTTTACCTTTAACGGGCTAAGCCGAATTCAACTCAAGAATAAGTTCCTTAAACTTAGCTGACGCCCTGGATTAATTCCTCTGGGTCAGATTTGGGCTTCGGCTTGAGTAGATGATTTCCTGCCTGGGATCCCGAACTAAAATCGATTCCCGAATAGTGGATAAAAATTTTCGGCATTTTTCCCGCCGGTATTTTCCCCGTTTATTGGGAAATTTTTCCTGTTTCCTTTTACATTTTGCCCGTTGACTGGGATATCCATCCCGTTTTCCGGGATTTTCTCTGATTCCCGGGGGTTTTTCCCGTTTTCTGGGATATTTTTCCTTTTCCTGGCATATTTCCCCCGTTTCCCGGGTTTTTTCCCGTTTATTGGGAAATTTTTTCCGGTTTTCAGGATATTCATCCCGTTTTCCGGTATTTTTCCC
The DNA here is from genome assembly GCA_023512825.1 of Liposcelis brunnea. Lineage (NCBI taxonomy): Eukaryota > Metazoa > Arthropoda > Insecta > Psocodea > Liposcelididae > Liposcelis > Liposcelis brunnea. The sequence goes on along the minus strand of CM042070.1, from coordinate 8,359,996 downwards.
GGTTTTTTGAATATTTTTCCTTTTTCTGGGATATTTTTTTCCGTTTCCCAGGATATTCATCCCGTTTCCTGGTAATTTTTCCCGTTTCCCGGAATTTTTTCCCGTTTACTGGGAAATTATTCCCGTTTCCCGAAATTTTTCCTTGTTTACTGGGAAATGTTTTCCGTTTCCCGGTACTTTTTCCCATTTCCCAGGATATTCATCCCGTTTCCTGGTATTTTTCCCCGTTTACTGTGACATTTTTCCCGTTTTCTGGGATATTTTTTCTATTCCTGGGACATTTTTCCCGTTACCCGGTATTTTTTCCCTTTTACTGGGATATGTTTCCCGGGATATTCATCTCGTTTCAAGGTATTTTTCCTCGATTACTGGGATATCAATATTTTTCCCCGTTTACTGGGACATTTTTCCCGGTTTTTTGAATATTTTCCCTTTACTGGGATATTTTTTCCGTTTCCCGGTATTTTTTTCGTTTACTGGGATATTCATCCCGTTTCCCGGTATTTTTTCCCTTTTACTGGGATATTTATCCCCTTTCCCGGTATTTTTTCCCTTTTACTGGGATATTTATCCCGTTTCCCGGTATTTTTTCCCTTTTACTGGGATATGTTTCCCGGGATATTAATCTCGTTTCAAGGTATTTTTCCTCGATTACTGGGATATCAATATTTTTTCCCATTTACTGGGATATTTTTCTCGTTTTCCCGGGATATTTTCTCTCGTTTACTGGGATATTTTTCCCGTTTACTAAGATATTCATCTCGTTTCCATGGATTTTTCCACGTTTTCGGGAATATTCATCACGTTTACTGAGATTTTTTCCCTTTTTCGGGATTATTTCTTTCCAAATTCAGAGAATTCTTTTTTTTACACAAGAGCTCTTGGGAATTCCTGGGAATTGAATTTCGCCGAGTAATAGCAATCTTTAGACATAAATTCAAGATTTTCTTTTGGACTTAACCGCGTTTAAACTTCAAATTTTTTTAAGAGCCCAGGACTCTAACTTAGCTCGAACTAACTAAATTAAAGCTGCCAGGTTTAGAATCAGGTACAATAACATTCCCTTTAAAACTTTTACGCTGACGGAAAATTTTTAAGAAAACATTTTGTTTTGGTCAGCATTTATAGGATAAAATAGTATTTCCGTCCTTGTATCGGGAATTAATTATTAGTATCCACAGAAATGATGAGTATATGTGCGTTCGTGAGAGACCAGGTCAGTGAGGAGAGGGTATAGGGAGATCGATAAAACCCAGGTTTGCATGGCTGGTACGAATCATTAATCGCGCGTACCTCGACCTTGCACTTGGTCAAGAAAATTTACAATAGGTGTTATTGTCTTTTTTTTTTCGCTCCTTCTTTAATTTTTTCGCTGTGTCCATTGTCAAATTATTTAGTGCGTTTTTTTTTTAAACAAAAGGAATTTACTAGCTCGGTGAGTCTTTTTTTTGTTGATAATATCTCTTATCAATTGTCTGTGATTGATTAAAAGGAAAATGTGAAGGAATAATATTTGACATTTAGCCGGTTTGAAAGCCGGTTCGATTTAATCAATGAAGGTTTTGTTTCATGATATCGATCGGTATTGATTGAGTTTTTATTGTTTTTTAATTAATTAGTTAAGGTTAAGATTTTGTGGGAATGATAAGTTTGAACTTTGAAAATTGCGTTGAAAAGTTTTTTATGAGGAAAATTGAAAGTTTTTTAAATGAACCAGTATTTTGTTTTGTGGACTATTAAAGTAATAAAAAAAAAGATGTTACATAATTAATTCTCTCAGTTTACTTAGGCTCCGGTCTTAAAAAGCCGGTTAAATGTGTAATTAGGTTTTAAGTGCTAAATTAGGTTTTCTTGCTTAGTTTGCTTTGTTAAACAGAGTAAAAATTTCTTTAGTTTAAGGGAAATAAAAAATAAAATACAGTAGAGTGGGTTTTGCTTCCAGCTCTTATAAAATTTTTAATAAGTTTATCCCATTGAAAAAAAGTTTTCTATGAAAAAAATTTCTATTAAAAAATTTATTGTAAAATTTTCTATTAAAAAATTTATTGTAAAATTTTCTATCGAAAAATTTATTAAAAAATTTTCTATCGAAAAATTTTTCAATAAAAAATTCTATTGAAAATTTTAATGGGCTTAGGTGCAAAAAATTTTAAAGAAAATCCATAGAAAAAAATTTTAGTAGGTTTATTTATAGAAAATCGTTCAATAGGTTTTTTTCAAGAAAAAAATTTTCAATATTTTTGACTACAGGAAAACATTTTTAATTGGTTTGACTACAGAAAAAAATTTTCACTAGGTTTTCCTTTTGAAAAAATTTTCAATGACTTATTTTAATAGAAAAAAATTTTCACTAGGTTGAAAACAAATCAAAAATTTAGATTAGTTCTTAAAATGATTACATTACAAGAAAGTTAAAACTACCCACAAAAAATCAATAGGTTTACCCGTGGGAAAACGTTTTCGGTAGCTTTGCCCGTGTAAAAGAGGAAGCAAACAAGCGTAATGACCAAATACAATGCACTTGACATTTGTAGAGAAATATAATACTTTATAAACACCTCGGCTTACGCCTTCGCTGTGTGAATTCACTTTAATCTTTGATTCATATTGCCAAAATGTGTGCTAAAATCTTTCAGTTATGGCTGTCAAGTGTTTTTTTTAGCCACTCAGCTCTTAATTTCTGCCTGCTCATTGTCCCAGCCTCTGAAATACCTTAGCCTCGATCATTTGGACCCTTCACCTACGCGATCATTAAAGTTGAAGCTTTATTTTTGTATTTAGTCATAAGCTACAGTCGACCATTGACCTAATGAACTTACCCTTTTTTTCTTCAGGTGGAACCAAAAAAATTCAGCTGTAGGATTTTTATTATTCGAATGATCTCAAAAATAGGGGTAGATTCACTCAGTGAGCTAGAATTGAAGTTGCGCCCCTGATGCTTGAATTTACTAAAATAGACATTAACGGTTACTTGTGCAAACGTAAAACTTTCTCAAGCATCAATGTCGAATTAGATATTTGCCTTTAAGATTCAGACTTTTGTTTATTCAAAAATAATTGAATCGGAAAATTAGGTACAAAGTGGTAACGCAGTTTAAGGCTTACAAGCTGCGAAGTTACTCGAAGTTTCTCCCAAGAAATTGTAGGAGGCATTTTTAAAAAAAAATATTTGACTTTCCACCCTCTTCGAAGCTGCAAATTTACCCCTGCAGATTTCTTCCTGTCAAATTTTTTAAAAGGAACTTAAAGAAAAAAATTTAACTAAGCCTATCTACTAAGGTTTATCTACAGAAAAAAATTGTCAATAGTTTTGACTTAAGAAAAAAAATTTTCAATAGGTTTGACTACAGAAAAACGTTTTAATAGGTTTGACTACAGAAAAAAAATTTTCAATAGGTTTGACTACTGAAAAACTTTTCAATAGGTTTGACTACTGAAAAACTTTTCTATAGGTTTGACTACAGAAAAAAATTTTCTAGGTTCATGTACAGGAAAGAATTGCCCATAATTTTTTTTATACATAAAATTTTCAATGGGTTTTCCCATTGAAAAATATTACATGGAAGAAAAATTTTCAATAGGTTTATTCATGACAAAATAACTTTATCAATAAAAAAATTTTTAAAAACTTATATTTTTTTAACAATATCTAAGATCAAGTACTTTTATTGCATGGGTCGTTACCTTAGTCCAGTTTTTTCCATAAAGCCATAGGGCAAATACCTCGGCTACCCTTGCCTGATTTCTCCTGGCTCCCCTTGCCCTCTGTACGGCCCTGTCCAAAAGAAGATCACTTTTTTTTTATTTAAAAAAAACCGTATTGAAAAATCATTATGCAACAACCCATTTCGTAAAACAAATTTATATTTTTATAAAAACCTGATAACAAACCTGATTTTTATACCTTAATCTTGCGTTAAATATTTAAGATTGACACAAAATTGATCTCTATTAATAAATTAATTATATATATAAAAAAAATCAACATGCCTTGAACTAGCGAAATCCTGAAAGGTCATTTACATCGTATTATTTTTTTTTGCAGATAACATGACAGAGCCAATTGTATCAGAAGAAATAGGCACGAGGCGGTTATTCGGATGGGAAGATTACACAGTTTTCGCCGCCATGTTGGTAGGCTCGGCGGCAATTGGAGTCTATCATGGTTGCAGATTTGGCGGGAATTCGAAGAAAAAGAAAGATGACCCGGATCATGATTCACCTGGGGAATTTTTAACGGGTAGCGGGAAAATGAGCACTATCCCGGTTGCTTTATCTATGTTAGCTAGGTAAGGGGATGTTTTGGATACTTCAGGGGCGGATTTAGGGTCTGGAGGAGCCAAGCAAAGAATAGAAAAAAATTTGGCTGACTTTTTGAATTTTGAAAGAAACAAGTGGCTTCTTTTTTGATCTTAACTACTGCGAGATGCATTGCATGATAGCGACCCTAGATGGTCCCCTAGATGGACCCTAGATGATCCCCTTGCAGACCTATTCTAGGGTCCACAAGGGCCTAAGACTTTTTAAAAAAGTTAAGTTAATTTTTGGAATTGTAGAGAAGTCATTGATCTTTTTTAAGTCTGGTACTGCAAGGTCTTTTGTGGGCTTGTGACCCTAGATGGTTCCCTAGTTTGCAGGTCTCTAAGGCTGCGCTTCAGGGTCCACAAGCCCGAAACAAAAGTAAAAAAAAAAAAAATAAACTTTTTAAACAATCGATTGGCCTTTTTTTTGGCCAAGACTATTTGCATGCTTGGGACCTAGGTGGTCCCCTAATTTTTAGACCTCTAAGGCCCTCCCTTAGGGTCCACAAGGCCCGAACATTATACCAAAAAATAAGGTAAATTTTTTAAATTGCAAAGAAGGCTTTTTGAGCTTGAGGCCTTTTGCAGGCGCTAGGCCCCAGCCAGTGGCGTCTTTAGCCACCCCTGAAGCCGCCACTGAAATATAAAATTCCAAAGCTTTAAAAGTTTTAACAAACAACCTTCGGGTGAATTTAAATTTTAATCATTGTAAATCATTTCGTCAATATTATTTTGTAAACGTTATCTTATCTTGTATAATAATTGCATTTAAGTGATTTCTGTTCGTCTGCGCTGTAATGACTCAGAATTTATCCGCCTGACATTTTTTTTTCCTTTTCTTTTTTTGAATGGGATAATTATTATTATAATGGGTAATTGGCAAGATGACTCCCCTTGCCCACTTACTCCTTTTGTAATTTTTCCAGACGTCCCATTTTTTTTAAAAAAAGATTTGTCGATATGGCCTTGACCATGAAACGAATAATTAAAGAAAAAATAAGGAGTAATTACAAAGTATAAAGTGTGGTTGCTTTAAGCGTTTATTTGAGATATTTTTAATAATATGGAATTTGATGATTGGTGGCGTAAATAATATTGACGGAAGTGGACCAAATGGCGTCGGATAAATTTTTTTAGGCTGATGCTTGTTAATTTAGTTTTTTTTTCATTTTAGTTTTTTGTCTTCTATTACTTTAATGGGCCAACCTGCTGAAGTTTATTTGTATGGGCCACAACTATGGTTGATGGGAGTTGCGACGTTCCTCGCTGTGCCTGTCATTGGATATATTTTCGTTCCTTTTTTTAGGAATTTGAATTGTACGTCTGCGTATGAGGTAAAGAATTTTTCTAGTGTTCATTTTTATGGCTTTAGTATTTAAGCGTGAGAAAAAATTGGCAATATTTTTTGTCTAAGACAAAAAGATCTTTGTCAATCCGAGATAAAGTTGATTTATCTTGAAAAATTTGTTTGACAAGAAGTTTTGAAAGGAAAAACTTGTTCGACAAGAAATTTTGAAAGGAAAAACTTGTTCGACAAGAAATTTTGAATCAAGACATTTGCTTGATGAGAAATTTTGATAGAAGACATTTGCTCAACAAAACAAATTTCTTAAAAATGTAGATCCTGAAAATTTTTTATTTACAAATTTAAATTCAAATATTTTTTTCTCTTTTTTTAGTATTTTGGAAGAAGATTCGATCGAAGATTCCAATTCTTCGCTTCTAGTATATTCACATTGCAAATGCTTCTCTTCTTAGCTTTGGTTCTTTATGCACCTGCCTTAGCCCTTCATCAAGGTAAGATTAACCGCCGATATTTTTCGCTTTGCCACAAAAATTATTAAAATTACAATATTTTGTGACTCTGAAGCGATGCATCTTTTCAGAAGTTAACGAAAAACAAATTTACAAAATTCGAAAACAAACACTTGAGAATTTCATTTGAATGACGTTGAAGGAATGATTTTTAGGTTTCCTGGAAATTGAACTAATTAATTAAATAAAACGATTCTCTGGAAAGAGAAACTGGGAAATGACGGTCGAGGATTTTAAAACGAAACTTCTGAGTTTTCTCCGTAATCCTGATTTTAGCTAAAGTTCTTGACCCGTGATCAATCATTTATGAACAATTAGCAAAGTAAATTATGAATAATAACTTCTAACTTAATTTTCATTATTTTTTTCTCAGTAACTGGAATCAATACGGAAGTAGTCGTCATTGTGATGTACATCGTTTGCATATTCTACACAACAATCGTAAGTTTTATTTATTTTTAACAAGTGAGGTAGTTTAAAAAAAATTGTGCGTCTAAGATCATCTTGACCCCTAAAAAAATTCCTGCTGTCGCTACTAAAGGGAATTCAATTAGAAAAATTCCATTCTTAATCAAAAACCTTTTTCTTTTTTTTTCCATAAAAAATATATGAAGCTAAATTACTTGAGAATTTTTCCCGCGTTCTTTTCTTTTAAATTTTCTCAAAAGAATTCATTAAAAAGCTCCCTTGCGGTTTCTTTTTTTTTCCAGGGAGGAATTAAAGCAGTCGTATGGACCGATACATTTCAAGTCATTGTTCTTTACACGGCGATGATCGCAGTTCTCGTGAAAGGCACGATGGATATCGGAGGTTTTGATGTTGTTTGGGAAAGGAATGCACAAAATCAAAGAGATGCACTTTTCGAGTAAGGTTTGCTATATATCATTGTTAGTTTGATTTAAGAATTTTTTAGTTGTGCTCAATTTTTAATTTTATTTTTTTGATTTTAGCTTTGATTTTGATCCGACTAAGAGATATACGTTTTGGTCATCGCTTATCGGATCGGCATTTCTACATTTATCGGTTTTCGGGGCTAATCAACTACAGATTCAGAGATACATGACAGTGCAGTCGGTCAAGGAAGCGAGAAAGTAAGAGGATGTTTGCAGAATGTTTCTACTGAATGAAGAAGAATTATTGAATAATTTAAAGACCTAAACATAAACTTGTGTTAGTTATTTGCGCTGTAGGATATTGAAAAATGCATTTTTTAAAAGTAACTTCCTGGGATGTTGACATGAAGCCCCTTGTCTGAGCTTGGCTTGAGTTAAACGCTTTTACAGGCCAATTTTTTTTTCCTGGACGTTTTATCATTAAACCTGAGTTTAAAAATTAATTCCTAAAAAGTTAGTCCGCACTCTGATCAGATTTTTGACAGCCTGATGACTGATCTCAAGCATCCCGAGGGCTTTTTGGGACAAAAATGAAGTAAAATCATAATAATTAGCTTAGTTAAGGCATTTAATCGCCAAAACAGGCTTCTGAGGGCTTAATTCAAACTTTTTCGCACCCTTTATCTGCTGAGGAAGATTTATTTTGAGTAGTTTGAGATTCAATGCCTTATTACTGCCCAGAATAAACTTAGCCCTAAACTTTAAACGGCTTTAAAAGTTAAGCCTAAGATTAAATTGATCGTAAATGGCTGAAAAAGGCTCATTAATTAGAAAACATTTTTTAAGGTTTCAGTTCAAGCTTCTGATAGTTTAAGAGCATAAAAAAATTTCTCTAAAAGTTCAAATTATTTTTAAAATTAGTTAATTACTAAACAATATTTTTAATCATAGATATCTATTCCAGAATGCTTTGGATTAACGCCGTCGGTTGGACCTTAGTCGTCGCCCTCACCGCCTACGCTGGAATGTTAATATTCGCTAAATATTTCGATTGCGATCCAATCGGGAATAAAGAAATAAAAACCTCCGATCAACTTTTTCCACTATACGTAATGGACGTACTCGGGGACTTTAAAGGATTTCCGGGGCTTTTTGTTGCCGGTATTTTTTCAGCAGGATTGAGGTAAATCCAATCTCCCCTCCCAAAAAAAAAACCTCCAATTCATTACAAAAACATTTTTTCATTAAAAAAAATAATAATTTTGTTTTTCCAGCACGGTTTCAACCGGCGTCAATTCCCTGGCCGCAATCTGGTTCGCGGAATTAGAAGGTACCGAATTTAAATCAAAACTAAGTTCAAAAAACGCTGGGCTAACGGTTAAAGCCCTCGCTCTTACTTTCGGTCTTTTATCCTTCGGTTTGGTGTTCGTTGTTCCGTTTATGGGAACTCTCGTCCCTGTAAGTATTATAAATCAAAAAATATGGCGTCGATAGACGTGCATGTTTCATAAAATATTTAATGTTATTTCCAGATTGCGATATCTCTCTCAAGCTTTTTCTCCGGATCTCTATTTGGTGTATTTCTCATGGGGATGTACATTCCATTCGCAAATAGTTGGGTAAGCTTGGAAATTAGTTTTGAATTAAAATTAATGAGGAAATATTACGATATCATTTTCATTCTCCCGGGTTCTATTTCCGCAGGGCGCTTTTTTCGGACTCACATCCGGGGTAGGTATCGTCGGGTGGATGACGGTTGGCGTTCAATGGTCGATTGAAAATGGCCTGAAGGTTTACGATCGGTTGCCTTTATCAACAGAAGGATGCACCGCGGGATTTAATGATACAATAACGATATCGTAAGTGTTTTCCTCTTGCTCTGCCAAAATTCTATTTTCCTAAACATGTTAGAACTTGTCACAAAAACAATTTTCACCGGTGAAACTTCAATTTTTTGCCCTGATTAATTTTAACTTTGCAGGAGCGCAGCTGATAATGATGAAGCGTTCGTTCTGTATAGAATCTCATTCCTCTGGTATTCATTACTGTCAATGCTCATCACTTTGGTTGTTGGGGTAACAGTCAGCTTGTTATTTCGATGCGTATGCCCGTCATCTCCACACACAATCATATTCAGATCTAGGCAAAATTATCAAGGTGTAAGTAGAGATAACACGTTCCGACTAGGGAAACAAAGAAGTCCGAACGTTATATTAGCAGATGGTAGAAATTCAGACGTTAAATTATTAAACTCGGAGGAGAAATCTGCTTGTATTGTGTAATCTGTGATATTAATTTGTTAAGTGTCTCCACGTCTTTATGATATAGAACTTTACCTGCCACTAATGTTTAATTTATGACTTTTGCTTTTGCTTTGTAAATAGTTTTAAAAATGTTCGTGGATGCTTGTTGGGTCATCCTTGAAACTGTGATGTGTAGGAATCTCCGTTTTTCTGTTTTATGAAATGAAAACAAATTTCTTTTTATTTAATTGATCTCTAACCAACATTTTAAATGTCTTGTTCGTATGTTTTGTATAAGCTTATTTGATATAAATAAATGTGATTGTTTTTTAGGTGTTTTGAAAAATTTATGTATCCTTTCCTTATCATTTTATATCATTCTAATTTCATTCTGCTTCATTTTCAGACCATTTCATTCATTTCATCACCTGAAAATAGGAATAGGGCATCTTCAGTGGAAAATCCAAATTTCATACCAGAATGATTCATTATCTTAAGCCATTCAGTGATTTATTAGTTCCTATAATTTAAATAAATATAACGTATTTATGTTTTTTAACTTAATTTTTTATTACGAGAACAAGAATTTCACAACAGCAGTAGAGCCTGGATTTTTTTTAAAACAACCTTTTTACACCTGAAGTCATGTTAGTTTTTTTTCACTTGCCAATGTGGAGAGCTGCAGTCCAAGTATTTGTTTATCCTATCCCTGAGAGCTGATTTATTTGGAAAATGTGTTTTTTTAAGCATGGAGGCGAAAGATAACCACGCGAAATAAGGCCGTTATTTTCACTTGTAACTAATTGCTAACTTCACTATTTTTCAATCATTAACCAATGCTTTTGATATTGATATTGTTCCAGATTTATTTTAAACCAGTAATCCTTCACTGAAAGAGTTGTTTATTTATATTTCGTCAGCCATAAAGTGGCAACGCCATCTTTGTCGTGTCACTCGACAAAAAAACGACAGGGAAATATTATTTTCTAAAGTTGACGTTGGCCAGGTTCATTCGAAAGCCACCGTGGTGAAGATCGGATGGAACGTTTTCGGTTCGGTTTTTTCATTTTTTTAGTGTGATAATGTGCTTAATTATTCGTTAGTGAAAGTGTAATCGGTTCTGGAGAATATCGCGAATCATATGGTCATCGGTTCGGCGTCCATCACTAATAGGTAAGTTCAAATTTTGTGATCTTTTTTTTTTTCGGTTGAGAGGGATGACCGAGGCGGCAAGGGAAAAAAATGGCGTCGACAATGAATTAGCATTTTTAGAGATTGACCAAATGGAATTTTTTACGGAATTTATGCTTTTTCTAATTCAACGTTAAGAATAAATGTTTATAACGGAAATAGTAGAGTAATATTCTGTTATTTTGAGCTGAAACACGGCTTTCCGTGGATGAAATAAATAAATTGAATGAAATGATGAGACATCCGACTTTTTTTTTTATTGTTGTTTGGGAAAAAATGAACGCCGTATGAAGTGTGAGCTCAGGCTTTAAATATATATTGAAATGTTTTGTATTGGTTGTTTTTGTCCTGTGGCAATGGATCGTGTAAGGACTCAGCAATAGATTTTTAGTTTTTTTATTGGAAAAATTTTTAAAATTCTTTGTATTTCAAGTGACCTATGACATTTTGAAGATAAAATAATGTTGGGATCTTTCTAGTCAGCTGCAAAATGCTTCCATAGTAATATTCATGGCATTTTGAAGTTTCTGTAAATCTTGAATGATTTTTTTTCTAAAGGACATGTACATGCATTTGAGAGACGTGAATTTTTAATGTATTGGAGTGAAAATATTTGAATGAATAGCTTGGGAGGGGAAACAACAGATTTTTAAGGGTTATTATATATCGTTCAAATATTACAGGTTGATAGTGTAGTTTTTGGTTGGATTTCTGCGTTACAATTCATAGTAGTGTCAGGATTTGTTGGAAAGGACTTTTATAAAAAAATTGAATTGACCGAGTATGTTCATTCACACAAATTATATTATAGGAACCCTCATAGATGTACAAGACTCCAGGTCTTTCAAACAAAAAAATCTAACAATTTCTTAAACTTAAAATCCCATAAACAACTTAATTTTTTTTCCTTCATTTTTTTAATAATCCAGAAAATCCAATTTAAAATTCAAAATAGGTCTTTTGAAGTGCAATTCGAATGCGGAGCAAGTAATCTCGGTGCTATGACATCTTCCGATGGCGAAGTTCCAGCTTCTTTGAGTTCGTCCCTTACTTGCTCAACCCTTTTCAAAACTCTTAGAAAATTTAACCCTGCTAGCCTTTTTAGATGGTCCTCGCTCCATCCGGCTGCCAATAATTCCGCGAATAAAACCGGATATGATGATACATCGTTCAAGCCTTCCGGGGTCCTAAAAAAAAATGTCAAAGCAAAAAAATTAATCGATTTCCCCTTTTTTTGCGAAGGATTTTTTTTTTCACTTACAAATTTATACCGTCGTATCCAGCTCCTAGGCCGACATGTTCTGCCCCAGCTACGTTTCTCACGTGTTCAATATGAGCTGGAAAAATATTTTATCTTTTTAGCTAAACTTTTTTTTCGTTTAAGGAAGCAGATAAATGTTGAGAGAATTAAATATGGCAGGAAAAAGAAAAGTTATATGACTCTTGTTTCTTAAAATATCCTATCAAGATTTCTTAAACAGACAAGACTTGGACAATTTCCAGAATCTTTTTTACTGGAAAAAGAAGAAGAATAAGAAGAAGAAGAAAAAAAAGGTAATTCCATAAAAAAGAATATACTTTTCTAAACGGTTATGAATATCCGCTTGCGAGTTTCTTTTTTCGAGTTTGAATGTTAATTTTATTCGAAATGGTGTTAAAACGATTCTTTTTGGGAGGGAAGTTTCTTACCAACTGCATCTTGTACTGTTGCTGTATCTTTACATGATAGGAACTGGGAGTAGAAGTTAACCATGATAACTCCTCCGTTTTCAGCCTGGAAGAAAAGAAAATTTGGGTAAGTTTAAATAATTTTAGTTGGCACCTTCAGCTGTGTTAGTGGAGGAAGCTGCTGGAAGCTAAAAACTTGTTCGACAGGAGAAAGATTTTGAAGAAATTAGGAGTTCGACAAGAAAAAAATTTTGAAGAAATTAGGAGTTCGACAAGAAAAAAATTTTGAAGAAATTAGGAGTTCGACAAGAAAAAAATTTTGAAGAAATTAGGAGTTCGACAAGAAAAAAATTTTGAAGAAATTAGGAGTTCGACAAGAAAAAAATTTTGAAGTAAAGAGGAGTTCGACAAGAAAAAATTTTTAAATTAACTTGGGTCAAAAAAGTTTTGAAAAATTTTCTTCACTAAGAAAAATTCTAAAGAATTTTGTTTGGCAGGAAAAAAATTCTGAAAAAACTTGTTCTACAAGAGAAAATTTCTTATGCTCCTGCCTCCACTAATTAATCTACAATGTGGGTTAACCTTCGAACCGAAAGTTTTATGGTTGTTTTCAGTCTACGCAAAATTATTTCTCTTCCGCTGTGTTGGGCAGTCAACTCCTCTCCCAGCCCTTCTTTCTATGCAAAAAAAACTCATAGATCACCTAATAAATCATCGAGCCAACTATTTCCCAATTTGGTTACTATCAGACAGACCTTAATAGGAGGAGCTAACCTATAAAATATTAAACCCTCCAACGATATTCCTCTGCTGTTGTCATCAATTGTCCGATTGATATTCATGACACATTATTTAATGCCTCGGGGCAATGATTTATAACTCAGGGATGCTTTCGAATACGAATCAAGTAAATCAATTTAGGTAATTATTAGTTTTTTTTTTTGCTTTTTGCACGGCGTCGAAGATTTCTAAAAAGTAAAAAACAGATGGTTTTTACGGTCGTGTGGAAAAAGGGAAAAAGGCCTGTATAATCCCTCGAAGGAGTTTTAATTGGGTAGGATTTTCACTCAAACGCCTCGACTGCATTTCACCGTTTAATTACGCTTCGCTTTTCACCTACATTAGGAACACATGTCGCCTTTTGAAAATATGATTAAGGATCATTTGTAATATAATCTTTTGACAGTTTTGCCTCGCGGAGTTACCCATTTGTTGAATTAGAATGAGATTCCACGTGATGTGAAAACTTCCATTCAAATTTAATGACGTAACTTGACGTATGAGAAGGAGAAATTATTTAAGATTGAGGATTATAAGGTTCTATCTCGAATTTTTTGGTGGAGGCGATTGGTTGGGGAAAAGTTTCTAAAATAAAACGGTTGGGACAAGTAAATATAATCCAACTCAGTTCCTTCTCAAATTTTCTAAACTTAAGGGGTTTTTAATGGAAGAAATCAGGAATTTTTAGGGACTTACAGGAATTAATTTTCAGATTTTGGGCTTTAAGCAAATTTTTTTCTCAACTTTTTTTGTTGGACAAGTTCCTTCAGAATTTTTTTTCTTGTCACACAAACAAGCTTCTTGAGAATTTTTGCTGTAGAACAAGTTTCCTGAGAATTTTTTGTTGTCGAACAATTTTCTTGAGAATTTTTGCTGTAGAACAAGTTTCCTGAGGATTTCTTGTTGTCGAACAAGTTTCTTGAGAATATCTTGCTGTCGAACAAGTTTCTTAAGAATTTCTTGTTGTCAAACAAGTTTCTTGAGAATTTCTTGCTGTCGAATAAGTTTCTTGAGAATTCTTTTTCCTTCAAACAAGTTACATTCTTGGGAATTTTTCCTTGTCGAACAAGTTTCTTGAGAATTATTTGCTGTCGAACAAATCTCTTGGAAATATTTCCTTATGAAACAAGTTTCTTGAGGATTTTTGATGTCTGACAAGTTTCTTGAGAATTCTTTTTTTTTGAATTATTGTCTTGAGAATTATTTGCTGTTGAACAAATTTCTTGGGAATGTTTCCTTATCAAACAAGTTTCTTGGGGATTTTTGATGTCGCACAAGTTTCTTGAGAATTCTTTTTTTTTGAACCATTGTCTTGAGAATTATTTGCTGTCACACAAGTTTCTTGAGAATTTTTTCTTGGTGAACCATTGTCTTGAAAATTATTTGCTGTCGAACAAATTTCTTGGAAATATTTCCTTATGAAACAAGTTTCTTGGGGATTTTTTGATGTCGCACAAGTTTCTTGAGAATTTTTTCTTGTTGAACCATTGTCTTGAGAATTATTTGCTGTCAAACAAGTTTCTTGAGAATTTTTTCTTGTTGAACAACTTTCTTGAAAATTTTTTCCTGTGAAACATGTTTCTTCAAAATTTTCCTGTTGTCGAAAAGTTCTTTCAGAATTTTTTCTTGTCAACCAAATCTTTTGATAAGTTTTTCTTGCTAGTATTAGAAGAGAAAGTCACAAATCAACAAAAAATGTCAAGATTGATCGGGTTGTGCTGCATTTTACTGCCTACAGTATCATCTGCTAGTTAAGGATCTTTTTTTGAATTGTTAAATAGGTTTTCAATTCCCACTAGAATTTTAATTAAATTTTTGAATCTCTATATGATTTCTGCTTTAATTTCCATATCTAACTCTTACTCACCAATTGTTTTAGAACTCGATCAGGCACGTTCCTGGTTGAATTGCATAACGCATGCGCTGCCGAATGTGAAAATATAACCGGAGCTTTCGAAATATTAAGAGCTCCTATCATGGTCGCCTCCGAAACGTGTGATAAATCCACGATCATCCCCAATCGATTCATTTCCTTCACTACGCTTTTCCCGAAATTCGTAAGACCGCTGGGCTTGGTTTTTTGACCCGGAGCGTCCATCAACGAACAATCTGCCCTGCAAAAAGAAAAACGTGACAAAAAATAAGAAACGAAAGATATATAAAAAAAAAAAAGGAAACACACATACACACAACAAAAAAAAGGATTTTGAGCTGAATTAGGGTGACCCTTGAATCAGACAATGAAAAACGAGAGGTTTCATATAATTTTACCGGGAATAAAAATTTATAGACTAACGAAAATGTCTAGAATACGAAATATACAAGGGAGAAATCGAACGGAGAGGGGAGTTTTGTAATAAAATTTGAAACTTGCCAAGGTGTATTGCATGTTGACGTTAATGTCAAATAACGAACACCGACTTCGTATAAAGCTCGAAGAACCGGCAGTGATGAACCGACAGAATGACCTCCTTCGACTCCTATTAAACTGCATAATTGCCCCCGGCTGTGAGCTGCGATTATATCTGGAAATAAGCGTTTTATTATTTAAATGACGTGTTAATGCTCGGAAATTATTTTAAACACACCGGCTTTTGAAATTTTGTAACAAGAGGAAATTTTTTTGAGGGAGGATTGTTTACATTTGAGTTTGGGGGTGCGAGAGTCAGGAAGAGTAATGTTAGAGGAGAAGAGGTCTGTGGGCAATAAACTCAAAGCAAAAAAATTAAGTTAATTAATCATTGTCAAGCTTGTCCAAGACTAGCAAGTGATTTTGGATAAAAAAAAAAAGGTATTTAGTTTCTTTGATTGGCTGAAATGGTAAAAAAGGCCTTCGTATGGGTTTTACTGACTTTCCTGGGGCTTAATTCTAGAGGCTTTAGAAGTTTAATAAAGAAAATTCTGAAGAGTCTTGTTAAACAAAAAAAAAATTCTGAATAAACTTGTTTGACAGAAAAATTGACAGAAAACTTGTTCGACAGAAAATCAATTTAGAAGAAACTTGTTCGACAGAAAATCAATTTAGAAGAAACTTGTTCGACAGAAAATCAATTTAGAAGAAACTTGTTCGACAGAAAATCAATTTAGAAGAAACTTGTTCGACAGAAAATCAATTTAGAAGAAACTTGTTCGACAGAAAATCAATTTAGAAGAAACTTGTTCGACAGAAAATAAATTTAGAAGAAACTTGTTCGACAAAAAATAAGTTTAGAAGAAACTTGATAGACAGAAAAAATGTGTGAGAAACATGTTCGACTGGAAAAAATCTGTGAACAAACTTGTTCGACAGGGAAAAAATTTTGAAGAGACTTGTTTGACAGGAAAACAATTTGAAAGAAATTCGTTAGGCAGAAAAAGAATTCTGATGAAACTTGTTTAATTGGAAAAAAATTTAGAAGAAGCTTGTTTGGAAAGAAAAAATCCTCAAAAAATTTGTTCGACAAGAAAAAAATATCGAATTCTTAAAGTTCTTACTTCTTTCCTTGAATGGCTCTGAAAATTTGGAAAGCAATTGAGTTTAATCACTAGAAGCATTTAAGGACTCTAAAACTCAAGCTAAGCTTAAGTCTTTGAGAATATCTTTTAAACCTCATTTGAGTTCTAAGGACAAAATATTTTGCGACTTACATACTTTTTTCCATTTTTAAATAATGAGCACAGTTCTGCCATTACTTAAAACTTTCATGATTTTTAATTTCTACACCTTAACCAGATTAATAAAGCAATCTTAGCCAAAAAGATTATCCGAGCAGAAAGAAAAATACTCCAGATGGAAAGCTAATTTAAATTCCAAACTTATTAAATCGTAGAAAACCCTTTTACAGAGTTTTCTGGCAGCTTGCCCTCCTTTCGCCTTCCCCCCCCCCCCCCTCCTCCACCGCCCCCGTTTTACAATACATCCAGGATTCGATTCATGTAACTTGGCACTGGAAATTCGTAGTCGAAACATTGAACCTGACTGCCAAGTTCAACTCAATCGAACATCGTGTTTTTTAATCTGTTTAATAACGGTTTTATGGCTCGCTTACAACCTTTCACAACAAAGTAAAGCCCGAACGTTTCACTTTTATAATCGCATTATTCATATACTTACTGTTTTACGGTCTCAAAAGGGAATTCGGAGGAGAGAGAGAGAGAAGGGAAAAAAATTTTTTTCCAGCTTATCAAACCAAATCAGCTTATAAAGGTTTTAATCGAATTAATTTAAAGCGGGAAATGAAAGTTTAAGTGCTTTAATTTTTGCTCGGGTAAACAACGGGCCATTCCGAAACTTTCAAGGCGCAGGGTGTATACTGAGTCAATTTTTCCATTATTTTTGGAAAATTTTGGCCCGTGCAGGACGAAAATCATTGGTTTGGTAGAAACAGATCTCAAGCTGAATCCTCAGACGCCATCAAGGCTTAAGCAATTTAAGATTTAGGTTCATGAGCTTTTGTCATAATTTAGTGATTGTTAGGTGGCGTTAGACAAAGGCACGAAGTCGAAGCCCTTATGGGGAAAAAGTGATAATTTTAGAAATTTTACCTTCTGATGTTGTGCAGAGCGTTAAATCTGGATAGTATCTCTCTGTGAGTCGTCTGATAACATCTACTTGTTCAAAAGCTAGCTGTACGGCGTCTTTATATTGTGCTTCACATGGGACGTAGGCTGCCCAAAACTGTAAACCAAAAAAGGAAACGTTGTGGTAATTTGAAAATAAGCCTCGTCTGCAATATCCGCATAATCGACCAAATTTATATGCATTTTCAGAACTTGGTCATGGTTTTGTGAAGTGCATGCGAATATTATACGTGTATTATACGTCGTAGTTAGTAGAAATTAGGTATAAAAAGTCTAGACGTATATTATACGTATAAACACTGGTATAATATACGCCCGCTCGCAGATGGGGAGAGAGCCAAATTTGGCACATTTTTTTTGACAGCCATAGCTTAATTAAAACTGTCTCTAGTAGATTAAAAGAAGCTGGTAATTGACTACCTCCGTTCTTAAAGGGCTCAAAACATTTAACTTATGACTTTGGCCCCAAGACCAAGTTCCCAACCCTGAAAATTTTTTTTTTTAAATTTTAGCCACACCGTTTTTTGCCTGAATAAAACTCCAACTAAGATCACGCCCCATGTATAAAAATGCAAAAATCTCAGCCCTTTTTTCTAAATTAATAAATTAAATAGAGCTTAGCGAAAGAAAAGAGGAAACATTCGTGCAAATGGAAACAACTTTTTTAGTGTACACATCGCATTACTCTTTTTTTCATGTTTCCCAACATTTACCTCACTGTTTCTCTATTTCTCCCACTTGACCCTAATCCAAATCGTTATTCATTTGTTTTCTTCCTTTACAAAAATTGTATGACAGTCATTTGTTTACGTCACGGCCTCTTATTTTTAAATAAAAGCATCTCTCTTGAAAAACTGCAAGCGAGAACATGGAAACTTTTTTAAAATATACTGAAATTTTCGTTTCGGGAAAAGGAAGGTGTAAGAAACAAGCAGACTTGTAAGGGTGTTTTAAATACGATAAAATACGTCAGGTTTAATGAAAACGGCTCCCCATCTATCAACTCCCTTTTGATTTCATATGTTTGGAAAGTTGCCTGAGAGGAAACTAGTGCACATTCATTTTGTTTGTCCTACCCTACATTATTTTTCTCAAAGGCATGCGCTTTTGTTAAACGGAAAACATATTTTTAATAGATGAGTAAATGGACTTTCGCACATAAATTTTAAAAAGTATAACATTTTTAAGTGGCCGGATGCCTTTATAGGCGTTGTGGAAGCGGAATCCATAAAAGATATTTTAAAAATGTGTATTTTAAGAAATTGACCTCGCCCATGATTTTTTTGCCTTGGACAAACTTAAGTGAGTTGTATGGCTCCAATGTGATTACAGTTTAAGAAATGACAGATAATAAGTAGCACTGATGAGATGTTAGTTTGAGAAATGACCATTAGATGGCTTTAGTGGTATTGTAGTTGACGAAATAGCCGCTTGGTATCGCAGAGATAAGAGCGCATTTCAAAAAAGGGACAATAGGTGGCACTTTTAGTTCAAGAAGTGGCCGTTAGATGGATCTTATGTAATTGTAGTTCAAAAAATGACCACTGGGTAACTTTAATGTATTTGTAGTTCAAGAAATATCCACTTCATGGCGCTTTCAGTTAAAGAAATGGCCGTTGGATGGCTCTGATGAGGTTTGATTTCGAATTATTCCCGCTTTATGGGTCTGATATGATTGCTATTTAATAAATAACCACTTCAGGGAGCTTTTGGTCCCAGAAATGGCCACTAGATGGCTCTTATGTGATTGTAGTTCAAATAATAGCCACTTTACTGCGTTTCAAGCTCTAGTAGTGGCCGTTGAATGGCTCTGGCGTGGTTGTAGTTCAAGAAATAGCCACTCTATGCGCTTTTAGTTCACGAAATGTCCGCCGGATGGCTCTGATGTGATTGTAGTTCAATAAATAGCCTGTTCAGGGCGTTTTGGGCTATAGAAATGGTCCAGGACGGCTCTTATGTGATTGTAGTTCAAGAAATAGCCACTCTATGACGCTTTTAGTTCACGAAATGTCCGCCGGATGGCTCTGATGTGATTGTAGTTTAATAAATAGCCGGTTCAGGGCGTTGTGGGCTACAGAAATGATATAGGACGGCTCTTATGTGATTGTAGTTCAAGAAATAGCCACTCTATGGCGCTTTTAGTTTACGAAATGCCCGTTGGATGGCTCTTCTGTGATTTTAGTTCAAGAAATGGCTACTTTACAGCGCTTTAAGCTCTATAAATAGCCGTTGGATGGCTCTGGTGGGATTGTAATTTAAGAGAACCATTTCCTGTTGCTACGAATTCCGTAAATGACCGCTGGATGGCTGGAATATGCTTGTAGTTAAAAAAATGGCCGCTTCACGGCGCTTGAAGCTCCAGAAATAACTGATGAAAGGATGTGATGAGATTGTAGTTTAAGAAATGACCAATGGTTGGTCCAGTGAGATTGTAGTTCAAGAAATGGCTACGTCATGGCGCTTTTAGTTCAGGAAATGGTCACTGGATAGATCTTATGTGATTGTAGTTCAAAAAATAGCCGCTTTATGGCGCTCTTAGTTCAGGAAATGGCCGCTGGGTAGCTCTCATGTGATTTTAGTTTACAAAATTGCCGCTTTACACGGCGCTTGATGCTGCAGAAATGCCCGCCGAAAAAATCGAATGAGATTGTAAGTTCAAGAAATTATTGCTGGATAAGTCTAATGTGATTGTGATTTAAGAAATAGCCACTAGATGGCTCTGATGAGATCTTAATTCAAGAAATAGTCAAATCATGGTGCTCGAAGTTCCTAAAATGGCCGCTGAATGGATTTGATGAAGTTCTAGTTCAATAAATAGCCCCTGGATGGCGTAAAGAGCTCCACTCAGTAGTTCAAGTGCACAGGGGCCGAACAAGCGATTAGCACATTAGCTAGATAGCTTTTACTGAGGCTAAAAAATGAAAAAAGACTTAAAGAAAAAAAAAAAATTAAGGCAAACGACGACTCGCCAAAGCGTTAGGAATCTGATAGATAGGAGAGCACCACTATGTGATTTTTTTGTGAACTGTGGTCGAGCGAATTGATTTAGAGTAAGATCATTTACATTTCTAAGGCCGATCCCCAGAAGCTATTTATCTTAAAAACAAGCGGTTGCCTCTAATTAAGAATGCGGGTAATCAATAAATTAAAAAACGATGTCATGCTTACTGCATTTTGATGATTTCTCAAGCTTAAGCTAACAATTTCCTTGAGAAAATATAACAAAACGTTTACCTATAATATTTTAAGGTAATGGTTTCCTGGACATGCCCTCATAAATTAAGATCACTTATTTACTACAACTTTCCGTGCTCAGTGGATTTTTATTATCTGTTGAAGCACGCAGCGTTTGCCTCGGCGTGCAAACTTCAAAAAAAAAAAAAAAAATTTCGAGCCCGGTGACAAATAAAACGAATTAAACTCACGTTTCCTTATTTTTCTTCTTTTTCCCCTCTCGGGAAAACAGAAACCTGAGTCAAATCCTAAACATTTAAAAATTCAAAATTGGAATACGATAAAAACCCGATTTTATTCGACATAAAATGAAAACCGGATTCGTAAATTATAAAACCCGGAGCTCGAAAAAGATTCAACCGGCGCCAGCTTTCGACCGCTACGTAAAAATAATTTTCTCGCCCCTCCGTTTCCTTCCGTTTTTTTTTCCTTTATACTTAAAAGTATTACTTAATTCTTTAAGCTCTGGGAATGAATTTATATTCGCCGAGGAAAAAGGATTTTCTTACATATAAGAAAGTAAAGTCATAAAATGCGACAGGTAAAGGAAGAAAGTTTTTTTTTTTTTTTTACTTTCTTCTCTCTTCTTTTTCTTCGCCATTTTTAAATGATCCTTCACGAAAACTTAAAATTCAGATCGAGTTACAGAATTTCGATTTCCGGATTTCAATATTGGATTAGATTCGTCGAGAAAAAAAATCCAAAAGGAAAGTTCTATTCAACAAACAAGAATGTTTTTTCAATTAATCCTTTTTCTTATTCAAAAAAAAAAATCTTTGGTATAAAAAGTATATTTATTTTTTTTTGCTGGGATTTCAAACCGCGTCTTTTCAAAAGTGAAAAAGGAAGTTGGTAACAAGGTATAAAGCTATTGAATTTTTTTGCTGCTTTTTGCAAGATTTCGTTTTTACAATATACACGTTGGATTTTGTATTTTGTCCTGAGCTCCTCTAGTTATTTAAAAAGGATTTCCTTCAGAGTTCATGGATATAATATTGTTAATTTTCTAAGACTGAAAGATAATTAGTTTGGCTGCTAGGATTATAAGCACGTATCTTGAAATTTGTAAGATAATGACTTATCAAGGGTTTTGTTTGAGGAATTTTTTAGCCAGAGCCATCAAGTGGTCATTTTTTTTAACCGCAATCACATTTGAGCCTTCCAGCATTCACTTCGTGAACTATAATCTCATCAGATACTTTCAGCAGCCATTTTTGAAGCTTCTTAGTGCCGTGAAGCGGCTATCTATTAAACTACAAATATATTCAAGCCATCCAGTGGCTATTTATGGAATTTCAAGCTACAGGAAATGGCTATTTCTTAAATTAAAATCACATCAGAGCCATGCAACGGCTATTTATAGAACTTAAAACGCTGTAAAGTGGTCATTTCTTAAACTAAAATCACATAAGAGGTATACAGTGGTCATTTCTTGAACTAAAAGCGTCATGAAGTGGCTATTTCTTGAACTACAACTACATTAGAGCTATCTAGTGGCCATTCCTTGAACTAAAAGCGCCATGAAGTGGCTATTTCTTGAACTACAATTACATTAGAGCTATCGAGTGGCCATTTCTTGAACTAAAAGCGCCATGAAGTGGCTATTACTTGAACTACAACTACATTAGAGCTATCCAGTGGCCATTCCTTGAACTAAAAGCGCCATGAAGTGGCTATTTCTTGAACTACAACTACATTAGAGCTATCTAGTGGTCATTTTTTGAACTACAACTTCATTAGAGCTGTCCAACGTCCATTCCTTGAACTAAAAGCGCCATGAGGTGGCTATTTCATAAACTACAACTACATTAGTGCTATCTAGTGGTCATTTTTTGAACTACAACTTCATTAGAGCTGTCCAACGGCCATTTCTTGAACTAATAGCGCCATGATGTGGCTATTTCTTGAACTGCAACTACATTAGAGCTATCCAGTGGCCATTACTTGAACTAAAAGCGCCATGAAGTGGCTATTACTTGAACTACAACTACATTAGAGCTATTCAGTGGCCATTACTTGAACTAAAAGCGCCATGAAGTGGCTATTTCTTGAACTACAACTACATTTGAGCCATCCAATGGTCATTACTAGAACTAAAAGCGCCATCCAGCATATCTCTTTTCAAGCTGCAGTCACATTTCGGCGCCGCTTGGCGGCGATGTCTTGAACTACAACGTTATCCCATTGTTTGTTTATTATATTTTCTGCGCTATTCGCGGTTATTTCTAAGATTAGAATCACAGCGCAATTCAACAAGAATTTTACGAACTAAAATTACGCCATTTAGCGTCAAAGTTTTTTGCCGCAAAAGGCCTGTAATTGTAGCTAGAAAATTCCTTAGACCTATTTCTTGTTTTTCTGCTACATTTTTTAAACCTCAGCACATCCGATTCTTCAAACTCCCCCAAAAAAAAATACAAACCATAACCTCACATTCAACATGACAAATTACTAAACCAACAGTCCCAACATTAAAATTTAAATAAAGCATAAAATTTTTTTAATAGGGATACATATTTAACAAAATCACAACTCATGTTTTATTTCGCAATTACAAAAAAGATATTCAAATATACATGACATGAAAAATGAGTCTGGCCAAGCGATAATATATCTTTATTTTATAGCAAGGACCCAATGAGATGGTTTTAACATTCTCCCTGTATCCCGATTTCCCCCCTTTTTTCCCCCATCTCCACTTCACTATATCCTCCTTTGATTTCCTCAGTTTTTTTTTATTTTTCTCCGTGTTTTGCTCTTCTGTTTTTTTTTTGTTGCGATGAAACGTCTTTCTCCGACTGACTGATAATAGTTGCTGGGCTTTTTTGCAGCAACCGCAGTCTTATACATAATTCACACTTTCAAGGTTTTTGTCCTTTTTTTCCCCAGCCTTTTACTTATTCATTGGGTGTGGAAAGTGTTCACGCATCATTTCACATTGGAATTGAAAATCTCCAAGTCAGGCTTTAGTTGTAGATGGGCTTTGTTTATCCTTTATTCAGCCCTAATTCGGGCCTAAAAAAGATCCAGGGTCTCAGGCCCCCGCTGGAAATTTTATCTCTTCCCCCTTTTTTTTTTTCTCTACTCACTAAAATTAAAAAATAAAAAAAAAAGTTTCTTTTAATACAATCCCTGAGTAAATTGCCAAAGTTTCTCTCTCTATGACTTAAGTTGGTAAAAGATTTCCCCGAAATAAAACCGGACAAAAGGTCTGCTTCTAATGCGAAACATTTATCTTGTGATTTATGGCGCAAGACGTCCTCCACACTCATATCAAAGTAAAAACAAGAATCTTGCCTTATCCTTCTTCACTCCCTCACTTTTCGTTTATTTTCCCTTTCTCACCCCCTTTAGGTTTTAATTACTAAATAAAGAAAAAAAAACCTGATTACGGTGTCTTCCTTTTCATAAATTTTGAATTTTTTCCCCCTCGGAACACAAACATGTTTGCTGGAATTTTTATTATAGCTCGCGATAACCTTTGTATTAAAAAACACGAAAAGAGATTTCCCATCAGGACTCATTTTTGAATTAAAAAAAATACCCAAACAAAGCCGTTGTAATTTGGTGTATTGAAATCAAAATGGTGAACCGAAGCGTAGAGCTTAGAGAAAAAGCTTTTCCGCAGCTAAAAGGACTTGCTTTACATACAAATCAGTTCACTATGGGCTTGATACGATAAAAAAGTAAGCAAAACATTTTTGGACGCTTGGGAATATTCAGTTTACTTCTAGTTTCACTTTTTTTTAACATATCGCGAACGCCAAAGTCAGTTCGATCTATTAAACTTTTTATAATCACGCCTTGGGTAAGTTTGAAAGTTCATTTCATTCGTAGATCTCTGTGCAGATTGCACTGGATGATTTTTGCCCGATGATGGCTTATTGGCTCATATTTTCAGACTGCCACTTAGCTTCCTTTCTCGTCAAGCGAAAGTTCCTAAGTTTTGTTTATCTTGAAACTTTTTTAATCAAAAAATTTTTGTCAAAAGAATTTTTAGTTTCTTTGACAAAAAAATTTTTACAGTTTCTTTGTCGAGAGAATTTTCACAGTAGTTTCTTCGTCTAACAAATTTTCAGTTTCTTTCTCAAAAAAATTTTTACAGTTTCTTTGTTGAGAGAATACTTGTAATTTCTTCGTCAAAAGAATTTTTACAGTTTCTTCGTCGAACAAATTTTCAGTTTCTTTCTCCAAAGAGTTTTTACAGTTTCTTTGTCAAAAAAATTTTTACAGTTTCTTCGTCAAAAGAATTTTTACAGTTTCTTCGTCAAAAGAATTTTTACAGTTTCTTCGCCAAAAGAATTTTTGCAGTTTCTTTCTCAAAAAACTTTTTACAGTTTCTTTGTTGAGAGAATTTTTACGATTTCTTCGTCAAAAGAATTTTTACAGTTTCTTCGTCAAAAGAATTTTTACAGTTTCTTCGTCAAAAGAATTTTTACAGTTTCTTTCTCAAAAGAATTTTTACAGTTTCTTTGTCGAAAGAATTTGTTCAATTTTTTCGTCAAACGAATTTTCAGTTTCTTTGTCAAACAATTTTTACAATTTCTCTGTCAAAAAATTTCAGCAGGTTTTTAGTCAAGAGAATTTTTTGTCAAACAAACTTCTATGGTTTTTTAATTAAAAAAATTTTTACAGTTCCTGGTCAAAAAAGTTTTTTTGCTAAAAAAATTTTATTATTTTTTTGTGTCAAAGAATTTTTACATATTGTTTTTGTCAAGCGACACAATTTTTTTAAGTTTTACTTGCTTTCAAAGAATTTCGCCTGTTTTTCTAGCTAGGCCATTCATATAACTTTTCCCGCCATATTCAGTTATTTGACTTTGGACCTCTTTATCGATACGAATCAAACGTTAAAAAGGCGAACAAATAAAATCAAACTTGTCGCATCAAATTTCACTTAAAAAACATCCTAAGAATGTAAATTAAACTTCTTTTTCTCAAAAAGAAAAACAAAAAAAAAAGTTCTCGCTATCGGTTTCCTTTTTTTCTTAAACTTTTTTTCCTAAACAAGGACTCGTGCCAGTTTTGAAATCGAAGAAGTCTGCATTCGAGTCAACTCCTCGCGGTGAAGGTCAACATTCATGCTTTCTCTTATCCTCCCCTTTCTTTTAGATTTAATTTCTTATTACGTTTTTCCCAGGTTTTCTCATCGGGGGGGAGACGGGAGAGGCTTTTTTTTTTATCGTCCCGCACTCGAGTTTAATGGGAAATCGTATAGAGAATTTTGTTTCCCGTAAGTGGTGTTGTTGTTTTCTTCTTCTTTTTTTTAAAGGTGCTTTAAAAATGTAATTACCCGCAGTTCTATTTACGCTCGGATGAAATTTGGATAATGTCCGAACATTTCCTTGATCCATAAAAAAAAACCGAACATTTAGGGAAAATAAAAATTTTGAAAGAGGAGAAATCGAAATGAGGATAATTCGGTTTATTTAAGGAATATTGAGTTAAACTGGAAATTTTGAATTTATTTCGAGAAAAAAGTCTAATCAAGTTTTTGTTTTCAAGTCACCTGCTAGACCAGTGACAAATTCTTGCTTTGATAAAACCTGCCAAAGCCGTTAATCTCCCGCCACAACCTGCTAGATTCTTGCAACGGTCTGCATGGCTTGTTAGATCTGTAAATCGGCCTTCTAGACATTTTAAATTTCTAAGGTGACTACAAAACTCCTGTTAAGCTGTGGAGCCAAAAAAAATTTTGGCTCGCACTCTAAGAAGACGGGGTGAACTATTGACTAGTCCATGAGAGAACCGTCTTCTTAGAATTCCAGTAAAAACTTTTTTATTTAAAAACAAATCTCGGAAAGAATTTTTGGGCAAAATTACTTCTGAATTCCGATAGCCCGGTTGGCCAATCCTTGCCTGGGGATCGTTTGTATCTCCATTGGGCCACATTTTTCGGGCTTGGGCCGCTGTTGGATTGTCTCTATTTGGCTAAAACCTCCGCCAGCTTTCCTTTTGATGCAAAACTCTAGTTAGATCTTTTTTCTGATCTCTTTTGAGCTTCTAAAAGACAATTACTACTCCTTCTCTTTCCTTTTTACGTCCCTGATCCTACGAACCAATATAAAATCGCATTTTCACACTTTTTTAACGAAAAACTGGAAACGTCTTCAACAGCACAACATATAAAAAATTGTTCTTGTGAAAAAGAATTTCAACTTTCATACTAATCAGTTGTTTGAAAAGGTTCTTGCAATCGCTCCCCGACATTTTTTTACCCGAAACTTTAACCGAAACTTTCGCAATTTTTTTCCTATACTTTCCAGAAAGAAAAAAAAAAAGAAAAGGGAAAAAAGTGATGAATGATTATTTTTGTGTGGCTGTCACCCTCAGATGGGATTTGAATGATATTTTGAAAGTGTTTTCCTTGAGAATAGAGGAATAATCCTTATCGAGGATCGTCTACTCTTTTTTTTTTCTCCGTCCCTTTTTTTCCTCCCTATTGTTTTGTAACAATGTGTAAAACTAAAAACCGTGACTGTTCCAAGCCAGATGTCAAAAGAGCGGAGTTTCTTTTTTTCCTTTTTTTGAGCTTGGAGTGTTTTTAAGTGACAACTGAGGCACCATGAAAGAAAAAGACTTAGGCGGTGAAGATATTGCCCAGAAAAAAATTTCGCTTTTAAAAAGCTTGGCTAAAAATAGCTGATTAATATTTTGAAAGTAATTCAGAGTTCTGGGAATATTTTAGCCCATAGTTTTAAAAAGTTTCATAAAAAGTTTTTGTTATACAGAAAGCTTGGGAAGACTCGGATTCTTCGATTAGCCATAAAAAAAAACTCGGAGCTAACCCGGACTTTTATATTATAACTTGATTGATCTCCCTCCCGTATATATGCAGAAAGTCGTGCAAATTTTATTGACACTTTACATCAGGGAAAAACTGATTACGGTTGAAAATTTCGTAGCCGTTCACGGTTTTTGAAATTCTACTTTTTTCCCCTCTCGCCCGCTGAATTTTCAGAGAATGAATTAAGGGAGGAAACATGCAAGAGTAAGCGGAAACCAGCTTGCTCAGTTTACATCAAAGGGATTGTACCGGAACTTAGTTCCGGAACGGGACAGGAAGCGAAGAGCAGAATGAGAGAACAAATGAACGAGTGTTTAGTTATATGTCAACATTGTGAAATTGTACTGTCCGTACTACGATCACGATCTCAAATATATCTGTCTTATATCTGTCCGATACAATGGTCCTTCGAGCCGACAAATAAACAAAACATAATGTCAGAGAAAAGGAAAACAAGGTTACCGAAAAAGTTTGATGGAATGGTAATGGAAAGTCATGGAGGTTGTCAGCCCCATGACAACGAATCAGCTAAGAAAAAGAAAGGAAAAACAGGAAAGGATACAGCCCACAGGAACCAAGATAAAAATGTAGCATCAAATACAGATAAGTACACCGATGAGGAAAGCTATTTTACGGATGCTGGCGATATAGGGGGTGATAATATGTCGGAAGGAGATGAAAGAGATGCAGCAACGCCTATGAATGTTAATATAAGCACAAACACCTTGGAGGAAACGGTCATCGCAAGGGGACATGAAGCAGCAGCCGGAACTAGTGCCACGACACGGATTAACAACAACAACACGCAAGTAAACAATTCCGTTATTGTAAACAAAGAAAATCAAAATAATGTGATTTTAGGAAATACAACGCAAATTAATGGCACCGGGACGGACGCAAGAAGCATTCGAAGCTGCAGTAACGTGGAAAATTTGGAAAAATCACACACAACACCGGTAGGAGCAGTAAATAATCAGAATCGCCGAAATAAACAAAGACCCCCAAGCGTTAAAACGACAACAAGCGCTAGGATGCTGCAAATGAAACTGAGTGAGTTAGATTTAGAGAAACGTATGAAACAGAAGCAAATGGAACTTGAATTGATGGAAATCGAACACAAACGTCTGCAACTTGAAATGCAAATTGAAAACGAAAGTCTAAACCCAAGCGACGATGAAGAAATCGAAGATTTGGATCAAGGCGAGAATCAAAACAAAGAAACAGACATGGATGCGAGACAGGAAGATAATAACAAGATAAAATCATGGATTGAGGAAGTCGAAAAAGTGCAAAAGGATGAAGCTCGAACAATGCAAAATCAAGAAAACCAAAACCATGGCAAATCAAATGAAGATATGGCATTAAAATTTTTCAGCGAGCTAAGCCAAGCGACTCAAATCACAGCAGCAGCAATCGACGCCATTGCGAAAAAAGACGACAAGGCTGAAGTGGCGAAAATGATTATAAAGAAAATGGTGAAAAATTCAAAATTGAAGTTCGACGGAAAACCAGAAGATTGGCCCGTGTTTTTCGCTGACTATAAGAAAGTTACAACAGATTGCCACTTTTCAAATCTGGAAAAACTCCATCGATTGCAAGAATCACTTACGGGAAAGGCTAGAGAAGCTGTGAAAATGCTGATGATTGATCCAGAAAACGTCGACAAAATAATCGACACCCTGAAAAGACGATACGGAAGACCCGAACAAATAATCGAAGCAATCGTGTCAAAAATCAGATATTTGAGACCGGCTAAAGAGTTCAACCCGGAAACAATCGTTGAGCTCGCTGACGCCGTCAACGGATTAGTAACAATTATTATTAATACGGGTTACGAAAGTCATTTAAACAATCCACAGTTACTTAAAGAGCTAACGTACAAGTTATCATCGCATCTAAAGTTAGATTGGGCAAGAAAAGTAAGCCAAAACCCAGAACCATCAAAAATAAATCTCCAAGCGTTCGCGGAATGGTTAAGCGAATACGCGAACGCAGCATGCCTTATCTCAACGCCAAGGAATGTAGAAAACGGAACATGCGCCATCGCGACAACAAGAAAACGCGAACCGATGAGCCGCCGTTCTGAACCAATGAAGAATAGTCCAAATTATAAAAATTATCATCGGAACTTCACACCAAAAATTGATGGGATTAATGCAAGCAGTGGAAATTGCCCGCTGTGCCAGCTAAAACATCGCCTACAAGATTGTTTCGAATTTAAAGAAAAAGCCCCGGAGGACAAATGGAATTTCGTGTGTGAAAAAAGAATTTGTTTTTGCTGCCTGAAGCCAGGACACAGTATAAAATATTGTTTGGAAAAAATAGAATGCAATGTAGAAAATTGCCAGCGATATCACAACAAATTGCTTCACGTGAAGAGAACACAGGAGAAGCCTGAGGAAAAAATACAGGAAGACAAAGAAAATAAACAAATGATAGGTCATGCACATGAAACAAAGCCAGAAATACTTCTCCAAGTAGCACCAGTAACGGTAGCCGGCCCGAAAAGTCAAATCGAAACATTTGCGCTACTCGATGAAGGATCGACAGTAACCCTCGTTGACGAAAAAATAATTCAAGCATTAGGGTTAGATGGCGAAGTCGACCCCATCGAGATAAAATGGACAAATGGAGTAAGCTACTCGGATCCGAAATCAAGGAGAATCAACATGAAAATAAAAGGAAGCACACCGGAAATTTACGTTCTGGAAAATGCAAGAACAGTAAAAGACCTGGATTTACCTCGTCAAACAGTGAAAGCGGCAAAAATGAAAACGGACTGGAATTATCTGAAGGAAATCCCAATAGTGGACATGAACAATGCTAAACCGCGAATAGTAATTGGACAGGACAACATCCATTTAATAGTAGCGAGAAAAGTGGTAGAAGGCCCTGGCAACAACACACCAATAGCATCATTCACGAAACTGGGATGGATAATACATGGACCCGCCATGAAGAAAACCCTCAGAAGCAAAGAAAAGTTTGCCGGATTCGTTACGACAGAAAAAATAGATAAATTAGAAGAACTAATGAGAAAGCAGATTGAAATGAACAGTATAGGGGAAAAAGAAGAATCAAAATCAGAAGCAAAAAGAAGAGAAGACGATGAAGCACAAAAAATTATGGAAGAAACTTGCCATCAAAGAAAAGACGGATTTTGGGAAATTGGCCTTTTATGGAAAAACACGCAAGCCTTACCAGAAAGCAAATCAACAGCGTACAGAAGATTACTTCAAGTTGAAAAACGAATGGACAAAGAAAAGAATTTTGAAGAAAAATACTGCGCACAAATAGACGAATACACAATGAAAAATTACGCAAGAAAATTAACAGAAGCTGAAATAAAAAAAATAGACGACAGAACATGGTATTTGCCCCATTTTTCAGTATTCAACGTAAACAAACCCGACAAATTCAGATTCGTCTTTGATGCAGCATCAAAATCAAAAGGAGCTTGCTTGAACGATTTCCTAATGCAGGGACCGGACCTGCTAAACCCGATCTTGCATATACTTTTTCAATTCAGGGAAAACAAAATTGCAGTAGCAGCCGACATACAAGAAATGTTTCTACGGATAAAAATGAAAAAGGAAGATGAGAATTCATTAAGATTTCTATGGAGAGGGAAAGAACGAAACAAACCGCCAAATGAATATGTGATGCAGTCCATGATATTCGGAGCAAAATGTTCGCCGGCAAGCGCAATATACGTGCTCAAGAAAAATGCTGAAAAATACAAAAAGGAATCCCCGGAAGCAGCAAACGCAATATTAAAAAATACTTACATGGATGATTACATCGATAGCATAGCTTCGATAGAAGAGGCAGTGCGTCAAGCCAAGGAAATCATAAAAATAAACGAAGAAGGGAAATTCAATTTAAGGAATTGGAGCAGTAATTCAAAAAACTTCTTGGAACAATTACCAACAGACAAAATCGCAAAGAAAAAAGAAGCAAATGCCATAGAAAAAGTCCTGGGTGTACACTGGAACTACGAAGATGATAAAATCCAATTCACTGGGATCAAATTCGCAAAAGTCGACAGTAAAATATTGAAAGAAAATGAAGATATGACGCCACCAACAAAACGCCAAGTGTTACAGACTGTCATGTCAATATTTGATCCATTAGGTTTCTTAATACCGTACACAATCAAAGGAAAGATACTAATTCAAGAAATTTGGAAGACCAAGACGAAGTGGGATGAAAGAATTGACGAAAAACTCCAGATCAAATGGAAAAAATTCCTGGAAATCATCCCGAAAATAAAAAAAGTCAGTATCACCAGATGCTATACAAAAACAATCGGGAACCCAGTAAAAATCGATCTACACATATTCTGCGACGCAAGTCAAAAAGCATCCACGACGGTAGGATTCTTCAAAATCCAAGATCAATTAGGAAACGTGAACGTCAGCTTTGTGATGGCAAAGTCCCAAGTAGCACCAATCAAGAAACCTCTGACAATACCGAAGTTAGAATTAAGAGCAGCAGTTATGGGCGCAAAATTGTCAGAAATCATAAGGAACGGTCATCGATTTGAAATTAAGTCAAATACGTTTTGGATAGACTCACAAATTGTATATTATTGGATTAAAAACAATGAAGTAACAAAAAATGAATATAAGCCTTTTGTGAAAAATAAAACCATCGAAATTACAGAGCGAACAAATAAAGAAGACTGGCGTTGGCTACCTACGAAAATCAACGTGGCCGACGACGGCACTCGAGATGATGCAGAGTACGAAATAAATGAGGAAAACCGCTGGTGGAGCGGACCGAAATTTCTACAAAAAGACGAAAATGAATGGCCGAAATTAAAGATTAAAGTCAAGGAAGAAGAAATTCCCGAAAAGAAAATTAATAAAAACGTCTGTTTAATCACCACAAAAAAAGAAAAATTATTCGAACCGACAAGATTTTCGTCGTACACAAAATTAATACGAAGCACAGCATGGCTCATCAAATTCATTGCGTGGCACCAAAAGAAAAAAGTTCAAAAATTCATAACCGTGCAAGAAATTCAAGAAGCCGAAAACTATTGGATAAAGACAAGCCAAGAAGAGTCCTTCGCCGAAGAAATTGCACTACTCAACAAGAATAAAGAGCTGACAAAAGCTAGCAAGATTTGGAAATTAACACCCAAAATAGATGGAAAAGGATTAATGAGATTAGATGGAAGAATAAAAACTAAAGAAATCAAAGAAGAAATAAGAAAACCAATCATTTTAGACGCAAAACATCCAGTCACAAAATTATTGATTAAAAGCTACCATGAGAAATGCTTCCATCAAGGACAGGAAACCATAATAAACGAATTAAGACAGAAATATTGGATACTAAGAGCAAGAAGCGCAGTGAAAAAATGCAGAAGAGAATGTATCAAGTGCAAAGAAATCCGAGAACGGCCAAAAAATCCAGAAATATCTCCACTTCCAAAGTTTAGAGTATCAAAATGCGAAAGGCCCTTTAGATTCACAGGCGTTGACTACTTCGGACCAATAAAAATCTCGGTAGCGCGTAAACAAGAGAAAAGATACGGAGTATTATTCACCTGCCTAGCAATAAGAGCTATTCATATAGAAATGGCAAATGATTTAAGCGCAGATTCGACGATAATGGCAATAAGAAGGTTCGTGGCTAGAAGAGGAGACCCGAAGAAGATGCTGTCAGACAATGGGACAAACCTAAGAGGAGCAAACCAAGAACTGAAAGATGCAATAAAAAAGCTCAATGAAGATCCGAAAATTCAGGCGTATATGGCGAATAAATCCATCGAATGGGAGTTCATTCCACCTGGAGCACCACATATGGGAGGAGCATGGGAGCGAATGATAAGATCAGTAAAAGAAGCAATGATGGCAGTAGTCAAAGAAAAAGCTCCAAAAGAAGAAACCTTAAGAACGTTTTTTACAGAAATCGAACAAGTAGTTAACAGTCGACCCCTCACCCATGTATCAGTCAACCATGAAGACGAGGAGGCTTTAACACCCAACCACTTTCTTATAGGCGCATCTAGTGCAGAAAAAGTACATTTACCTATATTAATTCAAAACCACGATTATGATACAAGGAAACAATGGCAAATAGCGCAAAATATGGCCAACGAATTTTGGAAAAGGTGGTTGAAGGAGTACGTACCGACACTTGTCGCGAAACAAAAGTGGCTAAAGAAGATCGAGAATGTAAAAGAAGGAGACCTAGTCATAATAGCTGACGCAGACCATCCACGAAACCTATGGCCGAAGGGAGTTGTTGAAAAAGTCGTCATAAAAGAAAAGCAAGCCAGAGAAGCACTTATTAGAACCAAAAAGGGAATCTTCAGGAGACCAATCCACAAAATAATACCCCTCGTCGCTGGCGCGGAGTGTACCGGAACTTAGTTCCGGAACGGGACAGGAAGCGAAGAGCAGAATGAGAGAACAAATGAACGAGTGTTTAGTTATATGTCAACATTGTGAAATTGTACTGTCCGTACTACGATCACGATCTCAAATATATCTGTCTTATATCTGTCCGATACAGGGATTGAAGATAATTTTGACATTTTAATAAAGATACTGCTTAGTAAATTCCTACAAATGGCTATTTGGCCTTTTTTTCTACACGAAAATAATTCTTTGGGCAAGATAAAAATTCCTCGACAAAAAGGCGGTTTTTTTGTGAATTCATGATTCTGCGAAACATGTTAAAACTTGCAGAGTTTGTATGTGGACGTGTCAAAACTTGCAGAGTTTGTATGTAGACATGTCAAAACTTGCAAAGTTTATATGTGGACATGTCAAAACTTGCAGAGTTTGTATGTGGACATGTCAAAACCTATCGAAGCCACATAACTTTTGCATAAACCGACTTTGATAGCATCTCTGTATAAATATTCTCTTTGCGCCTTAATCCTCTTTCAAGGATTCATCCACCTTAAAAATTTCAACAACCTTAAATTAAAAATTAAAAATCTCTTTTGATAATATTCCATATTTCTCGGAGGAGATATTAACGGATTATCACAACGGAAACTCCCGCGATAAGTTTTTCAATTCCCCCTTAGTTTCTTCCTTCCTCATAAAAAAGGAAAAAAAAAATCCATTGGAAAAATATTTTTTATTTCGATAAATTGAAAACTTCATTTTGAAGAATCGAACTTAATTTAACATAATTATTTCCCGGGAAAATATTTTTCCAAAGGTTGATTTAATATTTATCGCGGGGGAAATAGGGATTTCTACCGATGAATCCCCACGAGATTTTCCCGACACGAAACCTGTTTAAAGAGATCCTTTTTGAATTTTCATCTTGTAAGGTATTTAGTTCATATATGCCGTCAAATTTTCTATCCGGTTTTCTCGTTTTTACACCCGTATCATAATTAACGGAGCTTTTGTTACGGATTTATGCAAGAGGTTATGTAAAAAAAGAAAAATTGGTGGGGCTTTAAGCCCAACAAATGCATGATAGCCCGTTGGGCCATCGGGGTTATAAAATTTAGCAGATGTAATTTTTTGCCCAACATTAATTTTTGTAAATTTTTTTTTCCTAATAAAAACAAAGCGGATTTGGCGAATTTTTCCGAACATGTATCCAAAATTTCAGTTTTTGAATAAAATTTTTTTACTGGAATTACAAGAAGACAGTTCATTTATAGACTAGTCAATAGTTCATCCCGTCTTCTTAGAGTGCGAACCAAATTTTTACTTTCGAGCTCCCCCAGAATGAGGAAGTATAGCGGTAGTCTCAAAAATGAAATTTTGCCAAACTGCGTATTTTGCAGCAAGAAATAACCGTAAAAATGGTTTTTGGGCTGACGTCCGTTCGTTCCTTGGTCCTGTGCACTTTCGTTTTTCGATTGAGAAATGGGAGCCAGCACAACGAAAATTGGCAATCGCCTTCCTCTGGTGAGAAGAAAACTGTTATTAAAAAATCAAGACCATGCGGCAAAAATTTAATAAATAAGGCCATTTTTAGAGTTTTCGAGAATACTTTCGAAAACGGCTCTAAGGTTTTTTCCTTTTCATTTTTTGTGTGGAGATGCCTGAGAAACAATTTTTCCCTCTGGCATTTTTTTGTGAAAATTCGCCCTCCCTGGAAAAACCGAACCGACAGCGCCGACATGGGACTCGACTTCGACTGAGAAATGGTCGGGGATTTCATATTTTCGGTCCATTTTCTGATTTGAAGGTCACCCTGCCAAGTTTACAACTTTGGCAGGATTAATTAATGACTTTTCAAATATTTCCCTGAAAACAGCTCTAACGATTTTTCTTATTTTTTGTGTGAAGATACCTGACCCTATTAGGAACAACGTTTCCCTTTGGCAATTTTTCGTTAAAATTCGTCCTTCCAGGAAAATCAAAAATTTCCCAGTTTTACGGGTAGCGCTGATATGGGACTAATTAATGATCGGGGATTTTGAATTTTGGATGCATTTTCTGATTTCAATCCAACCCCCACCCCGATTTTGTTTCTAACAAAGTTCCCCAGTAATGGAGAGTGAGAAAGTAAGTGGTTCTTCCCGGACTGCTATTTCCCTAGTTTTTTTAGCTCTACAGCTTCACTAAAATTCCGTAGGCACCTGAGAGCTCCGCTTCTGGTATTTTTACCTGCTCCCTCTGAATGAGCTAGCCCAGGCCTCGAGGGAAGCTGCCCTATTGTCAAAATTGGTGCTTGGTTCTTCCCCTAGACTTAACTCTTCTCTTCCTTTTATCATTCTCGGATTTACGGTCATGCCAGAATAGTTACATCATTAACTGTACATTCTTCTTCTTAATATCCTCACTCCATTATCCCCGCGAGCTTTAAAAAAACCATCTTAAAAAACTTCAATGTCCTTTCATTTATCTTTTTAACAAGACCGCTGCCAAAATGTCACGAGAGAAGTAAATCTAAGAAGGATAATGCTTATGGATAAGGAGGAGTCCTATTGTTAAAGGAAAACCAGTGTAGCTTACATTTGCATAACAAAAAGAAAAAGAATATCAACTTGAAGCGGTTTTTTTTTTCATGGCGCAAAGTAAAAAAAATTTTTTTTTTCATAAAGGAAAAAAAAAAGGTAATAACAGAAAAATGTTGATGGAATTTAAAACGATACAAAATTAAGCTCAAGGCATTAATCCGATTTTGAAAATCAATCGCTTCCGGAATGAAACAGCATGAAGTGTCCGTGACCGCAAAATCGGATATCAAATTCAATTCTGTTACAATGATTTCATTCAATTGAAAACGTAGAATATTTAATTACCCGTGTTTATGGAGGAAATTTCTTGGTTGATGGTTGAAAGTGGCCAAGAGCAGTGGCGTAACAACCGGGGGACCCCAGTCTTTCAGCAGGAAAGTAATTTTGCACTAGATGAAAAGCTGCAAAAAATTGAGGAAGGGGCCTCTCCTAATATTGCTACTCCCCTGATTCTCTTTCTGCCTTACCTTGTAAAATCCCCATTTCTTTTTTAAGCAAACGTCAAACTGCCTAAGCAAAGCCCTCAAAAATGAAAACAAAACAGACATTTAAGAGAAGATGAAGAATGGCGTCGGCAGTTTTAATAATTCAAACCGTTACCTTTAACACCCTAAAGCTAAATCTTCATCAGCATCTTGATAAGTTAATCTTATCAAATAAAAACAGAAAAGCTAAAACTTTTACCTTAACACCGAATTAAAAAAATTTGGCGCCGAAAATCAAATTCACTTTTCAAACCTAAATCATTCACAAAATTTGAATTATTAAAACAGATAATTGTCAACCATTCCGTTTACACCATAAAGCTCTTAATTGCCAAGAATTTTCCTTAAAAACTTTTCACTTTACTCTTTTTCCTTCCCCCTTCCGGGTTTTGAGCGTAGAAAAAGCAGGAAACACTTTCCAGAAATTCGCATCTCACGTCAACAAACGATGGCTCCCCAATGTAAAACCGTAATTTTATATTTTTAAAATTTAACACGTGAAAAAGTTTGAATGAATATCCCACGTTGCATCTTTTTCAAGTTAAAAATACCTTTTAAAGGAAGTTTCTTTGACTGTCTTTTCCTTCAGAAGGAAAGTCCCGGGACATATTTGCATTAACAACAACGTAAACTAAATACCACTAGGCCTAAAACTACATTTCCTCCTTTCCCTCAAAACAAGCATTCGTTCTCGCGGAAAGTTGCTTAACATCGTCAGCACTTAGATATAATCCAACCGAATACTTTCCCTAAAGCCTTTACTTCAAAAATTCTCGCGCGGTTGAAGAATCCGATTTCAAAGCTCCATGTTTCGCTATATCGATTAAAGTTCTCAATTTCCCTCCAGTTATTCAATTCTTTTTTTTTTTTTTTCTTCTTCAGAGAGAGAGCAGAAAAATTGAAAATTTTTTGATTCATCCGTTTCTTTGATAACGTCAAAAGAGAGAATATTGCAGAGATAATGGGAAATCAGATGAAGGGGAAATTGTTTACGTTTCTCAAGTGAAATCAAAGTCAAAGAAAAATGACATATGGAAATGACTAATTTAACTGAAATTAATAACGATGCTATTTTATTTTATTTTGTTGCTCAATAAGGAATGAAGCTTTATCGCTGCCTCCATCAAAGATTTTTCTTGCCAGTGGAATGAATTGTAATTTGTGTAAACCGAAGCTTGTTCAGGAGCTATTGAAACGAAAAAGGATGAAAAATTTGTTCGACAAGCAAAAATAATGAAGAATTGGTTCCACAAGCAAAAATGATGAAAAACTTGTTTGATAAGCAACAATAATGAAAAATTTGTTCAACAAACAAAAATGAAGAAAAATTTGTTCAACAAACAAAAATGAAGAAAAATTTGTTCAACAAACAAAAATGAAGAAAAATTTGTTCAACAAACAAAAATGAAGAAAAATTTGTTCAACAAACAAAAATGAAGAAAAATTTGTTCAACAAACAAAAATGAAGAAAAATTTGTTCAACAAACAAAAATGAAGAAAAATTTGTTCCACAAACAAAAATGAAGAAAAATTTGTTCCACAAACAAAAATGAAGAAAAATTTGTTCCACAAACAAAAATGAAGAAAAATTTGTTCCACAAACAAAAATGAAGAAAAATTTGTTCAACAAACAAAAAGGAAGAAAAATTTGTTCGACAAGCAAAAATGAAGAAAAACTAGTTCGACAAACAAAAAGGAAGAAAAATTTGTTCGACAAGCAAAAATGAAGAAAAATTTGTTCGACAAACAAAAATGAAGAAAGACTTGTTCGACAAGCAACAATAATGAAAAATTGGTTCCACAAACAAAAGTAATGAAAAATTGGTTCCACAAGCAAAAATGATGAAAAATTTGTTTGACAATAAAACAAAATGAAAAATGAATTGTTTAACAAAAACAGATTCTAAAAATATGATTTTTTTCTTAAACAAAATTTTTTTTGGGTTTTATTTTAAGATAATCTCTCTGTTGCATTGATTTTTTCTTGAACCAAGTATAATTACCCCGTGTTCGTTTACGGCCCTGTCGATATATTTCCAAAGGTCAAAGCTAATTTCCCCCGACTTTGGTTGTTTTCTGGTTTTTCGAAAATAACCCTTCATTAATTGAAAACAATGTTTCGGGTTTCCTATAACAAGGAAAAAGTTTTTTCCTCCTTACATTTTCCTTTCGTTATAACTTCCTCTTAACTTCGCATCCCACAAAAAAAAAAACCTCCGGCTCTTAACAGATCAATGTCCATGTACGTCACATCAAGAAAATAGCCCAAGAGACAAAATTCCATGGAGATCCGATATAATTAGCTTTTCCCATATTACCGCGACAAGGTGACATTTGACAAACACGGCAATTCCTTTAACCTATTCCATTGAGCATGGCCTCAGTATTAATCACATATCGGGGAATTAATTACGTCACCATTCAAGATCTCACTCTTTTCGAAAAAAAAAAGGTTTTTTGAACAAAAGGTTGGGAATATTTCCTTGGAATCCAGCGCACCCGCTTCTGTTGTTTTACCGTTTCTGTTTGACGTACCATTCAATGTTGATTTTAATGGGAGGTCGGTCCATTGAGAAAACAACCTCCAAGGTTCCCTTGAGTCGCAGATAAGAGAACAGATGTAAAATAAACATAACTTTGATTTCGATTTCCCATTAGCGGAGTTTCCCTTGTCTTCTCTCTCTTTTACCCGTTGTCGGTCGTGAGAACCTTTCCCCCGGTTTTGATTTACATTATTTTGAAAAAAGTGGCTCGCTCAAAAAAATATTTGAACTTCATAAAGCAATTAATTTTTTGATACAGTCATCTCTTGAGTTGATCAATATTCATGGGTTGCTCGTATCCAGGGGGTAAGAATAATATCATCGGAAAAAGGAATCCAGTCTATAAAATTTAATGGACTAGTAAATTTAAATATCGGTCTTATCAATCGATCGGATGTCGATGAATCCATCCATTAATTTTTAAGTTGGATAACTGTGAAGAACATTTCAGCTTTATGATATCCATTTAGAAGAATCATTTTTGAGAGCTAAAATTTTGTGAAAGTATAAGCTACAATTTTTTAAATTTTTAAATTTTATTTCTTGAGAATAGAAGCTTGAAATAGGCCAAAATTTGAACAATATGTATACTGGGAGATGTAATTTGATCTGAGGAATCGATCGTGACTAACTAGGACACTCAATTTTTCCATTTGAAAAAGATAAAGTTGAAAAACTGATTTTAGCAAACAGCCTTTATCAAAAATTCATCATTTTTAGGAAATATTATTTTTTCCATGCATTGTAGGCGGAGATAGATTTTATTTCTTGATAAAATCAAAATCTCCCAAACTGATCACACCAAGCGGAATATTTTGTATTTTTAATTTATGAATTTATGAATTTCCAAGCTTGAAATAGGCCAAAATTTGAACAATATATATACTGGGAGATGTAATTTGATCTGAGGAATCGATCGTGACTAACTAGAACACTCCATTTTTCCATTTGAAAAAGATAAAGTTAAAAAACTGATTTTAGCAAACAGCCTTTATCAAAAATTCATCATTTTTAGTGTAATATTATTTTTCCCATGCATTGTAGGCGGAAACTTCATTTTAACAAGTGTGATTTGAAGCGAAGAATCCGCATAGAATGCATAGGAAAAATATTTTACTAAAAATGATGGATTTTTGGCAAAGCCTATTTGCTAAAATCAGTTTTTTAATCTTATCTTTTGCAAATGGAAACATTGAGTGTTCTAGTTAGTCACGATCGATTCCTCAGATCAAATTACATCTCCCAGTATATATATCGTCCATATTTTGGCCCGTTTTAAGCTTAAAAGTTCGTAAAATTAAAAATTGTGCCATTCAGGGAAAAAGGTGATAAAATTATTTTCCGCAGATTGCCATACTTCTGTCGATGCAATCTCAGGTACCATCAAATTTCTATTTAAAAAATAAATCTAAGAAGATTATTGATCTTACCTGCGCAGACACGTGCCCAGCCCTTAACCTTGGAAGATCAGTATGAGACCAAGCGCTTTTCGACCACGGCTTGATTTCTTGTAACCCTTCTCTGAACTTAAAATCCTTGAGCCGATTATGTAGGAATTTTCTTATATTCCATGGAAGATCATTATGTCTGCAAAAAAAAAATCCCAAAAAAAAGAGTCAAATAAAATCAAAAGAGCAGCTTGATTGTTAGAGTTTGAATCTTGGGAATTACCTGGGCAAACGTTTTTGTATTGAGAATGCGAAGACTACACTTTGGGACCTATTCCTCTGCGACCAGAGAAATAATTTTCAAAAGAAGCAATTCGTTTCCATGGAAATTTTATTTTTTCTCCCTTTTAAAAAAAAAATCGGGTCGTTTTTCCTTTTTTTTCCCGAAGAAATGGCTGCAAACATTTGTTCTATTAAAATTTTGTAATTTTAAAATGAGCTCCGTCGAGACTCTACAAAAAGTCTCAAATCAGCTTTTCGATTCAAAGCTAACAAAGGAGGAGAGAGAAAGTACAAATGTTTATTCTGAGAAAAGGTAATCAAAGATCATTCCGACACGTTCTCGCTCTTTCTTCGTCTGTTATAATCACTCCCTGGAATTCAATATCGAGGGGGGTGCCTTCTTCCCGAGAAATATAAAAAAAAAAAACAAAAGAGAAAAAATGATGAAGGAAGAAAGTTTTTTTTTTTTTCCCTTGAGGAGAAACTGTAAATGTAAAGCCATTAACATTAGATGTCCGGGAAGTAAGAAACAAAACAAGGCAACATGTTTTTTCTATAGAAGCCCAACAGGATGATGGGAAACCCTTATTATCGAATTAACTTCCTCTCATACTACAACCCTTTTTTTTGGGGGGTTGATAAGAGCTTGTGAAATTTCATCGAAAAAATACGCCATCTTATAAAAAAGAAAGTCGGAGTTCAGAT
The DNA here is from genome assembly GCA_023512825.1 of Liposcelis brunnea. Lineage (NCBI taxonomy): Eukaryota > Metazoa > Arthropoda > Insecta > Psocodea > Liposcelididae > Liposcelis > Liposcelis brunnea. The sequence continues at coordinate 8,318,228 of CM042070.1, read as the reverse complement.
TTCAAATCCTTTTAAGTTGATTGATTCTTTTCAGTTCGTATACTGTATGAGTGTATTTTTTTTTCCCTTTTTCGGGCTGTGTCGTGCACAATGTAAACGTTAATGCGACGTTTTCATATTGAAAGATTTTTCGCAGATTTTAATGTTTGAGATTTTTGAAGTGAAACTTCTTTTGTCCCGTTTGGGAGGTAAAAAGCCGAGAGTTACGCGTAACTGGTTTGAAAAAAAAAATTTAAAACATGGAAAATTAAAAATTTTAGAAACGAGAAGAGCAGACTAAGATGTAAGATCCCGAGAGTTACGCGTGATTGAAAAAATAAAAATTTTAAAAGGGCCGAAAAAAAAATTAAAAAATTGGAAAGGGCCGAAAATGAAAAAAATTGGAAAGGGCCGAAAATAAAAAGGGTCGAAAACGAAAAGGGTCGAAAACGAAAAGGACCGAAAATGAAAAGGGTCGAAAACGAAAAGGACCGAAAATAAAAAAAATTGGAAAGGGCCGAAAACGAAAAGGGCCGAAAATGAAAAGGGTCGAAAACGAAAAGGGTCGAAAACGAAAAGGACCGAAAACGAAAAGGGCCGAAAATGAAAAAAATTGGAAAGGGCCGAAAACGAAAAGGACCGAAAATAAAAAAAATTGGAAAGGGCCGAAAACGAAAAGGGCCGAAAACGAAAAGGGTCGAAAACGAAAAGGGTCGAAAACGAAAAGGGTCGAAAACGAAAAGGATCGAAAATGAAAAGGGCCGAAAATGAAAAAAATTGGAAAGAGCCGAAAATGAAAAGGGCCGAAAACGAAAAGGGCCGAAAACGAAAAGGGCGAAAACGAAAAAAGCTGAAAATAAAAAGGGCGAAAATAAAGAAAATTGGAAAGGGCAAAAAATGAAAAGGGCCGTAAATAAAAAAAATTTGAAAGGGCCGAAAATGAAAAGGACCGAAAATAAAAAAAATTGGAAAGAGCCGAAAATGAAAAGGGCCGAAAACGAAAAGGGCTGAAAACGATAAGGACCGAAAATGAACAAAAGAAACTAATTCAGAGCGGATTAGTCTGTTATGATATTTCAAAAGAAAAATTTATTTATCAGAAATAATTAATGATTTTTTTTTATTTTTTCAGGTAAGTTCCAAATCCATTATTCTTAAATCGGCAGGAGTGATTGAAAAATCAGCTACAATGATCTAGCAAAGGTTTGGGAGTTGTTGTGGCTTCTGAGACTCCCTTTCGGTCTTAAGGTGAGATTTGAGTTCATTTCGACCTCTGAGATCAGGTGCGAGGATGCCGAGTTGAAATATTTTGGCTATGGGCGAAATAGTTCCAATTTTCAGGCTAAAATATTTTGAAACTACAGACGAAATGAAATTGGACTCCTTTTGATCATGAAGCGCACTATACTCGACCATTCTTATCTAACTACTTTGAAAACACAATTACATCCGGAGGAAAAAAAGAAACTTTCAACTTACGTGACAACTAAATATGGCAGTAGAGTAGAAAAAGAAAGTAAAGGAAAGGAAAAAATTGCAAAGTTATTTTATTACATTACAAGAAGTGAAAACTCAGCACAAAAAAAAATACAAAAAAAAAAGTTATACCGTCGTAATCCCGGGAATTAAAAAGGGAAAAATTTTTCTATTACACGAGATCATTCGGAAAATGGAGAACACGTTACATTGTTAAAAAAAAAATTGGGCCTAGCAACCTTCTTCTATCAAACTTTCTTTTAAAAAGATCAAGGGTCGTGAGAACTCAAAAAAAAAAAAGAAAAGGAAAAGAAAACAGGAAAAGGAATGTAGCCAAAATAAAATAACCGTTTTGTAACGGCTTCAAAAACAAACTTTATATTTCACATTCAGCTGAAAGTGCACAAAAAAAAGGGGCGACTTCGTTATACTTTTAAGTAAAAGCAATGTTTTTTTTACCTGCAAAGCGGATTAAACGTTTGAAGATGAAGGTAAAAGGTATGAATGAAAAGGAAAATTTTCCCAACGGTTTTTTACTTTCGTGAAACTTTCTTGAGAATCTGCGATTTAATTTGAAATATCTTAACTAAAGTAATTACACAGGGCTTTGTAATGGGGCTATTACACTTTCGGGTGTCTTTACGGTATTATCACTATTCGAAATAAATTTTTAGCCATTAAGAATGTTTAAAAAAAAAAAACGAAAGCTACTTCATTTTAATTAAAGTGGGGCCTGATGTTTAATTCAAGGATTTGAAGGAAGGAAAACCCGAAAGCGTTGTGGCCACCTTCAGCCCTTTACCAAGGAGCTATCCATCATTTACCGGGATCATCTTAATGCATTCATAAACTAAAGGCAAACCATCGCTGTCTGGTTTTCGTACAAGCCTTTAAAGGTTTTCTTAAATGATATAAGAAGAAAAGCCATAAGGCGTTGGATTTACATTGCGATATCTCTTCTTAACTTTGGTACAAGATAATGTGATAAATTATGAATCGCGTGTTCTGTCGCAATTTACAACTGAAATCTCTCCCTTTACTAACCTCATATTGACCATTGCGTTATCTGACCGAGCTTTTACTAAGAAAATCTGCAAGCGAACTTCATTAACAGTTGATAATTATTATTCGGGGGGGAAAAAAATAAGGGTGGGAATTTTTCGGCAATAAAAATGTCTTGAGGTTTGATTAGAAAATACGAGCTGGGTTGAAATTAGGATTAAAAATGGCCTCGGAGAAAAATTTGTGTAATTGCAAATAGGAAATTTTTATCAGAAAAATGGAGATCTTGAGACAGATTTAAAAACTGGATCTGAGAAAGGATTTTAATACGGGTTTTGAGTGCAGAATCTTAAAATTTTAAAGCAAAATGTATGCACAGTTCAAAATAATATTCTCATTTGAGAAAAAAAGAGTTTCAGCCTAAAAGTTTCCATTTGAAGTCAAAAAAGTTTCAAAATTGAAACTTGAAACTTCAAATTGAAACTATTTGAAGTCAAAAAAGTTTCAAAACTGAAACTTGAACCTTCAAATTGAAACTGTTTGAAGTCAAAAAAGTTTCAAAATTGAAACTTGAAACTTCAAATTGAAACGTCTTGTGTAAATAGTTTCAGGAAAGTATCATTTGAAACTCGTTTGCATTCAATTTGAAACCGAAAAGGTTTCATCCCCCAGTGAAATCTAACAGTTTCAAATTTTCTCAAATATTTTCAACTGTGTGTAGAACAGGCACGGATTGGTCTACTGGGAAAAATCCGTGTGTGCCCCTCGAAGCATAAGCGCTCTTGCAGTAAAAACAGGACGGAAATCTCTGATTCAGCAAATTTAATTTTTTGCCTAAAATTCTTGTGAATTTTTTTTCAATAAAAATTGAAAACTAAGTAGCATTTGGGGTATTTTTCCCAAAGGAATTCAATAACTTTTTAAAATTTAGATTTTAAATAAAATAATTTTTACCCGTCTAAGAAGACAGAGCACTTATGGACTAATCAATACTTCACCCCATCTTCTTAGAATTGGAGTCAAATTTTTTTTCCCGGTAAATTATTGAAACCCTCTGTACTAGAGTTCTGAAGTTACCTTAGATCGCCGCTTCCGTATTTTTACAGAATTCGAAAAAAAATCCAAGAATACTGAAGATCTTGAAATAAAATTTTAGAACAGAATTTTGAGTCTAAAGATCTCGAAAACCTTTTTCCTCAACTTCTTTAACATTAAAATTTCGATCTTCCGGTAGGACGAATTTTTGCGATAATACTAAAAAAGCGACCCTTTAACGACTTTAGACTGGACCTACTTACCTCCGCTCAAAAGCATCTAAAATGTTAACCGAATAATAAATCCGATCAAAAAAGGGAGATACTTTATATCGAGGACAAAGGGAAGGAATCAAAAGTCAACGTTGAAAGGGTAAAATACAGTAATATTAACCTCTCTTAAATTGGTAAAACGAGGAAAAGATTAAATGCCATCCACTCTACAAAGTACGGTAACCGTTTTCTAAAACCCCGGGTTCACAGTCCACTCATTATTTTCGCAACGTGGGTAGTGGTGAAATATGAAACGATTTGTTAAAACGTCGTTACAATCATTCTCTTCCAACTACCGACTCCCACAACCTCCCCCCCCCCCCCCCCCCCCCCGAAAACCCTTTTCTGTAATAAATCTTTATCCAAAAGGTTTAAAACTCCAAGTTTAAATGGTTGTTTCTTTAAGAAACTCCCTTTTATTGCTTAATAAGAAAGTAAGAAGAGTGAGAGAAAGAGAATATCATTATCGTCTTTCTAGCTAAGTCAAATAAAACTACCGGATGCTCTGGAATGGAATGAATATATTTTCAGAAAAGTCATTTATTTCAGAAATGCATTATAAATATTAAAAGTTTTCGATAGGAGCTTTTGTGGGAAAGGGCGAAAAGTTAAAATTTTTCTAGGAAAAACAAAATGATAAATGGAAAGTTAGATAAAGTAACAAACTATTGACAAACAACGTTACCGAGCATATATAAAGTGACGGCAACGATTAATAACATTCGGTTAAAAAAAAAAAAAAACAATTGAACAAAGAAGACAAATGAACATTGAACGTGGTTAAAAAGTCGGCGAGAAAAGTTCGGTGAGTAGAAAATAAGGTGGAAAGATAAAGGAATGAAAAATTTTGGGATTCCAAACGATTTTATACAATTTTTTTCCCCTTTTTCAAGCACTTATTAAAAAACCTTCGCACCGTTACATCTTTTTTTCTCTTCTCCCATCTCTCATCAATCGTCCCCAAAAAAAAAACCCTTATTTATCTGAAAAACTGAAACACTCCATTTATTTTAATTATATAAAAAAAAGATAATGCGGGTCGAGTTAATTGAGCGGTAAGTAGCTTCCTATTTTCCTCGTTTTTTTTTTCTTGTTTTCAACCCGAAAAGAGGGAGGGAGGTAAGGCATCGTTTGTCATCGTCAAAGAAGCTCAATAACTGAAAAATAAATCCTGGAAATTTTTACTCTTCCCGTTGAAATTCTGAAAACGTTGACACAAAGGATTTCATAACAACCATCAATCAACGAGATTTAATATTTTAGTAATTAAGCGTTGCACCTAGTTCATTTTATTTAAATGTTGAGCTTGTAAGAGCAAGTTTTAACAAGCTGAATCCGTTGCCAAGTTTTTTTTCTTTACTTTCTTTGTTATTTTCATTAGATAAGATCGTAGCTTTGCTTCAAAAACTTAGTTATAAACTTTCAATTTGAGAAGAAATTCTAGGCCAAAATTTTTGTGCCAAGATTCTGTTCGGAGGTTTAGGTTTTATGTCCAAATTAAACAAATATCCAGTTTTAAGATTCTGTGTCGTGATTGTAGTTAAGACTGGTTTCAATGAAGATTCTAAGTGGAAATTCTGAATGAGATTCTGTTCTAAAATTCTCAAATTTCAAGATTTTTTCGATGGTTAGATAGAGAGAGAAAGCATTTCAAAAAGTTTGTTGAATCTTTTCAAAAAAGATTTGTTGAATCTTTTCAAAAAAGATTTGTTGAAACTTTTCAAAGAACCTGTTGAATCTTCTCCGAGAATTTGTTGAATCTTCTTTTCACAAAATTCGTTGAATTTTCTTTACAAAAAATTTGTTGAATCTTATAAAAAAATTCGTTGAATCTTTTCGAAAAATTCGTTGAATCTTCTTTTCAAAAAATTTGTTGAATATTATAAAAAAATTCGTTGAATCTTCTTATCAAAAAAATCGTTGAATCTTCTTTTCACAAAATTTGTCGAATCTTCTTTTCACAAAATTTGTTGAATCTTTTCAAAAAATTTGTTGAATGTTCTTTTCAAAAAATTCGTTGAATCTTTTTTTTCAAAAAATTCGTTGAATCTTTTTTTTCAAAAAATTCGTTGAATCTTTTTTTTCAAAAAATTCGTTGAATCTTTTTTTTCAAAAAATTCGTTGAATCTTTTTTTTCAAAAAATTCGTTGAATCTTTTTTTTCAAAAAATTCGTTGAATCTTTTTTTTCAAAAAATTCGTTGAATCTTTTTTTTCAAAAAATTCGTTGAATCTTTTTTTCAAAAAATTTGTTGAATCTTTTCTGAAAATTTGTTGAATCTTCTTTTCAAAAACCTTTCTAAGCTTTCTTTTCAAAAAATTTGTTGAATTTTTTTTAAAAAATTCGAATTTCTTTTCCAAATTTCCCCAACGCCGTTGCCTCTCAATTTAAAGATGGGTAAGCTTTGCTCTTTTAGAATTTTCATTATCATTCAATACCATCATCAAAAGTTTTAGTTACAAAGCATTTTGGAAAATAAAGGATTTTCCTCTTAATCGCTTTGTCGAAGAGATGAGGGTAATAATACCGCGTTTCCCACACAATACGTTATAGCTCAAACTTAATTTTCTTTTCGGGGAAGGATCCTTAATAATAAAATTTAAAGTCCTTTCACGGAAACGTAATGGAAAGAAACAACAGGTAAATCGCGCGGACTTGGCCGGCTACTACAAAACCTTTCAAATCAATGAATAATAATGAGGATAAGGTTGGTTAAGCTCTAATTTAATTGATAATGAATGAAAATTTTATACCGGGTCATAATATCACATCAGCATTGGGCTATTAAGCAGATTTTATTTTAAATTATAAACTAATCTGTATTGGATTTTGTAAATTTTACAGTTTTCGGCTAGAGTTTATTGCGACTTTAATTACGTTAAGTTGATGCTATGAAAGATTTAACATCAGGTAGTTCGGATTTTGTAGATGAATTGTTAATCAATGTTTGTTCAAGGGTTTTTTTTTATTTTTTAAGAAAGGGCGGACGTAAACTCATTAAGATTTTGGATGGACATGTTATTATTTTTGCATGAGGAGTTAATTTTGAAAAGAAGAACTTACCCGTCTATAAGAGGCACTTGTTTAAGTAAGCTAGTTGCAAGTGCAAGCCGGTCATCAAAAGTGGTCCCTTCTTGTACCCGAAGAGCATATGGAAGCGCAACGCCGACTGCACCACCAACCAGAACTATTAATATAATTCCTAACCAGTGCTTTGAAGATAAATAATAAACTCCTGAAAACAGAACGCACACAAAAAAAAAAACTCGTGTTAGACGTAATCGAATTAAACGGAGTAGCACAAGCCACTCTATCGAGTTAATTTCGTTACTTTTGTGACGCGGGACATTAGCACAATCCCTAAAACCTTTTCTAATAATTGTCAATGTAATTACCTCCGGGAGACGAAGATAGATTTGACGTGAACGGTTTTCGGGATACCGTATGACGTGTCAGTAGCATGGATGCGTGTGTTTCGAGGGGGCGAGTTTGATTAAGGATGAAAATTTTTAAGATATGAAAAGTTGGAAGGTTTCAAGGGTGAGGTTTTTTTTTTTTTTGACGGAAAACTTGACAATATGGGGTTTTCTGGAAACAGCTTGCGGCGAAGGAGATGAATCAGTCAAAGTTTTAGGAAAGTAGGATGTTTTAAGTTAAAAAAAGTTTTTTTTATAGGTTTCGATTATCGATTGATGAGGGAAATAGTAGATGATTTTTTGGTGAATTTTAAGTTTCTTGAGGAAGACTCCACTAGGCAAAATATATCAAAGCGAAAATCCTTTAAAAGAAAATACCTAACTCCTTGACGCTTTTTTAATCATCTTTATTAATCCGCTTGTTTACTGGCTAATGACGTCATTTATACTTTTCCCTAATTCCAATTCTTAAAATAAAATCTCCCAATAAGTTTTCATGGAAAACAAAATGAATTAAAATGAAGCTTTTGATGGTTAACTTTTTATCCCTTTTTAAATACTTTTGATCAAATTTAATGATCCACTCGTTCTCTTTTATAAGCCACCGGTAAAAAAAAATATATTTCTTTTTACTCCTTTTCGCTAATTTATATCTAATTATAAAAACTTTGTCAATTCTAAAACGCCGATTATTAATGCCGCGGGCTTATTCGTAAATAAAAAGCCTTGTTCCTTTTCTCCTTTTTTTTTGTAAAAAGCTTAATGAATACGAGCTTGATTAGCGCAATTGCGACAAAAAGTTTAATTCGATTTCCCAGGGAAAATCAAAGTAGCGGATTCCTTCATACACGGATTTGATTTTAGTCCCTGCAGTTTTAATTTAAACCAATATTGTCCTAAAATGAAATTTAAACGATGAAATTAGTCGAGTACGGGGATGACCCAAGGGTATGTACACCGTGGTCAACTGTTTTAATTACAAACGTACATGCCCGAAACTTTGAAGGGGGGGGGGAGTCATTAAACTTTAGAAGCGTTAGATTTCTCCACAACAGACGGATTCATGTGGAATTTGATTTGTACCTTACATCCCGGCGTCTTTCGTAATCTTAAATTTAATCATTCACATCCTCCTTTTGGATGCGAGAATTTTCTCTAATCCCCTTTTCTCCGGTGTGTATAATCTTAAAGGCGGGGAAGATTTATAGTTGAAAAATGATTTCGTCAAAGTCTAAAACGATTAATCTACATCAGCTGAGACTAATCTTTGGGTTTCAATAAAGCGTCTTAGTGTTTTCTCCCCCTTTCCCTCTTGCGCCATCCTCGTCAAATGTCTGAAAATAAACGAGGATTACAATACGGCAAATGACATCAAAATATTTAACGCAGTCATAAGGGAAATGTTTGAGAGATAACGAGGATACGTTATCGCAAGCTTCAAAGGAATGAGGTCGAATCCGTTGTTTCGTGTTCCCACTGAATTAAAAAGAGGAAAGCTTTAAACATTTAAAGGCCCCAAATTCTAAAACTAAGGAGGCCCCAAGTTCTGTTTGCGATGGGGCCCACTAGATTTTTGGTCCACCGCAGACATAATCCAAAGTTAGCGCGTTATTTTTAGAGGAAGGAGGAATGAATGAATGAATGAATGAATGAATGAATGAGTGAATGACTGGAGGAATTAATTAATGAATGAATGAATGACTGGAGGAATTAATTAATGAGAGAATGAATGAATGAATGAATGAATGAATGAATGAGTGAGTGAATAAAGGAATGAAATAATGAATGAATGAATGAGTGAGTGAGTGAGTGAATAAAGGAATGAATGAGTGAATAAAGGAATGAAATAATGAATGAATGAGTGAATAAAGGAATGAAATAATGAATGAATGAGTGAATAAAGGAATGAAATAATGAATGAATGAGTGAATAAAGGAATGAAATAATGAATGAATGAGTGAGTGAATAAAGGAATGAAATAATGAATGAATGAGTGAGTGAATAAAGGAATGAAATAATGAATGAATGAGTGAGTGAATAAAGGAATGAAATAATGAATGAATGAGTGAGTGAATAAAGGAATGAAATAATGAATGAATGAGTGAGTGAATAAAGGAATGATATAATGAATGAATGGAGGAATGAAGGAATGAGTGAATGGAGGAATGAATCAATGAATGAAAGAATGATAAACAAATGGAGAAATGAATTAATGAATGGAGGAATGAATGAATAGACGAATGAATAAATAGAGGAATGAATGTCAGATTAAATTCTAAAATGAATGCAGGAATCAATTTTAAAATGAGTTATAGAATGAATTCTAAAATGGAATATAGTAGTATGAAATTTTAATTCTAGAAAAAAAAATTCCCCAGAAAAAATTTTGAAAGAAAATATGCGAGAAAAAAATATCTGGGAAAATTTTCTCACAAAATTCCAAAAAATTCACTTATGATTTTTTAAATCTCTTCCCAGCTTTTCCTAATCTTAATCTCGCTAAACGAGTCCTTTTTTAATAAAAAATTGAAACTTTAGCACATGTATTTAAAACCAGCGGGAAGTTTTTTTTTTACAAAAAAAAAGGATATTTGAAGGGAAAGGGTCTGTATTTCGTGCGGATGATCCTACGTGACGAATGAGAGTAGACTTCAGCGGATTATGACTGCAAAAACTGAAAGAATTAATTATTACCGAGTAAATTTACTTTTACGACAGACAATTCATTTTTCTTTCCATTCCCCCCCTTTTTTTTATTTAAAAGAAAATATACGACGATTAAAACTTCTTTAGAAAGATAACGAGCATCGTGATTGATTAGATGTGAATTTCAAAAAATGCCCCACAAAACCGTCGACGCCATATTTTTTGAAAAAGTTCGCTTAGAATTTTTTTCCCTTCGAAGATTACAAAATTTAAAAAGTAATTCAGCGAAAAAACTTCTTAGAAAAAAAATGTCGCGCGCCACGCTTCTTCCTTTTTTTTTTTTTTTTTTTTTTTTGGACACGGAAAGTTCAAAAGTAATAAAAAAGTTTTCTCGTGTATTGGGTCATGAATCACCGGAAGGAAGGAGAGGAGAGGAAAAAAGATTCATCGAGAACCGTAAACGCATCATCTGTATAAATTAAAAGTCGCAGAAGCGGAAATTTTTGCGGATTTAGCAGATTTCCGGGAAACTAAACGGTCAGTTTTCAACTAAGAATGCGAAGTTGTTACTCAAAGCACACATTTTCCTCCTTCTTTTTTTCCCCCTTCTAAATCTAATTTTAATAGGATATCCCAGTCACGATTCTGTTTTTCTTCTGCTCTTGATGAAAAAGCAAGTTTTCCCTCCAATTAATAGTTTCTTCGCATTCGTGGGAAGGTTGAGGAAAAAAAAAAATTCTTCGTAATTTATTCGCAGAGGATGAAATAAAAAAAATAAAATATTACGTTTTCTAGGGAAAACGGGGGGAGATCGGTTATCGAATCCAATCAGTAGAAACTATCAACAGGTGAAATTGATCTGAAAGACAAACCATTTACCACTGCTGGGAAATAAACGGCATCAAGTTTGCTAAAACGAGAGACTGAAACCAAACCGAGCACGTTTAAGTTGTATTTATCGATTTCGCTAAACCTTTTTGACATCTGAAACTTAGACTTTGCTGAATAAATTATTTTATATTGAACAAGGACGAGAGGTCGCTTTTTTCAACGCGATAAAAGTCCATTATTTCAATGTGTTGCTCGCAATAAATGAAATTCATTGTAATCGAAATTTCTTATGGAAATTTATGCCCGTAGAGCACAACGCCGTTAAAATTAGACCTACCAAGAACGTTTAGAGAATCGCCAATTCATTCCTTCATTCATCACCGCATAATTCATCTAATTAATCATTCTTTGGTTCGCTTATTCCCTCGTTTATTCCTTCTTCCATCCAAACAATCATTCCTTCATTTCTCCCCCCATTCATATATTTATTAATTCACCCATTCACCCATTCATTCGCTGACTCGTTTTCTTTCATTTATTCATTCATTCACTGATTCACTCATTCAGTCACTGATTCACTCATTGATTCACTCATTCGCTCATTCGTTCACTCATTGATTCACTCATTCGTTCACTCATTGATTCGCTCATTCTTTCACTCATTGATTCACTCATTCGTTCACTCATTCGTTCACTCACTGATTCACTCATTCATTCACTCATTCAATCACTGATTCACTCATTCATTCACTCATTCAATCACTGATTCACTCATTCATTCACTCGTTCAATCACTGATTCATTCATTCAATCGATCACTGATTCATTCATTCATTCACGGATTCACTCATTCAATCACTGATTCAATCAATCATTCAATCAATCAATCAATCAATCAATCGCGGATTCACTCATCATTCACTCATTCAATTAATCAATCACTGATTCACTCATTCATTCACTCATTCAATCAATCACTGATTCACTCATTCATTCATTTACTTACTCATTGATTCATTCATTCATTCATTCGTTTATTCGTTTATTCATTTATTCATTCATTCTTTTCTATCATTTACAGCTAATCATTGCTTTTATTGCTCGGCACGATCTGTCCCCATTGTTTGACTCAGGTGTTCTCATCTCGATTTCTCCTCTCCCTAAAAAATCGTAAAAAAATAACAATCGTATTGATCTACGACAAAATAACTGACAAGAAAAACATCATATTTAAGGAGCATAAGCCAGATGCCACATGTTTCATCACGTAAACGCAGCAAATCCGATTCGTAGGATAAAAGGTTGCTCGGTTTGAAAAGGTTTACTGAAGTGTCATTGTAGCATAACTTATTTGACATCCTCCCGTACGAAGAGGATTCTCTTATTTAAGAAAACATTAAACTGACAAGACAAATTGATACCTTTTATGCGGGGCTCAAGGTGTTTTCGATTTTCTCACATTCCGAGCTTAACTTTGAAAGCGTAAACGCGTTAGGATTTTCCTCCGCGTGAAAAATATCGCGGTTCTTCTCCCCGTCAATCTTCCTTCATGGGAAAAAGGCTTTACCCCAAAGCGATGCATGCTTAGGAAAACGTATGTGGATTCTTCTCACGTTGCAGACTAATGGCGATTAGGATTAAATTTTCGGAAAGCGGCGGCGTCGTCGTCGTCGTCGTCGTCGTCGCCGGTTCAACTTACTTGAATGCGTAAATGAAATTTCCGTGTTGTCATATCGCGTGTGTATAGTGTTACATTTTGGCATTTTAAACTTAAAACCTGATCATCATAAATATTTAGAGAATTTTCTTTAGATGTTAATTGGATGGAAGGTTTTCGGGGTTAATCTCATTTTCCTTTAAGTCTTAACTCATGGTTTCAAACTTCATTAATGCCAACTCAACGTTGTTACCCTTGCGGTTTGTTTTCTCTGATGTAGTCTCCTGGGTCAGCTGTGGAGACTTTAATTAGTTGGTAATTTTTTTAAAGTTATTTATTAATATTTGAATAAATTTTTGGGTGATTTTATTAAAACTGGAGAGTGACTTTATTGATTCAAAAGAGCCAAAAGTTTTCTGTGAATCTGATTTTAAGTTGAATCGATTCATTTGATTAGTTCCTTGATTCATGGATTCGTTAATTGATTGATCGATTGATTCATTCATTCATTCATTCATAGATTCGTTCGGTTGTTCATTTCAAAATGAGGAAGTATTCAGGGAATGAATAAATAAGTGAATGTATGGATTTTTGAAATGAATGAATGAATGAATAAATGAATGGATTCTTGGCATCGTGGAATGAATGAATGAATGAACGAATGAATGAATGAACGAATGAATGAATGAATGGATTCTTGGTATCGAGGAATGAATGAATGAATGAATGGAATCTTGGTATCGTGGAATGAATGAATGAATGAATGAATGGATTCTTGGTATCGTGGAATGAATGAAATGGAATCATGATCGATTAAACGAATATTGTGAATGATGAACGGACAAAAAACGAATGAATGAGTGAGCAAATGAATGAGGGAATAAGCAAATGAATCTGAATTAATGAGTAAATGAATGAGTGAATTATTAAGTGATTGAACGAATGAGGGAATGAGCGAATAAGCGAGTGGGTGATGAGTGAATAAACGAATGAATGATTGAATGAACGAGATGATGATTGTAGAGTGAATGAATGAATGAATGAATGAATTAGTTAATTAATGAGTGAGTTAGTGATCAAATGAATGAGTGTTAGAATGAACGAATGAGTCCTGGACAAACCCGGGACGAAAAAAATCTGCATTCAATCAAGGTGCTGCATTAAATTTTTAAAATATCTAATTTATCTTTTATATATGTAGAGAGGAGAGAAAAAAGCGGGGGGATGAGGGGTGAATGTCAAAAACCACGGTTCGCTGAGCTTACACGTGACCGTCACGAACACATAGTAACGTACACTCACAAGAACGGATGCACTGGAATCGGGGAAATTTTTCAACTGTAAACACATAGCCTCTATTTCGAATTCGACTGTTTTTCCTTTTAGTTTACTTTACCGCTTCGACGACGGAAGAGAGCAAAAGATCAAAAGAAACCTTTTTCACGGATACTTTTGTTAAATATGAAACCGATGAGAGAAAATTTTTTTTGTTTTTTTTTTCCCGAGGAAAGCCCATTAAATGATTTCCCCATCGGAATATAAAATGGTTTTAAAAATTTAAAACAAAATGTAAATTGGGGAGGATTTCGGAATGGTTGAAAGGATGAGGAAAGGGTTTTGGGAAACAGGAAAGAGCCCTGATAGCGTTATTTTAAGGTAATTATTACTTTGAAATTCTAGAAATGTCAGGCAATCGCGCATGAAGACCCAGATACCAGGGGTTAATAGTCTTTCTGAGATTTCCTGTCGCGTTTATTAGACTGGATCGGATGTTCGTGAAGAAGCTTTTGGGTTATCATGCTGTCCTTTTGTTAGGGATCTCATTTGAATAGAGATGTAAATTGCTTAGATGATGATTTCCGCATGTACGAAATGGTTTTCATTTAATAGAAATCGTAATTATTTTAAACGGTTCTTGGAACTATCAACCAAGTCAGGGAGATTATTTCGAAGAAATAATAGAACAGGGGGTCACAAAAATTTGGGGCCAAGGAAAGGGAGATAATGGTTTGAGCTGCAGAAAAATCATTTGGAGTCTTCACCTGTCTTCAGGTGAATAAAAGAATCTTAGAATATGTCAAAAAATTGTTGACTAGTGGCTGAGCCTGATCCTGAGGGGCGTTTTCCATAGTAAAATTATGGGGGGGAAAATACCTTTGCCGGTTCCTCAAACAATGACACTGCTGATCCTCCCTGCGCTTCTTCCTATTCTACCCGATCACGTCGCCTATTGACGCTTTTAAAAATTTTTACGAGAACATTAAATTGTTTGCACTTGATAACAACCAGACTCTGGATCAAACGTGTAAAAACTGGGAATGGTTCGTAGTCCTTAAAAAAAGTGAATTTTATTGAGTCCTTGATAATAAACGAGCGGGAGTGAGTGCCAAACACAGATATGAATCATAACGCTCTTTTTAATCTTAATAAAAAAAAAATTCGTTTAACAAAATTTTGCAGGAGAAAAAAATTGAAAAATTCCAATCTTTAAAAAAAGTTTTTGTTGTAAATCATTTTTCGGCACTCGTCTTTCACGATAGATTAATATAATGAAGTCGCATAAAATCTATCATTTCACGTATCTCAAATCATCATAAATCTTTCACGGGGAAAAAAATAATAAAAAGAAAATCGGCTACGGAGAAAGATCCCGATCATTTTTATCTTTTGCAAATCGTTACGAAAAAAAATCCGGAAGCTTGAAAATCCATTCGATGAAAAACGAGAACGTTTTCTGAAATGAAAAGTTGAAGAGAAGCCGACAATATATTCAGTTGAACGATTTTATTCCTCATGAGGAGCCCATTTTTCCGGAGGCAAATCATTAAAATCCAGCACTTCCACCGACACTTCCTTCTCCCGAAAAAAAAAAAAAGGTTCACATCGCCGGAATCGACAAAGTCAACAAACCCCATCGGCTTTTCCTTTCTTTTTTCTTCCACTTCTTTTTTTCCCCCCTTTTAATACAAAAGAAATACAAGGAGTTATTTTTCTTTTAGAGAAAAATCTGCGAGTAAATTACCGGTTGCATTTACCCCTGTAAAATATCGCAAAGGATCATCTTGGTTTAATTTAAACTCGTCCGCGACCTTATTTGCTTAACACCAGATTATGTCCGTCATGAATTCGATCTCCGGACTCTGGATTACTGCGACCGCTAGGATGATATATTATAACTGGTGTTCTTGGTCCAAAGCTAGTGAATATGAGGAAATCTGAATAATTAACTTTTCCGGTGGAGATATGATTTGTAGGATCAAGGTAATTGGAGAGTTTTGCATGTGAGTAGACCTATTAGTCCCGGCGTTAATTTCTTATGAGATTTTACTGGGCTTAGAGAGACAATAGGTTGTTATATGGAATGGAGACGTCGAGGTGAAATTGAATCCAGAATTTATTTCCTAAGCATTCAAAAAGTCACTTGAATTCCTTTAAATAGGTTTCCTTTAAATTTTTTTCTTCAACAAAAACACCAGAGCTCATCATTTGTACGGTTAGGATGCTCAGACTAAGAAATAGTTGCTACTGGGATGCCCAGGTTGAAAAATAATTGGTACCAGGATGCGAAGGCTGAGAAATAGTTGAAACTAGGATGCTCAGACTAAAAAGAAGTAGGAACTAGGATGCTTAGACTAAGAAATAGTTGCTACTAGGATGCTCAGACTAAGAAATAGTAGCTACTGGGATGCCCAGACTGAGAAATAATTGCTACCAGGATGCCAAGATTAAGAAATAAGTGAGACTAGGATGCTCAGACTAAGAAATAGTTGCTACTGGGATGCCCCGACTGAGAAATAAGTGCTACTAGGATGCCAAGATTAAGAAATAAGTGAGACTAGGATGCTCAGATTAAGAAATAAGTGAGACTAGGATGCTCAGACTAAGAAATAGTCGCTATTAAAATGCTCAGATTAAGAAAAAGTAGCAACTAGGATGCTTAGACTAAGAAAAAGTAGCAACTAGGATGCTCAGACTAAGAAATAGTTGCTACTGGGATGCCCAGACTGAGAAATAGTTGCTACTGGGATGCCCAGACTGAGAAATAATTGCTACCAGGATGCCAAAAATAAGAAATAAGTGAGACTAAGATGCTCAGACTAAGAAATAGTTGCTACTAGGATGCTCAGATTAAGAAATAGTTGCTACTGGGATGCCCAGACTGAGAAATAATTGCTACCAGGATGCCAAAAATAAGAAATAAGTGAGACTAAGATGCTCAGACTAAGAAATAGTTGCTACTAGGATGCTCAGATTAAGAAATAGTTGCTACTAGGATGCTCAGACTGAGAAATAATTGCTACCAGGATGCTAAGAATAAGAAATAAGTGAGACTAGGATGCTTAGACTAAGAAATAAGTGAGACTAGGATGCTCAAACTAAGAAATAAGTGAGACTAGGATGCTCAGACTAAGAAATAAGTGAGACTAGGATGCTCAGACTAAGAAATAGTTGCTACTAGGATGCCCAGACTGAGAAATAAATGCTACCAGGATGCCGAGACTAAAAAATAGTACCAACTAGGATGCTCAGACTAAGTAATAGCCCCTATTAAGGTGCCCGGACTGAGAAATAGTTGCTACTAGGATGCTCAGACTGAGAAATAATAGAAGTTGCAACGCGGTATTCAAGAACTGAGCTTGAAGTTAAAGAAGAAAAGGATCCGTAAGCAGGTCAAGGATGCGATGGATCAACATCGTCAAGTGAAACTCTTTTAATCTTGAAACGAAGGACTGGGCGGGGATAAATCATTTCATCAAGCACTCGATGGAGGACTTTAAAGGAGGCGGCAATGCATCGTCAACATTTTAAAAAACCGAGCAATGGAGTCTGCACTTTTCAAAGCCCGACGCAAATCAATATGCATCGAAGAAAACAAAAGTTCAATTTTATCATCTCATCTCTTTTCTTTTTTTTTGAAAAACTACACAGAAGAAAATGCACCTTTATATTCTTGTTTCCGACAGAATTGATACAACAACTTTTGATCTTTAGGCCAATCTAAACAACCAATTTGCTTGGAAAACAAAAAAAAGGGAAACTTGTACCGGAAAATAAAGAAAATAAAGGCTCTCGAAGATACACAAGAGAGAGGATGATATAAAAAAGAAAGCTTTTTCACTCGACTACTTGTTTTGTGTTATTCTGTTTTCGTTCATCAAATCATGGTAAACTTTCCCGCAGGTCACAGTGAAAAGCTCTCAGTGTATCTAGTTATGAAGTGCTTTATAAAATGTTAATATCTTGAAAAATAAACAAGGTAAACACGCCATGTGACCTGGCAACGTAATATCTCTCCTCTTCTCACATCAGAGAATTTTCCTCCGAGGCAAACCATCTCTCTCTCTCTCTCTATCTATCTACGAAAATGGAGGAACAAGTTTTGTATTTTATGGTAAACTATTCAATGCGACATGTGTTGCGTTCACTTTATTGAATAACAATGAAATGTTACTTCAAGATTTCAAGACGTAGAGCTTGAGACTTTGAATAATGGGACCTTTGTGCTTACCTGCAAATGTGATAGCGTTTAAAATGGAGGGCTAAATCGATCAAGGAATTATTGAGGGGTTTCTTGGATAGAGCTTTGAATTAAGGAGAATGAATGGTATGACTATTAAATGATAAGTTAGCCGGACGAAACTTATGAGATTTTCAAGAGAAGCATATTGCCGGAGTTGAAAACAGCGCGTTAATAAATGATTCATACTGTATTTCTGTGTCGAGATTACTTAATTAACGCAGATGACTTGGACTCCCCAATGAGACATTTTATGATTTTCATTAACTTTTTTTATGAAGTTCGGGGGAAGAATTTAGTGGACGGAAAAATGAAGAGTGACTTAGTTCTGAGTTTTTGGTTGGGTTGATTTGAGATTAATGAGGAGATAACTGAATATCTGGAAACTGCTTTTGGGCTATTTCCAGCAGTAGAATTCTTTCAGCGATAAATTTTTTATCCTTAAGTGATCCAGCCTAACCTTACCTAACCTAATCTCACCTAAATTTGTTGTTTGATGGGTAAATGCTCTTCGTAAGGGCTTTTGCCTAACCTAACCTCACCTAACCTAATTTCACATAACTTTGTAGTTTGACGGGTAAATGCTCTACGTAAGTGCTTTTGCCTAACCTTACCTAACCTAATTTCACCTACATTTGTAGTTTTTTTGGTAAATGCTCTTCGTAAGGGCTTTTACCTAACCTTACCTAACCTAATTTCACCTACATTTGTAGTTTGTTTGGTAAATGCTCGTCGTAAGGGCTTTTACCTAACCTTACCTAACCTAATTTCACCTGACTTTGCAGTTTGTTTGGTAAATGCTCTCCTGAAGAGCGTTTACCTAACCTTACCTAACCTAACCTTGTAATTTGTTTGGTAAGTGCTCCCCTTAAGGGGATGCCACATTATTTCTAACACGACTTTGATTTCTTGACTGACACACTGTGAAAAGTTTAAATCATGAGCGATGAGTCATTCGCGAGTAAAAAACCGGAAGGAAAGATCCATTAGAATGAAGAGATGTCAGCGGTAATATCATAGTTAATGAGAGACTAGAGATTTACTTAAGAAACAATTACCACGTCCATTTAGCACAGTTTTAATTGTGTTTCGCTAATTAGTTAATGGTCTTAAAACTTACTTTATTTAACTTAGAAGTTTGTCGTTTGGTCCGGACCACACTTTCTCATGAGCAAGTACAATTATACGTGCAGGGAGAGAAATTATAAAAAAAAAAACAGATATTATTTCGTTTTGTCAAAAGAGACGAACGTTTTTAATTAGATAAATAGCAATTATAAAGTATTTAAGAAGAAATTCGTTAATTTCGAAGATTGAAGAGAGAGACAAAAGGAAGAAATCTGAGATTTAAAATGTGAGAAATTCAAAGCGTCATGTGAAACCAAATAGAAGTAAAAGGATAGCAGAGGATATAATGA
Source organism: Liposcelis brunnea (assembly GCA_023512825.1). Taxonomy (NCBI): domain Eukaryota; kingdom Metazoa; phylum Arthropoda; class Insecta; order Psocodea; family Liposcelididae; genus Liposcelis; species Liposcelis brunnea. The sequence continues at coordinate 8,298,979 of CM042070.1, read as the reverse complement.
AAATCTTTTAAAGTCGGATGCGAGTTGTTTTTGGAAGAAACAGATTTGTTTAATTTAAAATAAGAAGGGAAATGTAGAAGAAGGTTGTTAACTCTTAATTTTTCGTCTGGCTGAGTTTTCCTAGATAATCATAGTAGGATATTTAGATCAGTTGCTGGGAGTATAGTGAAAAGCGAAAAAAATGATGCTGAAGCTAGAAAATGGAGGCTGAAGCTAGAAATACTCGCTAAAGCTGGAAATGGACGCTCAAGTTAAAAATGGAGGCTAAAGCTAGAAATGGACGCTGAAGTTAAAAATTTAAGCTAGAGCTAGAAATAAACGCTGAAGTTAAAAATGGAGGCTAAAGCTAGAAATGGACGCTCAAGTTAAAAATGTAGGCTGAAGCTGGAAATGGACGCTCAAGTTAAAAATGGAGGCTAAAGCTAGAAATGGACGCTCAAGTTAAAAATTTAAGCTAGAGCTAGAAATGGACGCTGAAGTTAAAAATGGAGGCTAAAGCTAGAAATGGACGCTCAAGTTAAAAATGGAGGCTAAAGCTAGAAATGGACGCTGAAGTTAAAAATTTAAGCTAGAGCTAGAAATGGATGCTGAAGTTAAAAATGGAGGCTAAAGCTAGAAATGGACGCTCAAGTTAAAAATGGAGGCTAAAGCTAGAAATGGACGCTCAAGTTAAAAATGCTAGAAATGGCCGCTGGAATGGAATGCTGGAAATGCTAGAAATATGCCAGAAATGGACGCTTAAGTGAGATGGTAGAGAAATTTGACGCCAAAGTGAGATGGCAAATATTAGAATCATAAAATGATGCTAAACGATGCTAAATTCAGAAAGTGGATGCTTACTCTGAAAATTGAGGGTGCTTTAATCCTCTGCTGTTCAACCATTCTTCAAAGTAAATAATCTGGCGCCGCCCAAAATTTAAGTACGCCCAGGTACCAATCCCCACGAAAGTTATTAATAAAATTATGATTTACTTACCGGAAGTAGGTGATATAGAGCTAGGCGTGGAAGTCTGCTGGTGATAGAACGTAACTTCCTGCCTGGTGACGTCAGGCGGGAATAAAGCGCTTTCTTCCTGTATCAAAGAGACAAGTTTCATCATTAAAAGAAAAAAAAAAAGGTTGATTTTTAAGTGCATGTCACGTGAAGGCACGGCACGCGAGGCTCATCAGTTATATCGCGAGGGCTTCTTTTTGGATGATTCTGTTCCTTATCAGCAATTTTATTAAATGTTTTTAATCCGAAAAGAAGAAAAAAAAAAAATGAAGGTTCCATTTCGCCGTCACGAAGAAAAAATATTTAAAAAGGAAAGAGGAAAAGGAAAAGAACAAAAAAAAGGAAAAATGTATAAAATGAATTTTCTTTTGTTTTCAAAAACCATTAAATAAAAATAATGGAATGAATATAAAATATAGGAATTTGTATTATCGTTTAACACCACGACATTTGAGTAAAAAAAAAAAAAAACGAAAACGGGCTGAAATGGAAATGGCAACTGAAGTTTTGGGAGAAAATGAGGACACAAAGCAAAATGTTATTCCTTGAGTAATGGGGCTTACTTACGTGGAATTTACACGTAAGGAGGTAAGCCGCCGGCTCCATAACTCACGGTGAAAGTCGAGCCGGGATATTAAAATTTAAAAATTGAAGAATTTCGGGAACAAAAGGAGGAAATGTTATTTATAATGAGATTTACGGTTTTCAATATGATGCAATAAATCAGCGATGGGCGAGATTTTTTTTTTATTGGGAATCGACTTCATTTAAATCGGAATTCAATAAACGATTTTTGAATGCGTGTAATTTTTTTCTTATAACAAACGTTTTTTTTGAAATGGCCCGGAAAGAAAAAGGAAAATCGGATTTTTAATCGGTTAAAAAAAACGAATAAAAAAAAGGTCGAATTACTTTCGGAAAACTCGATTTTTTTTTTGCTTTGGTTATGAGATATATAGAGAGAAGAACCGACCGGGGTAATCCCTGACGTGAAAATATTTTTAATCCCGAATATCGAAGTAAGGGCTGCGCTATATGGGCAATTTTTTACTTTGTCATGAGGTTGACTTCGTTTCATTATATGAAGTGCCTTCGATATAAATGAGACGGGGCTGGTAATGGACAGGTCAATGTTTTTTCATTGTTTGCATAGTAAATAGGACTTGGGTGACTTAAAAAGATTACAGGATCACGATAAAAAAAAAATGTTGTTTTTTGTGTCGGGGTGATCAAAATTTCCATTTCGTGTTGCTAGGGGTTTTTTTTTTCGGAGTTTTTGGGATTGGAATTTTTTATTCGGTTATTAATCATATCTTTCATCTTTTGTGAGGTTAATTTTTCAAATTTTCCCTTTGTAGTCGTTTTGTTTTTAAGTTTATATAAATCATTTAAAAGTTCTTGTAAATTATTTGTGCGGGTATTTAGAAGCTAAAGCCCTTCCCTTTTCTTGTTAAATTTTTCAGTTTAGGCAGACTCTTGGCAGTAGATTAACTATTCCTTCTTATGTTAAAAGGCGAAAATTTCGTTTATCTCAATGTATTAAAATTGTACCCTTTTGGATAAAAATAAGACTCGGCTCCCCCCCCCCCCCTTTAAAGGCTGAGAAAAAAATGCTCCAAGCCGTGCTTATAGGCTATGTCGTGCTCCTTCCTCCGACTGGATAGGCAATATCAATTTGAGGACAATCACCTATTTTTAGCTTATGCAGAAGCGGATTAAGGCGCAGGTTATGCAATATCAACTTGAGGTCTCGAATATATAAGCGAAATATAGGTTTTAGATTCGTGACGTCACGAGCATATTGCCTGGGCAAGGAATATTGCTTGGGCAAGGACGCCATTCCTTGAGCAAGACAAAACATGCCTCACCGGTTGCCCTAGTCTGTTGTTACGCAGAGCTAATTTTCAGGTCTTTTGATTTGCGAACTCAGGGAGGGATGATACTCCAGTTCCTTCGGTCCCCGCCCTAATCAATAGCTCCAGGTTTGAGGTTAGCTCAAACTAAGAAGTGTGAGTTCACGCCTCGCTAAAGTTTTTGTAAGCCAATTTAAGGCTCGGCCCTAAGACATTTAAATTTCTGCTGCAATCCCCCATATTTGCTTAATAAAAACCTTTCAACCTACTTTTACCCGAAAACAAACTAAGTTTGAAAGAAATATTTTCCATTTCCACACCTTCTCAAAACAGGCCATTACTATTCAACCCCCGATACCAAATCCTTATTCTTTAGTTTTCCAACGATAATTAAACCGAATCCCTCTGCGGCTCAAAAAAACTTTTTTTATATCATTGTTCCCTAAAATAAACGGTTTCGACTTTTTTTTTTAAAAAAACAGTTTTCAAATACGGATTAATGGAGAACATTGTAAAGCGGTGATTGTTTCCGCTGGTTGTCGGGCTACCACACAGAGCTGAAATGACCGCTGGGCTCTGAGTGATTCATTGCCCCCCACAGAGAGAGGATTTTCTTTTTAATTTATGTTGTAATATCCCGGAAAAGCTCGAGATTGAGTAAACATTTGTGAAGAAAACCCCCCCTTTTTTTTCCTCCTGAATTTTTTATTCATCTCTTTACACCGGGTCTGATCTCAACAACCTATAAAGGGTTATTCAAAAAAATATTATACCATGATTAAATGAATGTTTAATTTCTGATCGAAACACGTTACCTCTTGATGCAATCAATATTTAACAATTTATTTGATGTTTCATCCCCAAGGGTAAAAATGCTACGCTTTTTTTGTTTACTTTGGATTTCATTTGGGTCATCCTCTCGCCCGAAATCTCGAATTGAAATATTCTCCACAAAAAAGAATTCACGGCAAAGCCTTAAATAGCCTTAAACCCTTTTTTTTCGAATTATAAAAAAAAAAGAGAATGGATAGTTTAGAGTCCGAGATTTTTCAAAAAAGTCGATTCAACGGGGGGTTTTTTTTTTTTTTTTCAAATAACCTATATTGGAATTGTGTAGACCCAAGGGACAACCTCAGCCGCCAATACCAATATACCGTTGAAGAATATTGCTTTCCTGAAGATCCTAATATGGGGCACTTTTTTTATTTTATTTTATAAACGGTGCCCTGCGGGTTTGTGGCTAAAGCAGTTTTAAATGTTTGTTATTCTTACAGTATACTAGCTCCTACATTGACACGAAATCTTTTTGATCTTTTATTTGATTAAACGTAATGACTGATCAAATTCATGATTTAAACCCATTATTATTTTCTAGTTGGAGATTAAATTAGTTCGAAATCAGATTACATTGTCTCTTAAAAAACATTAATACTACCCCGTTTTTTGTGTTGTTAATTGACGGTTTCACAAAGGGCATCTTTGTCACGCTTAAAATGATTTTATTTAATAATATTAGAAGCTTTGTAAATGATTTTTGAGCAGTTATTTGTAATATTTATGGCGTTCAGGCACGGATTGGCTCACCGGGGAAAATCATGATGCGACCAATTTATAAAAATAGGACTAAATTATTTGATTAGATTCCCTATCATTTTTCCTAAAAAACTTTTCCTAATATCAAATTTCCTAAAACAAATTTCCTAATTTTTTTTTCCTAAAATTTTTTTTCCTAACTTTGGAAAATACTAAAATTAAAATTTTTCTAAAATTTCTTTTCCTACAAAGTTTAATTTAAAATGTAAAATTGAAATTGAGGAACTTGTAAATCTACCGTGCTGTTCTACAGTTCTTGAAAATACCATAGAAAACAAACGGGGGAAAAGGTCTGCTTGTTCACTCTTTTTTGTTATGGTTTCAAAATTTTCAGTGTCGTTTTTCTAAAGTTTAACTTCAAAATTTTTAGCGTAGAAAGAACTTCAAAATTTTGCAAATTTTTTTTTCAAAATTTAAAATAGATTAGTATGGATTCTGAAGAGCCAATTATAATAAAATCTGCGGGGGGGGGGGGGGGGGGGGGAGAGAAATTAATACTTGAGGGATACGTCTATTATTAAAGCCGCGTCCATCAGCAAAAAAAAGTACTGGCAATGCCTAAAATATAAAAATAAGGAGTGTAAAGCGGTCGCCACCACCACCGAGGCAGCCGCTAAAATCATCTAAAACATTTCTAGGAAAAATTTTTAAAAAAAAATTTTTAGAAAAAATTTTTTAAAAAAAAAATTTTAGAAAAAATTTTTTAAAAAAAAAATTTTAGAAAAAATTTAAAAGCAAAAAAAATTTTAGAAAAAATTTAAAAGCAAAAAAAATTTTAGAAAAAATTTAAAAAAAAAAAATTTTAGAAAAAATTTTAAAAAAAATTTTTAAAAAAAGAATTTTTAGAAAAAATTTTTAAGGAAAATTAAATTTTGCAATTTTAAATTTTAGGAAACAAAAAGTTAGGAAAAATAATTTTTAGGAAAAAAAAAATTAGGAAAACTAAAATTAGGAAAAAATGTTTGGGAAAAACGAACGGCAACGATTTGATTATGCTGATGCATTTTCTTGACTAAAATTTTTGTGGATTGTTTTCGACTAAAAATGGAAAACAAAGCGGAATTTGCGTATTTTTTGCAGAAAAATTTTTTTTACCCGCATTCTAAGAGGACAGGGCTCTTAGAATGCCTCTGGCTCTTAGTCCGCTCTTACGCCGCTTTTAGTGTTTTTGCCCGCGCCATCTGGAAGAGCCAGTCCGCGCTTGATGGTGTGGAAAATTTTTGGCATACTGAAGCAAAATAAATTCTGAACACTTACCTGCTTATAGGAACTGTATGTGTGGTCGCACGGACATCGACAATCAGGTTCAGTACTCTGCCCTGCGCTATATCGAATATCTTCTTCCAACGGAGCCGGCATAATATCCATCCCTCTAACAGCATCAAAAATATTCGATTTGTTTGATCCCGATTCCTCGACTTGCCCTTCATCTCTCTTCCCCCTTCTCTCCTCTTTTCTCACTTCCCCCTCCCTCGGTTCTCTATGGTCCCTTCCGAAATGATGTCGCTGAGGTTCGATTTTACTATTCTGAACGTTATATCTTCTTAACAGGCTCGAGTCCCTATCTAACTCCCGTCTCTTCCTTCCACTTCTCGGACTCCTACCCCTTCCCTCGTGATAACTCGAACCTATCGACGATGTTCTTCGCGGTAAATAAACATCCCTCGGTTCGTCGAACTGTATCATATCACCGTCGTCCCACGCTATCGTCCTTTGGCATTTTAATTCATTTTCACGAAGTCTTTGATCCCATGATTCGATCTCTCTTTCAACGTCGCTTTGCGACCACGATAAACTGTCCACTACCTCACTGTCACCGATATCATCCCATATGATTTGGCCGGCTGCCGGGAGATCCCTTTTCCCGGTTTTTCTTAGATCTATCATCTCGCTGCTTCCTCTTCCTCGATGCTCGAATTTTTTGTAGCGTCTGCTCGGCCGGTATTCATCGTTCGGATCGAAAAACTCGTAGAAATCTTTCATTTTGAAACGTACGCCGCCATCTTCCTCTTCCCCGTAGTGATTCCAATTGTAATTTGATCCTAAGTCGTGTATGTCTACCTCATGCTGCGAGCTATATGTTCTTCTAATTGGTTTTGGGTCCCGCGAGTACGCTCGCAACATTTCAGACATTGTGCCATTTACTTCAGTTGGATTGCTCGTCCATTGAAATCATTTGGAAATCTGAAAAAAAAAAAGAATAATTAGGATTCAACTGCGGTAGAGAATTTAAAAGCGAACTGCAGGGAAATTAGCTGGATATCGATGTTTGTTTTTTTCCCCCCCACACTGACAAGAGTTTTTTTCCTCTTGACGTCAGATATGCCACAACATGAGTGAATAAACTGAATTATTACAGATTCTAGTCATGTATATAGCCACAAGCGAAGCTGATATCGATTTTAACAAGATCTGTCGCTTATCTCCAACACTACCGTTCCTGCCTCCTTTTTTTTAACATTTTTATTTCTATATCGATGAAAGGTCTAAGCGTTTTTTTTATAAGATTCAGGCCCGTAGCCAGAAAAGGGAAGTCAATAAAAAATTTTCTTGGCTTGGTAATTTAATTATTGAGATGGAGCTATTTTCGGAACTAATATTTGGCGAATGGCAGAATATTGAAGTGCTGGAGTTGATTGAATGTGGCGGATAGGAAGGGAAATAAACAACTTGAAATACAGTTAGTAAGATCAGGTCATATCGAAAGTCTTGAGCTTGACCGTCCCAATATTCTTTTTTAAGGGTTTGTCATGCTTTTTAAAATGAAAATTTTACGCCTTCCTTTACGCTGTAAAGGAACCGTAACTTTTACCAGATGTTTATGTATTGGAGTCATAAGCTAGAATCATGAAATTTTAATTTGCGCCACTTTGCTATTTATAAAATTTAGTTTCAAGGAATAAATAACAGTTCTGAATTGTTCCCGTTATCGCTTCTGTTGTTTAGAGCTTTTGCGAACGGTATGGTTCCTCCAGTGAGTGTGAATATAGTAATGTCAGACTGGAGAATAAAATAAAGCTGTTAAGTAAATATGGGAAATCAAACTCAGGGAGAAAGCAGCAAATTGAGTTTTTAGATGATTTGAACACTGAAATGATTAGATATATATATTTGTGGAACCATCGTGTGTGCAAAAGTTCTAGATTGCAAAAGCAGTTGCGGAACTAACGTGGATCGTTTCTCTAACAGTCGATATTGATTAACTTTGGTAGACAGTTCACCCAAATTCGATTTTTGATGCTGTAAAGCAACCGTAACTTCTACCAGATGTGTCATAAGCTAGAACCATAAAATTTTAATTTGCGCCACTTTGCTATTTATAAAATTTAATTTCAAGGAATAAATAACAGATTTGAATTGTTCCCGTTATCGCTTCTGTTGTCTAGAGCTTTTGCGAACGGTACGGTTCCTCCAGTGAGTGTGAATGTAACTGAAGAATGAAATAAAGCTGTTAAATAAATCTTGGGAATCAAAATCAGAAAATGCAGAGAATTTGAGTGCATCTGAAATGATGATTTGAACACCGAAGGGATTAGTTGTACAATATATTTGGGGAACCATAGTGTGTGCAAAAGTTCTAGATTGAAGAAGAAATTAAAGAGTTGACGCAGATCGTTTCTTTAGCAGTCAGTATGAATTTATCTTAGTAGACAATTCACCCAAATTCAATGTTTATTGCTGTAGAGCAATTAAAACTTATGCATAATGTATACATTCCTGGTTAGAGAATCATACGTTATCTGCAAAGCTTGATAAAGAATCTAGGATAGCAAAATTTGTGTTTTTTCTTGTCAAACATCTTGCTGGGCTAGTTCTTGTGATTCTTGTCTCGTGTGCATCACTAAAAACGATCTCAAAGACAAAAACGCCCTTTTGCTCTTGCCATTTTTAAAAATAGGACTAAAATATTTGATTCAGCGAATTTATTTTTTTTTTTTGCCTAAAATGTTTGTGAATTTTTTTTTTGGAATAAAAATTAAATACCAAGTGGAATCGGCGTAGTTTTTACAGAAGAATGCAAAAAATTTTCAAAATTTTAGTTTAAAAAAAAAAATAATTTTACCGGAATTCTAAGAAAACAGGGCTCTTATGGACTAGTTAATACTTCACCCCGTCTTCTTAGAATACGAACCAAATTTTTTTTTAAAAAATCAGCTGAAAGTGAGTCACCTTAGAAGCGTGGCTTCTGGTGTGTTTACCCGCGCCCTCTGAAAGAGTTAATCTTTTTTCTGTGACCTCGGCCATAACCATTTCACAAAACAATTTAGTTCCTAACAATCCACCCATTCAAGATCTAATCAGTTTCGTTATTCCCGATAAAAAATCTTTATTTCTCGATAAACTTTTCAATATTTAAAATCCAAACAATGAAAATAAATAACAACCAAGAAAATTACTGACTGAAATAACAAGAAGAAAAAATTACTTTTTTCGAAAAAAAAAAAAAAAACGATTGTTTGTTAAAGTAAATATAATGGGTGATAATGGAAATTGTATCGGTAAATTCCAAAAAAACAAGTAGAGTGGGAAATCATTATCCTCATTTTCCGAGCTTTTTCCCGGGCGATCGCAATAATTATTTTTTTTGTTTTTTTACTAAGATTAACGGGGAGCACACGTACGTTATCATTTCCTAGTATTTTCAATATACAAAGATACGAGCTAATATGAATTCAATATGACCCCCTCAAAGCATACGTGTAGAAAAGATAAAAGCAACATGGCCAAATTGAAATAATTTCATTTGGTAAAATGAAAATGTGCGAGCCACAAATTCAATTAAATTACGAGTCGTGTTTTTAGCCTTCAGCATTCTTTACATTGATTTTCCCGGCACATACTTAGGATCTTTCCCCGCGTTTTGAAACGTTTTTTATTTTTATTTTTACAGCACAAAAAAAGATTTTACCGTCTCGGTGATGTTATTCACCGTAATTAATGAAAAACCGTGTGATTCTTTTGTCGTTATATTTTTTTGTAAAATAATCCCTTCAAAAAAAGATTTAGGAAAGTGAAAAAGTAGAAAGTGGGTTGTTTTCAACATTCTCGTGACTAAAAGGGGGCCATTTTTTTTTTAAAAATTCAAAATCGCAAATTAAAAAGTTAGTGTCACGATTTAATTGAACTTCAAAATTTTGTCATGTTGAAAGAAAACTGTCCACGAAATAAGATATTAATTAATTTTTCGAACAACGAGAACGTCTTGTGCGGTTTTCGGAAACATCACGAAAATCGCGATTCCGCCATTAGAAACTTTGCTTTCACGGTTAATTACGTTGTTTGAATTTTCCCTTTGTAAACTTGGGCAATTTTATTAGCGTGAGAAAAAGCGTCATCTTGATTTCTTGAGGAATTGCCTTTTCCACGTACTCATTCCCTCGTTCATTTCAAATTCTACGGTATCACACTCCCATGAGTTTATCCTTCCCAAAAAAAAAAAATAACTGAAAGGGAAAAGTCCCGGTCGTCGATCAAGATGAAAAATGTTGTTTAAATCCGATGTGAAAATGCCTAATAAATTACATAATAAAACAAAAGTAATGGCTAACTAATTCAATCGGGATTTCGAAATAAAATAACTCATTTGATTGAACGATTTTTTTTTTTGCCGAGCGCGCGAGTCTCGTCTACGGGAAAGAAGTTTTATGGAGTTTAACATTAAAAAGTAATTTAACTTCGTCCTTTTTTTTTTTTTAAGCCAAGTGTTTTATTTTATTTTAATTTAAGCTTTTTGAATTTGACATTTTTTTTTTTGTTGAAAAAATCGTGAAGAATGTTACGCTACACCTGCATTTTCTGACTTGAATGAAAGACAGTGAATTCAATCGATGAAAGTTTCCAGTTGCGAGAACTTTGAAGGAAAAAAAATAAATTACAAAGGAAGAAACATATCTTGAAAATAATTCGACTGGAATAGGGATTATTCTATGGTTGGAAAAGTTTCTAGTTTAGATCATTCAAAATCTATTGTTGTTAAGTGGAATATATGTCTTGGGCGTTTTGTGGAATCCGGATTTTCCTTGGAAAAGGTTAAGAGTTTTATAAAATCCCAATGATGTCATTTTTGAACTTTAAAAGATTATTTTTTAGCTTGTAGTTGAATTTGCGCGTTTTGGTCGTTCATAATATTTAGTTTCAAGGAATAAATAACAGATCTGAATTGTTTCCGTTATCGCTTCTGTTGTCTAGAGCTTTTGCGAACGGTATGGTTCCTCCAGTGAGTGTGAATATAGTAATGTCAGACTGGAGAATAAAATAAAGCTGTTAAGTAAATATGGGAAATCAAACTCAGGGAGGAAGCAGCAAATTGAATGCATTTGAAATGCGCTTTTAGATGATTTGAACACTGAAATGATTAGATATATATATTTGTGGAACCATCGTGTGTGCAAAAGTTCTAGATTGCAAAAGCAGTTGCGGAACTAACGTGGATCGTTTCTTTAACAGTCGATATTGATTAACTTTGGTAGACAGTTCACCCAAATTCGATTTTTGATGCTGTAAAGCAACCGTAACTTCTATCAGATGTGTAAGTCATAAGCTAGAATCATGAAATTTTAATTTGCGCCACTTTGCTATTTATAAAATTTAGTTTCAAGGAATAAATAACAGATCTGAATTGTTCCCGTTCTCGCTTCTGTTGTCTAGAGCTTTTGCGAACGGTATGGTTCCTCCAGTAAGTGTGAATGTAGTAATGTGTCAGACTGAAGAATGAAATAAAGCTGTTAAATAAATATTGGGAATCAAAATCAGAGAAAATGCAGCGAATTTTGGAATGAGTTTTCAGATGATTTGAACACCGAAGGGATTAGTTGCATATTTGTGGAACCATAGTGTGCAAAAGTTCTAGATTGAAGAAGAAATTGCGGAACCGACGGAGATCGTTTCTTTAGCAGTTAGTATGAATTTATCTTAGTAGACGATTCACCCAAATTCAATTTTTATTGCTGTAGAGCAATTAAAACTTATGCAAAATGTATTCATTCCTGGTTAGAGAATCATACGTTATCTGCAAAGCTTGATAAAGAATCTAGAATAGCGAAATTTGCGTTTTTTCTTGTCAAATATTCTTTCTGGGCTAGTTCTTGTGATTCTTGTCCCGTGTGCATCACTAAAAACGATCTCAAAGACATAACTCACCCTTTTCTAATCATCACAAATCTCGAACACAATGGGAACCTTATTACCTTTGACCCAAGATCTATCGCCTCGATTTTTCTAGGACAATACGTTTAGGTATAAAAAACAAAATGCGCATTCCACATAAAAAAATAAATATACACAGTAAACCGTGCCGTAAGACCCTCATCATATAAAAAAAATGAGAACGCTATAAAATTTTACGTCTTCGGGAGTTATGAGAGGCGTAGCAATACCAAAACCGGGGGTTTTTTGAATGAATCCAATTACGAAAAAAGCTACAAATAGTTTATTTTAAAAAAATAAAAGTTAAGGCTCGAATTGGAAACCTTTCCCTTGAATCTGATAACATTCCTTTTTTTTTTTTTTTTTGATGTATTCCCTGTATATGAGGGAATATAACCAACTCTCTTTTCTTTATCTTCCTCGTTTATTTTTCTTCTTATTGTTATCGCGGGAATGAAAAACGATTTTCGTTCTGTCATTATTGTATTTCTGTCACAAAAAATTTATTACAACAACGTTAGTCAATCGTTTTCCAATCTGCAAGTTTTTCTTTCCCCTTCTTCTCTTCTTTAGAAACGTTTCACCGTCGACTTCTTTACATTTCGTATGAGATATGTAAAGGTAATCGGATGTGAGGAATGGTTTTCTGGTAAATTACGACAGCGATTTAAGAATCGTGTAAGGAAATGATAAAAGGAAAAAGAGACGCGGGACGAATTTAAATAATTTCAAAGTTTCGGAGGGGGAGGGGAGGGGGTGATGTTGAAAAGGAGAAGATGAAGTAGCAATTAGGAGGTTCAGTCTCAACTATATACGGCTACAATCATGACCGGAACAAGTTTTATTACTATCCTGCGGTTCCCGAAATAGATATTAAAACTAATTTATTGTTGGCAGGATCGTATATTAAACAGGCAAAAAGGAATTAAATAAGAGCTGGTTATGTGTCAAGCTAAAGGTTTTTTCTTGCACGTTTCGTGATATGAGGTCCTTGCAAAGATGTTATAAAAAAGGGGCTGACTGAAGGGAGATAGGGAATTTCGTATAAAAAAAGGAGGAAAAATTGTAATGCGGCCAAAAAGTAAAGTTTGAGGAGAATTTTGTAATCTAGAAATATTAAAGAAAATCATTGACGTTATGGAATTTTTTATCAAGTCTAGAAATCGATATTTTGACCATGGATATGATTTAGAAGAAATATCGCCGACATTTTGGAAGAGGGGAGGGTAATTATGGCATATTGTACATTTTGTTTGAAAGCTCGTGAAATATTTTTTTAGTAAAATAAGAGCAAAGGAAGGCTTAAATAACAACTCTACAGCAAGACAGTTTATTACAGTGTATTGAAAGAACTTCCCAAGCAACCAATCCGACCAAAATAACGTCTAAAAGACGTCTAAATGACGTCTTGTGTCCTCAAAAGTCGTTTCAATGACGTCTTGTGCCCTCAAAAGTCTTGCAAGGGCTTGCAAGTTTGGGATTGAATCCTCAAAAGTCGTCTAAATGACGTCTTGGGTCCTCAAAAGACGTCTAAATGACGTCTTGTGTCCTCAAAAGACGTCTAAATGACGTCTTGTGTCCTCAAAAGTCGTTTAAATGACGTCTTGTGTCCTCAAAAGTCGTTTAAATGACGTCTTGTGTCCTCAAAAGACGTCTAAATGACGTCTTGTGTCCTCAAAAGACGTCTAAATGACGTCTTGTGTCCTCAAAAGTCGTCTAAATGACGTCTTGTGTCCTAAAAGACGTCATGACGTCTTTTTGGTCGGATCGGTTGCTTGGATTTTGGCTCACCTAACCTAACCGAACCGAACCCAATCTGCAAAGGTGGAGGCGGAAGGGTGTGGAATCCACGTGGATTTTAAGATTTTTTTCCACCACCTACAAAAAATCTTAACTTCCTAGTGGAATCCACTTCTCCGCCTCCACTTCTGCAGATTGGGAACCTAAGTTCGGCTGTTAGGAACGCCGCTAAACACACCAGACGATCCAGAAATTGCATTGAAAGACAAATAACTTAAGTACTATAAAATACTGTGTTATTCAAAATAGAAACCAAGCTGGAATTTCCAGATAACGTTTTTCTCTCTTCCCTCGAAAAAATGTGAGAAATTCTAAATTCCGTTTGGAATTCGCCCAGTATTTCGATATCATTCACATAAGTTTAGCGATAAGGGAAACGTGGTATTCATAATAAACTATATCTCTCACTGTTGATATCAAAAATTTATTAAAATACGAACGGAATGTTTATATGTTTCGATATGAAAATACCTAATAAAATAGTTAGGCAAACATAGCTTTAATATATAGGAAACCTTTCGACCTTTCTGAAAATCCGCGATAGATGAAATAATTATCCGGTTAAATGATGATGCGAAACAATGCCCATGGCCGAAGTCCGTTACCTCCGCCAAATTGTAATTTCATCCCCTCGTTTTATTCCTTTAGCTGCCCACTGTGGCTGAATATATATTTCATGTAAACTTGGCTCCTTTTCACGTCCCATTACAGTCCTTTTATAGAAAAGTCGAGTCCTCTTATTTCTTTCTCATATTATCGGGATTTTTTGGGAGTTAAGTCGCTCGAGACGAACAAAAAAAAAGGGTTAATAAAAAACCGGATTTTACAGAAGTTAATTTCCATTTTTAGAAGTTTTTGGGAACGGGGGGAAAAAGGCATTTGTTCTTAAAGAATCTTAAATATTCCTACAACAACTAAAAACTTTCTCTATTCGCAGAGATTTCCGTCTTACGTGACGAAGACTCATTTATTAATATCTTATTTGTGATATCTTAGTTTTGTGAGAGAGAAACAACTGCCGTTTTAGGGAGAATAATTTTTAATGAGATCAGGTTTGTTGTTAAGAAGGGTTTAGGGAAATATTGTATTGTAAAAGGGAGCTGTAGATATTTGTGAATATGTGGAACCCACTGATGTCAGTGTGCCTTGATTACACTGGTGATCAGACACTGCCCGAAATTTTTAATATGAGAAAAATGAAAATTTTCAATATGTGAAAAATGAAAATTTTCAATATGTGAAAAATGAAAATTTTCAATATGTGAAAAATGAAAATTTTCAATATGTGAAAAATGAAAATTTTCAATATGTGAAAAATGAAAATTTTCAATATGTGAAAAATGAAAAATGAAAATTTTCAATATGTGAAAAATGAAAAATGAAAATTTTCAATATGTGAAAAATGAAAAATGAAAATTTTCAATATGTGAAAAATGAAAAATGAAAATTTTCAATATGTGAAAAGTGAAAAATGAAAATTTTTAATGTGTGAAAAATGAAAATTTTTAATGTGTAAAAAATGAAAATTTTCAATGTGTAAAAAATAAAAATTTTCAATGTGTAAAACAATAAAAATTTTCAATCGGTGAAGAAATGGAAATTTTCAATATGTAATTCTAAATCATTTATAATTTCTAACGTATTTGAAAATTCGCAATTGTGAATGTATGTTCATGGAGCCTTTAGATCTCATTGAAGATCCCAAAATCTCTTCCATATCTCAGAATCCCCCCACAGCCATTTTTTATTAATATTTACTTAATATTAAAATTAAAACAAGAAAACTTCCTTTTTAAAAAAATCTAATATTCCAGATGAAATTATTAACCATTATAAATCGAAGTTAATAATTAAAAATAAATTTCTTAAGTTATTTGCTAATAAGAATAAAATATTCACAGCAATACATATTTTTTTTTTAAAAAAAAAGTTAGCCCTTTTTTGTAATAAGTAATTCAAAAAGCAAACTTTCCCCCGAGATGAAAAACTTCCCCTTGAAAATTTCCTGGATTCGAACCTTAATTATTACACCATAATGAATAATACAATGTTATCAAAGAAGAATTTTCGTAGAAGAGGAAAGAGTCTGGGAAAAATTCCTCGGGAAATATTTCCAGTGCTCTCCAGGCTCTCTCTTTCTTTCTCTTTGATGGTTTTGTAAATATTGAAAAGAAAAACGATCGAGCTGGATAAAATCTGAATCAAGTTCTAGATGAATAACTAATATCAAAGTCAAAAAAGGTGTTTCGATGTTTTTTTCGCCCTGTCGTTATATTTTTATACCGCAACGATAGAAAATAAAAAAAACTTTTCGATTTCCTTTTAAATATTTTTTTTCCGAGGGTTAGGGATGTTCCACGGGGATTGTCTTTCGCAGAATGTCGTCGTTAATTCGTCACGAATTAGATTTATCGCTTTGGTAAAATCAACAGAGTCGATAGCTGGGAAAAAAACCTTTTTTTTATTTGAATAAATATCTGAAAACGGGAATGAGGTTGGAAAAAAGGAAAGAATAGAGTTTTGTTTATTTTATTTTTTTGTCTACAATAGGAAATTTTTCAAAATAGAAAGTTTCATTGTTTTGAGATTTTAAAAATATCATGCCCCTGCTAATTTTTGCTCAAAGTTCTTTTTTTCACCTTGGCAAAAATATTTACAGCAACTCTAATCGAATATTTTTCTTCAAACTGATCTGATTATTCAAATTCTAAAAACCTCTAAACGGAGCTTTTTGTTCTTCTCAACAATCTCAATCCAAATTCAACAAATTCTCTCTTTTTTTTCTCTTCTTTACACCTGAAAATTAAAAATGCATTTACATACTATGCAAATGAATATTCGTTTTCTCCTTCATGTAAATTTTTTTCAGTTATGCAAATCGTGGCTGGAATATATTTTTTTTAAAATACATATTTCAAAGCGGAAACAATCCCAAAGATTTAAACCCGATCTTTACCCAGAAAGCAGATTAAAAATGTATAACAATTTCAAATAAATGACCAATTTATTTTCCTTTTTTCATCAAATCAAATCTTCAAAAAAAAAAAAAGGGGGGGGATGTGTGACAGGCGGTTACGATACACGTCACGTCAAAATCCTCTCATTAATCCTTTTTTTTTTTTTTTAAATATAAACACGGTGATATATCGATTAACGACTCAATTTACTCGTTCGCACTTAAAATAAGATCCGAAGCGAACCGATGAAATGAAACATAATTGCACATAGAATACAAACAAGTCGTGGAATTAAAAAACTTTTTCCATTTTTTTTCAATCTCGCTCATTTTTTTTTGTTTGTTTTTGTTTTCACTTCCATTCGAGCAAATCATTACTTTCTAAATAAAAAATTAATAAATCTGACCTGAAATCCAAAAAGTCATTTGTTGGATTTTTATACAGGAAAATTTTTTCCAAAAAAAAAAAAAAAGATTTTTTTCTTTTAACACGTTCAATGGGTTAAATTAAATCGAAAAAGGTTTTTGTTTTACTTTTTTTCTAAAAGAATGCTTGATTAATCAAGTAGGTTGAATTAGTTCGAGGAGGGGAAAGTTTTTCAATAAAGTTTCAGTGTGGCCAAATTATCTTTGATGATTTTAAGGGAGCATAACTATTAAAATTGAAAAAGTAACTTTACCATGAAATTTCAGCTTTTGAATAAATAAATGGATTAATTGACTCTTTGAATGACGTTTTTGTAAAATATACATTTCGTTGAGTGAGTATTTTCAGATTTTACCGTATAATGTTTCCATATTGATTGATTGATTGATTTATGACTCCAAAAAAAATTTATGTGCTTTGTTTTTTATTTATTCGACCGAGAAAATAGATACGAAAATCGTATGCAAGGAAAAAGATTTTTTAAGTTAAAAAATTCTTAGTTTTATTTTTCCAGGAAGGCTCACCACTTTTATTTTGTACAACAACGCAATACTATACACTAAATTATTTCTGCTTTTGAGCCTCCACTTTAAAGAAGTTTTCCTTACATATTCTCGCTTTCAAAATAAATTAAATTTCCTTCTTGATCCGCTAACAAAAAGGCTTTTTCCACGCAGGGAAAAAATTTAAATTTTTTACGATCTATCATTTTTTTTCCTCCCTTCAAAAATTAAACTTTAACATGTCTCGGCATCAGTTTGAACCTAAAAAAAAAATACACTTATAAAAATATTATAATGGAATAACACGTCCCGACGATATCTTTCGTTTTTCCTCCAAACTTTTATCAAGTATATTTTTTTTTTTCCAGGGATGTGAAATGCAACTGATGGTCCATAAATCTTTAAATCACACAAAAAAAATTTGACTGTTGTAAATTTTCTTAAAAACCCTTTTCAAAAACTTCCCCATCTAATCCAAGTTTTTTTTTTGTTTCTTAGGTAAGTCTCAACACGATACGGGTCTTCCAAAAGGGTAATAATTTTAAATAAGACGTAAACAACTTCGGGGTAAGTGATAATAATTCATCACAATATCGAAATATTTCTTATTTTTTATCAATTTTCAAAATCTTGACAAGGGATAAAGGAAAGAGGGGGAAAAAAAGAAGAGAAAAACTAAAAACTTGCACGGCAATACATTAAAACAAAACATTGTTTTTCAACGTAGAAATGAAAATAACAAGAAACTTTAAATCGATCCTATAATATTCTAAAATATTGTAGTATCTATTTTTAAAATTTTCTCTTTGACGGGGAAGAATAAAAAAAAACCCTTTTTCCCCTTTCTCGCAATCATCGGGGGGAAAAAAACAAGCGATGAGAACAATATTTAGAGATAAAGGATAAAAACCAACACCGATGAATTTTCCAGTTTTCCTTTACGCGAAAATACTTTTCCACGTAATTTTACTTTTTTCTGAGATGCGAAAATTCTCAAAATATGACATTTCCGGTTTGAAAATTTAATTGGGCAAAGTGAAAGAATCATGTCAGTATCATATTTCCCCATGAATTTTTTTTTCCCCCGTGAAAAGAGGTCTAATAATCCGTAAAAGATCTGTACGGATTCATCCCTTTTCAAATGTATGGAATTGAGAACTTTGATAGAAGATACGCTTTCACGCGTGTAAAAAGTTAATCCTAAACTATCGCGTTTTCCCATCTCTAAACAGTATATCAAAAGGTGAATGGTAATTATTTCGGAAAAGGGAAGGGTTTTCCACGTATGCTTTAGAATCGATGATGCGTATACTTTCATACACAATGTCCTTTAATGGGGGAATAATTTCCATGTAAATGAGTTAATCCCAAATGTAAATAGTTTTCCAGCTTGCCATGAAACTAGCTAATAATTATGAGATGGTGGTTTTTTTTAAAACGAAGAGGCTTGCTCGCTAATTAGTTCGAAAATGTAGAAGAATTTGAAAGCAAAATTTGAGGGAGGCAAATTCTTTTCCAAATAAAAAGCGACCATTTAGTTTTTTTGGTGACTTACACTCATGCAAATACCACGCATGCACTAATCGATTAAATTTAATCACAAAAATTAATATTTTTTCAGTGTTGACGGTACGGAGGTTGAACTACAACTGCACTGCATGTCTTCAAGGTAAAATTTTTCAAGATGACGAAGAAAAATATCGAAGAAACGATAACTTGATACAATAGTATATTACATATCAGGTTCGGGGTTGGCTATTGCACGTCGAGACTGGGGTTTATAGCCCGAACGAAGTGAGGGCCGTAACCAGTCAAGACGTGCAAGCCACCCCGAACCTGATTTTGTAAGGTATTTTACATCAAGAAGCTAGAAATGTGATTTCCCAGCTGAGTTGATGTAAATGTTTTTTAAGAACGCTTTAAAAATTCATTCAGGCCTGAAACCTCGACCCGCGGAAAACTCTTCCTTATTGTTTGTAATTTACGACCCCGAAGAATCACGATGACCTAAATCCCATAACTTGTAACTCTAACTCCCTCCGCCCGAGATAAACATCAAGCAAACAACAGTAGAAATTAACCCCCCATCTGTTAATAAAATTATTATCGGGACCGGTTTGCAAAATCGCGATACCGGGGATTAAAATACCCCAAAGGACGCCCCGTGTGCAGAGTCATAGCATACAATTAACGCTTTCCGAAATCTCGGTGTGATTTCATTAAAATTTCAAATTTTCCCTAATTAATTATTTTTGTCTAGGAAATATCTCGCGCCTAGTTAACCTCGGAAGACGCGACGCCGGGCGAAGAAAATTTGATAAATACGTTACGTAACCGTAAAAGGAATAAAATTTCCTCCTGGTTGTGGGAGAAAAGTTTTCGGGGGGGCCCCCGAAAACTTATGTTTAGATTATTGAAGGGAAACTTTTGAAATTTATAGCTGTTTCAAAATTAGCCGGCATTACTGTTCCCAAAACGATTAAACATTTCCACGGGTTCGGAGAGAAATTGTTTGTGTATTGAAGTTTTGGAATTTTGTGCATTGTGCATGCTTTTTCTTTTGAAAAGGTTCCTCTCCGTCCTCCTTTTTAAAGGAAATGGATTCCCGTAACGAAACAAGGGGAGGATTTGGACGTTTGCCCGTTTTAAAGGACGAATGCGGTGTTATAATCATGTCCACAAGTTCTTTATTCTCAGGGAAAGAAATAAATAAGGAAAGAGAAGTTCGTCCTCTTTTGCTTCGAGTTTATTTTATAATTATGTAGCCCTTTATTTTATAAATGAACGGATATTGAAAAATGAAATGAGATCCTTTAAACTTTCCTGGATTCTTTTTTGATTCTTCTTTTCTAAATTGAGTAAATTTTTCTGGTGGGAAATTAAAAGAAATGAGGATATTTAATATTTTTCTAGTGCTTCTATTTGAGTTCTTTCGGTGAAATAATTCATTTTAATTTCAAAATCGATAGCTGGAATTTTCTGGAGAGTAATATTTACACTGGAATTTTATAAAAGAGTGAGTGGTATATGCATGAGTGTTGGTCACGAAAAAAAATTGAGAAAAATTATAAAATAATCAACTAGGTAGCAAAAATTTTTTAGAGAAAGGGCTGTACTGTATTTTGATCCTGTTTTCTAGTGGCCACCTCATTTTATAAAAGAGTGAGTGGTATTTGCATGAGTGTTCGTCACGAAAAAAAATTTGAGAAAAATTATAAAATAATCAACTTGTTGTAGGAAAAATTTATTATAGAAAGGGCTGGACTGTATTTTGATCCTGTTTTCTAGTGGCCACCTCATATCTTACTATCTTTGCCACAAATGACTGAGTCGACGTCAGAACCTCGGTCCTGGAAAATTCACCGGGGTAACCTAATCCTGTAATTATCGTCCAATTTCACGTGACATAAAACAAAAAAAAAATTTCGCAAAAAAAAACCGTGCAATTAAAGGGAGAATAGCCAGAAGTACGTGATAATTAAGATAATTGTGCAGTATGAAAATTAATGTTATGACTTAATAACGTGTTGCAATGTGTAATGTCATCTGCAGTGACCACAGTCGATTCGTATTCCTCCCTCGTCAAAACCGCCCAACAGCTGACTCGACTATGTCAGGGAAAAATTTCATCGCTTTTGCATTTTCTTTTTTTTGTGACGTAGGCTTGTATGACAATGTATAAATCAACATCTTCATTTAAAGGGCTTTGGAGTAGTGTGGTTTTTTATGAGGAGGGAACGTTTTTTTGTCGTAGTTTTTGAAAATGTTGCAGGAGGGAAAAACAATGGTTTTAGGGCTTTAATTAAAATGACAACCGGTTTATATTTTGATTTTACAAGCAAAAAAAGAGAAAAGTTTTCCGGCTGGAAATGTATTCAACATTTCCATGGCTTGTATTTCCAATATATTTAAGTGAACAATTTTAAATAGGCGATTGAAAGCATATAAATGTCATTATCAGTGCCGAATTCCACCTCGTCCGCAAGCAAACTTACGGAAGTTTGCTGCAAATTTGAAGTAAGTAAGCTAGTTGACGCGCAAACTTGCACTTACTTGCTGCAAACTTGCAGCAAACTGTTGTTGCGGTCTGGGCACTGTCCGCCATTTGCATTTCATACTTTTTTTTTAGTGAGTGCGTAGTAAATATGCATGAGTATAAGTCACGAAAAAAAATTACAGTGAGAATATAAATTAAATGTTAAAATAATTTTGTTTGCCAAACAAAAGGCTATGACAATTTAATCTTGAAACCGAATTTATTACTAGAAAGATATTTATACAATTTTTCAGCAAAACATTTTTCATTTCTTTTACTTCTTTTATAAAAATATTCACACTTGAATAATACCAGCACATTTACGCAAACAAATTAAAAATAAAAGAAAACCACCGTTTGTTATTAGATTAATTTGCTGTCAAGAACATAAAAAAAAAAACTCTCTTAAAGAATATCGTAATGTTGAGAGGCAAATAGCGGGAAGGGAAAGGAGAAAAATTCTTCTACCTAATGCGATTTGACGAGGAACAATTGAAACCGCCTTACGATTGAATATAAAAAAAAAAAAAAAGAAATATATATATAATGAAAATAAATAATGTTTCTCTGAAAAGTTTTCACCACCCCTCTCGTTCTCTCTTCAAGTTCGCGAATTCATTTTCAGGGAATGATTAATGTAACTCAAATGAAATAAGCAGCAGAGCATTCATCATGGATTTTAATACCCCTCTCTTCTTTTTTTATTTTTTTCCGGCGTCGCTTTCTATTATTACTCATTTCTATGCATAGTTTTTTTTATTGATTCAGATTTTTTTATTCTTGAAACGATTTTTTATAAAAAAGGGTGTGAAATTTGTAAATAATAGTTTGAGAGTTTTTTGTCTAAAAAAGTTCTAAAAATTTATTTTGACCAAAGTAATTTTTTGAAAATTTAAATTTGACGAAAACAATTTTTCGAAAATTCTTTTAACAAAATAATTTTACAAGACTTTTAATCTTGACAAAAATCACTTCTCGAAACTTTGCTTATGACAAAAACAATCCTCCCAAATATTGTTTTCATCTAAATTCACAATAATGACAATTAAAGCTTCAAACAAGAAAACAATTGGCGGAGGGATAAATCGGAAAATAAAAGGGAATAGAATTTGTCAACGTCTTGGCTGGGAAAAAAATGAAAAAAAAAGGAAATAATTTAGAAGAATTCAATATCGGGAAAATTTATGGCATGTTGTTGCTGACAGATATGCAGTCGAGTTGAACGTCAATCAGTCAATTTCATCTTTTTTTTAAACCTCTTTAAAACGAAACCTTTGACATTCTATTTAAAATACCGTCATTTAACAACTCATCCAACGATAAAAGACGGGAGGAAAAAAACTTTCCGTTTTATTTAATGTTTCTGGCTGGAAGAGATGAAAAGGGAACGGACGTGTACTTCGTTCCCGGAAACTAAAAAAAAAAGTTGGGATTTTCGTGAATGGGGAATGATTTGCTGCGGCTCCGATGTTTCTATCAACGCGATGAAGTTCGATTTCCTTTTTTTTAAATTATCGAAATTTTCAAAAAACGCTTTTGACCGAACAGGTGTTAGTTTTTTTTAGACGTCAGCGAGTGAATTTAAATTCTTTTAGGTGATCGTTAGGGAAAGATTTTCCTTTAATACTTCCGGTTTCAATATCGTTGGAAAATGGGAACAGTTTCCCTCCGTTGATTTTTCTATATTGCCACAGGTCTTTCACAGAGTAATAAAGTGAATTATAAGTTTTGTTCTCTTGACACTAAAGGCGATCTTAACAGCTTTAAGAATGCGTAATAGCCTTGGATTTCCCGCTGTTATTTTCTCCGGGTTTTATTTTCAGAGAGTAAATTTCATCGATTTTGGCGACAAGGGTCGATGAGAGGTTAAACTCGTTTCTTTTTAAACCCGCTATTTGAAACGTTATTCTCTTCATCTCATTTCCAGCGTTCGGTGTTTTTACGAGGGTAGAAATATTGCCTGGAAAAAATGTTCAGAACGTTGTTTTCCGAAATAGAAATTTCGACCGGATTTTCCAATATGCATCTGTCAATATTTTCGGTATTACAAAACGAGACTGTCGTGAAGCTGGCTTCCGGGCTTAGTAAAGAGCTACCGGCGTTGTTCTTTTTGGCTTCAATTACCTGACTAGACATTTGAGTCTATGACCTGGTAAAGGCAGCAGCTACTAGGTTGAGGTGTCTACACTGCGACTATTACTGGGCTTAAATTTCTTTATTAATACTATTTACTGCGCCCTAATTTCTTCATTGTGACTATTACTCGACTCAGATGTTTTTAGTATGACTATTACTCGGCTCATGTGTCTTCATTGTGACTATTACTCGGCTTAGATGTTTTTAATGTGACTATTACTCGACTCAGTTGTTTTTAATGTGACTATTACTCGGCTCAGATGTTTTTAATATGACTATTACTCGGCTCAGATGTTTTTAATATGACTATTATTCGGCTCATGTGTCTTAATTGTGACTATTACTCGGCTCAGATGTTTTTAATATGACTATTACTCGGCTCAGATGTTTTTAATGTGACTATTACTCGGCTCAGATGTTTTTAATATGACTATTACTCGGCTCATGTGTCTTCATTGTGACTATTACTCGGCTCATGTGTTTTCATTGTGGCTCAGATAATTATAATATGACTATTACTTGGCTCAGGTAGAAATTTTCAAAAATATTTTAAATCTTTTCTTTGAGCTTTGACTCCGCCACTGCCTTTAGTGCTAAATAAATAAGTATTCACATCCTCGTCGAACAAACATTAATGTTAACTAATATTTAAGCATTATGCAAAAAAGTATTTTGACAGATATAACAAACTGGAAGGTTTAGTGTTCACGTCGCCATTTTCCGGCAGGATCCCAATTTCATCTTGAATTATTACCCAGGCTTTTATCTTGACTCTTTGCAACTTAACAAAACAAATTTCTTATTGGGTCACGAAATTCGGGTCATTCTTCTTTTTTCTCCCCCTCCCCCCATTCTCTTCCCACTTTTTTTTTCCTTCCCACATTTTCATCTCTAAGAGGTCGATGTGGAATATCATTTTTTCCCTGTCAGCGGGGAATTGATTGCGTTTTCCTGTTGCATTTCCGTGGAAAAACTAAAAAAAAATCTGTAGTTTTATTCTTGAGGAAAACGGTTGACATGTTTAGACATGTAATCAGTCAGAGATGGTTTGGGGAAAGGGAGATAGAGATGTGCTGATAAAGCATGCGCAAATAAAGAAAAAAGGCATGAAATTTTGTCAACTAGGGAAAGTCAATATATCGAGAAAACATCGTTTGGGAAATTACTAAAAAAAAAAAAAGAAGAAAAAATTCCACGCACGTTCGCATTTCAATTTATTAAATTGTTTATAATCATATCAGTAATCAACCGGTTCATATACTTTATTAAATTTTTTTTTCAGGTTGTTTTTCTTTAGGGTGGGAAATTTTTTCTCTTTGCTTTTGAGTTCCCTTTGATCAAGTTTTTTGCTTTTTGATTAAAAAATTTTAGAAATTGGTGACATAAAAATATTTTGGAGTTTTGGTTTTGAAAGAATACTTGGAAAAAACGTTTTTGTGAAATAAAAATGCGCGGAAAATTGTTGCTGTCAAAAAGAGAATTGTTTTTGTGAGAAACGAATTTGCTAAAAATTGTTTGTGTGAGAAACGAATTTGCTAAAAATTGTTTCTGTGAGAAACAAACTTGCTGAAAATTGTTTTTGTGAGAAGCGAATTTGCTAAAAATTGTATGTGTGAAAAACGAATTTGCTAAAAATTGTTGTGAGAAAAAAATTTGCAAAAAAATGGATTTTGTGAGAAACAAATTTGCTAAAAATTGTTTTTGTGAGAAACAAACTTGCTGAAAATTGTTTTTGTGAGAAACGAATTTGCTAAAAATTGTATGTGTGAGAAACGAATTTGCTAAAAATTGTTGTGAGAAACAAATTTGCTAAAAATTGTTTTTGTGAGAAACAAACTTGCTAGAAATTGTTTTTGTGAGAAACGAATTTGCTAAAAATTTTTGTGTGAGAAACGAATTTGCTAAAAATTGTATGTGTGAGAAACGAATTTGCTAAAAATTGTTTTTGTGAGAAACAAATTTGCTAAAAATTGTTTGTGTGAAAAACGAATTTGCTAAATATTGTTTTTGTGAGAAACAAACTTGCCGAAAATTGTTTTTGTGAGAAACGAATTTGCTAAAATTGGTTTTGGTGAGAAGCAAATTTGCAAAAATTTGTTTTCGTGTGCAACTCTATTTTGTATTAAATTTTTCCTCAGGTTTTCTTTTTAGATAATGGAAAATGGTTTTTTTCCTTTAGAATTTTTCTTCCTTTAATTCAAAAAGTTGAAGTTTTCTATTTTTCGATACCGGAACACTAATAGCTACAGCGCTCGTCGCATCTTTCTCCATTAAGAAACCATAACCCACACAAAATGACGCATTTAGTATAAAGGCGAAGGAGAAACAACCTCATAAAATATGAGCAAAAGGAAAAGAAAGAAAAAGAAACATTTCACTAACGTCAACGGGTTACTGTTTTATACGAAAAGGGAAAAAACGCAGAAGAAGCGGAAGTTTAATTTAATTCAATGCTAACGACTTCTGATTTATAAATTTCATTTAGTAAATATCTTTTCTGACTTTATTCTTTTTTTAAACTATATGTTTAGTAAATTTTTTTTTCATTAAAATTTTTTAACGGGATTTTTACCTGTGAGTATGAACCGATTTTGTAAACGGGGATTAAAATCGTGTTGTCTTGGAAAAAAGGGTCGGGGTGAATAAATGGGCTTTGTTCCGTCAAGCGGCATACTATGTGGTAATTGGGATGAGTTGACAGTATATTTTATGGCTAAGCACTGATGGATTTTAAAGGACTTTTGTTTTCGGTGTGCGGAATTAAAAAATTTCCTTTCCTGGGGAAAAGATACAGGGTTAGCCTACATTGTGTTTGCTCATTAATTTAATGAATTTTTTGGATTTGATTTTTTCTAAAGGGGGAAAAAATTGATTAAATGTATACTCGTTTGTTTTTGTCAAAGGAGAGAAAAAGAGGCTTGATTCAATTCAATTATAGAAATTAATTGAGAAGTATATAGGACCGTTTTCGTGATTAATCAGCGATTTTACCGAACGAACAAGTTTCGTTTTCCGAGAACGATGTTGGGATTCTATCAATAAAGGTAATAAGTGGTAATTAATCACTAAAATTTCTGTTTCTGATCAACGATTTTTTTTTTTTTCGTTGAAAGAAAACTGAGTGATTTTTTTTTGTTTTGAGGGAAAGCGTTGAGTGAAAGATTTTTTTAAGAAAAGTAGAATGTTTGAGGTCATGGGCTGAAGTTGGGGCTAAAGCAGAAATCGTTTATCGAGTGGCAGAGAAAAAATTTTGGAGTAATGAATTTTTATTCTTCGGGGATAAAGCTTGTTAGTTCAAGATTTGACTGATTTGTATTTTTTTTTTCCAGGTAAGAAAGTCATCTCAAGTCAGTAGTGTGGATCAAGACTTCAGCTTCAATAGGCAATGAAAAGAGCGATTTTAAATGAAGATGATCATTCCATAACACTGAAATAATCAACAAGCAGACTTGAAGCTTGCTCTCCCAACGGGGACGATCAGGCAGGTTACTGGCTGGAAGGACAATTAGTTCACGTCATCTGTGTTGCTCTCTGCCACTCTGGGAAAATAATTTTTCGATTAGGAATGTCCGACTCATGCAGATTAATGTGTTGTCGCTTGGCGTCTCTCCATTCGCGAAATTTCGGCAAACTGGCAAGTGGTAACTTGTCTTTTACCAATCTCTGGCAAACGATTAAACTGATCCTTATAGATCTGTCAACTACTTAACTATAGATATATAGATTAAAATGGAATACAGAGCTACTACTACCCTGGTTTTTTCTTTTTTTTAATGAAAACCATTGCATGACCTCTGCTGAAATAATATGCAGCCGACAAATTAAAATATTTAAACTGGCGAATATAATGGTGAATGATTTCCCGGAAAGTTTCCCCCGCTCTGCATTGACGTTCTTATAATTGACAAGAGAAATAAAGGCCGAGCGAGATTAGTTTTTGCGAAAAGCATGCTATACGCATTCCGAATTTTAATTACTCATTCAGTACCGGTTTGTTAGTGTTAATAATAAAACAACAATAAGTGCTCCCCCGGGTGAATGCTGGGATAATTAATAAGGTCTAGAATAATCTAGATGTATCTGGAAGCATTGTATTGTCATTTCATCAGTCGTTGAGTGTTCTGTTTTCTCCTCAAAAAAGCTTTTAATTAGGTGACGAGATCATTTTTTTTGTGGTTTTCTAGCTTGAAAATCTGAAAAGTCGATTTATGCCGATTTTTTTCAGGAGCGGAGTAGGGATCCAATTAAGTCAGAAGAGGTTTTTTGAGGTTTAAGTGAAATTGAGAAACTGGTTTGCAGGATAAGTTCATTTTAGTCAGAGCCAATCCCGGTAGAGGAGTGAGACTTTTAGGCCCGATAGAGACAAGCCAAAATATAAAAGCAGTTTAGTCGATTGTAAATTTTCTCCTGCAGTGTGGGAGAATCATTAGATTGATTAGAGATTTAATATCAGAATTAGAGACTTTGGGCCAGTTGGCCAATGATTTCCTTCTACCCCAACAACAAGCCGCGCATAATATACGTATATTATACGTAGAAATTAAGGCTTTTTATACCAAAAGTGTTAATTTCTACGTATAATATACGTAGAAACTTTTTATACCAAAAGTCTTAATTTCTACGTATATTATACGTATAGAAACTTTTTATACCAAAAGTCTTAATTTCTACGTATAATATGCGCGGCTTGTTGTTGGGGTAGAGCAATACAGGCTCAATGCTGTCTTAGTTGCGCCACGTTTATTAGCCAGACAAGTTTATTAAATATAAAATCAGAAAACTTGAATGCTGTTAGATTTACAACAACGTTGAAACGGTGAAAATTAACTGCGGGAAACACCGTTGAAAATACAAAATCTAAAATATAGTACGTAAGGTCAAAACTCAGGGGAGTTGCTTGAGGGTTTCACACGAGAGCTGGAACAAGACGGAACGGAACAACAGGGCTGAGAATATTGCCACGGTCCATTCACCGTTATTCTCCAAAGGCGACCGAACCGTTAACTTGGCGCGAATCTTTTTTTTCTTTTTCGGATTTTTCATACCCCACTGCTGGAAATCTCTTCCCGCGGTGAATTTACTCCTGACTCGCCGCGGTGCCAATTCGTCAAAAACAAATAAATTCGTTTTTAACACTGCACTATTCTCTTAAATAATCTAGTTGTCTCTGATTTTCGCAGAAACGTCTAGCATAACGAATCCCTGGCACGATTTCAAAAAAAAAAAAAGAAAAATTCTCCCCCGTCAAAAAAAAAATTGAAACATTTACCGAATATAAACTTTACGGGTAAAATTTTAATTAAAAAAATTTTTATTCATTTTTTATCGATTTCAAATTTAATTAGAATTTGGTTTTTTTTTTTTTTATAATTTTTTGGGAAATGTGGTAAAATTTTTAAAGCTTCCCCACTTTTCCTCTTTAGCATGAAAAAATTTATTAACTCTGGCTTTTATTATGAAAATGTTGACCGCAAGACTATAAATTCAGAAAACGTCATCCTCTATTTCGATAAACCTTATAAAAGCATTTCCGCGAAAATAATCATTTTGACCTTTTTGTTATAATGTAGTATATCAAAAAGTTTTACGCTACAAAGATTAACGGGGAAATTAGAAAACTCGTATATAAGCTCGTTGATCATTATGCGGGGGGAAGAAAAAAAAGAAATAACAAGATTCGGAGTCATTAAAACTTCTGAAAAAATTCACTCGCGTATAAAAAAATTTTTGAAAAGGAATGATTGAAATCGGTAAAATCGCTAACGAATCACCCTTGAAGAAACTCTGCAGATAAAATTTTTTCGGGGCTTACAACTCGTAAATTCCAGATCGAATCTTTCGAACTTTTCCCTCGTAAAATATTTAATGAAATTTTTTTTTTGTGGAAGAAAAAAAAAGAGAAAACTAACCTAGGGAATTTTTTTTTTTTAGTCCGCACCTGATAACCGCAATATTTGAAACGTCACACGCACGCAAAGACAACTCATTTCTTATGACAGTTGTTAAAACCGCAAAAGCACGAAAATTAAAAAAAACGTGATGATTTCGTAAAATAAAAAAAAAAATTCTCCGGGTCGAAAGGCTCGGAGAGAAGCTTCAGCTCGAGACAGCACGCGGTAACTGTCACATAAACACTAGTATACCAAGAAACACGCGGACGGAGGCCTTCGACGCTTGCGTCGAAAGCTTCCCGCATTGAAGATGTTTCCTGTTTCAATTGTCTAACTACTTTATATCAATTGCGAGAGGGCTACGTTGTTCGAACTTGTTTAACCTTTTTTCCGGGTCATCTTTGATAGGGTGAAAAAACCGTGGGGAGGTTTACTGCCCGAAAAAAAAAAAAAGGGGCAGAAAGGTTGAAATCATAATTATGATACTCGTGAATGTCAGCAATAATTTTCTGGGAAAAGTTGGGATGCGGTTTTTTCCCTCTCAAGATCGTTAATTTACTTATCAGTCTTGTGCTTATTCCCCGGGAATGCGTTAATTTAAATGGCTCGGTGATTTTCATTCAAGAGATAGGGATAAAAAGGTTTTCGTGAAAAAAAAAATGGAAAATAACATCAGAGTTAGCTCTTTGCCAAGGGAGAGAATGAAGAAGAGTAAGAGAGAGCGCGGGTGAATGGGAAAAGCATCTGTTTTTTTGAGATATCTCGGAAATATTTTTTGGGTTTTGTGTCCCCGAGATTTTTTTTTTAAAAAAAAAAATGAATTCCGATGAAAGTTTGCATTTAAAAGAATTCATTAAGTTGAAGAGTTTAGTCGTCGTCTTGGAAAAATTTTTTCGCTAAGCTGAGTTTTTGACTTGACTAATGAGAATGTTAAGAACATACGTGAATGCGAGCGAATGCATTTTGTGTTTTTTGCTGATAAAAAGTTTTCGTCGTTAAATAAAAATCTTTTGAGAATTTTGAAAAGAGTTGTTAAACATATTTGCAAGGAGGAAAATGCTCCCAAAGATTGCCAGAGCGTAGAATCCTAAAGCGAGAAAGAAGAGTACAATGTCCAGGTGGTGACGAGGACACACACTGTAGATAAAGAGGCTTGCCTGAACTGTTAAGAATGGTACTTGACATTTAAAAGACATCACCAAGGGCGCAGACAGTGGGCGACTACGCCATCAACTACTCGAGTAGGAGGGAAGTCAAATTCACTGTCCAAAAATATCACCGAAACTCCCCCTGCTGATTGAAGGTTTCAGCTCCTATTTAAGCCTGACTCCCGTGCTAAACTGAGTCGACTCAGCTGAACTTGGCTATCCTTGGCACACCTGGGCTGGCTGATCTAGAGTTGGGCATGGAACAAAATACCAAACTTCGCCCTAATAATTTACAGCTAAATTGACTCCCCTACGTTTTTCAACAAAACGCCTAAAAAATCAAAAAAACTGATGCAAATTGAAAAGGGGGGAGGGAAAGAAGAAAAATTAAACTTACACGTGTCGTGATTTATACACTCTAGCCCACGAATTTTCA
Organism: Liposcelis brunnea; assembly: GCA_023512825.1. NCBI lineage: Eukaryota > Metazoa > Arthropoda > Insecta > Psocodea > Liposcelididae > Liposcelis > Liposcelis brunnea. The sequence continues at coordinate 8,268,060 of CM042070.1, read as the reverse complement.
TTGGGTTTGCGATAAAATTGAAATGAATGAACTTTACGCGCCAAGCGTGAATTGCATTAGTAGCGAACGGTGCCCCCATTTTACTCCCCGTTACATGTACATAGTTAATTTATTGTTCTTTTTTCTCCCCCTGGTAGCCGAAAGGCTTTTTAAGGTGTTTTCAGGCAAATGTCGATACTATTGGCTTTTGTAGGATATCATTTAATGCACTTAAACCCGCTATTGCTTTGTCGATTCCTTTTTCCCAAAGGGGACATGAAGAGAACGCGGAAAATAGGATATAGCATTCGATGAAAGAAGAGGAGAGAAATTTATGGCACGTGTTGGTTTTATATGAAGCACGGTCCATTTTTTAAAAACACGTGTACTTTGTGAATGCGCTGGAATTTTATTATTTGTCGTGTGTACGTTTTGATGTGACAAGTAGGGATTGTCACAGCTATTGTTTTTAAAAAGTTTTCAAAGGATGTTAAATAGGATTTTATTTGAGTTGAGGCGAGAGAGTCGGTGCCAGTCCCTATTGCTTCCTCAAATTAACGAGTCGAAGCCTTGATCGTGAGAATCTCTCCTGGTTGCGGAATATCCGGAATTGGACCGGGTTAACCGTAGAGGAGCTATTCCGCATGGCCGCCGATCGTGAAAGATTTAAGGAGCTCGATCGCCTAAGCTCGTGTTTAAGCAGGGCACCCAAAGAAGAAAAACTGAGTCGGTTCAGTTTGGCACGCGAGTCAGACTTAAATAGGAGCTGAAACCTTCAATCAGCAATTCTTCTTGTGCTTATTGATCATTCCTAACCTAACCAAACCAGAAGCTTCTTGAATAATATTGATCACTCCTACCCACTGTGCAAGATGACGTCTATAACTCGTAGTAGTCCTTAACTGTCCTAAGAAGGACGTCTTTGGTATGTCTTTTTGACGTCTTATTTGGGACAAATAAGCTGTGTACGTCTTTAGGACGTCATCTTGCACACTGGATAACCGAACCTAACCTAACCAAACCAGAAGGTCTTTGAATATTGATCACTCCCCCTTCCGCAAGAACACTTACGGTAGTTTGCTGCAAATTTGAGGTAAGGGAACTAGTTGACGTGTAAACTTGCAGCAAACTCTTGTGGCGGTCTAGGTCCTAAGCGAACCTAACCGAACCAAACCAGAAGCTCCTTGAATATTGATCACTCCTAACCAAACCAAACCAGAGGCTCCTTGAGTTTAGCTGCGCCCCTGCAGGCAAGAGTATATTCTGCCGTGCAAACTTACACCCGTCAATTATCACAAAGCTAACTTTTTAGGCTTAACCCTTTCCGGACGCACAGTTCAGCCGTATGTGCACAGTCTGGCCCTTGCCAACTGCTTTCAAAAACCGCTCCAGCTTTCCAAACTTCTAATTTTAAATTTGCAAAATGGTTTGAAAGCTTTTTAAATTTTGTAGATAACAAAAAAGAAAACGTTACCAACGTAAAAATAAAAAATTTAATATTCTGAAACGAACGCGCGCGCGTTTTTATTTAATTTTCAATAAAAATGCCGCTAACATTTCATTTCTCTTATTCCCCATTACCCTGAAGTGCCTTACATTTTCAATGCAACCCAAATTTATAAACTGAAAACTTTTCTCTGAAATACATTCTCGGAACTTTTACTCATCATAAAGAAATTTGATACGTCCCGATCATACTAATTAAGGAAGTAACAAGCCATAACATTTGACTGTAAGACGTACTTTTATATATAGAAATTTATTCCTAAGAGCGTACATAGCGCAACCAGTGTTGTTTAATTATGTACAAGCAGACCTGTTTTTCTCCAGGACTGGGAGAGAATAAAAGGAAAGCAACTTGGAAGGTCCCTAGAGTGAAATAACTCCCGTCCTCTAGTTTATGACCATCCCTACCCTTGGTGTTTGTATCACTCTTGAAATCGGATTGGCCTGGATCGGATTCAGCAATATCCCCCAAGCCTGCTGATTTTCTCTCTTGCGGAAAAATAAATCTCCTTTTTACCGGATTAGATTCTTGTGCTATTGACAATCCCTGTGTCAAAACTGATGGGGTCTGAAGAAAATGGCTTGTTATTTTTTTTCAAACCAAAAAAAAAAAACAGGGAAAAATAAAATAAAAATTTTTACCGATCTCAGATTCTTAACGTCAGAAAAGAGAAAAAAAAACTGAGGGGGAATTGTGATTTAGGAATTATTCATGTCATGGTAATGTTTTATCCATGTTGTAATATATAAATTGAATTCAACCTGAGAAATATAACGCGCGGTTGAAAATCAGCGAGATCTGGCTTGGCTGGGGCTTCTCCTACCCCCCTTTTTTTCGTTTTAAAAAACGAATTTTATTTCCTTTATTAACTCGAATGACGTTTTCTCTGCGACCGCTTTTCACTGTAATCGATTTTCGGGATTTTTTTTGCGAGCTCCCTTATGATTCGGAAGTTATTGAATGTATCCAATATAGGATTTCCAGACTAAATTTAAAAATAATATTTAGGGAAAGAAATATGAAAAAAGGTTTTTTTTTGCTTTTAATAAATAAAAGGTGCTTGAATCATTATTTTTTCATCATAATGTAAGCTATTTTGCAGTGAAACGGTTTTTTAAATCTCTGCAGCTTAGGATTTCTCCCCGTATAATGATGCATGGGATAAATGTTATGCTTTTTTTGGGGGGTTGTGTGCTCGGGAAGGATGTAGACCCAAGGGGATTGCAGTTTTGAATTACAGCGAGATTTCTTTTTATTAATTTAAGTGAAATATGGCGGGGTGAATCTTTAGTTAAAATTAAAGTGTAATTGTTAGGCTTTTTAAATAATGATTTATTAAACTGTTAAGCCTGAATAAGTCGAGTATTTTTTAAAATAAAACATTTTGTGTGCTTTTAGGAGGATTTCTCATGAAAAATTTTCTAGGGGCCCCACATCGTAGTTGGGAGGTGCGGAAAGGCCACACTAAAATTAAGTGCCTAGAAACCGCATTTTCTTAAACGTCTTTCTACCCGTATTTGCCCCAATTGCATTCTTAATTCAATTTTTTTTTCAAAAAGATCAAAATAGCGAGTATTGCCTGCTGCATTGAATGCAGCAATGTATTCCGGAAAATACTTCATTTAAAATTAGAATCCGTCTCTGTGCACGACACACACTACGGAAATTTAAACGCTATGCAAAATAATTTATATCAAAAAACATAACAATAGTTAGCTAATAATACATCTTATAAGGTCGAATCATTGGGACTGTATACTTTGCAAGTTTATTTACTGATTTATGCAATACTTCCAACTATTTTCCCCTTGTCAAGCTCCTTGCCATTCGACGACGTTTCCCGTTAATTATTTCAGAACGGATTCCTGTTTATTGACGTAAACGGAGGAATAATTACATTTTGATTATTTGATAAAGAGAATCTAATAAGCTTGAAAGAATTTCAAGGAGCAAATTTTTGTCTTTGAGAATATTTTAAACCAAAACTGTTTATCGAAATAGAATTCTGTACGGGCTGGGTTTGATATTTTTGCGACCCGAAGATGGGCGATCATTATGGGGCTTGCAACTTGGGGCCCCTGAATCTTTGGTAAACCAGTCTCACAAATTCTTTAGCCATGAAGTCTTTCTTCGACTTCATCTACCATTAATCCCCTCCTTTCCATCACTAGTTGCAGAAGGCGATACTTTTTGTTGCGAAGAATATGATACCCTTCAAACTCATCATATCTTTGAGGACGTCCATCTCCTTTCCATCTTCTTTGTCATTGATCACAGCTCACATGATCGGTCCATGAAATCCACAGTTTTCGGCTGCGACCGGCCAAACAGTCATAGATATGGAAAATCTGGGGCGTTTAAAATTAATCTGGGCCAAAGTCTACAATCCAAATTCCCGACTTTCGCCCTGCCCAAATATAAAATCATAAGCAAATCAAGCTGGAAATATCACTAAAACAAATATTTGATCACTGAAATGCCCTTGCGATCATATCGATAAAAGGAAAAGCCATCCTACTCGAATAATGCTTCCAATTACCAGTAAATTAGCATTTTTTAAATTTAAAATTCAAATTTCCCGCCACTCTCTACTTTATTTTTCATAAGTTGGCAACATTACTTTCTTATGTCCTGCGCTCTGATTGGTTGAAATATTACAAGAGTACGTAAACAAAGATTGATTTCGGTGCTAGTGAAAATAAAATTTATTATTTTTCTCGTATATTTACGAAAAATAGACATCGCGAGTCGAAATCGTTTTCTTAAATTGCTTATGCAGTCGAATATAGGAAGTGAATACGCTAAGGTAATTCTGGATATCCTAAATCGACCTTCATAAGTTTGAACTCCCGAGTGATCTAAACTTGTATTGATTTTTTTTCCTTCGAAAATATTATGAATTGAAGGAGTAGTAGTCAGTATTTTCAGGATTGAAATAAAAGGAATGAAGTAAAAAGCTTGTTATTCATGAAACAAACAAAGAAAATGCTTTGAAATTAGGTTTTGTTTGCTTTAACAACTAACTGGATGGATGTGATTTTTGCATTTGAACTAATAATGATTCAAGAAAATTAAAACAACTATGAATTTTTCTCATGGGACTTTCAAATTAAGTCTGATGTTCTCACACCAGAAGCTAACTGGCCAAGAAAATCTAAAATCGCAGAAAAAGTTAATCAAGCTGAACTTGGGAAGCTCTTGTTAGTTGATTTCATTTTTTTTTCTGGATCACCACAATCGGGAACATTTTCCCTAGTTCTCTAACTAGTCTGCTTATAACCCCATTTCTATTGCTTTCAAAATTCTTTTCCTGCAAGCAATTAATATTTGCCTTTTTTTTTTCCAGATTATCAGTTAGCAAACATGGATATTTTAGATATTCAAATAAAAGAAGAAAATGTTAGTGATAGTGAAGAAAATGAGGTTGATACAGGCCAAGTCCTTATTAAAGAAGAAGTTATTTTACCAGGTAAGGAAAATAATTTGTGTATATTTTAAATGGAAATCGGGAATGCAGTAATTTCGAAACTAAGTCAGAACTCATCTTGTTTGTAATTAATGGGATAATTTTTACTGCATTGTTGAATTTCATCATTTATAATTAGTTTGTATTGTTTCATATGTGCATCGTTATTAGACGTAGCTGTAATTGTTCTGTCACAAGTCAAGTTTTTTTTGGTGGCTTGAATTAAGGTGCGAAATAAGGGACAAAATCACATTTGATTATTTTGAGTGGTGTAACTTGAACTTGAAGCACTGGTCATCGGCTAATAATGAGATTTACATAATTTTTGAATGGAATGAAGAACAACTTGAAAGTCAATTTGTTTTTGCTATCGTAAATGCATCCCACATGAGATATTAATATCGAGAATTGTGTGAAGTTAAATGAAGAGTTAACAGCTGCATTAGACACCTTTCTCTTTCCAGCAACCCCCTCATAGCCTCCTCAGAAACCCCAAAATCTTAAGTACAGCCCCAAACACATTTTTCTGGCAATAAGAAGGTTTTTTTTCCGCCACAATGGAGATCTTCATGGCGACAAACAATTTGGCCCCTTTTCCTTTCTTGGCAAAAAATTTCGGTAAACATCCGTCAGATTACGCTAAATTGACAACCTCAAATGAAATATTAGTGCCGATAAATTCCGCGAAATTAAAGTGTTTAGTTTAACCAAGTGAGGTTAGAAAATTTATTTTTCATGCCGTTTGCGCGTTTTTAAGGTGATGATCGGAACTTTTGAGAATCTTCAATTTAAAATTTAATTGCCTAGATTCGACTGCGCAAAAAATTTGATAAATCTACATAACACCCCTTCTTGGAAGTTAAACTGAGTGTGGTAAAGCTTACAATTCGAAGTATAATTTTAAATATCATATAATAAGCTTCGAAAAAATAAAATTTGAATATTTAATTGTAAATTATATTGAAAAATTTTTTCCCATCAAAATCTGTCTCAGGTATGTTTGTTGATTCTTTTTCAGATGACAGCCAAGATGTTTCTGAATATGAAAGTAAAGTGGAAATCATACCTGAAGATCCTAAAAAAAATAATGAACTCGTTCCTGAAAAGAACTTAACTTGTGACAAATGTGATGAAACCTTCTTTCTCGAAGATGATTTGGATAAACATATGGAATCTCATACTTCTCCAAAAAAATTTAAATGCGAGGAATGCAACAAAGGATTTGCTCATAAATATTCCTTCGATTCTCACAAGCAAATCCACACGGGAGAGAGAAAATTTAAATGTGATATTTGCGCCAATACATTCATGTACAGAGCTTCTTTAAAGCGTCATTTATTAATCACTCACACCGGCCAAAAAAATTTCAAGTGTGAAATATGCGACAAAAAATTCGCATTTAAAAGCAATTTAAAAGATCACGCGGTAATTCACACCGGTGAGAAAAATTACAAATGTGATAAATGCAATAAAAAATTCTCACTTAAATCACATTTTAGAAATCATTTAAAAGTTCATAAAGGGATTAAAAGATACGGATGTGATAAATGTGATAAACAATTTTTAAGAGGATGCGATTTAAGAAATCATTCTCAAATTCACACAGATGACGGGAAAGCTGAGTGCGATTTTTGTAAAAAGAAATTTTTATACGGGTCTTCGCTACGCCGCCATTTATTAATGCACACCGGGAAGAAAGATTACAAATGCGAGGAGTGTGATAAATCATTTTTCTTTAAAGGAAGTTTGAATGATCATTTATTGATTCATTCGGAAAAAGGAAAATTTGGATGTTCTGTTTGTCAAAAGAAATTTACGTTTGGAAGTTCTTTACAAAGACACATGTCAATTCATTCGGGGAAGAATGATTTTAAGTGTGGGGAGTGTGATAAACATTTTTCTTGTAATAGCACTTTGAAAAATCATATGAGGATTCATTCGGGTGACGAACAGTTTAAGTGTGAGCAATGTGATAAGACTTTTGTGTATGAGAGATCTTTAAAGAATCATTTTTTGAGTCATTCGGAAAGGAAAAGTTTCGAGTGTGAATTGTGTAATAAAATTTTTACACTCAGCAGTAGTTTGAAGAGACATTTATTGATTCATAGCGGGGAGAAGAAATATAAATGTGAGAATTGCGATGCGGAGTTTTCAAGGAGAAGTAGTTTGACGAAGCATATGTTGAGGACAGAGAAAAGAATTTAAAATATAGACTTTGATCCCACAATTTACTTGTGTGACTGCTCATACAATCCAGTTTTTGAATTAATTAACCTTTAGCTTCACTAAATTCTACAAATCTATAAGAATAACGCGAAATCATTCTTTTTCAGATTGGACAATAAATGGCGAACACGAGGAACCTGCAGGATTTTCAGTTAAAGACGAAATCGGCGTAAATTCGCCAAACTCGGATCCAAAACACAAAAAATACAAATGTACAAAATGTACTCAACGTTTCGCCAAAGAATTTACATTAAAAAATCATTTATTAACTCACTACAAAAAATTTCAATGTAAAAAATGTAGTGAAATCTACAAAACAAAACCCGAACTAAAAAACCACTTATTAAAAATTCATGCGAAGAAATTCGAATGCAATCAATGTAATTTAAAATTTAATTTAGAAAGCAATTTAAAAAATCACATGGTAATTCATTCTTCTGTAACGGAATATTGTTTTGTTTGTGGTGAACAATTATCAAGAGCGGACCTAGATTCACATTTGCTGAGTGCTCATTTTGTAAATAAAAAATTTCAATGCGACAAATGTGATCAGAAATTTCTGAGAAAGCGTCATTTACAGGGTCACATGAGAACTCACACAAGAGAATATGAATGTAAAATATGTAACAAAAAATTTAATCGAAAAGGAAATTTAAGGAGTCATTTATTAATGCATTCAGATTTGAAGATATTTAATTGTAAAGAATGTAATAAAAATTTTCGACATAAAAGCGGCCTTAATAAACATTTAGCATTTCATAAAAGAGGACCTCTTATTTTTGAATGTAATGAGTGTAAAAGAATATTTCACAGAAGACCTGCTTTGATAGCTCATATTCAAGTTCATTTGATTGGTGATCAAAAACCAAATGAAGAAAATACTAAATTACAATGTGAGGAATGTAATAAAATATTTATTCGTAAACAAACACTACAAAAACATATAAGAGTTCACACCGAAGAGCGAAAATATAAATGTGAAGAATGTAATAGAGCTTTTAAATGGAAACATGTCCTAAAACAGCATTTGTTTACACACACTAATAAATATCGTTTTAAATGTGATGAATGTGATAAAAAATTCACAAGGAGATATTTATTAAATTGTCACGTGAGAACTCATACTGAAGATAATCGGATTAAGTGTGAGATTTGTGATAAAGAGTTTGCTCGTGTTGAAACTTTGAAGAATCACATGCGCACTCACACTTCAGAAAGAAATTTTAAATGTGAAGTTTGTAATAAAGCTTTTAGATGGAAATCTAATTTAAAAAATCATCATAAGCTTCATGAGAATAAAAATAAAGATTTGAATGGAACTTTTCATCAAAAATATGAATACGAATCAAATTTATCAGCTATGGATAATAATATTCAATGTAAAAAATGCAATAAAATATTTAAATCAATAAATAGGTTAAAAGAACATTTATTAATTCATTCGGGGACTGAATCGTACGAATGTGATTTATGTAAAAAAAAATTAGCAAGAAGAGATCTCTTAAAAGTTCATTTGAGAAAACATGGTTTTGGTAAAATGTTTGAGTGCTGCGAATGTGGTAAAAAATTTAGATGGAAAGAAAATTTAAAATGTCATTTATTAGTTCATTTAAACAAAAAGGAGGAAATCGATTTAGAGAAAAGAAAAAATTTTATTTGTGGAAAATGTAATGCTGAGTTTAGCTATGAGCAATCACTGAAACTTCATATAATTGATAGTCATAAGAAAAAAGGGGAAAATTATTTAAGATATTACAAATGTGATTTTTGTAATGAGTTGTTTTCTTTCAAGAATAATTTAAGGATTCATATGATGATTCATTTAAAAGAAGATCATTTTAAGTGTGGTGTATGTCATGAGGAATTCGAAGATGAGGGATCGTTTCAGTTGCATTTGCTGACTCATCTAAAGACTGAATTTCAGTGTGGAAAAATTGTTGAAGTTAATTGCAATTATGAATGCTAAAAGATTTTGATTGAAAAAATTGCTTATACGAAAACATAATAAAAGTTATTTTTATAGTTAATTGCTTTAAATATTTTCTCATCCCCAGAATTTTTCCTGTCCTTGGTTTATATATTTTCGTTGCTCAAGAGCCAACTAGCTGTATGGATAGCAATTGAGGGTAGTTTGCTGAGCTTGGGAGTGGAAATTTCGTCACTAAGCATCAATTGATTTAGGAATTAGAAATGCAGGAGCAGTGTTAGAACTCAGTGCGAATACTAGCAAGAATGACAAATGTATTAAGCGACTCTCTCCCTCTTTGCTCTCTAATAATGCGGCCTCAAGGTTTTTCAGACGGTGAACTGAGCAAAAATAAATTGGAGTCTATTATCTTGACGAATTATGTAAATAATTGAGATAATCTTTTTCACGTGAACCTAATCTGGTCAAGAAATCTCTTTATCACATAAATTAACTAAAAATTTCAAAAAACCCGCCATTATACTAACGCTGCGCAGTCTTCAAATTTCCACTGCCAACTCGACGAAATTCAATGTCATCATTTTGAAGCAGAAGACTGACAAGATTAGAGTCTACAAGGAGTCTACGGACCGGTCTTATTTTAAAAAAATCCCCTAATTCGATAGAATTTATTTATTAACATTTTGATTAAATATTTGTCATTATTACAATTAACTGGGTGTAAATAAATATGGAGACTAGTGAAGGTTAGATTTTTTTGTTTTAAATCAAAAATTTTAATCGCACCATTTTTTTTCCTAATTTTGATGATTTTTAGATGTTGAATGAAGAAAGCTTAAGCTACAGACATGTAGTAATAAAAATTCAATCATTTTTCACACTACAAAATCATTAGTTTACTGATTTTTATTTCTGTTGGCTGATAAACACTTGATCTTTCTTATGTACGACTTTCCGATGCACTTTACCTGACATACTTGCACACAAATGCATTGTCATGAATTGCAGTTCTGATCCAGTCACACAATCGTATTTACCAGTAATTTTCTTATTTTCAGGTCGTATAATAGAAAAGATGGACACAGAAAAAGCAGAGGCTACCAACAGTCTAGGAGAGACATGTTTCGAGAAGGTTTTCATAAAGCAAGAAATCATTACACCAGGTAAGAAATTATTCTTTTTTTTTATCTTAATTTGTGAAAGGAGCAAGGTAACACTGTTGATCAGGAAAGTTTTAATAGTTAAGTAATGTTGGCTTTGAGCTAGGTTGAAGTAATTAATGGACAAGGTTAACTTAAGTTAAAAAAATTGATCCATTGCAAGTTGCACCTTCGATAGCTTAAATTTTGATCATGAATATATTTTTTGAAAAATCATTTGTTCTTAGTTTTTTGATTTTTTTATGCAAGTTCTTATTGAAAGAGAGTTGTGAACTAGGATGTGACAGTGATAGAGTAAATATGATAAAATATGTCAAACTGAAGCAATTTAGCAAGCAATTAAGCAAGCAATTACTGATCCGCCTCAGTGCCATTCACTCACTTTAACAATGAAAAGCTCTTATGACTGTGAGAATGTTACTTTCAAATTAGATGTGCTGCACAAAATTTTAATATGTTGTAACTTTACCACATTTTGTCTATTGTAGCAAGGATTATGTGCGTGAAGAACAAAGGTGACTTCATAAATTTTTTTTTTTTTCTACTTTTAGATGACCATGAAAAAATGGAATCCGAAAAACCTTTGATCTGCAATATTACTAGTTTTCCAGATGTCATCATTAAGGAAGAAATAACTTTACCAGGTAGTTATGAAATTTTTAAAGTAGAAACCGGCTGTTCCAAAATGTTCTTAGCTACTATCACTATTTTAAAATGATTTTTCCTGAGAGATGTAATTGTGAATATTGAAAAATTAATTCAATGTCATCATCATAATGAATGTTCAATTTTTTTTGAAATAGTGAAATTTTGGTAGCTGAGAAGAATATTGAGCAGTGAGAAGGATTTAACTTAAATATGTTTTCAATAAATCTATTTAATCAGAATTCATTATTTAATCAGTTACAACCCACAATTATAATAATAGAATTCTCATGCTTTTCATCTGGGTAAAACCAAAATATTTCTTTTCAGATTCGAGAAAAAATGATGATCACATTCCAAAAATGCTGATCACATTTCCAAATGAAGCAGAAAATGCTTTCAAAGATAGTAATGAAATTATGAACACAGAACTTAAACACAGTTGTCATACATGTGGCAAAACTTTTTCTAAACATAAAAGTTTTATGAAACATTTATCAAGTCATACAGTTCAAGGCAAAAAAAAAGAATGTCCATTGTGCCTCAAAAAGTTTAAGCGAGATGAAGATTTGAAAAACCATCAAACTGACGTTCATGTGAAACCTTTTTCATGCAAGCATTGTCCTGAAAGATTTTCAAACCAAAAGGCCATGAATGAACATTTAGCTCTTGTTGGTCATGTACATGTTGCAAGCAAAAATAAAGTATGTGGTATGTGCCAAAAAGTATTTGCAGATAGGAATGCTTTACGTAGTCATGCGTATTCTCATACTAGTGAAAATATTTTCAAGTGTGAATTTTGTAAAAAGGCTTATACAGATGCATATTCATTTAAAAGTCACCTACGAAGTCATAAAGGAAAGAAAATTAGAGAAGTATTAAAAAATTATTCGGAAATTCACCCGGTTGAAAATTTTTTTAAGAGTGAAGAATGGAATAATATGATAAGCTCTTATGTTCCAAAGCTTTTATTGAAACAATGTGAGAGAAAAACTTTTCAGTGTGGCGAATGTTCTGAAATATTTAAAGTGGATATTGATTTTAATCTACATTTATTAAAACATATTGAAGAAACAGAAATGATTCAACAAGAATCTCCAGAATTGCTAATTGTTGTTTCATTGAAAAAATAATGCCAATTTTTTTGATCGATTTTTTTTTTGATATTATTCCTATGTTTATTAATTTTTTTTGATAGCTGAAGGAAAGTCTTCAGTAAATCGAAAATTTGGTTGATTAATTTTTTTTAAAAGCCATATAAAATTTTTTTTAATTGAACTTAAGGAAGTCATCAGTTATGTTAACAAAAAAAAAACAATTTTAAGGTTTCCTAAAAAGTTATTAATTATTTCATGATTCATTTTTATTTATTTTTTTTTGTTGCTCTGTGCCTTTATTAGTTATAAGAACCCATGACACTTATTTCGAGATATTGAAAATCGAAATCAACAAAATCGTACAGTCATAGAGTATTAAATTTTTCTAGAATGTAAATATTTTGTTTTCATTAAAAAAAGTTGTTTCTGAGCTAAATTTTTGTGTGCTTTTTTGTTCCCTATCATTTTTCAAAGGTGCGGCCATTTCCGATAGCGTAACTAGTTGAAAAACCTCACTTAACATTATTCTGTTTGCCTAAGTCATGAACATAGTTCATTATTTCTGAACCTGGTTTGGTTGAAAAACTCTACATCTGTGGTCCCATAATACGTCTAGCTAACCTCAATCCCTATATTATTTCACACAAATGAATTTCCTCCATTAAATGGTCATATTCTTTTCAGATATGCCAACAAGAGATGATTATAAAGAAGGATTGGGATCTGAAATCATTGGAAGAAATCCATATGGAAAGAAATCAAAACAGAAGCCAAAATTAAAGAAAAATAGTAAGCGAAACAAAACAATTCCAGGTAAAAACAAATTAAAAGATTTTAGAGTGACTCGAAAAAAAGAACCAAAACTACAAAAATCAAAAGACAAGACTCCTATAAAAGAAGAATTTAGATGTAATGATTGCAACAAAACATTTAAGAGCAGAGGGATTTTAACTGGCCATATAAAGATCCATCTTGGAGATAAATCAAACAAATGTGACCAGTGTAATAAGTCTTTTATTCGAAAATATGATTTACTCAGTCATAAAAAAAATATTCATTCTGAAAAAAAGATATACATATGTGAAGTATGTGGGAAAACATATAACCAAGAAGGATATTTAGCTCGACATCTAAAAATTCACTCTCTAGAAAAATCTTTTCCATGTGAATTTTGCCATAAAAAATTTTTAGCACAATCTAATCTAGCTCGCCACTTACAACATCATGTTCAGTCCAAAATAGAAAGCAATAAAACATATGAATGTGAAGTGTGCAAAAAAATGTACAAAAACAAAAGAGATGTACGTCGCCATTTCAGAACTCATTTTCAAGAAAACATATTTACTTGCAGTGAATGTTTTAAAACGTTTAGAGAAAGGCGTAACCTAAAAACGCATTTAAGGATTCATTTTGATGAAAAGTCATTTAAGTGCGATGAATGTGATAGGTTATTTTTAAGGAAGAATGATTTAACTCGGCATTTGAAAAATCACAGTGGGGAAAGATTGTATCAGTGCAATGTATGTGGCAAAACATTTTTAGAAAAATATGGTTTATCTCGGCATATGGAAAGTCATTTAGGATTTGAAGCTTTTAAGTGTGAAGATTGCAATAAAGTATTTAAGTATAAACGTGGTTTGGAACATCACATAAGAGGTCACACTAGAGAAAAAATATATAAATGTGATGTGTGCAGTAAAATGTTTTTTAATAAATACTTGCTTAAGCGGCATTTGAAAATTCACTTTGGGGAGAGAGAATTTTTGTGCAATGAATGTGATAAAACATTTTTGCAAAAAGATTGTCTAGTCCGCCATTTACAAACTCATACAGAGGAAAAATTGTTTAAATGTGGGAAATGTGATAAAACATTTGCTTTGAAATTTTATTTAACTAGGCATATTAGGAAGATTCATTCTGGGAGAGATACGGTGAAATGTAGAGAATGGAGAGAAACAGTTTTATAAAAGTGTTTAAGTATTTCATTAATGGGATTTATATGAGAATGACCTGTGAAAAATGCCGAGATACAAGTCACAAGGCTTAAATAAAAAAGGGTCTTATCAGGTTGTGCTCTCTGATGGAAAAGTTATTTGAGTTTCTAGGGAAGTAGTTTAACCTCAACTGGTTACTAATTCCCCTTGTTTTGGATGTGGCTTATGAATAAGCTCAGAAACCTGGGAAATCTGCGACCAGGTTAGGTTAGCTAAATTTTCGTGGCCTACGGAAAAATCTGTAAGAATCATAAAACAGCTTCGAAATAAACGAAAATAGCATACCGGTAATGCTGACTCGGACATTATGTCTAGAAACAGACGAGAGAAAATTAAAAAACACGTGGAAAAGTGCAATAAAAAAATCAGGGAATATGATGATGGAAAAATTATTTAGAAAGCAGTAGCATAGAAAATGTTTTGTAAAAAAATAACGGATAGTTTGAAAAATCCGCTATATTTGGGTATAACCAGCGCTGTCATCGCAACGGGAATTCTACAAACAACCTACAACCTGTTTGCTTGCGTCATTCACCGCCATCTTGATCAAAGCAAAATGCGATGGGAGATGAACACATCTAGTTTCTGAAAAAGGGATGCTTTTTTTATTTAAAGTTGTGTTTGTAATGATCAAATAGTGTTTTTTTAGAAGTATATTTAATAAAAATATTCACAAAGATCAATGTTGACGTCAGGTAAATATTTTCCTATTCAAATCGGGATATTATCGGGTTCAAGTGATATTTTTATTCTAACGGTGTTAGGTTCGGATTGCTTCCATTTTTTTTTACGATCATGATTTTTTTCCTGGGATATTCGCGATTTTGTAATGGACAAGATACCAGAATATTTTATCTAGGTAGCAACGAAATTTTAATGTTGCTTTTATTTTACTGTAATTCAGACTTAATCCTACAATGCTTTTACAAACTGAGTCGTGCAACTTAAATTAATTTCAGTGCTTTGAGTGAAATTAGGTGAAGGCATTGAATTTAATGTTAAAGGTGCACAAAGCTGATTTAGCTACAACTAAGGCGTGCACTGTCAAACTGCTATTAAGAAAGTTACAAAATTAAAGTGTCTAATTTTCTCGGGAAGAATCGTTGCAACTTATTATCATTTAATCAAAATATTTTTGGTTTATTTAGCCAGAGGGATGGAAAAAGGGGATGTGCTCTTGTCAAAGACCTTGATGGGTCTAGTTTTGGGGAAATAGTGATTAAACAAGAAATAGGTAAGAATAATTTTTCAAAGGATTGTGTTTTTATGAACACCCATTTATTTTATTTGAAATGAGTTTAGGGTTGGTTAAGTCTTGAAGCAATTCTGTTACTTATTAATGAAACAGTTCCTATGTCTTAAAAAAGTGATGGTTAGGTAAAGTTAACTCATTTAACTTATTTTTTCTTGCAAGCTTATGGCTTGTGAACATTACCAAGTTAGAGTACTCACTTTATTTGACAATCGTAATGAAATCAAACTCTATTATTTTCAGGGCATCAAGAGGAAAATCTCAAGATGGAAGAAGTTCCTCGATGGGCACAATTTAAGGGTATTTTTACAAAACAAGAAATAGGTAAGTGATCATTTTTTTAATTTTTTGATTGGCCAAATCAACTAGTAGACCTTTTTGTTGAAAATTTCATTGGCAGCATTTTGAGGTTATGTTGCATGTAGGGATGCAGGCCAGGGTTATGATGTTCTTTGAAGATTTAGGCTTAAGTGCTTTTAGGCTCAATTATATTTTCTAACAGTGATTCAGAAAAAGTTACGTTAAATAAATATAATCCTATATCATTTTTTTTTAGATCTGCTAATTGATCATAATTATGCTAAAACATTAGAATTTGATATTATTAAAGAAAATGCTTATGAAAAGGAATCGGTGCAGTTAAAGGAATTCGAATGTAATGAGTTTGAAAACGGAAGCATTTTGAGGAATTGTTTATTAAATCTGAATCTATCAGGTGGATTGCAGATTATAAATTTGGAAAGTGAGAATGATTTTAGGTGCATCATTTGTAATGAGACATTTGCTGAACAAAAGTTACTAACTAGCCATTTAAAAGTACACGAAGAAAAAGTAGGAATATTTAAGTGTGATATCTGTAACAAAACATTAAAAACAAAAGGTTGTTTAGTTAACCATTTGAAAATTCATTCGAAAACTTTTGAGTGCCATAAATGCAATGAAGTATTTTCACATAAAAAGGCTTTAGTTGCCCATTTGAAATTTATTCATTTTATTAGCCAACAAAAATTATTTCAGTGCCATTTTTGTGAGAAGTCATTTTCTGTGAAATTTTATTTTATCAAACATTTAAAAATTCATGCAGAGGAAAATTTGGATACAAAAAAGATTGATAAAAAATTTAAATGTGAAATATGTTGGAAAAAATTTCATAGAAAATGTAACTTAACTCAACATTTATTCAGTCATAGGCCGAAAGGATTTAAATGTAAGGTTTGTGATAAATTTTATGTTACTAAGAAATCTTTAGAGAGGCATCTAGTTACTCATTCGAATAATAATAATAATAATGAAAAGTGGAAATGTAAAATTTGCAGTCAGACTTATGCTTATGAAAATTCTTTAAAAGTGCATTCATGGTTTCACAGCAGAGGAAATTTGTTTGTATGTAGCGTCTGTAATGGGGAATTTTCAGATAAGTTAATTTTTTCTCAACATTTAACAAATCATTCAATGGATCGTTGTATGTTTAAAGATGTGGGGAAATTAGAAGTAGAGGAAGGGAAGGAAAAGAAAGTTCTGGAAAAAAGATTGAAAGTTTAAACCAGTTTTTAGGGGGAAGAAGCTTGCAAACGGAATAGGAGACCCCATGAGACCCACAAACGTTGCCATCGAGATTCAGAAAAATTGGTGGCTGCGAACTTGTTCTCAATTTGAATTAGAAAATAGAGGTCGATGGGGTAATTCTAGTAGTTACCAATTATTTCCTTCATATAAACTTTTTTCTTCCACGTTATAAAACACTCTTAACTTGACCGTAAAGCTCATGAAATAATAAAAATCCAAAGGGATAAAAAAATATATAGGGTCGATGTAAAAATGTACACAAAATAAAAATCGAACTTTAACGACGAACCGCACTGGGCGGCATAAAAACCAACTAGGAAAAGCAATAAAGTCACATTAGAGGGAAAGGAGAGAGAGAGTCTTTGCTCTCTGTCAACGTCCGATATAATGACTTTTCTTTTTGCCTTATTTTCTTATTTAAATTTTTAACTTTTTCAGATTTTTAATATCCGTTTATCCTCGGAAAACTTTTATTAGCTTTGTTTATAAAGTTAGCAATTTTGATGTTAGTCAGTTTTTTTTTTTTGTTCCACTCGCCCAGAAAAAAAAATTAGAGTGAGGAAGGAAATTTTTGTTTAAAGTTTGGGATCCGGTCGGACAGGTTGGATTGATCGATTAGGTGTTTGTAGCAGGAATCAGGATGATAAATGATTTTTTTCTTATAATTTAAATATTTTTACAAGGGTTGTATGAATTTTTATTGTAATAATGTTGTTTTAATAATATTCATGAGAAAGTTGTTTGGTTTGATAAAATTCTTTAAAAAATAAAAAAAAGTAGGATTAATGTAAATATAGTTGAACGCATGTTTGTGAACTGAGTCAGTTCCAAAGTGCTCTTTTACTCTATGGTCATTTTTTTTTGTTGTATTGTAAGTCTAAGATGAGGAAAATGGTCACAATAGAGATTTATATTATGACTATGACAATAATAAGACTAAATCAATCTGTTCCGAAAGCGGAGCTTTAGTTAATAGGATCGTTGTAGTACTAAAAACGTTCATAAATATTTAGGTTATGTTTTGTTATAATCTATGGCAAAGTTTTTAATGTCGTTTTTAATAAATAGTTAAGTTATATTTTCTCTTAAGTGTAGTACAATTTTTTATTTTATTAGGGAAGCGGACGTTAGTGGTCTGAAAAGGCCGATCAGAGGCCCAAAACCTTGGCCGGAGATGGTTTTTGGGTTAAGATCGAGGTAGAGACTGAAAACTGTGAGTCGCCAGCTGCTAGAACACAGCAATTTTCAAATGCCTTAGTCCTGGCCCAGAATTTTAGGCTTGTGCAAACCACTAGCTGCCGCAAAACTTAAAAAGGGAGATGCTACAATCGAGTCTAATGCGATTTTAGGAATGATAGCTCTAGTCGCTAACGGCTTTATCTGTTCAATTTTCACTCAAGTCTTCACACGCTAATGGTGGTCGTCTTAGTTAATAGATTAGTCACTGGAGAGCGTTTAGTAGCTTCATAGATTTATCAGAAGGTTATCAAGAGAGCCAGTTTCAATTAATAGTGTCTAATAATCATTGCAGAGCGCTAGTGTCGTTCTAGTTTGTGAACTACACACTGGAGAGCGTTTAGTATCCTGCTAGTTTGTCAATTGGTCAATATAGGCGCTAGTGTCAGCTTAGTTAATAAATTAATCGTTAGGTAGCGTTAAATGTCTTCTTAGTTTACAAAATGGAAATCCACGAGCGCTAATGTCGCTTAACGGTTTGAAATAATTATTAGAGAGCGCTACTGTCGTTTTGGTTAGTGAATTAGTTGTTGATAAGTGTTCAAAGCTTTCGTATGGCGATTTTTTTTCTTAAATATTTCATTTTATGTATCAAGTAATCAAATGAGAAATTTAATTGGGGATATTCTTACTTGTAACTTTATAACTTTTGACAATAAAATTAAAGGTGGCGCTAGTCCCCTAAATAATACCAATCATTCCCATCGCAATCTTTTCAATCCCATCTCTTCTTTCTACCACTCTCATTTTAAAACAATTTTCCCTCATAAAAAAATAATCCCGAATTATGATGACGTGAGGTGACAAAAGCAAAAAAGGAAAAAAAAAACCCGTTCGCATTCAACACGACCGCCTGACTGTTCCCACCATGTTCGTTTCAGACGTTTCGTGTCTTTATTCCTTCAACCGCAGACTTTATAACTGCATTGCATCCGGCTTCATCATTTCCCATTTTTAAAAATTTTATTTTTACTTCACTCATCACGAAAATATTAATCCCAAGGACGCTTCCACTAAAATTAAACATCCTAATTATAGAATTTTCAAAAAAAAAAATCAAATTTGCATAAATAAAGCTTTTTCTCATTCATTACAAGTTTAATATTTTAAAAACAACTTTTTGAATTACACCGATTGAATGGTCTGAAAAAAAAAACTTTTAAAAGCATCCTAATGGAACTATAGACGATAATAATAATAATTGCTAATGTTTTTCGAAAAAGCTAAATCGTGTCAATAAATACTCCCGGTTTCTATTTACCGCTGAAGGCTTCTATTGTTCGAACTTGATGAATAATCTTTTTTCTTTTTTGAAAATGTGAGTTATTTCGATTGTAAAAGTGACAAAAGGGTTGTTTCCGTTTTGAGAAAAATTTTTTAATGAATGGGAAAGTTGGGAGAATCGGTTTACAAGGGGGGGTTCGATTAGGTTTTCCAATGCTGACATTGCCGGGTGAAATTATAAACTCAAAACTAAGTTTTGGGCGGCTAGGGATTTGCAAAAGCAAACAAAACTCCCTTAGTAACATTTTATACTTAAAGAGTCATGTATTGTTGGGAAATTTTAGATTAGTTGTGTGTAGTTGGTGATTGATCAGCAGTGGCGGTGCTAGGAATTTTTTCTAAGAGTGGAGAGAGGCGGAGACTATTTCCCGGGGATCTTAAGGGGTTAAATGGGCTTAAATTAAGCCTCAAGAGAGGTTGAAACTATTTTAGCCCCTCTTTGCCGCTCTTAGTGCCCTCAAAATAATTTTAATGTAAAATTTTCAATTTTTAAAAATCTGGTGGCAGCGGAAATTCATTTTAATGGTGTCAAGAAAAGCTAAAACAGTTTTAGTGAGACTTAAATAGGCTAATTTAGACTAAAAAAATTATTTTAGCCCCCTTCTGGCGGTGCTAATGCTCCCAAAACAATTTAGACATGAAATTTTCTATTTTCCAAAATCTGGTGGCAGCGCTAATTTCTTTTGACTGGGTTAAAAACTGCTAAAACTATTTCAGTGAAACTGTATGGGTCTAAATTGACTGAAAATCTAAGTCAAAATCTAAGTCTAAATTAAGTGAAAGTCTAAAAGAGGCTAAAGCTAATTTAGACCTGTTTTGGGGCTGTTAAATCTGCTCAGACAATTCTACCATTAAATTTCCAGTTTTTAAAAATTGGTGGCAGTTGGAATTCATTTTAATGGGGCTGAGAGCTTCTAAAACGATTTTAATGAGACTTAAAGGGGCTAAATTAATGAAAATAAAAATCTGGAGCGTCACTAAACTTCCCAAACCATTTGATCATAAAATTTAAAAATTTTAGAAAACTGGTGGCAGCGGATTTTTTTCAAAATTTCTCCCTCCGACTTCCATAACCTCTCGAATAGATTTTCCCTTTAAAAAAACTGAAACCATTTTTGCAAAAATGTTTTAATACACGTAAGATCCAATCCACTTGAACTTTTTACGCTATTAAAAATGATCGCTTGTTAAAACGTTTCCTGCGGTATTCAAATTTTATATCATATTCATCCTCTTTAAAAAATAAAAACCGAAGGGTTTTTTTTGCCTTCTTACATCTTGGCATGAATTATTACTTAAAAATGTTTTCTTTTCCTTTACACCGAAAAAATTTCGTGAAAATTTTATTGGTATGAATCCAAAAAAGTGTAAGGCAGGAATATATTTTTCAAGTTTTTTTTCTTGTTATCGAAGACGTAAACCGTAACGCGATTAACTTTTCGAAAAAAAAAAGAAGAAAACGAAAAACCTTTTTTTTGTTGTTATTCTGAAGAAAAAAAAGTATAACATACATAAATCCTTCATTTTGAATAATAAAGGGAAAAAGGAATGGCAAGAGAGAGGATAAAAGAAACTTAGAATGAAAGGGGGGGAATAGGATTATTTTTAATTATTTGAGTTTTCCTTGATTTTAAAAGTCAGGTTAACCACATTTTTTTAAAGGATTAGGCCGATGTTAATTAATTTAAGGAAGAAATGGGCTTAGTTTGTTGCAATAGGCTATGTCGTGCTCCTTCCTCCGACTGGATAGGCAAAATCAATTCTGGTTCCCTTATTTAAGCAGAAGCAAATTAAGGCGCAGGTTATGCAAAATCAACTCTGAGCTCGATTATGCTAAATTTCGATTTATTTTTAGATTTGTGACGTCACTGGATACGTCACGAGTACTTTGACTATAAAAGAGTTTTTTTGGACAATAGTTTGTCGAAAATTTATTTCCCAACAAGATTTATATCAATTTTTTTTTTGCAGTTAATTTTTAAACTCGAAATTCATTTCTTTTTTAAGGAAGCTAGAAGTCTTTGAATTATTCTCGAGAGAGAAAAATTTTTTAAACGCCTCGGAAAGAATGGGGAAAGGTTTTATCTTCAGACCGTGATGCATGATAATAATGAACATTCATTGAATATCTTTTCTTTCTCAAACCAGGGGAAAAAGGGAAATATTAAAAAAAATAGCGTAAAAAGCTGGGAGTGAATCTTCAACTTGACACGTCTTTTCTCTTCATTCATATTTAATACGCAATTTTTTTACATTTGAACTCGGCGCTAGTCAATTTAAATCGGCCTATTAATTCTCTTCCCAAGAAAAAAAAAAAAAATAAAGTAACAAGATTTCTTTATCTGACAAAATGATTTATATACTCAGGCTTAAGAAAACTTCTTTTCCCCTTTATCCAAAACGTTTATCTAAAGTGAAATCATTTAAGACAACAGAAATTTATAAAAAAAAAAATATTTATTTTTTTTTTAAATTTTTAAACATAACAAAATTTTGAAGATAATTTTCCGAAAATATATTCAGGCTAAAGTTTTACCGAAGAGAGAGAGAGAGAGCGAGGTGAATGAGAATGTTGCGGTGGTGAGAAGTATCCATATTTACAAATTCCAGTTAATAACGCGTTTTACATAACTCTCTGGAATTTTAGCTGGAGGGGGAAGTTTTTCGCTGTATCGATCCAAATAGAAATAGCCGATAAATCTAACCATAGTAGACTCCGTGGTTGAGGTAGTTGCCGGAATATGGGTACCCTAAGTAAAATAAAAAAAAAATGTTTAGGTTTGTGAGAAGAATTTTGAGTGGCGCAACATTAATTTTAGAACCCAGACTAGATTTCGAGTTATTTCGTGAAAAATCGTGCTGGAAGTTTTAGCAAGCCCAGATTAGGCGGTTATCGCTTTTGCTGCTGGGGCAGTTGTTCCCCATTGAAAATTATTATCAAAAAATTATGCTTACTGTTGTAGCCAGAATATCCAAGTCCATAGTTAAGACCGTTTCCGTAATATCCAGAATATCCGGTGTAGGGGTATCCGTGTCCATAGGCGTATGATCCGACAACTGGGTGGGCTCCATAGGTGCTTACTGCAGGTACTCCATAGCTTCCTACGTATGGGCTAACTCCAGCTAATCCACTGTATGCTACGGCTCGTTCTGATCGTGGTGCTTCATCAGCAGACACGAAAACGGCGAGGAGAGCAAGAGCGATAAATGCAATCTAAACAAAAAAATTAAAAATCACAAACTTTTTCTTAAAATTTTTGTCTAACAAAAATGCCCCCAAAATTTTTCACAAATAAAATTCAGATTTCCGGTAAAATTTTGTGTACACTTTTAGCCACTTTTTAAAATTTCTAGCTAATTCACTTATTTTCCAAAAATTCACTTTATAAAATTAAAATCGAAAAACTTACAAAAGCCTTCATTGTTGATTTGTTGTGGTTTTGGTTGTTTGTGTTGTTTACTCGAAGATCACCCAGTAATAGATGCCTTTACGTTTCGCGATTTTGCTTTATATATTATTCCCGGAGTGCGATTTTTTTTTTTTAAGAACGGGAATATAAGAAAAAAAAGAAAATATATTCTTATTTTATAAAATATGGGCCGGTTTTCGGTTCTTACACTGTCTTGGAAGTTGTCCTATATTAAGAGGCGGGAGTATGGTCGCGAGCAAATGATTAGGCTAAAAGCAGTTTTTTTTTCGGTTTTGTGATTTATTTTTTTCTGAGAGATTTTGAAGAGGATTTTTTGCTGGCACGAAAAATTGTGCCAGAATTTTTTTTATTTTTCATATGTTTTTAGAAAAGTAATTTTTTTACAAATTTTCTGTTCCATTAATTTATCAAGACAAATTTTCTGTTTAACTAATTTTTCAACCAAAATTGCCGTTTGACTAACCATCAACCAAAATTTCTCTTCAACTAACTTTTCAACCAAACTTTCTGTTCGACTAACCTTCAACCAAAATTTCTCTTCAATCAACTTTTCAATCAAAAGTTCTGTTTGATTAACCTTCAACCAGAATTTGAAGTCGACCAACTTATCAACCAAAATTTCTGTTCAACTAACTTATTAACCAAAATTTTTGTTCTACTTACTTATCAACCAAAATTTCTGTTCGACTAACTTATTAACCAAAATTTCTGTTCGACTAACTTATGAACCAAAATTCCTGTTCGACTAACTTATGAACCAAAATTTCTGTTCGACTAACTTATGAACCAAAATTTCTGTTCGACTAACTTATGAACCAAAATTTCTGTTCGACTAACTTATGAACCAAAATTTCTGTTCGACTAACTTATTAACCAAAATTTCACCTCAACTAACCTTCAACCAAAATTTCTGTTCGACTGATAAGAATTTAGCTGACCAATTTTTTTTTACAAATACCACAGTTTATATAATTTTTCAAGAAGAAAAATAACTCTGGGACTCTAATAATTCAAGCATAACACATTAGTTTCCTGCAAGTCTGAGCTTATCATAATTTAACTTTTAAGCCTCTGAGCCCAGAATTTTTTTGCCTGTTATAGTTCCTGCAGAATAAACAAAACCCGTTAAATATCTTCATATCAAAAAATTTGCAAATCATTTGATTTTGAAAACGACAATCATTCTGGCCTTTTCTTTAAATATCAATTTCAACAATACCCATTACCTATGAGAATCTGTAAATCTAAGAAAAGAATTTTCTTTATCTTTTCTGTCCTGAGGGTGTAATTGATTGAATGATATAGACTGTTTATGCCAGTGAGGAAATGATTAACATCGCATTTACTAAAATAGCAAAGATATCGTCTACATACCAAATTTCGTAGGAAAATAACTAAATTCATTTTTAATCTGTAAGTTCCTAAGAAAAAGGGTCTGCCAGGCCATAAGGAAAGAACAGTGAATTTCCCACGATCTTCTTTATCCCCGAGCTAAATTTTTCCTTCAATCGTATAGCAGAGAAAAATTTTGGCCGTTAAATTTTTACAAGATATATTAAAAAAACTGGATTTTTTAATGGAAGGATATTTATGGATTATTTTGTTAATGAATTGTTTTTTTAGCAAGTCGGTTAATTTATTGAAGGTGCGAGCGATTAATAAAAATTGATAGATCAGGAAAAATTAATTAATTTAATACAAAAAAAAAATTGGGAAGAAGTTGTTTGCTTTGAAAAAAAGGGGAAAATAATTTTAATCTAAATATTTTTATACTTTAAAATTATTGAGTTGAGTGTAATTAACAATGTAAAGCAAGATAATAATGAATGTTCGTTAATGGATTTGTGGTTATGTAAAAGAGTCTCGAGGTGGGTGTCATTAGTATTGCCTGAAGACATAAACGAGTGATACAGATTCCTGCCTCTTCAGACAGTTTAGTAATTGGTTCGTTGCTTTTTCATAAGATTGACGAATTCTTGGTTTGAGCTTTTCGAATTGTAAGTTAAGAAATTGAATTATCAATAAACAAAAAATTTCTCTGGAATTAAAGTTGAATATTTTTACTGCGAAAAAGTTTGTTTGACTAACATTTTTTGCTTAAAAAATTGCTCGACTAAAATTCTTTTTCATATAATTGCTCGACTAAAATTTTTCTTTCTAAAATTGATTGAATAAATTTTCTACAATTGCTCGACTAATTTGTTTTGTCAATTGCTTGACTAATTTTTTTCCCAAGAATTGCTCGACTAATTTTTTGTCAATTGCTCGATTAAATTTTTTTGCCAGTTGCTCGACTTATTTTTTAACAATTACTTGATTAAATTTTTTTGTCAATTCCTTGACTAAATTTTTGCCCCATGAATTGCTCGACTAATTTTTGTCAATTGCTTGATTAAATTTTTTTGTCAGTTGCTCGACTTTTTTTTTAACAATTGCTTGATTAAATTTTTTGTCAATTCCTTGACTAAATTTTTGCCCCATGAATTGCTCGAATAATTTTTTTACAATTGCTTGATTATTTTTTTTTTCTGCAATTGCTCGACTAAATTTTTTTTTTTGGAAAAATGACTCGACAATTCTTCACAATCTCATCCTTCCAAAAATTTTGACAACCACAAAATAACAATCCTTAGAAATTAAAAAAAAAAAAAAAACTTTTAGGACGCCGATTGATAGAAAAATAAAAATCAACCAAACCATTTATTTCCGTCCATTAAACATTAGTCTTTATTCAATAGGAAACTTTTCCCTTTTGTTAAAAAAAACCCATAGAGCCGTGAAAGTTTTCCTTCAAAACAACGAAAAATCGTTCAAACGTGGAAATGGGATTCCCATCCAGCTTATAATAAAGATAAATCCTTTTTTTATTCCCCCCATCGAAAAAAAATTTTTTTTCCTCTCTTTTGTATTTTCGTTATCCCCGTGCCTCCATTCACGCATTAAATGTGTCTATATGGAGGTGTGTCCGCGGGCTCAACTTGTTGCCAAGCCGGTGTAATAAAGTCAATAATCGGTCCCAGAGCAAAAGACCTGTTTCATGAAAACAATAAATTTTAGCGTCCGACCTTGACATTAAAAAAAAAAAAAAAATTAAGAAGATCAGGTTAGTAGAAGATGATAACTTTTCCACCTGCAGAATCTGATTTATGAACAAGTCTTTTGCTTTTTAAAAAAAAAACTTGAAATTTATATCCATCGAACTAAGAATTATTTCGCTCATATAATAATGGGCTCGACACTTTTAAAATCGATCTCCGCCCTACGCGCATTGATATTTATATATTTTTTGTTTTCATTTTGTTTAAAAGCACAAAAAAGGGGATCAAATTAACAGGCCATTTAAATAAATTCGACTCTCTCAAAAAGTTTTCGTAATTAAATTATCTAGGTATAAACTAAGCCTTTCATCAATCACGTTGTGTTAAACCAGATTAAAACAGGAAGCTTTCAAAAAGTTTTATCCCGGGGTTGTTGCATCAAAAGTCAACTTGCGTTTGTTATTCTCTTCATTTTCCCCATGCTTTTCTAATTTAAAACTTTTTGACTTTTCAAGTCGTTTAAGAGGATAATGATACTCAACTTAGGGATTAATTTCACCAACATTGTCCTATCCAATGTTATTATGGATTTTCATTTTGAATTATGAAGTTGTTTTGTGTAAATTAAATTCATTTCTTGGGATATTGAGTTGTTCTTTTGAGAATGAATATTTTTATGAGTGTCTGGATAAGTTTTGCTTCTTTGGTTTCATTGACAAGAGCTTGTGTGAAAGGAAAGAGCAGTTTCTTGAAAAATGTTGTCAAAGAGCAGTTTTTTGGAAAAATGTTGTCAGAGAGCAGTTTCTTTAAAAAATGTTGTCGAAGAGCAGTTTTTTGAAAAAATCTTGTCGAAGAGCAGTTTCTTCAAAAATCTTGTCAAAGAGCAGTTTCTTGCAGAATGTTGTCGAAGAGCAGTTTCTTGAAAAATGTTATCAAGTAGTTTCTTGTAGAATGTTGTCGAAGAGCAGTTTCTTAAAAAATGTTGTCAAGCAGTTTCTTGCAGAATGTTGTCGAAGAGCAGTTTCTTAAAAAATGTTGTCAAGCAGTTTCTTGCAGAATGTTGTCGAAGAGCAGTTTCTTGAAAAAATGTTATCGAAGAGCAGTTTCTTGAAAAATGTTGTCAAGCAGTTTCTTAAAAAAATCTTGTCAAAGAGCAGTTTCTAGAAAAATATTGTCGAAGAGCAGTTTATTGAAAAATGTTGAGCAGTTTCTTGAAAAATATTGTCGAAGAGCAGTTTATTGAAAAATATTGTCGAAGAGCAGTTTATTGAAAAATATTGTCGAAGAGCAGTTTATTGAAAAATGTTGAGCAATTTATTGAAAAAATGTTGTCGAAGAGCAGTTTATTGAAAAAATGTTGTCAAAGAGCAGTTTATTGAAAAAATGTTGTCAAAGAGCAGTTTATTGAAAAAATGTTGTCGAAGAGCAGTTTATTGAAAAAATGTTGTCAAAGAGCAGTTTATTGAAAAAATGTTGTCGAAGAGCAGTTTATTGAAAAAATGTTGTCGAAGAGCAGTTTGTTGAAAAAATGTTGTCAGAGTACAGTTTCTTGAAAAAATGTTGTCAAAGTACAGTTTCTTGAAAAATGTTGTGGAGCAGTTTCTTGAAAAATGTTGTCAAGCAGTTTCTTGAAAAATGTTATCAAAGAGCAGTTTCTTGAAAAAATGTTGTCAAAGAACAGTTTCTTGAAAAAATGTTGTGAAAGAACAGTTTCTTAAAAAAGGTTGTCAAAGAGCAGTTTATTGAAAAAAATTACTCGACAAGTAGCTTTTGAAAAAAAATCACTCGACAAGCAATTTTTGGACAAAAATTCACAAGTTTCTGGATATAATTTTTTTTTTCAGCTCAGTAACAATTATACCAAAATTTTTTAACAAAAAAAAAAAAGAATTAATCTAAAAGCCATTGTGCATCTAACTTTAATAAGTCAAGGAAATCCAAATACGAACAGTCTTCGCCCTTCAAAATAACTGAATTATTAATACATTGTCAACAGGTGGTGACTTATATTAATGACTAAATAAAAATCGACAAAACCCGCAAAAGTGATAACATCAAGATCATCATCATTACGTCACCGATTCCCATCGTTCTTAACATTTCAACGAAAATCCTGTTCGATTTTTTATGCTAAAGCAAACATGAAAACCGGGAAAAAAAATATCACTTTCGCCATGGGAATGTAAATGAGGTCAGTCAGTTTCGATTTGATATCACTAAGCAAACATTATCAAGCAAAAAAGAGCTTTCGATTTTAATCTAATTTATGTGTTAGGAAGGGAAATGGAGGCGAAGGTTTAAATATATTTAATGGCGAAAAGTATTCGGAATTTTTTAAAGGGAAAGAGATGAAGGGGTTAGTTTGGCCTTGGATAGGAAATGGCTTCAGCTAGGTGCGGGTGGTCTAGTAGTCCCTTTGGGACAAGACCGGCCACATAGCGCCGTTTGTAAAACTGCGCCATTGGAAAATTTGAAAAACTAAATGAGTCAAATCGGAATTGAAAGTACCGCAAAATTCATGGAAGAAGGATGTGGAGTTTCTCGACCGCGGATTTCATGATAAAACCGCACTTTATCCTGTTTGTACAACAATTATCACCTTATTGAATCATTTCGCATCGGAGGCTCGGTCTTTAACTACGCGATTATTTTTTTTAAAAATGAATAAATATTTTTTGTTGTTTTCAATATTACTTTGGGGTAAGTGTAATGGAATTAGAATCACACGTATTTAGTGCGGAGTCATGTTAAGTGCTCTTATTGTTTTAGGCACGATCTCAATCGTCAATTGCCAAAGATCTGCAAGGCAAAATCAATGGGGACGACGCCCACGGCCTGATGTTAATTTATTTTTCCCTAATGGACCTCCAGGAGGGAGTGGCGGAGGATTCGGGCAACCAGGGCAAGCGTTCGGGAATGGTGGAGGATTTAGGCAACCTTCTGGGAATGGAGGAGGATTCGGGCAACCTGGAAATGGCGGAGGATTCGGGCAACCTTCTGGAAATGGTGGAGGATTCGGGCAACCTTCTGGAAATGGTGGAGGATTCGGGCAACCTTCTGGAAATGGCGGAGGATTCGGGCAGCCTTCTGGAAATGGCGGAGGATTCGGGCAACCTTTCGGGAATGGCGGAGGATTCGGGCAGCCTTCTGGAAATGGCGGTGGATTCGGGCAGCCTTCTGGAAATGGCGGAGGATTCGGGCAACCTTTCGGGAATGGTGAAGGATTTGGGCAACCGCAACCTTCTGATAGTTTCGGGTCATCGTCGGAGAATAATCAATGGGGAAGAGAACCGGGGAGGAATGACAGAGATCGGAGGCAAACAACTGTTAGAGATTGGAATTGGGGAGCTACATCGACTACATTTCGACCGACGTTAAAGGCTCCAGTTGCAGTTGAACATAGTCCTCCAGCTGGATGCAATTGTCAAGTTGGACCTCAATTTAATCCAGTTTGCGGTTCGGATGGGAAAACTTACAGGAATAGGGAGTTGTTGAATTGCATCAGCAATTGCAGTGGAGGTAAGTAAACCAAAGAATGAGCGTGAGAGATTTTTAGTGTTCGCCAAAGGGCCTAAAATCGATAAGTCGCCCATTCCCAGCCTCAGACTCTTAATTTGGCTACTACACCCCGAAAAAGGCTTTCATTAAGTCAATCGGCCTGAAACCCTTGGCCAAACTTCAACTGCATTTTCCTATTTTTTAGTTAATTTAATTTCTAGCCGGAACAAAAATCATTAACCAGGTTTTTTTTATCTCTTGCAGGACTCACAATGAGACGCCTTGGGGCTTGCTAACAACACGGCATCGTGAAGAAGTCAAATTATAAAAAATTTAAAAACCATTATTGAAAACCGATTACTTATTAATATTTTTAAAAAATTAATCTCTCTCGTTAGAGTTTTTATTAGCGTGTTTTGAACCTGTTACGGTCAAAACCCGAAAGCAGCCATCACGAAAAAATGTCTAAAAGAAGAATTTTCTAGGAGAGATCGTAATATCTGACAGTTTGCGATTTAATTCGGGGTCTCTACTCTGAAATAAAGAAATTAAAAATCCAAATGTAAAATCTTATTTACGTTTGGAAACTCAAACCTCCAAAAATTTAATTAAGGGGAAGGAAAATGACGACGATGAATCAATTCTAATATAAAGTAACAAAACAACTAAACTGTAATTCTCATTCGAAAATAAAAATATCGATACACTAATAAATCATGAAAGCTTTAATTATGATTCTGCAGCAAACCATCTGTTCTCACTTTAAATTCGCGAATGCTCCCAGGGGCAAGAATTAAATCCGTCAGATTAGATCGTTACATTCGTCATGATGTAACCCCGCGAAATTGGTGAAAAATAAAGCGCGAAACGCGGGTGTTATCGCGGGGTGGAGGGACGTAGGGGGAACTTTATGTGACGATGGTTAGGGACCGGTAAAAAAGTCAATTTGCTCTTGTTTGTTGGAACAAAATTGAAAAAAAAAATCAAACCCATCCCTCTGGTTTTTTTTTGTAGGGAAAAATAAAATTTGCATATTTCCATTTTGGTCAGTCCAGTAATTACCCACGTGATCAACGTGTGGGGACTCGGCATAAAAAAAAAGATAATTCAGGAACGCGGATTACGATTTAATTGGGGCATAGTTGTAAATAAATAAAATTAACCGAGTTGTATTTTTTTCAGAAGCAAAAACCCTATTTTGTTTTGTTTCACTTTTGGGAATGAGGATGTGATTATATTTTTCGTTTTAATGGATAAATCGTGGCACAAGCTTTTTTTTTTTTTTTTTTGCGATCCCGGATTGCTAAAAGTTGAATGTTCATGATTTAAAATTGGGTGTGACCGATGTATGGAAAATATATTGCCAAGAAACTGAAGATTTTTCATGTTAGGTGGGGCAGGTTAGTTGGCCTGAGGGGCGTATATAGATCAGGTCTTGGAGTATGATACATACAATTTTAAATAAGCGTTTAACCATTTTATTTAATCACTATAACAATGCGCTTCATACTCCCCGCGATTATGCAGAGGTTGTCGTCCGGTGCCCTTAGGGGGGATATTCCGGTTTTACGGAGTTAGCATCGAGATTTTAATGTAAGGGGAGAAGTGTTAAAGTACAGGAAAGAATTTTATGCAGATTTTAATAAAGATTAAGAAAAAATGTTTAAGCAGATTATAATTCGTTCATTGAGATGGAATTAAATTTGAATAAGCAGTGTGGAAGTTAGCGAATCAACTTACTTTTTTGAAGTAATCATCAAAAACAACATAAGTAAAATATTTTCAAACATTCTCTTAAATGCATAAGTTTTCATGATTAAAATTTCACTTAATTTAATATAAAGTATGATCATTTTATTTAAAAAAAATTGAAAGTAATTGCTTTGAAATCCTTTTTTTTAATCATCCTTCCTCAACATTTTACATTGGTGGCCATGTAGAGAATTGAGGCTTTCATGGATTTCAGCTGTAGAGATCTCACCGTTTTGGTTGCAGAGGTAAGTGCCTCTTTTAACTTTAACAGTAGTTGACAATGCTCATACCGGTATTGAAATATTAAAAGCACTGTTGTCCCATTCGACTAAAAAGAAAAAAAAAGGTATGGGAAATTTAGAATGCAATTAACGAATCATTTCACTTTGTTTGGCTATAAAAAAAAATCTTGATTATGGTCACAAAATTCTTTTTAAACATAAACATGAGCTCTGTGAATATTTTTGTAAAAAGCCAGAGAATTTTCGACCTAAGAATAAATTACGTACAGAAATCCTGGATTCATTGCTTATGGCATCAGAATGATTTCCTTATTGAGAAGTTGTAAGAATTTATCATTTTTTTTAATTAGAAACGAAAAGAATTAAAATTATAAGAACTTCTAAAATAAGAGAAAACGTTTTGTTTAATATTTGAATTTTTTTTTAAAGCAGACGATGGCGGAAGTGACGTCACCGCCACTAGCGCTTGAAAACGAATTGAACAAGAAGGCGGTGGATTCAGGATGGAGACAAGATGGCGTTCGGACGTAATGTGTACGTTAGTACGTTATCGAGAAATGAAGTGAAAAATAAATGTACTGGTGTTGTTAATTAATGTTAAAGTGATTTAGAAGAAAACATTTTAATCATTTAATCAATTATTAAAATGGCGATGTGTACATCTAAAAATTTAAGTGATTGAATCCTATCCAGTGTGACCAAATGGATTATACATGCGGTTCATTAAACCACGTTAAAAACAATTATTTTGGTGTTTACATTTTTTTGAAGAACAGTTTTTTCTATCGTTAATTTTTTTACTGAGTGAATAATACAAGAAAAATTCAGCTAATAACGTATTAGTTTGAAGTTTATGGAATATGGATCCCGCAAAAGCTAATAACGTGATATTGAGGAAGGTCAAGTGCATGCACAGTTACAACGGAATTTTTTCTGCAGAAAACAGCTATCATATCTTCATCATGTCTTGGTCTTGGATAAGCAGAACCATTTAAAGGTAAGCTCATATTTTTTTTATATTTTATAAAAAGATAAGACATTTAACTGTTGTGGTACAGGTTAGATTGAACAAAGGTTATACTATGACCGAATTTGTAGGACGGTAAAAGGCACTAATCCTTGATATAGCCGATTTTTTTTAAACATGAATGGGAAACCAATTTTATTTCCATTAGGGGATATCGATTCAGGGCTATTGGTTTTTTTTAAAAAACAGTTTAATCAGTTGGCAAATAATAAACCTGCATATCAGAAGTTTCGTAGATTTTTGTTTTCTGTTTAATGTTTAAGACATCAAATCTCAACCAATTACATGATACGCAAACCCTTAATGAATCATTAATTTCTGAGTTTTCAATATTTTTAGCTTATACTGAAGTATTGGAAATTCTGTCAATGGAAGTTCAAACTGCAGTGACATGAAAATGTTTTGGTCTACTACTTTCATCTATCATGTTTATATTAGAAAACAGGCCCTTGGAGGGTGTTGCATTTACTTTTTTTTTTGCTAAGATACTGTATTGCTGAAAAATAATTCGAATTTTGTTATTATTTTTTTTGTGTACGGTTGTTGTGTAAGGTTTTATCATCTTGTTCAATTGTTATGACTCTTGGAGAAAACTCAGTTAGCTATACTAGTCTTTAAAACACTTTAAAGTTGAGGTTACTCCACCTTGCTCTTTTTAAGCAAATGGGTTAAGAAATCGATTTATACAGACCACAATAAAAATTTGTCTCGTCTTTATAGTTTTTGGTCCCCAAATTTGAATGTGGGCAAGGATAAGCTACTTGATGTTTGTATTCATGTTCAATACTGTTACAAAACTGTAATCGTCTTTGAATTTTCTATACAAAAGCAACAGGATTCCGTTTTCAGATAAGGAAAAAAAAGAAGATGACGAATAGGTGATTAATTTGGCAAGTGTTAGAGGGTTAAAACAATTAGGATTTGAGCAGTATTAGGCTTTGATTGTTTTTGCTGCTTGAAGCAGAAATATATCTTTGATAAAAAAACCGACTTTTTCAATAATTTTACTGAATTCAAAAGTTTGATCATGCTGGGATTCTTTTTTTTTTCGATTTACGGGATTTAAAGATTCGAATTATTTTTACTGCTAAAAATTTTTTGTCTTGTTAATTATTCAGAGGTCAATTGAAATATTTTAAATTGGTGTCTGTTTGAATGTTAGGTATTGATGTTCGTAAAAAAAGGAAGGGCAGCCATTATTTTTTTCCGAACTGATTTCGTTTTCAGGTGTTCATCTCCCCTACCCTTCGCCGCCATGTTGCACTTTCGGAAACATGATTAGACGTGTCCCCCTTTCAGTTACAGTTTGCCTGCTTGCTCATTAAGTTAACTTAAAAATTTTTTTCGTTTTAATTTTTTTTTAAATATTTTGCAAAGGTTTTTGTGTTTATTAGGTAAGAATTTATTCAAGGAAGCGAATTGGCATTATTAAAAAAAACTGTTAGGATTAAAAAATGGGCTTGATATTATTACAAGGGCTTAGGGATTGGAAATATTTAAATTCGATAATTTTAATTTTACAAGACGTTTTTTGATCATCCTATAGAGGATTGAAGTTTTCACCCCTCCCATTTCCCGTATAACGCCAGTATTTTTTGCGCGCAATTATCTCAAGGACAGATGTATCCCCTTCAGTTCAGTTTAAAGTCTAGGCCTGTGCGCATCAGATTTTATTTAAAAGTAAAATTTTTTTAAATGTTTGTGAGGTTATATGTGTGAATAATTAGGTGAGAATTTAATTAAAATGTTTCTGAAGTCTTAATTATCTGGGGTTTGAAGGGGACAAATTTATTTTCTGGAGGGATTCCACTTTTCTCATTTTTTTTTTGCAATAATTTTTTTCCCCCGTGTTATAAATTAATATTTATTTCAAATCGTGAAGAAAGCAAATAATTTTTTTCGGGCATTTTTTTTTTGAAATGGGTAAGGTCAATCTTAATAATAAGTCCGATTAGTTTTCAGGTTGTTCAAAATATCAGTTGAGGATTAATTAATTTTTTTTTAACTACTCCTAATAAAAAAATCTTCTCATCCATTTTCTTGGCAAATGACGTGAAGATTTTTCCCTCCAAAATCATGGTCAAGGACAGACTCGGGTGCTCGTGTACTTAATCCCTTCGCAGTTGTTTCCGTTACGTTTATACAACGTTTTCATTGCGTTAGAAAAAAAAATTCAGGTTATTTAAATTTTTGTTATTTTTATTTTTTAATAATGGTAATTGAAAGTTGCTTAATTATCCAAATTAAATAAAGAATAATTTTTAATAAGCTAATTTTACCCCTCTCGTTTACATATGACGTCATTATTTTCCGCGCGTAATTTTCTCAAGGGCAGATGTATCCCCTTCAGTTCAGGTTCAAGTCTAGTCCTGTGCGCATCACATTTTATTTAAAAGTAATTTTTTTTTTAAATTTTTGTGAGGTTATATGTAGTGACTAATTAGGTGAGAATTTAATTGAAATGTTTTTGGAGTGTTAATTATCTGGGGGAGGATAAATTTATTTTGTGGAGGGATCCCACTTTTTTCATTTTTTTTGCATTAATTTTTTCCCCCGTGTTAGAAATTTAGAATTATTTAAATCGTTATAAAAGCAAATAATTTTTTTCGGGCTTTTTTTTTCTTGGATAGGCTAAGGCCAATCTTAATAATAAGACCGATTAGTTTACAGGTTGTTCAAATTATTAGTTGAGGCTTAATTAACTTTTTTTTGACGTAATGAAAAATTCCCCATTTTTTTTTTTTTTTTGGCAAATAACTTTACGATTTTTCCCTCCAAAATCATGGTCAAGGACAGACTCGGGTGCTCGTGTACTTAATCCCTTCGCAGTTGTTTCTGTTACGTTTACACAACGTTTGCATTGCGTTAGAAAAAAAATCAGGTTATTTAAATTCTTATTTTCTTTTTTTTTCTTAAATAATTGTAATTGAAAGTTGCCCTGTTAAATAAAAAATAATTTTAATAAGCAAATTTAACCCCTCTCGTTTTCATATGACGTCATTATTTTTCGCGCGTAATTTTTTCAAGGGCAGATGTATCCCCTTCAGTTCAGGTTCAAGTCTAGTCCTGTGCGCATCACATTTTATTTAAAAGCAAATTTTTTTTTAAATGTTTGTGAGGTTATGTGTAGTGAATAATTAGGTGAGAATTTAATTATATTTTTTTGAAGTCTTAATTATCTGGGCGGAATAAAATTATTTTCTTAAGGGACTCCACTTTTATCATTTTTTTATAGTAATTTTTTTCCCGTGTTAAAAATTTAGAATTATTTAAATCGTTGAGGAACCAAAATTTTTTTTCGGGCTTTTTTTTTCTTGGGTAGGGTGAGGGGAATCTTAACAATAAGTCCGATTAGTTTACAGGTTGTTCAAATTATTAGTTTAGGATTAATTAACTTTTTTTTAACGTAATGAAAAATCTTCTCATTTTTTTTTTTTTTTTTTGGGGGGGAAAATAACGTTACGATTTTTCTCTCCAAAATCATGGTCAAGGATAGACTCAGTGCTCGTGTACTTAATTCCTTCACATGTGTTTTAAATCCCGCCTCGTTTACACAACGTTTTCATTACGTTGAAAAAAATTTGAGGTTCTTTAAATTTTTGTAAAAAATTTTTACTGTGTTTAATTGATAGAAAAAGAGAGGTAAATATTAATTTACCATTTACGGACTGTCGAGGCGGAATTTAAAAAAAATTTACTTTTTTTTTCAAAAAATTGTAAGACTAGGGAAATGGAAAAATGCTCAGTTTTTGTTCTAAAAATAATCAGTGATCTTTTTTTACTTTTACTAATGGGTTTTTTTTTTAATTTTAGTGAATATGGAAGCCGTTGATTCAAAATGTTTTGGCCTGACAACGGAGCAAATATCGTCGGCTGGAATTTTAATCAAGATCAAAGTTGAAGCACAGGTGCTAGTAACCATGCTAGCGTTCAAAATCGTTCAATTTCTGGCCTGAAACGTCAAGGTAAGTGTCTTTTATTTAATTTATCAGTATTCATTAAAAATATAATGATGCAAAAACAGATCTAAAAAAATTATCTGACTACAATCCGTTAGTTTTTTAAAAAAATTTTTTTTAATTAAAAAAGGTTATTTGCTTACAATTAGCAAAAAGGCGGGCTCGGTATTGTGCATAAATATATGTTGTCGAAGAACTAGACTGATGAAATTTAAGTAAACGATACAAAATTTTCAGTTGGTAGTAGTGATAGTTTTTGGGTGCGCCTAGCTTATTTAATTAAATTTTTTTTTTGATAATGATATCTTTACTTTAAACTTTCAGATATTAAATGGACTCTGAATCCATCAGTAGAGTGAGCTCTAGCATCGACTGACAAAAAGTTCACGAACCGCTAGTTTATTTCATCTGAAGTTCTGGTCCGGAACAGTTAGCTGTCGGTGTCATCAAAATTATTTGCCTCATCAACAGGACTCCGAAGAGACTTGGCAGATATTTTTAATAGGTGAGAATGTTTTTAAATATTTTCGAAGTTTTAATTACCTTTAAAATTTTTTGAACTAAGTCCTTTGAGGTTACTAGTTTTACAAAGCGGAAAAATTTTATGCTGATCATTTTCTTGGGAGAGGCAGAATTTTTCAAAAGATTAAATTCATAAAACAATTTTATCAAGAGATTTATTTCGGCTAAATAGACTTTAAAAAAAAAAAGCTTGACAAGAAAAATTTATTAAAAGGTAGTTGAAGGAGAAAAATTATTAGAAGGATTGGTCTTTATAAAATAAGGCTTGAAATGATTCATTGAAATTTAATAATTAATTTATTCGTATTTTAAAAAAACTAATACTTTTTCTTTTTGTTTCAGGTAGACAATTCCAAGGAAGAAGAGGGCGCAACGGGCTCCGGCTACCTTTTCGCTTACTGGGACCCTTCAGGTCCCAGGTCGCGTGGGTGGAAAACCGATGAAGGTAGCTGGAGAGCCATCAAGGAGAGGAACCTTCATCAGGATCAAAACGGAAGAGGAACGCATCAGTGGATTTAGTAAATCGTAAGTCTCTTTTTTATTTTTTTTAATTAAATTGAAATAATTTTGCTTTCCTAATTTTGCTCTAGTCGCTCTAAAAATATTGAAAAAGCCTTTTTGACTACGCTGATAATGAAAATTCTTGTTCAATTATCAAAACTATGAAAAAGTGTAGTTCAAGTTAAAAATTTGGAACGAATAAAATTTGGCCAGAAAATATTTCAGTTTTAAGAAATCTTTAAAAAGTCGTTACTTCTTTCTCAGAAGGCCCTTAATTCCCAAAAATCTGGGAGGGAATCTAGTTCAATCACTGTAACCTTTGTTTTCGGTTCATTTTTAATTTTTTGTTCTCTTATTACGAAAACTCACTAGTTTTTTTAGTTGTAAAAAAAAAAAAATTGTGGTCACCCTGTCGTAAGGACGTTAGTGCTGACACGTTCGTCAAGAAAATCTTAAATGTCTTTTTTTTTTCTTTTTTTTTTTGGAGCTAAAAATAATTTGGCAATCTGGAAAGCAAAATTATATCACACATGAAACTTTTTGATTTAGGGGTACTAATCATTTAATGGTGTAATTATTTACCAAATTTTTTACATTGAGTCGTTGAACTTCATTCGTAAAAGCTTTTATTTTGACAGTTTTTTACGTCAGCTTTTTTTGCTGTTGATGGTTTTGAATTGGCTGGAGTGGCATCTTAAACAATTATTATTATTATTTTTTTTTTTAAATTGTTGAGGAAAGTTAAAATGATAGTAGCCAGAAAAATCAAACTACTTCAATACAATTTTTTTAAATCTTTTTTTTTTCTTCTGAAAATCAAGCGGATTACCGGTTAACTAAGTTTATATTATGATTAGTACCCCCATTATGTGCATGTCATTTTTTTGAGTTTATCTATCCGGGATAAAATAAATAGAAGTTGGTCCCCATCAATTTCACATTTTTTTATATACGATTATTCTAAAAAAAAATTGAAGGCGAGCACAGGAAATGCAATTTAAATCAGTCAAAGCTTTTAATGTTTTTACTATTTTTGAATTTGTTCGACTAGGAGAAACTGTCAGGGAATTTGTTCACCTAAAGAAATTGTCAGGAAATTGGTTCGACTAGAAGAAACTGTCAGGGAATTTGTTCGACTTGGAGAAACTGTCAGGGAATTTGTTCGAGTAGGAGAAACTATGAGGAAATTTGTT
The DNA here is from genome assembly GCA_023512825.1 of Liposcelis brunnea. Lineage (NCBI taxonomy): Eukaryota > Metazoa > Arthropoda > Insecta > Psocodea > Liposcelididae > Liposcelis > Liposcelis brunnea. Next base: position 8,229,558 of record CM042070.1, on the reverse strand, counting down.
GCACTAAGAGAAATGTCAGGGAATTTGTTCGACTAGGAGAAACTGTCAGGGAATTTGTTCGAATAGGAGAAACTATGAGGAAATTTGTTGCACTAGGAGAAATGTCAGGGAATTTGTTCGACTAGGAGAAATAGACAGGAAATTCGTTCCAGAAGGAGTACTTGTCAGGAATTTTTGCGACTAGAAAAAATCATGAGGGATTTTTCCAAATAAAAAAAATGATAAGGAAATTTGTTGGACTAAAAAGAAATTGTCAGGGAATTTGTTCGACTAAGAGAAACTGTCAGAAAATTTGTTCGACTAGGAGAAACTGTCAGGGAATTGGTTCGACTAGGAAAAATGATAAGGGATTTTTCAAAATAAAAAAAATGATCAGGAAATTTGTTCGACTAAGAGATGTTGGCAGGAAATTTGTTCGACTAGAGAAATTGTCAGGAAATTTGCTCGACTAGAAAAAATGATATTGATTTTTCAAAATAAAGAAACTGATCAGGAAATTTGTTGGACTAAAAAGAAATTTTCAGGGAATTTTTCGGACGAGGAGAAATTTGTCAGGGAATTTTCCGGACTAGGAGAAATTGTCAGGGAATTTGTTCGAGTAGGTGAAATTGTCAGGAAATTTGTTCGACTAAAAGAAATGGTTGGGAAATTGGTTGGAGTAGGTGTAATCGTCAGGGAATTGGTTTGACTAGTTATTTACATAGAAAGATTGGGATTTCAAATGTTGGGACTTCTTAGAGTTTTGCTATGTAAAGGAATTTTTAAAAAACTGATTTTGAATTAGGAAAAATTGATAATTTACGCTAATCCCTAAATTTAGGTGCAGGAAAATTATTTAACGTTCCAAATTTTGAAGTCTTGATCCTCTTGGTAAATTGCAAGAGTAAATATTCGTTTGGAAAAAAGTATTTTTATGTGATTACTGAGAGGAAAGGACTTCGAACATTAAGAAAAGTTTAGGCCGTTGTCATTTTTCCCATTAGAAAATTTCTAAAGGGTTATCTGCACTGAGAAAAAATAAGTACTAAGTTTTTGCTCTCGTAATTATTGTTTTGGAGGCAAAAATATTCTTATTATTCAAATCTTTTGATACATTTTTTTCTCAGTGTACTCCATTAAAGTATGCTAGGGTGACTCCCAAATTTGGCTTTGTTTTTTTTTACCTTTTTAATTTGTTGTCGGAATAGATAGCCAATGTACTGATTGCAGGCATTTAATGTTTTAACATTAGCGTCATGATGATGAAACAGAGCCGAATCAGGGGGTCTTGATTATTTCCGATAAATGATGAGGAAGTTCCGGTATTTGAAAGTCCTAATCCTCATTATAAAAAAAAAAAGAATAAATTATTTGGATAAAAATATTTTTATATAATCACTTAGAGGATTGGAATTTCAAATGTTGGGACTGCCTAGAGTTTTTTTTGAATAAAAGGAATTTTTGAAATGAAAAATCATTTATTGGAATAATTAATTTATGTATATTGTAAAAAATATTTTTACATATTTCTATTTTTAGCATATTTAAAAATAACTAACACTTTTTTTCTTTTGTTTCAGGAAGAGAACTTCAAAGAAGAGGACGGAAGAGGACACGAACACTTTAGGGCTGTTAGGGAAATCGGTTCTCCTTCCTTCCCCGTCGGTGATGTCAGGTCGAAGTAAAAGCGTATCACACTACAAGTGAGCTACGACTTACGCTTCGTGGCCTGGCATCGCTGACATATCCTACCCCCGGGGTACCAAACCCATCCCGAGCTGTTTCATCTTTGTTGTACCGTATACCTGACCGACGCACATACCCGTAGGAACCGTAGGTATTGGTGCGAGTACAACTTAGGTGGGATGGTCCTTGATCCCATACCTATCCCCGCCATTCCATTCCTGATTCTTCTACATCTCAGCTGTAGAATTGAGTCTTCTGATATTTGGAAGATTGCTTCTACAGTCTGGGGTGTAGGGAATCAGGAGTGGAATGGCATTCCTTCCCCCTTCCTTTTCGATTCACCTCTTGTTGTTCCATTTGCCTGGCCAGACACATACCCGTAGGTACTCTGGTCTTGGCGTGGATCAATGAGAGATGGATGGAAAAGGAAGGGGGACTGGGGGCCCCCCCTTAGCCAAAGGGGGCTAAGGGGGGGCGGGGGGGCCGCCCCGGGGCCCGGAGGGGCCGGACCCCGGGGCGGGGCGCTCCCCCGGGGCCCGGAGGGGCCGGACCCCGGGGCGGGGCGCTCCCCCGGGGCCCGGAGGGGCCGGACCCCGGGGCGGGGCGCTCCCCCGGGGCCCGGAGGGGCCGGACCCCGGGGCGGGGCGCTCCCCCGGGGCCCGGAGGGGCCGGACCCCGGGGCGGGGCGCTCCCCCGGGGCCCGGAGGGGCCGGACCCCGGGGCGGGGCGCTCCCCCGGGGGGGGGAGCGCCGTCAGTTTGTTTCTTGATATTTACAAGGCTGGACCCGGACGCTCTGTTTCACATCTTTTTTCCTCAAAAAAATTGGCGGGAAAAAGCGCGCCATTTTTTAAAATTTTTTTTTTGAAAATTTTGTTGGGTTTTTCTGTGAAAAATTGTTGGAAAGATTTTTTTTAAATAAAATATACTGTTTTTTTTGTTTTAAAAATATATTTTTATTTTTTTATAAAAGTTAACAAACATCATTCCTTGTTACATATATTTTTTTAAAAAATATTTCACAAAAAAAAATTTTAAAAAATGGCGCGCTTTTTCCCGCCAATTTTTTTGAGGAAAAAAGATGTGAAACAGAGCGTCCGGGTCCAGCCTTGTAAATATCAAGAAACAAACTGACGGCGCTCCCCCCCCCGGGGGAGCGCCCCGCCCCGGGGTCCGGCCCCTCCGGGCCCCGGGGCGGCCCCCCCGCCCCCCCTTAGCCCCCTTTGGCTAAGGGGGGGCCCCCAGTCCCCCTTCCTTTTCCATCCATCTCTCATTGATCCACGCCAAGACCAGAGTACCTACGGGTATGTGTCTGGCCAGGCAAATGGAACAACAAGAGGTGAATCGAAAAGGAAGGGGGAAGGAATGCCATTCCACTCCTGATTCCCTACACCCCAGACTGTAGAAGCAATCTTCCAAATATCAGAAGACTCAATTCTACAGCTGAGATGTAGAAGAATCAGGAATGGAATGGCGGGGATAGGTATGGGATCAAGGACCATCCCACCTAAGTTGTACTCGCACCAATACCTACGGTTCCTACGGGTATGTGCGTCGGTCAGGTATACGGTACAACAAAGATGAAACAGCTCGGGATGGGTTTGGTACCCCGGGGGTAGGATATGTCAGCGATGCCAGGCCACGAAGCGTAAGTCGTAGCTCACTTGTAGTGTGATACGCTTTTACTTCGACCTGACATCACCGACGGGGAAGGAAGGAGAACCGATTTCCCTAACAGCCCTAAAGTGTTCGTGTCCTCTTCCGTCCTCTTCTTTGAAGTTCTCTTCCTGAAACAAAAGAAAAAAAGTGTTACCCGTGAAAAAAAGGAAATACATAATTATGTATCTAAATTGGCGGAATGGAATTATGTATTTTTAAATGAGTTTTATCTATTTTTGCTGATAATTTAATAAAAAAATATTAAATTTTGAGTCGTTAATTTTTTTTTTTTATAAAGAAATACTTAAAAATTTACCAAAAAAGCATAAAAATACATGATTCCATTCCGCCAATTTAGCCACATAATTATGTATAAAATAGGTAGGCTTTTTTTTTCTCGGGTAGTTATTTTTAAATATGCTAAAAATAGAAATATGTAAAAATATTTTTTACAATATACATAAATTAATTATTCCAATAAATGATTTTTCATTTCAAAAATTCCTTTTATTCAAAAAAAACTCTAGGCAGTCCCAACATTTGAAATTCCAATCCTCTAAGTGATTATATAAAAATATTTTTATCCAAATAATTTATTCTTTTTTTTTTTATAATGAGGATTAGGACTTTCAAATACCGGAACTTCCTCATCATTTATCGGAAATAATCAAGACCCCCTGATTCGGCTCTGTTTCATCATCATGACGCTAATGTTAAAACATTAAATGCCTGCAATCAGTACATTGGCTATCTATTCCGACAACAAATTAAAAAGGTAAAAAAAAACAAAGCCAAATTTGGGAGTCACCCTAGCATACTTTAATGGAGTACACTGAGAAAAAAATGTATCAAAAGATTTGAATAATAAGAATATTTTTGCCTCCAAAACAATAATTACGAGAGCAAAAACTTAGTACTTATTTTTTCTCAGTGCAGATAACCCTTTAGAAATTTTCTAATGGGAAAAATGACAACGGCCTAAACTTTTCTTAATGTTCGAAGTCCTTTCCTCTCAGTAATCACATAAAAATACTTTTTTCCAAACGAATATTTACTCTTGCAATTTACCAAGAGGATCAAGACTTCAAAATTTGGAACGTTAAATAATTTTCCTGCACCTAAATTTAGGGATTAGCGTAAATTATCAATTTTTCCTAATTCAAAATCAGTTTTTTAAAAATTCCTTTACATAGCAAAACTCTAAGAAGTCCCAACATTTGAAATCCCAATCTTTCTATGTAAATAACTAGTCAAACCAATTCCCTGACGATTACACCTACTCCAACCAATTTCCCAACCATTTCTTTTAGTCGAACAAATTTCCTGACAATTTCACCTACTCGAACAAATTCCCTGACAATTTCTCCTAGTCCGGAAAATTCCCTGACAAATTTCTCCTCGTCCGAAAAATTCCCTGAAAATTTCTTTTTAGTCCAACAAATTTCCTGATCAGTTTCTTTATTTTGAAAAATCAATATCATTTTTTCTAGTCGAGCAAATTTCCTGACAATTTCTCTAGTCGAACAAATTTCCTGCCAACATCTCTTAGTCGAACAAATTTCCTGATCATTTTTTTTATTTTGAAAAATCCCTTATCATTTTTTCTAGTCGAACCAATTCCCTGACAGTTTCTCCTAGTCGAACAAATTTTCTGACAGTTTCTCTTAGTCGAACAAATTCCCTGACGATTACACCTACTCCAACCAATTTCCCAACCATTTCTTTTAGTCGAACAAATTTCCTGACAATTTCACCTACTCGAACAAATTCCCTGACAATTTCTCCTAGTCCAAAAAATTCCCTGACAAATTTCTCCTCGTCCGAAAAATTCCCTGAAAATTTCTTTTTAGTCCAACAAATTTCCTGATCAGTTTCTTTATTTTGAAAAATCAATATCATTTTTTCTAGTCGAGCAAATTTCCTGACAATTTCCCTAGTCGAACAAATTTCCTGACAATTTCTCTAGTCGAACAAATTTCCTGCCAACATCTCTTAGTCGAACAAATTTCCTGATCATTTTTTTTATTTTGAAAAATCCCTTATCATTTTTTCTAGTCGAACCAATTCCCTGCCAGTTTCTCCTAGTCGAACAAATTTTCTGACAGTTTCTCTTAGTCGAACAAATTCCCTGACTATTTTTCCTAGTCGAACAAATTCCCTGACATTTCTCCTAGTGCAACAAATTTCCTCATAGTTTCTCCTACTCGAACAAATTCCCTGACAGTTTCTCCTAGTCAAACAAATTTCTTACAATATCTCCTAGTCAAACAAATTTCTTGGCAATGTCTCCTAGTCAAACCAATTTCCTGTCAATTTCTCTAGTCAAACAAATTTCCTGCCAACATCTCTTAGTCGAACAAATTTCCTAATCATTTTTTTTATTTGAAAAAATCCCTCATCATTTTTTCTAGTCGCACAAAGTCCCTGGCAAGTACTCCTTCTCGAACAAATTTCCTGACTATTTCTCCTAGTCAAACAAATTCCCTGACATTTCTCCCAGTGCAACAAATTTCCTCATAGTTTCTCCTACTTGGACAAATTCCCTGACAGTTTCTCCAAGTCGAACAAATTTCCTGACAGTTTCTCTTAGTCGAACAAATTTCTTGGCAATGTCTCCTAGTCGAACAAATTTCCTGGCAATGTCTCTTTGTCGAACAAATTTCCTGGCAATTTCTCCTTGAAGAACCAATTCCCTGACAAGTGCACCTACTCGAACAAATTCCCTGACAATTTCTTCTAGTCGAACCAATTTCCTGACAATTTCTTTAGGTGAACAAATTCCCTGACTATTTCTCCTAGTCAAACAAATTCCCTGACATTTCTCTTATTGCAACAAATTCCCTCATAGTTTCTCCTACTCGAACAAATTCCCTGACAGTTTCTCCAAGTCGAACAAATTCCCTGACAGTTTCTCTTAGTCGAACAAATTTCTTGGCAATGTCTCCTAGTCAAACAAATTTCCTGTCAATTTCTCGTTGAAGAACTAATTCCCTGGCAATTTCTCCTTGAAGAACCAATTTCCTGACAATTTCTTTAGGTGAACAAATTCCCTGACAGTTTCTTCTAGTCGAACAAATTCAAAACTAGTAAAAACATTAAAAGCTTTGACTGATTTAAATTGCATTTCCTGTGCTCGCCTTTAATTTTTTTTTTAGAATAATCGTGTATAAAAAAATGTGAAATTGATGGGGACCAACTTCTATTTATTTTATCCCGGATAGATAAACTCAAAAAAATGACATGCACATAATGGGGGTACTAATCATAATATAAACTTAGTTAACCGGTAATCCGCTTGATTTTCAGAAGAAAAAAAAAAGATTTAAAAAAATTGTATTGAAGTAGTTTGATTTTTCTGGCTACTATCATTTTAACTTTCCTCAACAATTAAAGAAAAAAAAAATAATAATAATAATAATAATTGTTTAAGATGCCACTCGAGCCAATTCAAAACCATCAACAACAAAAAAAGCTGACGTAAAAAACTGTCAAAATAAAAGCTTTTACGAATGAAGTTCAACGACTCAATGTAAACGATTTGGTAAATAATTACACCATTAAATGATTAGTACCCCTAAATCAAAAAATTTCATGTGTAATATAATTTTGCTTTCCAAATTACCAAATTATTATTAGCTCCAAAAAAAAAATAAATAAATAAATAAAGACATTTAAGATTTTCTTCACGAACGTGTCAGCACTAACGTCCTTACGACAGGGTGACCACAATTTTTTTTTTTACAACTAAAAAAACTAGTGAGTTTTCGTAATAAGAGAACAAAAAATTAAAAATGAACCGCAAACAAAGGTTACAGTGATTGAACTCGATTCCCTCCCAGATAAGGGCCTTCTGAGAAAGAAGTAATGACTTTTTAAAGATTTCTTAAAACTGAAATATTTTCTGGCCAAATTTTATTCGTTCATAATTTTTAACTTGAACTACACTTTTTCATAGTTTGGATAATTGAACAAGAATTTTCATTATCAGTGTCGTCAAAAAGGCTTTTTCAATATTTTAGAGCGACTAGAGCAAGCCAAAATTAGGAAAGCAAAATTATTTCAATTTAATTTAAAAAATTAAAAAAGAGACTTACGATTTACTAAATCCACCGATGTGTTCCTCTTCCGTTTAAACTGATGAAGGTTCCTCTTCTTGATGGCTCTCCAGCTACCTTCATCGGTTTTCCACCCACGCGACCTGGGACCTGAAGGGTCCCAGTAAGCGAAAAGGTAGCCGGAGCCCGTTGCGCCCTCTTCTTCCTTGGAATTGTCTACCTGAAACAAAAAGAAAAAGTATTAGTTTTTTTAAAATACGAATAAATTAATTATTAAATTTCGATAAATCATTTTTTTTTATTTTTAAATTTCCTTTGATCAGCAAAATTGTAAATTATACCAACGCACCAAAATTTGTATCTTGCTGGCAGAGAAAAAACTTTTTTTTCAACAACCTTTGCCTAATACATTTTTTTGTTTCACAAAAAATTTTTAATCGAAAGGAACTTCCCCAAGACTGGCTCATGTTGGAATAATACCGGAGAAATTTTAAAAAAAATTAAATGCTTTATTTTTAACTAAAAGAGCAATTTAACATGGCAGTGGTAACAGTGATCGAACTTAATTCCTTTCCAAATTTTCAATAGTTAAAGCCTTCTGAGGGGAGAAAGAAGAATATTTCAAAAATTTTTTCACATTAAAATATTTTCTGGCCAAATTCCATTCATTCAGATATTCTGGCTTGAACTAAATTTTTTCATAATTTTAAATGTCGACAAGGTTTTTCCAAAATTTTAAATTGAACAGGTTTTTTTTTTTAGAATGTTTACAGTTGAACAAGTACTTCCAGGATGTAAATAATCCAACAAGTATTTCCATTGAATCTAAGCAGTCGTTCAAGTATTTCCAGAATCTATAAGTAGTCGTACAAGTATTTCCAGAAACTAAATAGTTGAACAAGTATTTCCATAGAATCAAAGTAGTCGTACAAGTATTTCCAGAATCTATAAGTAGTCGTACAAGTATTTCCAGAAACTAAACAGTCGAACAAGTATTTCCATAGAATCTAAGTAGTCGAACAAGAATTTCCATAGAATCTATGTAGTCGTACAAGTATTTCCAGAAACTGAATAGTCAAACAAGTATTTCCATAGAATCTAAGTAGTCGAACAAGTATTTCCATAGAATCTAAGTAGTCGAACAAGTATTTCCATAGAATCTATGTAGTCGTACAAGTACTTCCAGAATCTAAGTAGTCGTACAAGTATTTCCAGAATCTATAAGTAGTCGTACAAATATTTCTAGAATCTAAGTAGTCGAACAAGTATTTTCATAGAATCTATGTAGTCGTACAAGTATTTCCAGAATCTATGTAGTCAAACAGGCTGTTTTAAAATTTTTAGTTGAAGAAGTTTATTTACAATATTTAAAGCCAAACAAGTTTTCCCAGAATTTTTTCTAGTCAAGCCTTATTTTATAAAGTTCTTGTTGACAAATCCTTCTAATAATTTTTCTCCTTAAACTACCTTTTAATAAATTTTTCTTGTCGAACTTTTTTTTTTAAAAGCCTATTTAGCCAAAATCATTCTCTTGATAATTTTTTTTTTTATCGACCTAATCTTTTGAAAAATCCTGCCTCTCCCAAGAAAATGATCTGCATAAAATTTTTGCGATTTGTAAAACTAGTAACCTCAAAGGACTTGGTTCAAAAAATTTTAAAGGTAATTAAAACTGCGAAAATATTTCAACACATTCTCACCTATTAAAAATATCTGCAAAGTCTCTTCGGAGTCCTGTTGATGAGGCGAATAATTTAGATGACTCCGACAGCTAACTGTTCCGGATCAGCACTTGACATGAAATAAACTAGCGGTTCGTGAACTTTTTGTCAGTCGATGCTAGAGCTCACTCTACTGATGGATTCAGAGTCCATTTAATATCTGAAAGTTTAAAGTAAAGATATCATTATCAAAAAAAAAATTTAATTAAATAAGCTAGGCGCACCCAAAAACTATCACTACTACCAACTGAAAATTTTGTATCGTTTACTTAAATTTCATCAGTCTAGTTCTTCGACAACATATATTTATGCACAATACCGAGCCCGCCTTTTTGCTAATTGTAAGCAAATAACCTTTTTTAATTAAAAAAAATTTTTTTAAAAAACTAACGGATTTTAGTCAGATAATTTTTTTAAGACCTTTTCTTGCATCGTTATATTTTTAATGAATACTGATAAATTAAATAAAAGACACTTACCTTGACGTTTCAGGCCAGAAATTGAACGATTTTGAACGCTAGCATGGTTACTAGCACCTGTGCTTCAACTTTGATCTTGATTAAAATTCCAGCTGACGAGATTTCCTCCGTTGTCAGGCCAAAACATTTTGAATCAACGGCTTCCACATTCACTAAAATTTAAAAAAAAAACCATTAGTAAAAGTAAAAAAAGATGACAGATTATTTTTAGAACAAAACTGACGTGAGCATTTTTTCCATTTACCTAGCCTTACAATTTTTTGAAAAAAAAAAAAAATTTTTTTAAAATTCCGCCTCGACAGTTCGTAAATGGTAAATTAATATTTACCTCTTTTTTTCTATTAATTAAACACAGTAAAAAATGATTACAAAAATTTAAAGAACCTCAAATGTTTTTCAACGTAATGAAAACGTTGTATAAACGAGACGGGATTTAAAACACTTGTGAAGGGATTAAGTGCACGAGCACCGAGCCTGTCCTTGACTATGATTTTGGAGGGAAAAATCGTAACGTTATTTTCACAAAAAAAAAAAAAAAAAAATGAGAATATTTTTCATTACGTTAAAAAAAAGTTAATTAATCCTCAACTTATAATTTGAACAACCTCAAAACTAATCGGACTTATTGTTAAGATTAACCTTACCCTATCCAACAAAAAAAATGCCCGAAAAAAAATTTTGCTTCCTCGACGATTTAAATAATTCTAAATTTTTAACACGGGAAAAAAATTACTATAAAAAAATGATAAAAGTGGAATCCCTTTAGAAAATAATTTTTTTCCCCCCAGATAATTAAGACTTAAAAAATATTTTAATTAAATTCTCACCTAATTATTCACTACATATAACCTCACAAACATTTAAAAAAAATTTGCTTCTAAATAAAATGTGATGCGCACAGGACTAGACCTGAAACTGAACTGAAGGGGATACATCTGCCCTTGAGAAAATTACGCGCGAAAAATAATGACGTCATATGAAAACGAGAGGGGTTAAATTTGCTTATTAAAATTATTTTTTATTTAAAGGGCAACTTTCAATTATTTTTAAAAAAAAGCAAATAAGAATTTAAATAACCTCATATTTTTTCGAACGAAATAAAAACGTTGTCTAAACGTAACGGGAACACATGTGAAGGGATTAAGTGCACGAGCACCGAGCCTGCCCTTGACCATGATTTTGGAGGGAAAAATCGTAACGTTATTTGCCCAAAAAAAAAATTAGATTTTTCATTACGTCAAAAAAAAGTTAATTAAGCCTCAACTAATAATTTGAACAACCTGTAAACTAATCGGACTTACTGCTAAGATTGACCTTACCCTATCCAAGAAAAAAAAAGCCAGAAAAAAATTGTTTGCTTCCTGAACGATTTTAATGAATCTAAATTTTTAACACGGGGAAAAAAAATTAATGCCAAAAAAAAAAAATGAAAAAAGTGGGATCCCTCCACAAAATAAATTTGTCCTCCCCAGATGATTAACACTCCAAAAACATTTTAATTAAATTCTCACCTAATTATTCACTACATATAACCTCACAAAAATTTTAAAAAAAAATTACTTTTAATAAAATGTGATGCGCACAGGACTAGACTTGAACCTGAACTGAAGGGGATACATCTGCCCTTGAGAAAATTACGCGCGAAAAATAATGACGTCATATGAAAACGAGAGAGGTAAAATTAGCTTATGAAAAATTATTTTTATTTAAGATGGATAATTAAGCAACTTTCAATTACAATAATTAAAAAATGAAAATAACCAGAATTTAAATAACCTGAATTTTTTTTCTAACGCAATGAAAACGTTGTGTAAACGTAACGGAAACAACTGCGAAGGGATTAAGTACACGAGCACCAGAGTCTGTCCTTGACCATGATTTTGGAGGGAAAAACCTTCACGTCATTTGCCAAGAAAATGGATGAGAAGATTTTTTTTATTACGAGTAGTTAAAAAAAAAATTAATTAATCCTCAACTGATATTTTGAACAACCTGAAAACTAATTGGACTTATTATTAGGATTGACCTTACCCATTTCAAGAAAAAAAATACCCGAAAAAAATTATTTGCTTCCTCCACGATTTGAAATGAATATAAATTTATAACACGGGGGGAAAAAACTAATGCAAAAAAAAAATTTAAAAAGTGGAATCCCTTCAGAAAATAAATTTGTCCTCCCCCAGATAATTAAGACTTCAGAAACATTTTAATTAAATTCTCACCTAATTAATCAACCACATATAAACACACAAACATTTAAAAAAATTTTACTTTTAAATAAAATCTGATGCGCACAGGCCTAGACTTTAAACTGAACTGAAGGGGATACATCTGTCCTTGAGATAATTGCGCGCAAAAAATACTGACGTTATACGGCAAATGGGAGGGGTGAAAACTTCAATCCTTCTTAGACTGATCAAAAAACGTCTTGTAAAATTAAAATTATCGAATTTAAATATTTCCAATCCCTAAGCCCTTGTAATAATATCAAGCCCATTTTTTAATCCTAACAGTTTTTTTTAATAAGGCCAATTTCGCTTCCTTGAATAACTTCTTACCTAATAAACACAAAAACCTTTGCAAAATATTTTTAAAAAAATTATAACGAAAAAATTTTATATGTTAACTTAATGAGCAAGCAGGCAAACTGTAACTGAAAGGGGGACACGTCTAATCATGTTTTCGAAAGTGCAACATGGCGGCGAAGGGTAGGGGAGATGAACACCTGAAAACGAAATCAGTTCGAAGAAAAACGATTTATGTTCTGAAAAAAATAATGGATGCCCTTCTTTTTTTTATGAACATCAATACCTAACATTCATACAGACACCAATTTAAAATATAATTTAATTGACCTCTGAATATTTAAGAAGAGAAAAAATTTTTAGCAGTAAAAATAATTCGAATTTTTAAATCCCGTAGATCGAAAAAAAAAAAACCCCAGCATGATCAAATTTTTGATTCCTGAAAAATTATTCAAAAAGTCGGATTTTTTTTCCAAAATAAATTTCTGCTTCAAGCAGCAAAAACAATCAAAGTCAAATACTGCTCAAATCCTAATTGTTTTAACCCTCTGACACTTCCCAAATTAATCACCTATTCATCATCTTCATTTTTTTCCTTATCTGAAAACGGAACCCTGTTGCTTTTGCTTAGAAAATTCAAAGACGATTACAGTTTTGTAACAAGATTGAACTTGAATTTGAACATTAGGAAGGTTATCCTTGCCCATATTCAAATTTGGGGACCAAAAACTACAAAGACGAGACAAATTTTTATTGTGGTCTGTACAAATCCATTTGTTGACCCATTTGCTTAAAGAGAGCAAGGTGGAGTAACCTCAACTTTAAAGTGTTTTAAAGACTAGTATAGCTAACTGAGTTTTCTCCAAGAGTCATAACAGTTAAACAAGATGATAAAACCTTACACATGAAAAAATTAATAACACAATTCGAATTATTTTTCAGCAATACGGTATCTTAGGAAGAAAAAAAATAAACGCAACACCCTCCAAGGGCCTGTTTTCTAATATAAACATGATAGATGAAAGTAGTAGACCAAAACATTTTCATGTCACCGCAGTTTGAACTTCCATTGACAGAATTTCCAATACTTCAGTATAAGCTAAAAATATTGAAAACTCAGAAATGAATGATTCATTAAGGGTTTGCCTATCATGTAATTGGCTGAGATTTGATGTCTTAAATATCAAGCAGAAAACAAAAATCTGCAAAACTTCTGATTTCCAGGATTATTATCTGCCAACTGATTAAACTGTTTTAAAAAAAAACCAATAACCCTGAATTGTTATCCCCTAATGGAAATAAAATCGGTTTCCCATTAATTTTTTAAAAAAATCAGCTATATCAAGGATTAGTGCCTTTTACTGTCCTACAAATTCGGTCATAGCATAACCTTCGTTCAATCTAACCTGTACCACAGCAGTTGAACGTTTTATCTTTTTATAAAATATAAAAAATAATATGAGCTTACCTTCAAATGGTTCTGCTTATCCAAGACCAAGACATGATGAAGATATGATAGTTGTTTTCTGCAGGAAAAATTCTGTCCATCTACTTGACCTTCCGTTTTTAGCTTTTGCGTGATCCATATTCCATAATCCTAGTTGAATTTTTCTTGTATTGTTCACTGAGTAAAAAAATTAATGATAGAAAAAGCTGTTCTTCAAAAAAATGTAAACACCAAAAATGACTGTTTTAAACGTGGTTTAATGAACCGCATGTATAATCCACTTGGTCGCACTGGATAGGATTTAATCAGTTAAATTTTTGGATGCACACGTCGCCATTGTAATAAACGAGTCTTCTAAATCACTTTAGCATTAATTAAAAACACCAGTACATTTTTTTTTCACGTTCATTTCTCTACAACGTACACATTACGTCCGAACGCCATCTTGTCTCCATCCCGAATCCACCGCCTTCTTTGTTCAGTTCGTTTTCAAGCGCTAATGGCGGTGACGTCACTTCCGCCATCGTCTGCTTTAAAAAAAATTTAAATATCAAACAAAACATTTTTTCTTATTTTAGTTCTTATAATTTTAATTCTTTTCGTTTCTTATTTAAAAAAAATGATAAGGAAATCATTCTGATGCCATAAGCGAAGGATCCGGGATTTCTGTACGTAATTTATTCTTGTCGAAAATTCTCTGGCTTTTCACAAAAATATTCACAAAGCTCATGTTTATGTTTAAAAAGAATTTTGTGACCATAATCAAGATTTTTTTTGATAGCCGAAGAAAGTGAAATGATGCATTAATTGCATTCTAAATTTCCTTAAATTTTAATTGTTTTAACTCTCTAACACTTGCCAAATTAATCACCTACTTGTCATCTTCATTTTTTTCCTAGCATTTTACGAGCATTAAGAACTACAGTTGAAGTTAAAAGAGCACTTACCTCTGCTGTCGAAATGGAGAAAGAGACTATCCTCTTCTAAATCCCAAGAGGCCTTAAACTTTACAGTCACCAGTCGCCACCTCCTAAAATTTACAAGAAGGATAAGAAGAAGGATTGCAGATAGGAATCACTTTCATTTTTTTAAATAAAACAATAATAATGTATATTAAATTAATTAAAATTTTATTTACCATGAAAACTAATACATTTAAGAGGATATTTGAAGAAATTTCACTTACGTTGTTCTTCCTGATGATTACTTCAATTCGTCTTCAAACTAGCATGTTGATCTGCTGATTTCCACACTGCTTATTGAAATTTATTGGTGTAAGAGGGTTTACGTCACATCCTCATAAACTATCTGAAAATGAATAACAATTTTTTTTGAGTAAAAAAATTACCTAATAGTTATGATGTAAAAATGCTAAGGTCTAAAAGCATAGAATACATGAACTGGAATTTAATGGTTAAATTTTTTCCTACAATAGTTTATTTTAGCTGAAAACTAATCTTAATTAAGTATCCACAACTAATACAGATAAACTTAGCCCACAAAAACAAAAATTCACAACTCAAACATAAATTCTCAATTTTCAGAAACCAAATTTAATTATTTATAAAACGTATTGTTTTAATTTAATCTTAATTCCACCTTTTTAATTCATCATCAATTTCCCTTGAAAGCTTTTTAATCTAACATTTTATTGTTTAAATGTCTGTTAAAGAGAAAACAATAGCTTTCTAACTACATCTCTCTTTTATTTTCCAATTGAGTATTTTCTGAATAGCTGTTAAAAAGATTAAGAGCCCCATTATTTCTCTTACAAACTTTTCCATTTTTTCTTATTATTGAATTTAAATCCCGACCTATTCCTCCGAAATTAAGCATAGCAATTTGAGTAGGAAAATCTAAAATTCATGAAGGAAATGAGTTATCTCTTCGCGTGGAAGATTTCAATGAAACATTTCAAGAGAGGATGATAAAAGGATTTCGAACTGTGAAAATGGGGAAGAGAGGTAAGGTTGCACTTGGGTTCGCGGCTGAAGAGAATTAATCCTACTCCCAACTAGTAAATCACACTGGTCCCGTGGGATTGTTTTACCAAAGCAATGTACGTTACTACAAAACATAATTTCACCTTACGGTTTTAAAAGGATGAAAAAAAAGAGAAATCGTC
The DNA here is from genome assembly GCA_023512825.1 of Liposcelis brunnea. Lineage (NCBI taxonomy): Eukaryota > Metazoa > Arthropoda > Insecta > Psocodea > Liposcelididae > Liposcelis > Liposcelis brunnea. Next base: position 8,213,884 of record CM042070.1, on the reverse strand, counting down.
TAACCTTTTTGGGTCGTAAAATGGTTTTTCTTTTGTTCTCTTACGGAAAGAAAGGAAGTTTTTGAAAAATTGCAACTGTTCAGGACCGTCACTTAAAATTCAAAAGGCAGCGAGATCTGAGTGTTATAATGAAAATGATTAATATCACCGGGATGGGCCACAAATTTATTACCTTATAATTAAAGAAAATTACGTTTTTGAGAAGAGAGTGACCAGTTGAGGTTAGGTTATTATCATTATTAACTAGAGCCATTATAACAAAGGTAAGTAGGTATAAATCTTGAAAAATATTTAACCACAACTCTTTTTCAGAGAGATAAAAGGTACTCAAGGTGTCCCAAAACAATCATAGCTGCTGAAATATTCACTGACTAATTTTTAAACATACAAGATGGCGGAATAATGGCGAAAGCGGTGTCAAAAATCTCTTTTCTATTTTCCCATGGCATAAAATATGAAAAAGCTTAAAGCGAAATCTTTTCTTTTCAAACTCTATAAAATCCTTTTTTTATGCCCGTCTCAATCGATCCTTCCAAAAAAAAAAAAAAGGAAACATAGTCGTAACCTAAAGACTAGACGAACATGATAAATGATAGGTCGATGCGTAAAATTTTCCTTTCATCGCTATCCGTCCGTCAATTTGAAAACGTTTTTAGTATGATGGAATTGTTATCTTTGCTCTTGACGTGATTGATGTTTTATCTTGAGTTTTACCTCCTTTTCCGGCCTGTCGACTATATATACATGATCTCTTTTCTCAGGTCGACGTGAAAAAAAATTCTCCCCCCTGGTAGATAACACTTCTTACAGCATCTTATATGCAAATGACCTTTAGCTTGACATTTTTTTTTATCAAACTTCCCCAGTTTCTTTACTTTAAAAAACCTCTTCCGATTTTTTAATAAAAAAATATTTACTGAGGGATGCAACGCTTTTAATCGAATCTGCGATTTAATTTATTCCCGATTTTATTAAATCAATTTTAAAATTCATAAATATTCATGATAAATATATGACAAATAATCAAGGGATTGAGTCTTGTTTAGGGGAGACATGTGTTCGTGTTTTGTTAACACAAAAAAAAAAGGATGAAAATGAGGGATTTTAATTTCTCGATAATTATTTCGGAATTTTTTTGTTAATTAATTAAAAAATATGAATGTGGCTCGAGGTAATGTAACCATTTTCCTTCATTGTGAAAAACCATTGGGGCGTAATTTTGAAATTAGAAAACTGGCTTAATTATTAACGAGAGTATTTCCTGAATTATCCCTTACAAGCTTGAGAATTAGATTTCAAAAAGGTCAAAATTATGTTGGAGAGGAAATTATTTTAGGAATTTAAAATGGGTAAATTCTTTTCGTTTTGTTAAATAAAATTTAGGAATAAGCTGGTTGTTTTAATGGAGAACAGGATAGCGGAGGTTTGGTTTTTTTCTCGTGTGTTAAAAGTCGCCATCTTGTTGAATAATGTCTTGAATTAGTAGAAAATGCTAATCAGCGTTACGAGGTTGCGATTCCAGTATTCGAATTTTGCATTTTTCAAACCTCAACTGGTTAGTAACTAAGGATTAGTCATTTTATGGTTAGTCGAATTTCGTAACTTTTATACAACAACTTAACCTTACTTGGTTATGAATTCCCTTGGTAGTCTCATTTGGCGTCAGTCTTTACCATGCAAAAAATTCATTAATTTCTTCACAATTATAACCAGTTTTGGTTATGTACTAAATGAAAACTGCTAATGAATAAGAAAGCTTGATGGTAGAAACATCTGGGAGGAAAAATTAGAAAATAGAGTGGGAATTATCTGAGGTTATAAATAGAAAAGGAGATGCTCTGCTTAATTATCTCGTTAGTATTCAATCATTTGCAAAGTAATTAATAAATAATTGAAATTAATCGGGAAGATCCTCAGTTCTCATTTATTATCTCAATTATTTCATTGTCTGATCGAACTTAGTCTGGGAATGTCATCCTCATTGAAAACCAGGATACAACCTACATTTATTTATTTTTACGGAAACGCATTAATATTGCCCGTTGCCAAGGTTACAGTGACATTTTTCTTAGATCAGATAAAAGCACTTTTTAAAAAAAACCTGCTTTATTTATTTGATCGTCCGACTTTTTTGACAAAACTAGTTTGCAAAGTTTTATTGGCGAATATTTTTTTTTCTTTTAACAAGATGGGCGACACTTGAAAGAAAGAGAAATTTTGGGGAAATTTTTTATGCCTCAGCGAACTACTACGAAGCCAACACAACGACTTTTAACAAAAATGAAGCCGTATGAATTTTTCGACTCACAAAGCGCTGCCTCCGAGATGATTCGTATTAAATTTTAAGGAGGCAATGAACGTGAGTCAATCTAGGACTTACTCTGGCTGACTGCGAGAGTTTATGTCATGAATTGAAGTTTGAGTAATGAATTTTCTGCCTCACAAAACGCTGCCACCGAGATTCTGTGCATTAAAGATGGCAGCGAATGTGAGTCAATTGTTTAATCAGATTGTTTAAAGTTTAGATTAGAGACTAAACGTCAAAATAACGGACAAACACTATAAAGCCAACTACAAACTACTAAAATGGCCTAAGAATAAAAATTTTACGAACCTAGAACTATAGAACATTCAAAATAAAACCTTCCTAAAACCAATAGGTCATTTGCATAACTCCCGACGGATCCGCATTTGTCTCCATAACGCTACTTTGCCTAATAAGCCGAGAAGCTTTACGAATTAATGGCGGCCTCGGCTGTTTCGTATTTAATTCAATTTCTTCTTGATTAGCAAAATCACTCAAATCTTCGTATTGCGAAGAGCTTGACGATGGCCTAAAATAACAATATTTGAGAAAAGAAAACTCTAGAGGCGCTGCAATCGAGCAGCTAATCAGGTTCATGAGATTTTTTACTTATTTACCTTAAGGGCACACAACGCAAACAATCAGTTAAATTAAAATCCTTCCCGAATTCTTCTCCTTCTTCAACTGTTTGGGGAAGCTTTTGATGAAGTGTTTCGGGTAATCTTAAACTACATAAACCTCCTAACACTGAGACAGCACCCATAATAACTAACGGTAATATTAAATTTTCTTTCCCCTAAAACCAATCAAAATTAATATTTTCCTCGTTTATTTTTTTTAAGGGCAAACTTACCAAATAAACGATAAACGGAATAATAATAAGCCCAAGACCTCCGATATAAGCCGACATACCAATCCCGATTCCTCTCATTTGAGTCGGATATAACTCACCCGCAAATGGATAAATAATAAGAAACGAAGCGGAGATTGTAAATTTTGAAAATAAATACAAAACCATTGTCCATTCCCACGCATCTAAAATATTAATTAATTTCACGCCCAGTAATCCTAATCATCTTTTAAGATGTAATTACCTTCTGGCAGAAGAACTGTGATAACACACGCGACCCCGCTTAACATCATGCACGTGCATAAGGGCCATCGCCTGCCCCAACGATCCATAATAGCCCAACAAAAAAGATAACTGGGAACTTCGACAACAGCGGACATGAAAAAACTAAAATGTTGTTCTGAACCGAGTGAAGGTCCGTAATAACTCAAGCCAACGTAAACCATTTCATTTGCAAACCTTGAACATTTGTAAAAGTTTTGATGGAAATGAAAAAAAAAAGGAAACTGAATGAAACTTACCAGTTCAAGGTGACGAGAATGGTTTTCAGCCTCATGTTTGGAGTGCGGCATAAGGCGAAGAGATTTGGACCTTTTTGTAATCTTCTTTCTTCGCTTTTGGTACGATGAAGCATCATTCTTTGCTGTAATGTAAGAAAAAATTATTAGATATTAGCTATTTTTTGTAGAGGAGATTTTCAGTAAGTGATTAAAAAAGAAAAGGCTTAACCAGTTGAGGTTAAGTAAAATTACAAAAATTTTTAGTAGATTTTTAAAAGTCATTCTCGTAATTTACAATTTTTTAAAAGATTCCGGAAAATTTTTAATTCCTTTCCCAATTTTTAGGACTTTAGAGTTCTAAAGGAAAAAAATAAATAATTTTTAGGGATTTATTAAAATTAAGGCTTAATTTCATTTTTCAGATTTAATGACTTGAAGCAAAACTTTTCTTGTCAAACAAGTTTCTTCAGGAATTTTTACTAGTCTAACAAGTTTAGTCAGTAACTTTTACCAGGTGAACAAGTTTAGTCTGAATTTTTTCTAGTAAAAATTCTTGTCAAGAAGAAGGTTTGGAAAAATTTTTCCCGACATTTTTTGACATAATATGAAAAAATTTTTTAATGAAGTAGTAAATGTACCTTTAACTTAAATTTAAAAGAATCCGGTAATTCCTTTCCATTTTTAAGAGCTAAATTCTCCAAAATCCGGTTGGCTTCTTCCAAACGACCTTTCGTTAGCAACCATCTTGGCGATTCTGGTAAAAAGCTACAAAAAAAATTTTTGGTTAATTTTTATTCACTCAAATCGTTATTTTATTTTCTCATAAAGCAAAATACCTACAACCAGTAAATGAAGTATAGTAAAAACGGAGATGAGGTAGATAATGCAAGAACTCTCCAATCTCGAACTAAATAAGTAACGCCGGCTAATAATATAAGGCCTAGTGTGTAGAACAGACACGTTAAAACGGTTACGAATGATCTGTAATTTGGCCCGACGAGCTCTAACGCTAAAAAAAATTAGAAAATTTTTATTAGAGTTTAGTTCATTCAAATCAGAGATTTGGCTCAAGTAGACAAGCGGAAAAGAGTGTCGATTAGCCTTTTATTGGCCGATTTAGTATTTAAATTCAAAATCTGTAAACAGTTGAGGTTATTAAATCTGCCTTTACAACATTTTCTAATCAGACTCATTAATTTAAAATGAATAAAAACTTACAAATAATAAATGGTATTTGGTAAACAGCTGGTATGGTAAATCCTACGAATAATCTGCTTCCTGCCCATTGCCAAAAATTTTGAGCGAATGCCGTCATAATTCCCCCTGCGATCAAAGTAGCCAAACAGGTGAAAAATGACAATTTTCTGCCAATCCTAAAACAAGAATAATTTTCTTGGATAAAATACATTTCACAGCTAGTTGCAAAAATATCCGCTAGGTGGCGTCAGTTGTAGTTCAATTAGTTTAAGGCAGTTAGCAACTCTTGCGAAATGAAATAATGTAAAAATATTTGCTGACCTGTTGGCTTAACTATCCAACTGAACTACAACTGGCATTGAAATTTACCTGTCATTTAAAATTCCGAATAAATATACACCGACTGGTCCTCCGGTATTAAGTGCGGCTAAACCAATTGTAGGATAGATGTCTTTATGGCACACGAGGTCGAACTACAAAGAAATCAAATTAAAATGTAATAAATGAGGTAAAATATTACAGCAAACGAGCTGTACTCACATCAATCACAACAGAAGACCAAATTTCAGAGGTATCATATTCCCAGCCATCAACGCATGATTCAACCGGCCAACTCTCATTTACAATTATATTATCGTTGCTGAGTATTTCAGACCAATCAACCTTGTATCTTGTGCATCTGCTATAAGTATTATTAGATCCTTCCTAAAAAAAAAAAAAAAATTAATTAGTATAAGCAAAAAAAAAATTATTTTTTAGGAAAGAAATATTTACCTCGAATGGAATTCCAATTTGTTTTCGATCTTCAACCGAAAAATTCATCAAAGCCGGAATTTTACACCAATGTGGCGGGACATCCGTCATGAACAGCTGATTGAAAGCGCAAAATCCGCAAGGTATACATGCCGGTAAGCACACGAACCACAACAAAACCTTCTGATATCTCCCGAATTCGCCAACCTGAGGCAAAAGATCATCCAAATCCAAACCATCCTAAAAATTAAAAAAAAAACCGATTAGAAAAAAATTTCACTTAGAAATAAAATTTAACACACAATTATAATTAACAAGAAAAAAAATACTCACACTAACGGGTCGTTTACGAATATCCAATTTCGCGGCATTCCCTGAGGAATCGCCAGGCATCGTTATACTCGTTACATTTGTCGAAAATGAAGCCGCGAAATGCGGAAGCCATAGTAATTTTAAACATCTATATCGCGGCTAATGTCACGTTACGGTATCAGCACAAACTCCTCATCAAAAAATTAAAAAAACGGATAATCCCAATGACCTTACATAAGACTTCTTTTAATCAAAAAAAAATCTTTCATAAGGATTTTTAAATAAATTACAAAAAAAAAAATTTAATTGGAATAGCGCCTTTTAATTGAGCCATTTGACATGAAAATAAATCAATAAAGAAAAAATATAAATGAGTTAAGAAAAAAAAAATACGAACAATGAACGTAAACCCGAAAGATATTTTTCTGAAAAAAAAAAAAACGTTCGAGAAATTCAACGTTTTTTGCCAATCTCTGCTCTTTAAAAAAAAATTTTCCAAACTTAAAATTATAAAAAAAAAATTAAAATGAAAAAAAAAAAAATGGGAATTTTCAGACGCGCTCAGAGAGTGCAATTTCGTCTTATTTTAACCTTTCAGTAAAATTCAAGGATAATTCGTTTATGGACCAAACTTATCCTTTTTAAGCCCATAATAAGTCAATCATACTTTTTTATAAAATTTTTTCCCCGTTAATAAATTTTTTTGGCAAGGCGAAAAAAAAAATTCAAAGATATGATTCTAAGGCAAATCAAAGTATGTTTGACCGTTTTGGAAGGATTGAAAGCTTTTTTTTTTTTAAAAAAAAAATGAGTTCGAGATTGCAATCAGAGACAAAAAGCCCACGGTTATCAATCAAACTAAATGGCACTCTAAGATTCATACAAAAAAACATTCATAAAAAATAGAATCATTCACAGCCACTCTTAATTTTTTTTTTTCGATTTTTTTTTGTTATTTAGTAATAAAACACTCGCGCAACCATTCTGTCTTTTCATTCACTCACACACCTTAACAGTTTTTGATTCAGTCTCGAAACGCTCTCACCTCTTGCATGGAATCTCTCGTAAAATATTAATTTTATAAATATAATTATTTTTTGTTTAAAAGAATAAGGAAAGAATGGATTAGAGTTTTTAACGAGGCTTCGGTTTGTTGTTTACATATGAAGCTTCGTATAATGACTAATAACGGCGCTGTAATCGCAATCGCAGCAAATTAAATTATTTGTTGTCAACGATGACGTCATCATTTTTTTTCTTATAATTTTGAAAAAAAAGGCGTTTTGATGTAAAACCGAAACATTTTCGATTTGAAATAATAACATTAAAATGTTATTGGAATAAAAATGGTTTAGCATTCAGATTTGACTCATTTGATATTTCACGGACATTTCAAAATGGCGGCTGATACCCTAAATCGACATTGCAGGTTTCTCTGCCAAGAATTCCCATTGAGAAGCTTGATACAATAAATGAACCACCCACTTTACCTCATCCGTTTTGTCCTCTGATTAGTCACGGTTTCAATTTTAACCATTTGAGGTTAGAAACGATTTTTTTGTTTTTACGGATAAAGTCGCAGTCAATCACGAAAAACGATGGCGACTTTCTTATTTAATGGTTCTCTAATTCTCATCCTATAATCAATTTGATAGTTTCGGATATAAAAAACTGCAATTTAATATGAACCACAAGGTATGACTGCCAAACGCTTTTGATCTCTGAAATTCTAGGACAAAAATCTTTATAAACATGACGTCAGGGATCAAAATCAAGCCCATGGGCAAAATTATCAGAACTCCTATTAGCATGTATAAATTTCTGGCAAAGAATTGCACATTCAGAATCTTCTCATTGTTTGATTATTAAAATTTTGGATTTCTCATTACGAATGCCATTGCAAAATATCAGTTTGAAGCAAAATGTTGAACGAATACTATTTTACTGGTTCCAATTTCAGTTAACTAACTTTCAACACCATAAAACAATTTTCACTAATAAATTTTAATTGAAATTTCAGAGTTTTGAGATATTATTGCTAGAGTGTCGTTAAGGATTATTTATGGCTGTACTTGAATGAAAACCAACACTGCGACTGCTTAGTTGCTTTTCCAGTGCTTGGCAAATCTAACCTCAACTGGTTAAAAATTGAAGAACTAATAATTTTAATAATTAGACCTTTCACCATTAATGACAATAAATTTTTTGAAGATTTTAATCTCTTGAGAAGAAACAATGTGGGCCAAAAATGAGAAAAGCCGCAAGCTTGACTTTGAAAATTTTTTTTAGACTGTTTAGGGCAAAAAAATTTAAAAACAATAAGAAGTAAATTTTCCCTGAAATCGGCTTCTTTCAAAACCCCAAGATAAATTCTTTACCTCATTCTCTTAACAACAAATAAATTGTTTTCTTTTAAATCAGTACCAAATTTTAAGAGAGAAATCACACCAAGAGGCTGAAATAGATAATAATCATAATAATAATATTAATATTCTACTGCTCTGTGAGAGTGTCCGCTTAACATTAGGAATCAATTCGAACAATATTTTTTCAACAAAAAAAATTTACCCAATTTCTTAAAAATTAAACTAAGCGTTCACATTGTAAATTGTGCTTACGGACACCCTCAAATCACAGATTAGGCATTAGTTGTACAGTATTTGGTTTTGTCTATGTCTAAAAATAAATGCAAAAATGATAATTCCTTTTTTTAGCGTGAGCAATATCGGGAAGCATTTAAAATTAAATCATTCCCGACGTTAGAATAACGCTTAATATAAAAATTTTAATTTCTAAAAAAGTTCCTTAAAAATTTTTTTTAAATAAAAAAATCGTTATTTTAACGTTATAAACATGTCGCAAGAATGCATTGAAACAGTTAGTCGAAGCACCACATTTTCTTTTCCAATAAAAAAAGCGTAAAAATAAAAAAAAATTCAACATCCTTGAAACATGAATAAATAAATGCTTCCTGCTGGATTTTAAAAATCTTTTTTAAAAAAAATTATTTTTAATAATAAAAAAATGCCCAAGTGACCAGCACTTTTCCTCACGATTCAATCGGCTTTCGAAAAAAAAAAATTAATAATTTTAGCACCACGTGTGATTTTCTAATATTCAACAATATCGTTTCTAAAAATTATCATTTCTGCATCTACCAATGAGGCGAAAAATACATTTTCACTTCATAAATTAAGCGTCTTACTTTCTAAGTAAATAATGTCGTCTAAAGTTAGAAGTCTTCTAAAATTTAAATAATAAAAAAAAAATGTTTTCCCTAAATCAGACCACATGAACGTGTGGATGCCTTGGATATTATTTTAAATTGACTAAAACAATCCTTTGGCTGGAATTATTTCATGTGATCCAAAATTCGAATCATTCCTTCATGTTCTTAGTTATTTTTGTTCGATAATGATTTTTTTTTAACAAAATACAAATTTAAAAAAAATTAAAGCGCATTCTGATCGAGAAGATGAAAAACTTAACCGCTAGGGGCGCTAGTGTAGCAGATACTGCGCAGATAGTAACAGAATTCTTGTTGTTGTAAAGAAAAACCGTTATTCGACTGCAGCGACTCTAGAGGTGAAGTTTTGATTAAGCTTCTTGTTAATTTTTAAATTACGCTTTCTTTTTTTCGTTTAAATTATTTTTAAATATATTTAATCAAACAAAAGCGAATATAATTCAAGAAAATTAATTTTCATTGGACGGATTTTAAATAAAATTGTCTGGATAGTTAAAATATTCGCTGATGCAAGTTTAAAAATTTATTTGAAAGGAGAAAAAAAGACAGCGCAAGTTAAAAAGAGTTTTTAAAATTTAAGGCACGTTTAAAAAATGATTGATTGCCTTTTCTCATAACTTTTTAACAGCTTTGAGAAAATATCAGCCGTAGTTAAATACATAAGTTGATTGATTTTCGTAAATTTTAAAACCAAAAATTTTTTTTACTAGCTGTAAAAATTTTCATTTTATAAATCTTCTTATTACTTCCTTGCTGATATTTTTTAACTGTTACTTGATGTAAATTAATTTTTTTTAAAAATATAAAATATTTTTTACAATGCTTAATGTTATGATTCTTGTTTTTTCAGAATGCAAATTTAATTTCTCTTAAAAAATTAATTTTCTTCGATCATAAAAAATTAAGGATTAATCCACCGGGTTGAATTTTTTATTTTTCATAAACCTTAATCAAAATTACAATTTTTTCATCATTAAAAAAAAATTAGTACAATCCCCATTTAAAAAAAATAATAAAACAATCAATCAATTAAATCATTATAACTTTTCGACATTCTCAAAAAAAACCTCTCCGAAAAAGACTTTAAAAAATTGACTAGAATGATGAAAAAATCGTATATAATTAAACCGAGCATGAAGGAATTTAAATTTTATAACCAATTACATCTAAATTCACAACACATTCACATCATGTCTTTTCCTAGTACGAATTTAAAAAAAAAAATAACATTTTCCCTGAAAATTTTTCTTTTTCTAGCCACTAATGAAGCACTACGCTGACCTGCAGGTACGCGGCATCCAGATTTCTTCAATCACTCACTTGTTCGTTGACACCACAGCTCTCACTTTTAAAAAATAAATGGACCTTTCGTACGAAAAAAAGTTTTCCCCACGCGCACTGTCCCATCATCAATCTTAACCATTCAAAAAAAAAAAAGTTAATTCCCCATTTCATTTATTACTATTTTTTTTTTCAAAATTTTTTTTTCTTCTTTTTTACAATTTTTTTTTTTTTATTAATTAATTTTTTATTTTTATTTTTTTCTTATCCACTCTTGAAACTTACACGTCACACAGTCACTCTTCACTCGTCTTTAGTTCAGAGTGGGGTGGGGTTTATTTGCAGCTAGGTATTGAAAATTTAGATGGCTCGATATGGAAACATCTTCGGATCTTTTATTTACAAAAATGGATCTGAAACAGTCAAAACAATCAAATATTTCAGTCAATCAGTCATTCAAACTCATGCATAAACAAGGGGCGAGGCTTAGTTTCAAGTAAAATTAACGTTCGAATTTGTGGAAATTTGATCCGAACTCTTCCACATTCATTCAAACACACAGACATTTTTATTTTTGCTATGAAATCTCTCAAACCAAATTCATTTAGAGGAGTTTATGCTAGATACCGTTTTACCCAATTTTTAAATTAATTACTAATATACTCACCAGCTAGCTTGCTGAGCAGCCGATTTTAATTTTCGGATTTCTTTCGTTGCCCAAGTAGCTAGAGCTTTAGTTCTGTTTATTCGTGATCTCCTTCCTGCTGTCAATAAATCAGTAACTGGTTCTGTATCGAGTGCTCCTAATAATCTAGTGCCGTACGTTAAGCACAAATCGCTAAAAAAAAATGGAAATTTATTAAAACAAAAAATAAGAGATATTAATTTAATTCAGAAAAATGGCTTACCCAACGAGGCCGGAACAAGACGCGATAACACCGTCGGATTTATCACCATCTTCGGCAATTTTACAAATAAACTGAACTAAGAACGGTAAATGTGGTTCTAGAAGATTGACATCAGGTGACGGGGCCGGGCCGTCACCCTTTAATCCTTGTACGATTCCAGTGTAAGCACCGAGGACTCCCTCGCGAAGTTCGTTCAAATAATCGACCATATCGAAATCGTTCTGAAACACATTAGAAAATTTTTTTTAAAATTTCATGTTGAATTTTCTACAAATTAAGTACTCCTTGAAATTTTTTAAGTCCCTAATACTTCTTACAAAATTTTGACTTACCCTGTCAACATCCGCTTGTGATGCTTGTAGTAAAGTCTGCAACACGACATCTAAATATTTTTTAAACTCCGAACCGATGCTAAGTGCGATATCTCCGAAAACGGAGAAAATTTGTGGCTTTACGCTTCGATGAACTGCTTGATTCTGCAAAACAAGAAAGAATTATCAGTTAAATAATCAGTAAATACAAATTTAAAAAAAAAAATTCTGTACGTACCCCTAAATTATCCAAAAGAAGTACCATTATCTCATCGCAATATTGTGATACTTTCGTTTTTAACGCTCTGCAAATATCACCGATTAACCCAACAGCAGAAATGCAAACTTGATACTCTTCATGATTTTTCAACCCAATAAATAAAAATGGTTTAAACGATTCCATGTATTTCATAAAATTTTCTCCTAAAACTTCAACTAACGTGGCTACGGCCATGAGGGCATCTTCTTGAACTCCACCAGATTTACATGAATTGGAATTGAACATTTGCAATAATGCTCCCATGATAGCATCGGATATTTGAGGAGCATCCTCAGGAGTGACCTTCCTCAATACGCTCTGAAACCACAAAAAAATAATTTTAATCGAGTCAGAGTCACTTTGAGTTTGCGACATTAAAACTAAAATAAGCTAATTTTGATTTAAGTGTGTAAAAAAAACCGCTAGGGCAAGCTAGTTTTGTTTATAGTTTATAAATTTACAAATGGACAGCGTTAAGGCGGATTTAGTTTCAAAAACACTCGTTCGACAGAGCTACAGCCATTATTGGATTGTAAAATAATCGCTAAAGACCACTAGCGTCGATTTCAGTTGTTAAAAAACTCTTCATTATTTTTTTAAATCACCTGTAATGTTGCACAAAGCAATCCTTGCAAATCATTATACTGAGCTCGATCATTATTAGTGACTATGTGATTTTCCATTTGCAAAACTTGATTTAATCTTTCTAATATAACCATTGTGGTCCTTTGAACTGTAACGTAACAGTCTTTCGGTGAGTTCTTAACCATTTCCATCAAAGCTTCATAAGCTGCTGCTCGAAGATTCGCCTAAAAACAAAAAAAAATGCCTTTAATAAAAAACCAAACCACTAAACTTTTTTTTTTCATACCTGAGCGGCATCTGGCCTATCCGTAGTTTCCAACAAACGTTCTACAATATACTGGAAGTAGCTTGAGAGACAATACGTCTCAGGTTGAGCTCCATCTTCAAGCCCTTCAGCTGCTTGCTCGTAACTAGCTTCAGCTAAACCAGTAAAAGCCCAGCAAACATTTGCAGCTACTCTTGGCTCTTGTTTAAGCCCATTGACAAATGCTTCAAGTAATGGATTTAAAAATGTTTCGTTTATGGAAGCTTCTGGTACTATTTCGCATATTCTTCCAAATGTCCATGCTGCTGTGTCCCTAACAACTACTGACGAGTCATACATAAGCTCTATCAAGGTAGGCATGGCTTGTTCGACTAATGGCTTGAGAGTGCTTGGTTCTAATCCTCCAAGAATAGAACCTGAAATAAAAATTTTAATTTAGAATTTATTAAAATTAAAAAATAATTATTAATACTAACCGAAAGCCATTAATGCTGCATCCCTATATCTCCAATCTGCATTTTTAATATTTTCCTTTACGAATGGTAAAACATGAGGAACAATATCATCCTCGCAGCAAGTTGATAACAACATGAGGCAGACTCCAGCTGCTTTGCTTGGATTCCAATCATCTTCATCATCCATTTCCTCCTATAAATTGTTTAAAAAATTGAATTTGTCATCATCATCAAACAAAATTTCAAAAAACTCACCTGCTTGGTTAATTTTGTCATCAAAACAGGAACTAAATACTGTAACGCTCCTTTAGCATAAAACCTAGACGTTCTTTGAGGTGGATGACCAGCTTCCCCTGCTTCTGTTTCTTCGATAGCCAAATCAACTTCCTCGTCACTTACATTTGACCAAAACTCAATACCTTGAAGTGCTACATCATCTACATCTGATTTCATGGCTTCTAACGTTATAGGAAATAGAGCTTGACCCATATAAGGTTCCATATAGTGATAATAAAGAGACATAATTTTCACTAAACATTGAAGTGCAGCAACTCTAACTTGAGTATCTGTAGATTGTGTAGCTTCACATACAACTTCCATTATAAAATTTCTCTCCGACTGAAATAAACAAAAATTTAATTATTAATATTGGATGTTTCAATTTTTTTTAGAACATTTTTTTAAAAACTAACCTCTTTATCAAAATTTGCACGAGTGAACTCTAATGAATTGTGTAAAGCATTTGTTGCAGCTAACCGTACATGATTACTTGGCTCATTTGATCTCATCCCATGAATAATCGCTGTTAATATTTCATTAGATTGAGTTATTAAAACATCATGATCCTGAAATCAAAAATAAATATTTTTCACCCAAGAAAAATAACTTGCAATGCATTCAACTGATTCCTACTTACAATATCTTGACAAATATATCCAATTGCTTCTAATGTTGCTTCTTTTAACATCTCTGTACTATTAGGTCCAACAATATTACTGACTAGTGTTGATATTAAATCGCCCCATTGACCAGATGGTAATTCTGCAACAGCTACATAAGCAACGCATTGTGCTGCAGAACTTGGACGTGTGTTCTCAGTTCCCAAAGATGCAAGAATATTATTTTTAATGTAAGCTCTAGTTTCCTCTGGAAATGATAACCACCTCTGCTGATATTGAGTTTTAATATTCTGATCCTTAGATGTGAGCTTGTTTTTAAGCTGCAAGCCTGCAGCCATTCTAGCAACTGGACTATTTCCTCCATGATGTAATATATCAGATAATGTTTTGATAAATTCTGGCTGTAAACAAAAATTAAGATGTTTAATTTTAATTCTGATTCCATGAGATGACTTAGTCCTTGCAATATTATAAAAAAATCCATGTCAGATAAATTCAGTGACAGCCAATGCACATAAAATAAATTTTATAGTTGACGCCTAAACATAACCTCAATGTTTTGTGCAAGGAAAATTCATAGAAAGAGAAAAAAAAGTTAACTAGATAAATCTGTCCTCTGCGCTCTTTACAATCAAATAACATACCAAAAATTAACATTCATGTGTCAAATTGATGCAATTAACCCCCCAAATATCTTAACAGGCTGTGATATTTCACATTTTAATTAATTTATATTGTTAAGACTATTTGCAGTAAGCAAAGCTAATTGGACGAGTCAGCTGTGTCCCTGAAAGCATCATTATATTGGGAAATTACAAGACGAGTGAATTTTTTGATAGGTTATGTAAATTTAGAACCCAAATGCATGATTTATGGAGCTAGTATTAATTTCCAGGATGGTTAACATTCTGTACAATCTCATAACACATGTGGTAATGACATAAGTATCATTACCTTCTTTGCTAATTGCCAATTATGTTGCAACACAAGTAACAATATCAAACACGCCTGAGAATTTACAAAACTCAAATGTGTGTGAACAAAACCATTAAGGATTATTATTAAAACGTCACAAAATCGATTCAAAGTCATACACATGTTCCATACAAGGAAATCGGTTGGTCATGGCCCGGGCACAAAAAACTAAAAACCAATACTCACCAAATTTGTTTGCGCTGCTTGTTCCAAAAATGTTTGTGCGGCCTCCAACTCATTTTTATCTAAAAACACAAACGCAAATCATTACACACAATCCCTTAAGCATCAATTAACATTGCTTCAATAATAACGAACTTAGTCATTGAAAATGGCGTAAGTACTTCGTCGAATATAATTACTCACCTGGAGAAACTGTTTTTTCCAAAATCTGTATAAGATGCAATGTTGCTTCAGGATTCATTGTAAAAAAACTTATGATGTTGACTCGTAAAATAATCCTATAAATTCCGCGTTTATCTTTTTTTTAGCAGCCGGCTAGTCCCACATGCAAGGTTTTTAACCACGAAAGAAAGATGGCCGATCAAGAATATCCGTTATCGATTATTATTTATTTCGAGTTTACGATTGAATCCCGGATTTATCATCGGTTTTCTTTAATCGACTGATTACGTAGGTGAAGGGAAATAATTAGGAGGTTCGTGGTAATGTAAAGTAAATAGGATGATTATGGGACTATATTTTGTAGCGGAGATGGGATGAATACGTAAAACCGCTTTCGCGCCAGCTAACGCTTCGCTATTGACGACATGTGATTGGCTTTCAGTGATGTATTAATCACGTGGTTTAGTTTCAAATTTCCTTTCATAACTATCGAAATTCACGATAAAAAACTTTTTTTTAGTTTTTAGTTTGAATAATTAAGTATTTCAGATGAATTGATAGTATTTCTTTTCTCATTACGGTTTGTCACAATGTTTCTCTCTCTCCATTTGAGCACCTTAATTTCATCAGCTTTAACCGTCATTTTAACCCTCAAAATGCCGCCTTTTTTCGATTATCATCATTGTCTTCATCTTTTTTCTTGGAATCTTTCCCCCCTATTTTTTTTTATCGCACTTTCGCTTTTTTTGGATAAAAGCTAGCGAAATATTTGGTTTTTCATTTAGACATGGACCGATCGCCATCTTGGATTTATCCTGTAGCTGCATTTGATGATTTTTTGTTAAAAATTAAATGAGCTGGTCATGTACTCGAAAGAAACTCAAATTATTTGTTGATAATTAATAAAAATTACAGTAATAAATCTTATAACGAGTGCATTCGTCTTAAATCAAGGATTGAGTTGTTGAAATTCACGAATAGCAGACGAAACAACCCATTTTGATCTAAAATGTCATGCAGCCATAATTCTTTAAAGTAGAAGGGTTTTAAATAAATAAAAACTAATTTAAGTATTTCTTTGACACAATTATAATCTTTAAAAAGTAAGATGTACATAATATATAATAATATCTTCATGAATATGTAAAATAAATATGGTAACTAAAACGCAATTTGGCGGTACAGAAAATACACTTAAATTTTCCTAATTATCTAATTCTCGGTAGGATACAGTTAGTGTAATTACAAACAGCATTCTGTTTCCGTAATTAAATTAAAAGAGCTTTCTATGCAATTAAAACCATTTCAATTGATTGTTCGAAAAATAAGTTTTTTTTTTAAAGAGAATAACAATTCAAAAAATGCAACAGTAGGTCTTTTCTTAAGGGCAAAACATTTAAAAAGAAAGATTCTTTTTCGATAATAAATAAACCTGGGATATGTTTCTTCCTCTTTAACCTATTTATCATCATTCAAGGCTTTGATAAATCAGCTTTCATATTCTTTAGTAAAATAAATAAGCTTATCGATCCAAAAAATTCCACAATCATAGTACAAAATCTTAGAAACCTATCTCAATATCAAAAATATCATCTAAACAAAATCCTTATTCTCTATCAAAATACACAATTGTTTCTTTTGCCAAACCTCCAGGGTCCTATGCGTACAAAAAGAATTGCAACGATATGAAGTTTCCTATTTTTGTTTCAATAAAACTACAATAGCCTTTTTTTTTTTTACTAAAGCGACTATAAAAAATTGTAGTTTAAATACTCAATTTGAGAAAGATATACAAGGTAGATTTCGAAGGCAATTTGATAAGATTTACCTTTTTTTAGGCAAGGACTTTTCAAATAGACAAAACCAGCTATTCTGATTATTTTCTTTTAGAATTATTTTTAATCTAAGAGATTTTTTTTTCTAAAATAAGCAAGTTTATGCTAATAGCACAATTTTTATTTATTTGAATACAATCTTTTTCCAAAAGTCCTTTTTATTATTAATTTTTTTTTAATAATGAACAATTAATCAAAAATATATATTCCGACATTTTTTGTGCTGAAAAATAACAATTTTTTTCTTAAAAGTGCAAAAAACGACTATTTTGTTTCTTAGTGCTACATTCAATTCGAAAAAAGTTTCTCTTAAATCTATATTTCGTAGAAAAAGCAAAAAAGGACATTGCTTTGTCTCCCCGTAAATAAAATATTGAATGTGCGTTTCTTTTAAATCGTCTAAATTGTGTATTCATTTATCAAAAAAGAAAAAAAAATACATGAGAATATCTTTCATGGGTTTTAAATATTTTATTTAAAAAATTGGAATAAGCCGTGATGGTCGAGAAAAATCATCTTCATAGCTTTCTTCGAAAATTTGTAAATTTTTCCAAAAGCGATTTGATGATTTTTATTATTTTTATTACTTTTAAATCGCTCCAACAAGTTGGTCGGTTAATTAATAACAAAGTTATAATAAATATACAATTTTTTTTATACATTATTATTTTTTTAAAAGAAGAAATTTCAAAAAAGATTATTATTTTCTTAAAATTCCAATAGCGAACCAGCGCCTGGATTACAAAAAAACTGGGTGATTGCTTGACCTTTTTTTTTAATCCTTATAAAAAAGCTGGACGGCATATTTGACTACCTTCAAAGGTTAAATATGGTATACAGACAACACTTAGGCATCGTTCGGCAAAAGTTAAAAACTATTTTTAAGTTTTATTTTTAAAAAAAATCGGGGAGGGGGTAGTTCGAAAGATAATCTCATGTTTCCATAGAAAATGTTTTTTCAAAATATTTTTTTTTTAAAAACAGCAAAGAAGAAAAAAGAACAATTAAAACATCGATTTTTGTTTTCAAAGAAAAAATAGCACACGATCAAATTTATAAAATTAAATTTTTCGTTTCAGCGAATGATTATGAATTAAATGCGCTTTGGTTTTTTTATTAGCTGAATTCGAAAGTTTTTAAATTTGAAAGTGTTTTTTAGTTAGTATACGAGGGAGTCAGTTTTACAAAAAATTTGGAAATAAATAAATTTTAAATTGAGGTATTGATTTACTAGAGATAGCAGCTTAATAGTCAAAGATTTAAGTTTATAACACGAGATGCCTAAGCGCTCAATCTCTTGATCCTGTCTCTTAATCCTAAAAAATTGGTTTCTCCCCTCCTTTTTGGTCCCTCGCTCTAGTTGACGAATTGTTTCTGCCACAAGGGAAAACCAGCACAGGTAGATCCTAAAGCCTTTCAAGCTCAGAATGGCACAGTTAGGAACCGCCAGCTTACATGAGGGAGGGTGCCATTTTTAAATTGAAAGCAGTGGTGACCTTGAAAAGGGTTTCGCCATGATAAGATTTTTAATAAACGACCAGCTTTCAAGTGTTTTATGGTGGCTTTCAATTTAAAAATGGTAGTCCCTTATGCAGAAGACTCGTTCAGAGTTCATCACTCGATTTTAGGCTCTATACCCTTGCTTTCTTTACCTTTCGGCCTAATTCCTCCCCTTTCTCTTAATATACATGACTAGTGAAACGCAGGGGCTTCCCCATCAGCTTTAGTTTTCCATTTTTGGTCTCGCTTCTTCTCCCCTTGCCTTTCTAAAAACCAAAAAGCTTTTAAATCCCATAAGTCTTGATTTTGCAGCTTCTCTAGGCACACTTCACGAACAGCCAAATCCTTTATCATCCCCTAGTGCCCCTTACGGACAAAAACCTCCCCTAGGCACCTGCTACAATCAAATTTTTTTACCCAATTTTCGAGTTCATTAATTTCTTAAAATAAGTCCCATCGACCATTACTTTCTTTTCGTCCCTCGTATACATTTAAAAGATATGCACTGTAAGTAAAATATCATTAAGTACCAAACGACTGACATAATTGTAATGGTGAAATCGTGATTTGTTGAAAGTACAGTTTAGTTCGGCAACTTTATATTTATTTTTTAAAAAAAGTTAAAAATAACGTAAATCATTACGTTAAGAAGATGATTTTTTTACGCGGAACTTTTTTTTCCCTTTAAAATTTATGTCAGTCATCTAAACATTAACAAAATAACAATAAACGTGACCTAAAAAACAATCATATTCTGCCTCTCCTAATAAACGAATTCTTTTTTTTAAAAAAAATGGCGGACTTATCTTAATTTTGGCGAATTGCTCATTTTAACAAATCCACGATTCAGTCTTGTTTTCTAGGTCTTCAAAAAAAAGTTATAAGAAAAAGAATCTTGAATCGATAGCCCGTAGTCAGAAAAAAAGGCAATCAAAACCCACATGCTAAATCTGGCTACGGTCCTGACAGAACACACAAAATGTTTAATTTTTTTTTTTAATTACAGAACTCCCGATGAATGATAGATGGCAGCTACTTTTTTTAATCTACATGAAGAAAGACACATAAAAAGATTTTTTTTTAACCGACAAGAACTCACGAAAAAAAAAAATAGAAATTAGAAAAAATAGAAGTGTAGGAACTACATCTATGATACAAAAAAAATTTTTTTTGAATCTCTCGAGAGAAACGAAAAAAAAAATGCTCGAAGACATTTTTCGTTTTCTTTTAAAACGGCAAACTTGCGACGAACATGTTTTCGATAAGCGGAGGAGCTGGTACCAAATCTTCTAATTTTAAATAGAAGATCCTTTGAAGTCCTTGAACACTGAGCGATCTCAATTCGGGGAGTTTACCGAGTAATCTTGAAAAATAATGGGGTTTCCTCTGAGCTTCTGCGTTGTATGTAACATGATCACGTAGGGAACCAATGATTTTCATTTGTAATTGTTCTACTTTATGGGGATCTTTTAAACCATGCCGTTCTGAAAAAAGAAAAAAAGAAAATTAAGATAAAAATTTTAGATGAAACAAATACTAAAAAAATTAAGCTTACAAGCACAGAACCTTGATTTTCAATGGAGATTGTTTCCCCATTTCACCGTCAAGATAGCGTCTCGATCGCTTTGTTTAGCTTATTGCGAATGTGGCGTTATCTTTACGGTCGCATCGGGAAACAGCCCTTCATTGTAAATCAAGATTCCATTTTCAACGGAGAACATTGAAGACAATGTAAAATCCAATATGGAGGAATGCTTCGTTCACTTGTCACTGCCGCCATATTGGATGTTAAAAAAATCCAATGTTGGAGCCGCCATGACGACTTTCGCTTTCCGTTCGAGTTTTGTACAGATATTTTTAACATTGTAAAAACTTACCTGTTATTAATGTGAGAGCGCAAAGACAAGCAAAGGCAGATATATCAATATCCATGGCATGAAGCGACTGACAAAAATCCAAAATGGCATGTAACCAGTCTCCGAAGCTCCTTTGGCATTGGTGTTTATCAAGGACGACCCCGTTGCAAAATGTTAATTTTGTATCGTCCGCTTTTGTTCTGAAAAAGAGAAAATTAAATTAAAGTTAGATGATTGCATATTCACGGTTCGTAAGGCGAGTCCACATTATTTCAGTCCCACAGTCGCAAGAAGAAAAATAATCAAGTCTTGCAAATAGTTTGTCTATCGTTTTAGTTGCGGCTTTCCCGGCTCAAGAGATATTGAATGAATCTTTCTTGTAAAAATGGCAAAGCATGTGAATGCTAAAATATTTTTAATCCTAAATCGAAGCGGAACGAAAGCCGTAGCTGAGAAAAAAGAGAAGGAAGACCGTCCGGTTAGCTGAGAAACAGCCAGCTGGTTTTTTTAAAGCTTTTCTTCTGGTTCTCTTTTAGTTTTGATGACAATGAATCTTGCATACAGAATTTCAGTGGGCTCAAAAAACCCATAGATATAAATTTTTACAAACGTTTTTGGTCCCGCCATCTTTAATTTTAAAAAACTGACCCTGGTATGTAGTCGGCCATCCCAAAAACCCTTAGAAACAAATTTTTGTGAAAACGGTTGTAAATTTTGATGTTGGGTCAGCTTTTTAAAATTTATCTGGTGGCAGCGGATTTTAAATTGCAGAAAATTCTAAATCCAGACTATGGTCATTTGTTCTTATTATTTTTTAACTAAGCTTCTTTCTCCGACTGCAACCACCTGTAACGGATTTACCTAGGCAGCTGCCTAGGGGCCCCTCATCAGAGTGTTATTGATTAGCGGGCCTAATAGGGAACTGACACTTTGATGAGTCGTCTGCTAAATAAAGGTACGCCATTTTGAAAACTGAAAGCTGCTACAATCTCGAATTTGAAGGCCGCCATTCTCGAGTTAAAAAGTAAATATCGCGATTGGCAAATTTTCAATTAGAGAATGTTGGTCACAAAATTAGAGATCATGGTAGCTTCCAGTTTTTAAAATTGCGAGTCCCTATGTAGCAGACGACTCATCAAAAAATGCAGTTAGTTTGAGAAAGAAAGCCGCACACGTGACTTTGCCTAGGGGCCGGAGCCAAGTCAATCCGCTACTGACTATAAATAAAAACACCAACTTACCTATAAGCTAGCCTTAAGACGAAGAGTTCTAGGGAAGCAGATTGAAACAAAAGTTCCTGATCCTCTCTTGTCAGTTCCGTGAATCCAGGAATTTTATCCGCGAAATGTCTAATCACATCGACAGAAGTCGTAAGCAACGAATAAAACTGCTGAATTTTCTCAGCTTCGCTCATCGGGGGTTCACCGGGGCTTGGTTCCCTATACTGGGAAAAGTCCAAATTAGCGAGATCCGGGGTTGTGTCGACGTGAGCACGTACTAAAGCCGTTATCAGCGATACGGGCGGGCTCGGAGGCGATTCTTGTGGTGACTTTGGTTTCGATGGTAATCGTCCTCTTCGACCTTTTAAGCTATCAGTTCTAACAACTTCCTTCACCATCCCGACGGCTAAACACTTTTGAAACCGGCAAAACTGGCAACGGTTCCTCCGACGTTTATCCACCGGACATGATTTATCAGCTAAACAAACGTATTTCGATCCTTTTTGAACGGTACGTTTAAAAAAACCTTTACAACCCTCACATGTTCTAACACCGTAATGTTGACACGCGGCCGTGTCACCGCACACTGCACATAACTGAGATGGTGATTGCGGGGCGGGTCGAGGTAAAAGCGGAGGCGCCACCGGGTCCGTTACTCCACATCCGGGCGATGAGGACGCGGAAGACGACGCGCTGGGCGGCGGCCCAGACATCATCCCGATCCTCAACTTCGGAGATTCGCTGCTACTCGTCGATTCCGATCTCTGAAGTGGTAGCGACGCTCTTCTCTGCCTCGGGCTCAACGCCGTGTTGATGTGAAGTTCCGTCGAACTCGGGAAATGAGGAAGGGAGTAGGAATCCTGAGGGCCGGACGAGGAATCGAAACCGGGGCTCGGTTGAGGGGGCTGTTGCTGGTAATAAGGGGAAAAATGTTGGGAGTGAAAGTCATACGGACTTTGTATTGGGGTCGTTGGTACCGACGGGGAAGGATGATGGTAAACTATGTAGTCTTCGTCCATTTTTAAGCCGAGACTACTTAGCTCCGGGGAATTGGTTTGTCTTGTAGGAAATCTAGGACTGTAGGTCTCTTGAAAACTGGGCAATGGTGCGGGGCTTAAGGGTTGAGAATGAAAAACAACTTCGGGGAAAGGGTCGAGGGCTTCACCTCCGACGTCTTCAGTATAAGGAGCGGATAGTAATTCCGCGAACGTGCTCGATCCGAAAGGAGCCTAAAAATAGAAACAAATTACGATTCAAAATCATGAAAAAAGGAAAAGACAAATTTTTAAATTATTCAACTGGTTGAAAATAAAAAAAAAAAATTGGATTCCCCTCTTAGAAACTTGTTATATTGTATTAGCTCAACTTGAAGCCCGATCATTATCTTAGAATTTACAAGTGAAACCGTTTAAAAGCAGTTCTGATTTCAATCGGACATTTGACAGCTGAAGACACGCAACTACCTTCAACATTAATCATTTTGTAATAATTTATTTTATGTCAAGTAGTGATACGGTGTCGTTAGCTAAGTCAATTTTTTATTTAACATGGAGAATGGGTAAAATTGACGTTGGATTGAGGTTTTTCGTTTTGGGTTTTATTTCCGGTATGCGAGCGCGTTGTTTTATTAATGCGGCTTCGTGTAAGTTGTAAGAGAACTTACGATTACACGAATAAAAATTTTAAGTGGGTTTTAGCTTGAGACTTTTACGGCCAAAGTCATCTTCAGCAAGAAAAGTGGTTTAAGGCTAAAAAATGTTTTTTTTAAATTTTTTGTTTTTTTTTGTTTTTACCGTAATTTAGTTCCCAAAAGATAAGCCTAAGACGTAGCCCAAAATAAACTACCGTAAACAGGGGTGACTTTGGCCGGGTGGGGCGAATTTGTGCCACCCGTTTTTGAAATGTTTTGGGTGTTTTAGACCGAGAACCGTCGAAAAACGTGTGGCACTAAGTCACCCCACCCGGCCAAAGTCACCCCGGTCAACGGTAACGTTTTTAAGTTTCCATCTCAAAACTTTCCCCCCCTCAGAGATCATCTCTCCGCACAAAGGCTTCAACCAGGGGCACCATCAGAGCCGGGCAGAGGAAGGCCATTGCCCCCCAAGCACTTTTCTCCCAAAAAATTTTTACATCATTTTCATGAGATCTTAGATCTTTAGTTTTTGACATTAGAGGAAAAAGCATGAGGAAAATTTTGTAGGGAATTTCATTTTCTTCAAAAAAGTCCTGTACTGTTTTCTCGTATCTGTTTCGGTTTTTGAGATTTCAACAGTTTTTATCATTTATAGATTTAACTGAATTTTTCTGAAGTCGGCAATGAGTTCATTTTCATGGGAGCTTAGCTCTTCTGTTTTTGACATTAGAGGAAAAAACCTAAGGAAAATTTTGTAGGGAATTTCATTTTCTTCAAAAAAGTCCTCTACTGTTTTCTCGTATCTGTTTTGATTTTTGAGATTTTAACAGTTTTTATCATTTATAGATTTAACTGAATTTTTCTGAAGTCGGCAATGAGTTCATTTTCATGGGAGCTTAGCTCTTCTGTTTTTGACATTAGAAAAAAAAGCCTAAGGAAAATTTTGTAGGGAATTTAATAATCTTCAAAAAAGTCCTCTGCTGTTTTTTCGTATCTGTTTCGGTTTTTGAGATTTTAGCCATTTTCATCATTCATGAATTTGGCCAAATTTATTTTAAATCTGCATTTTCATGAAAGCTCAGCTCTTAAGTTTGTGATAATAGAGGAAAATGCTTCAGGACAATTTTGTAGGGAATTTAATATTCTTCAAAAAAAGTCCTGCACTGCTTTTTCGTATCTGCTTCGGTTTTTGAAAATTCAGCCATTTATAGATTTTATTTCATTTGAAAGTTTTGGGCGGATCCAGATATAATTTTCAAGAACGGGGGGCAACTTTAATTATTTATAAACTTACTCCTTCAAAATCCTGCAAGCTCCTAAAAACTTTCATTTACTTCTCCCATTCTTCATCCTCTATTTTATTTAAAAAATCAAAATTATACACTTCCAATAAAAACTTCCAGGTGGTCTTTCTTCAAATTCCTCCCTTCATTACTTAACACCATTAACGATGATTCTTGACAGTTAAAATAACGATATCACATAATTGCAATAATTAAGCCAATAAATCCACGAATCCAGTGATACAAAATGCATTTTCTAAAGTAGTAACCAGTTATCCCTGCATCTCATTTCATTCTTTTTTTTTTTGTTTTCTCGGAATTAATCCTCAGGGGGCCTTGTCAAGAATTTTATAAATACGTATTATTAATATCTGTGTAAATGTCTATCAAATCGAGCTGATATACTTGTCCATTGTTTTTTCTTTATATTTTTTCGCCTAACATTAAAATGTTAGCTACATTTTTCAGAATGATTACTACCGAATCCTGAAGAACTAGTTTTAAAACTAGTAAAAAAAAATATAATAAATAAAAATTGGGGGTGATGAAAAGGGAGGAGTTAAGGAAACGATGAAACTGAAAAGAGGAAGGACGTTTAGATTTCATTGGCTAAAATCTAAACATGCGCTTTGTGACTTCCGTTTCCTAATCGACGAATTTTTTTTTTCAAAAATTCTTTTAAATCAAGTTTAAAAATTAAATTTTATTTTTTTTAATTGTTCAAGTTTATCGAATGACAACTGATTTTTATCAGTAAAAAATGCAAATAGAGCTGAGCTGGTCAAGGATTATAAAAGCCCCGAAAAAATTTTAATGGAGGTTTTCTCTTTTTATTGTATTTTTTTTTAGTTTTAGCAAAAGTTGTTTTGTTGAAAAAAAGTTTTTCCTCCTTTTTTTAATTTTCGCTTTGTAATAAATTAATCTGCATTCATCTAGGTTGAAAAATAAACCGTTCATTCCCGGTCACGGTTGATGAAAGAAGCTTCATGGTGCGGGATGCCGGGAAGCAATCAGAATATCCCTAGGGACCCATCTTGCTAAATGTCAACACGCGGCGCCGGCCAAGCGCGACCGTCTATATCAGTTCTTCTTTTCTTCGGCATCTTCCTTCCTCAACTTAGGGATTTTGTATTTTTTTTTTTTTTTGTATTTTTTGTTATCGTGAAATTTTTTTTTGAAAAAAAATTTTTACCTTAGGGGTTTTATTAATATGCAAAAATATCTTTCCTTTCCTTTTATCAATTTAATGAATGGTAGGAGTAGCTTTAGAAATATCAGAAAGGATGAATTGATTTTTCAGTAGGTGTTAGGTGCTTATTACACTTGAAACTTTCCTACAAAAGATTTTAAATGTAAAAGTTTTGAGAAAAGAAAAGAACTTTTTTTTAATAAAAGAGGGAATAAAATTAGATAAAATTATAAATAGGCTGGGACGACCGATGGGCAGCAGGGAATCTGCCAAAGGAGCAGGAGTTTCGATATCTGCGAGGCTCCCTATCATAGACTGAGACCTATGATTTAGGCCCAAATTGAGTCCCCTACGGTATCTCTGCCCGTTCAGGCTTTTACCTGTGACTTCACAGGAAAAAATACCTAGGAAAACATTTAAAAAGAAGGCAGTTGTCATATTTTAGGCAGAGTGTCCAAAAACTTTTTAGGAGAAGAGGGCGTCCATGAAAAATTTTTTCTTCATTTTCAATAGAAAGACTTCACAGTCTTTTGGGGGCACCTCCTTTGGATCTGCCAAAGTCTTTGGTTAAGCCAAACAATACCGTCTAAGGCAAATATCTCGTTGAAGTAACTGGGACCTTGCCTCAGTTTTTAATAGTTTATCATCTCATTTAAAAAAACCATAAAAGTTTAACTTTTAGCCAAGCCAAGAAAAAAATGTAACACGAAAAAGTTAAACTTGGTTCAGCTCTATATCAAGTCTCTGATAGCAAGTGTAGCCTGTGCAGTTCAAAATAATATTCTCATTTGAGAAAAAAAAATTTCAGCCTAAAAGTTTCAATTTCAAGTCAAAAAAGTTTCAAAATTAAAACTTTTTGATTTCAAATTGAAACTTTTTGTGTAAATAGTTTCAGGAAAGTATCATTTGAAACTCATTTGCATTCAATTTGAAACCGAAAAGGTTTCATCTCCCAGTGAAACCTAAAAGTTTCAAATTTTCTCAAATATTTTGAACTGTGTGGAAAAGTTGCCATATTGAGTTTTTTTCTTAATTTAGCAGAGTCAATCTTAATCTCAAAATATTTTAGCAAAGCTAAACTCTTCAGAACTTCACATGAAGTTTAATTTTAAATTTGCCCGAGCTAAAGCTTATCATTTTTTAATTTAAATCTAATCTTCTCTTTTATATTCAGAAAGAGGGCAATGTAGCCAAAGTATTTACCTCACAATCTAGAAAATCAAAGGGGTTGTAGATTCACATCTTACAATAAAATCCTAAAAAATGCCAGGAACCAAAAAAGATTTTCCTTTACGACTTTCTTTTAAAATTAACTCAACACACAAATCATGCAATCTTCGCTCATTCAATTAAAATTAATTCACTCAAAAAGATCTTAATCTCAAAATCATTTTTCATTTACTAAAAAACCCCTTCTTAAATTTAAACACCATCCCTCCCATCCGACTAACAATAAACAAGTAATCACAATCACGGCCACATGTTCATCAACAAAAGGAAAAGTTATTATTAATATCCGAATCATAAACAATCATAAATAGCGATCCACGGGGAAATCTGTTACGATATTTGATACTTGAAACATATTAAACATGACAATATCACACCCCTTAAGTTTGTTTTCAATGAGGGTTCTTACAATTTTATTTTTTTCAACCATCGAAAAAAAAAAATATTTTTGGGCTTACCTGTGTTTGCAAGAGCAGCATACTTGATGCAACAGTATACGGAGCTGATGAGGGCCGACTCTGCAGATCGCCGGGGGGCTCGGGGCAGGACGCCTCCTTGCTCACCAGCGGTTCTCCTGAAAAAATACAAAAAAAACCACTGATGAACACCACGTTTAATATTCACTATCACCAAAAATCCCAACGCACCCTTACTGGGAGGATTTAGCATGGCCGACCCAAATCAAAAATAAAAATTATCATAACCGATTTATAGCTGAATGATTATTTTTTTGAATTGCTAAAAATTCGAACACTTCACCCGTCAAGTCAAAGGCGAAAATGAAAACTGTCGTAGGATTAAGGGTTGAACATATTTATAAAGAAAATAAAGGGAGGATAAGCTGAATAAGCTAACAATACGGGGCTTTGGCGGGGGTTTTTACTCTTCCCAAGGGAATCCCCGTGGTATTTCGCTCTCATCATTCTAAATATTCGGTCATAATGAAAAACTTTTTTTTTTCTTTTTTATTTTCCGTTGCTTTTTTTTTTATATAAACACCCCCAGGGTCCCCCCCGAAATAAATTTACAATGCTACTTTGTAAAAAGAAGTGGCGTGAGAGAAAATGCGGATTTCAGAAAAAAATCAGGCTCAAGTAGCCTTTTTATTGAGCCACGTTTTCTTTTTTAAGTAAAAATGTGGGACCATAAGTCCAAAGCCATGTTTTTGGCTTAATTGAGGGGTTAGCGATTTGATTTGGAAAATTTGATTTGAATTTTTTGGTGCACCACCAAAAAAAAATTCATAACTTTTTTTTTTTTTTTTTTTTTGAGTTATTGTTAGTTTGTTTTAACTTTTCTATTCTTCTACTAGAATATTCTTGATTCTGAGTTAGACGACTTGACTTGAAACTTAATTTCTAATTTTTTTCAAAACAGTCATTTTTTTTTTTTTTTTTTTTTTTTTTTGAAAAAAGTTATAATAATGGCATAAATCAAATAATGCAATAAATCAAAAATCTGAGATTATGGTTTGCTTGGTATTTCCAGGAAGCATATTTTTGGAAATTATCAAAATATTTAAAGAAAGGGCTCAGCCGGAATTTCGGGAAATGTAAATCGTCTTTCTGGTGCACCACCAAAAAAAAATTCATAACTTTTTTTCCCCCCCTTTTTCTTTGAGTTATCGTTAGTTTGTTTTAACTTCTATATTCTTCTACTAGAATATTCTTGCATCTGAGAAAGACGACTTGACTTAAAACTTAATTTCTAATTTTTTTTTCAAAACCGTCATTTTTTTTTTTTTTTTTTTTTGAAAAAAGTTTTAACTTCTTTGAATTTTCAACTTCAGGTTTATCTGCGGCCTTTCGAACCTAAATCTTCACATTTTCGAAGGAAATTTGAGAGGGCGCAATACTTAAAGTGAGTATAATAAAGGCCTAACCATCATTTTAGACGAATTTCACAAATAATGGCATAAATCAAAAATCCGAGATTATGGTTTGCTTTGTATTCCCAGGAAGCATATTTTTGGAAATTACCAAAACATTTAAAGAAAGGGCTCGGCCGGAATTTCGGGAAATGTAAATCGTCTTTTCCGGCATTCCACCATTTCGCACTTAATTTTTTTCAAAATGGGAAAAACCTTCCCTTATCCAAATACAAATTCGAATACGATCTCAAATTTTCAATTAACGCCATAATTTACGAGCATTGGGCAAAATAATGTCAGGCCTTTATTACACACACTCGTACTTACTAACGCGTCCAAAAAATTCATGAGAACCTTAAAGATATCGACCCCTTTCAAATCAAAAACCCTTTTTTTCTCTTTGGCTAATCAATCCCCCCAAGAATTCCTTATTGATTCAGCCCAACAACTAAAAAAACGTTTTAAGTACGTGATAACACTTGGGCAATATGGTGAATACCCTCTAGCTACTTGCTACAGATAAAATCTCGTCGGTACGTTATTCTCTTGAAGAGTTTACACATTGAATCAGGCTTTGAGATAGCCATTAGTATATAATTAGCCTTTGTATGAAAAATCAGTGCAAGTGGCGGCTTGTCTCACTACCGGTTTTAAATTCTTTTTCCCTATTTATTTATATATTTTTTTTTTAGCCGAGGTCGCGAGTCAATCATAACGACAGGTTCCAACCGTGAGATTTATTTATTTGTTTTTTTGCTTGAAAGCAAAATTTAAACAAAATTTATAGCCAGCGTGCTGTACTATTTACAATTGCTCTATGCCCACTGACAACTTAATTTTTTTTTTAAAAAACTTGATCGAAAAATTATAATACAAGTTTTTTTTTTATTTAGTTTTTTTTCTTCTTCCTACAACTATCGATGTTACATGTCACAAAGAACTACTGTAAGTGTCTACATTTATTGCTGCGAGTCTGCCATGATTATCTGATTGATAAAAATGAAAAAGTTGGCAGGCCTGCCATTTGTTTTAGTAGGTAAACTTCTTTCGGGTGAAGAAAAAAAAATGAAATTGAAAAGTTGTAATAATATATATTTTTAAATGGAGCTATTAATAGAGATTATGCTCATGATCGTAAATAAGTACCAATTTGGTTTTTTAGCCACCGTGAGCGGCTGATTTATTTTTAATTAGACAGTCGTTTACATTAGCGTCACCTCTTGATTTAAATACTAATTTAACACTTTTAAATGTTTGTTAAGAGATTTTATCTGGATTAATTTGAAAATCAAATTAGAACTAATTTAGATGTAGTTTTGCAAATAAAATATGATACTTAAACATTGGGTTACTGCCTTGTGGAGACTGCCAAAGCCATTTGAATTTGCATCAATCTTTTGTAAGCAAAAATTAATTAACAGCTTTCCCCAGAAAATTTTTTTTCCCACATGGCCATTGCCACTTTTTGCCTTGAAAAATTTTCTTCCTTGTGCATTCCTCAAAAATTTTCTTTTTAAGGAAAACAAACGCTCTCTTTGCAAAAAAAAAAAAAAAACAAGAACGATTAACCTAAAATAGGCATTCGTTTTTATTTTATGTTCAGGAAACATCATAATAAATCGTTAAATTTTCAAATATTGTTAAAGGTATCAGTGTAGGTGTGTGAGTGCATGACAAGCAAGGATACACAGAGATATACATAAGCCCCGCATCAATATGGTAAACATGGTTCGTCATTTGAATCCAGTTTACGCAACAAGAGAATTTATACCACTTTTCAGGGATCCTGAAAGTGATAATCGATCTTCTGCGTCCGAGTATTGTTGCGTTGGCGTTTTGAAGCTGTCTCCTTATTTTTTTTTTCCTTTCCGCTTTTTAAAAAGATTTAAGGCACAATTTCGTTTCGCGAGGTTAGATGAATAATCATTCGGATTCCTTGATTACCTTTATTTATTTTCGGTGATGGTTTTTAGTTTTGGCCACTAGGCCCCTGGTCACTGAGTGGGTCGCCAACTAAAGTGCTGCTTTTTGATTGGCTGTGACCGAACGTAAGTTAAGTACCAAGCAGCAGAAGACGTGTGGCTTTACCATCAATCAACGGAAGTCAGTTGAAAACGAGAAGCCAGGATTTCGAGGAGTTGGCGACTTTCAGGTTCTGTAGTGGACCCCAATTAGGGGACTCACGGAATGTAAGTCAAAGACTCTAGGCTCCACCCCCTCCCCTTTTATGCTTCTCGCTTCTTTCAAAAAATTCAGCTCAATTTTTTAAAAAATACTCAGCTCAATTTTTTAAAAATACTCAGCTCAATTTTTTAAAAATATCCAACTCAATTTTTTAAAAAATACTCCGCTCAATTTTTTAAAAAATACTCAGCTCAATTTTTTAAAAAATACTCAGCTCAATTTTTAAAAAAATACTCAACTCAATTTTTTAAAAATACTCAGCTCGATTTTTTAAAAAATAATCAGCTCAATTTTTTAAAAAATACTCATAAACCTCTGAGTTGGATCCAAATCGAACCACAAAATATGTCACGTGACTTGACATATAACACGAACTCGCTTCATTTGCATTTTTAAGAGAACCACTTTTTAGCAGAGACATCTTAGCTAGCTCTGTTATATTTTATTGTTAGCCATAAATTATTATAATCTGTTAAGATTTAACGAAATAATAAAATACAATAAAATGTATAGTTAATGGATTCAAAGGGATTTCAGGGTCAAGTTCAAAGTTTATCTTTCGGCACGAACGTATTTTCAATAAACCTAGGATTAATGTCTTAACAAGTGATTTTTCATCTTTTTCCAGCCGGACCGACTTGTCCGTCAGACAAACGCAATAAATAACAATTGTCACCTAAAACCAGAATCCTTTTTCCTAACTTTAAGGGACATTAAAATAAATTTAAGAGAAATCAAAACAGGTTAATAAGAGATAAATAAATGAAAAATAAAAGAAGACGACGATGATGATGAAGAAGAGATTTGGGAGTGCCGCGTGATGTCCACAATCGGAAGAAGCGGAGTGAAAAGTAATGGCGAATGTTAAAATTCCAGACAAGTGTGTGACATAAAAATCTCAGAGAAATCATCCTAATCACCACGGTTTAAGTATGACATGATTTGCATATTACAAGACCATATAGCCAATGAATCATACACGCACGGCTTCGTCATTAATTCTTTTTTCAAATGGAAAAAATATATCCTATTACATCATAGGAATTTTTTTGGTGGGGCAAAAGGGAGGCACGCGAGAGTTATAGTTATGCAGCAGCGACCTATCATAAGAATTATCAGGAACATAAATTTTTATAAAGCGACGGTTTAAGTTATAATTATTATTTATGGGAGCGTTAAATAAAAGGAGCTTTCGGCCTAAAGAGCTTAAACTTGTAAGAGCCTCAGAGGCTTGACTCAACCGGATCCAGCATCTTTAGATCCGGTTTACCCCTCACTAAGTTTGGCTCTTTTGGGGCAACACGGTAAGCGTCGCAGGTGGCGCCAAGAACAAGGAACGCTGCACTAGTACCCGAAGACTTTTTTGCTTCCACAAAAAAATTTTTAAATTTTGTTTTGGGAATATTTTGGACTTATTCATGCTGTCTACAGTTTTACCTCTGGACTAACTTTAAGCTTTACAGCAAAAAATCGTCCTTAAAGTCACGAAATCTCCGAGTTACTTATATCGAATTATCTTCACGATTTTTCGCGAATAAATAATTCTTGAATATCTTTAATACTTAGTTTACGTCCAGAAGGCATTGGAACGTTTAATTCACCCTGTCGCTAAATCCTCATTCGAAGCCCCGCTTACATGCTCGCTACATCATATTGGCCAAAATATAAATTATTGTATTCTCTTAAAAAGGCGAAGTTGTTGATTTTAATCAAACAATTTAATTGAATCACGTCTGTCTGTCTCGGGTACGACCTGATTTCATTGTAAACGCACTCCAGGTTGCTTTTATGTAAAATAGATTGCATAGTGTGCGCTTGTCTAAAAAGAGGACAAGAACATCATTGTTTGTCTACATCGGGTTTTTTTTTCTTTTGTTTCGCTATTTTAAAATTATATGATTCTCTTAAGGAAAAAAATGGGCTGGCTGCAAAAAGGGGGGCGATGGTCTGATTTTCGAATTAGAAATGTTTTAAACGGGCAATCCCACAATATGCAACATGAATGCAAGTGTAAGAAAGTGAATCGCAATAATTAAGACTAGATTTTTAAACAAACAAAACGTACTAGCTAAACGACCTGCGAAAAATGGTAACACCTATCTTGGCGACGAAGATTTTTTGTTTTAGTGGTGTGATTGAAAATAAATGAAGTCGGCAAAAACGGAAGAGGGGATTGGTTGTTTCCAATGGGCGGTATAAGCAGCTCGAGAAGAGTTGGACGACTTCAATCCTTCTAGAGAAGACTCAGAATATTATCAATTTTCGGCCCCATTCTCACGAGCGACGATGATACGAAGAGATCGCGCCCTTTTTGGGCCATAAACTTCTTAACAAAATTTTTCAGACATCAAAGATACAACAACTATAATAAAAAATTGAGACACATAAGAAAGAAAATACACGTGACTATACCGTTATAATTCATCTGAGCACCCCTAAGAATTTTAGCACCGATCCCTGAATTCCATCTTCCTCCAATTAACACATCAATTCAGTCGCTGATCCCAAGCAATCTCTCCTTTTCAAAATAAATTGATTGCTGTTTCAATTACCTGCTTTAAATAATAAATCAGCGTTCAATTTATTTTAAATAAATTAAAAAAAAAAAAAATCGGTTTTGCACAAAAAAGCAACATGCACTCAATATAAATTTATTTTTTCCCTTCTCAAATAGGATGACTGCCTAAAAACGAGTTTTGGTGTCGTCAATACTCAGCAGACTTCCCATGACCTGATATTACTCATACTTACAAGACATAATGACTCCCGCTCTTTTTTTTTTTGTATAACATTCTTAAATAAAAAAATTCTTTTTTTTTGTGATATCCTTGCAAACTAATCGCGGGTCCTTAGACACAAGCCAAACTAGTCCATTTCTCAACTTGTTAAATCAATAAATCTTAAACGTATTTTTCACAGGAAAAAAAATGGAGTTTATATTGTCTCGGTTGCCTGATTTATTTTTATTAGTCCAGAGGAAATTTCATTGAATTTAATTTGACTGCCAAATAAACGATATGAATCAATGTCTCATTTTCAAATTTTTTTTTGGTTTATCGAGTTGGGTGGCTTAAATTAAGATTATTTGTTGAAAAGGACAAACACAGACAATTTTGGCTCTCAATCTGAGAAGGCAGTTAAGTGCTTAGTACCTCCGTTAATTCCTAAAATTTTTGAGTCATAATCTATCGTTTTAAGGACAACCCCTCAAATCCTGATTAGGCCACCGGGCTGCTGAGAAAATCCTTCAAGGCTACTTGCATGAATTTTTAAAACGTCATTAACCAATCCTTAAATTCTTATTTAAGGTTTACCAAGACAAAATTGGTCAAATAAATTTTATTAAACAGGTAAAAATTCAATTTGAAATTCAAATTTTATAAAAGCCCGCCAAAAATCACCATACGCCATGTTTGAGCTAATGACGTCACAACTGAGTTGAATTCTCTTATTTCATTGGCTGATTTTTTTGCGCGCGAAAATTCTACCAATAGGAACAAAGGATCCGACTCAGTTGTGACGTCATAAAATCATGGTTGGTTTTTGGCGGGCTTTCTAGAATTTGAATTTCAAAGCAAATTTTTCGGTATTTAAAATTTTTTTTGGTGATTTTTTTTTGCCAAGTCTTCATTATTAATTGAAGAATTAATATTAATAATAAATTTGCGATTTTAAAATTTATGCAAGTTGCCTGTTTCCCCAAAAATTAAAAAACTCAACCGCATTCTAAGAAGACGGGTCGCAAATACACTAATCAGTACTTAGCACGGTCTTCTTACAGTGTGAGCAATTTTTTTTTTTTTCAACAAAAATAAAAACCGTTAAAGGAGCTCTATAGCGCCGTTTTAAAATTGTTTGCTTGCGCCCTTTGGAAGAACCAGTACTAAACCTTATCCCTATGACTCATTCCCGGTGGCCTAACCCGCCCCTTAAATCTCATGATCCAATAATTACAAGCCAAATTGCATAACGGAAGATCCCACGGTAACAAATTTTATTTGAAAATTTCTCTATATATAAAATATTATATACGCATAAAAAAAGAGTGGATAATAAATTAAGATGCATGACTTAGAAAACAAGAACTGGACATAATTATTAGTTTTAACGCGTCCGGACACCCTATGTGTTACTCCAAGCGCTTTTATTAACTCAATGAAGTTATTTGCAATTTTTGTCCTCAAGCTTTCATAAAACTTTCTAAGTGGGAGTTTTATGAGTTTAAAAAAAAAAACCGGCGCGTGATTAAGAATTTATAAAGAAAAAATTTCAGCGGAAATTAATCTCATCGGCCCACCAAAAATCCAGTACATGATAATTATAAACACATTTGGCTAAACGGAGTTCGTAATAACGACCGATTTTGAAAATTGCAACGGGGGAACGAGAAGAAAAAGAAAATTAATAGACTGAGCGAGTTTATTATTAGAATAATTGCAATCCGGCCGGGATTAGTAAGCCTCTTCATCATTTACTATTTGACCCCCCGTTGGAAATTGTATCGGAAGAACCTGTTTTCGTTTTCTTTTCTCCACCTACGTTATGATCCTGATATGAATGGTTAACAATCCTAAGTCTTTTCAATAAGTTACCTTTTTTGAAATATTAGCTGACACGGTTTTTTTTGCTTAATGGATTTTAATAAGATTGGGCGGGATGCAGAGAGAGAGAGAAAAAAAGTTTGTAATTTAAATTAATAAATGGAGAAAAGCAGTAAAAATATATTTTATAGGGTCGGTTAATTGGTTAAAAGTAATTTTTTATGGATAATTAATTGATTGCGGTTTGTTTGTGCAATTTATCAATGGATTAATTTAATTATTATTAATTAATATTATCGAAATTGATTTTTTTGTCGTCAATTTTATACAGCGGAATAATTAGAGCAGTAACATTCTTCAATGTGTTGTGCACCTCACAAAAAAATTTTCCCAGCTAAAACCAATCCCTTATCACATCATGCAAAATTCTGTTATTAAACAGAAGCGAAGATTTTCTCCCACAAATGAAAATTAATACTTTATGCATCATGCAAAAAAAAAAAACATTCATACGTGCAAAAATGCAAAAAAATAATTGAATGCAGAATTTATTGATTGTTATTCTTGATTAAGTAATTATATAAAATTACCATTTTCTTTTCCATCGCTTCCTTATACAGATATATTCAAAAAACTTTTCCGAAGGGGGAATATATAGATGTGCTAAAGATTTTCCTTGGGTGGGGAACTAATAAACCTACGTGTCTATTTATCAAGCTCGAAAAATAGAGTTCCCTTGACTACCCTATTACAACTTGTCATTTAATAAACCCGATCACAATCTCTTCACATTAATAAGGGCCATTAACATTCGGATAAATTGCCATTTTCAAAGGATAAACATACCAACCGGGGGAAGATCAACCAAATTGATAATATAGGTTTTTACTCTTGTAAAACATGCATGGAATGCTACTGTGCAAACCGCGCAACCGATTGCGCCCGACAAAAACAGGTTGAAAATACTGTAAAATTCCATATATTTCTTTTTTAACGGTCAGTGGCGTATCGTTAATTTTTTAGCCCCATCAGTCCTTTTCAATTTGTTAAATTTTTTTGAGCATGCAATTGTATTTGGCATTTTTCAAATCTCTGCATAGCTCATCCCATCGCGCATGTGCGGAACGTGCCAAAACCGGCTTAAAAATGATTTCTCCAGGGTTGGCCATGTTGGCCACCTTCTTCGGAATGGCCAATGTGATGGTCCCTGCTTAACGACCCCGTAAAACTGCGGGGGAGGTGAGGGTGAGTATTTCTCAAAAACTCTGAACAGCTCATCCCACTGTGCACGTGCGGAAAGTGCCAAAACGGGCTTAAAAATGAATTTTGCGAGCTTGGCCATGTTGGCCACCTTCTTCCGAATGGCCAACGTGATGGTCCCTACTTAACGACCCCCCACAACTGCGGGGGAGGCGAGGGTGAGTATTTTTCAAAAACTCTGCACAGCTCATCCCACTGTGCACGTGCGGAAAGTGCCAAAACGGGCTTAAAAATGATTTTTGCGAGCTTGGCCATAATGGCCACCATCTTCTGAATGGCCAATGTGATGGTCCCTACTTAACGACCCCCCACAACTGCGGGGGAGGTGAGGGTGAGTAATGCTCTTACTCTGCAACTGCAACATTATTAAGCGTAAATTTTTCCAACCAAAATATTCTCTTCTTTTTAAAAGGAAAATTAACACATGAAATTAAGAATTTAAATTGCAACTTTTACAAGATATTTAACAGCTCGATCGTGCACAAAGAATCCCATCAGGAAAGAAAAAATATTTCCACACATTGTAATAATGTGATTGGCGTGACGATGACCTCATCATTATATTACGATATCGGAACTATCTCAAGAAAAACCGAAACGTAACATAAAAATCATCCTAAACTTCGAAAGGAAAAAAAAATCCGTAATTTTACAATTAATTTTCAAGTTTTTACAATAAAATCGATAAATCATTTAATATCTATCCCGTTGTCATTTTTCAAGGCGTTTCTACCGGTTTTTCCCGTAAGTTAAACATTTCCAATTGTTTTACAAAACAAAAAAAAATCAGCGAGAGACAACACAACGAAAAAAAAACATTTTTATTATTGTATTGTATTTCGATTATTTTGCTAAAAGATTTAATATATAGATTAAACCGCCGTTTCCGGGATATTCAAACAAAGAAATCAGAAACCTACGTATCAAGATTTCCACTTTTAAAATCCGTCACCAAATCCCTCTCCATTAATAATCTATTACAAAACATTTATCCATAATTAATTATCGATATCTTGAAAATTAATCAACAAGGAAAGAAGTTACATATACGATAATCAATCAACCCGAAAAAAAAAAAAACGTTGATTTATGCTTGTATCACTTAATCAATACGTTTTCGATGAGAATTGCACGATGTTTTTTCAAACAACTGACAGGTTTTTTTAACAATATAAACGTTTGGCCCACGAAAATGTGAGATTTTTTTTTTTCGGGGGAATTTTCTATAGCATATTGGAATCGAATGCTTCACCTTTTTACACACTATTCTCTAACCTTAATTGACCTCTTCTACTGTTTCTGGCTTCAACCTTTCAACTCTTTAAAAACAAAGTGCTTAACCTTTCCTCACCACGAAATCGTTTTGTAATTCATCATTCGTTTTGTAATAGAGGTTTGTTACGTGGAAAAAAATGTTTCAGAAGAATCGTAGCAAGTCAAATTAATTAATGTTTTTTGATATTAAGTAATTTATTAAATGATAGCCCACTGAGAAGTTTAGCTACTGGATTGATGCTAAAAGGCCCTGCAGTTGTGAAGCGCGATTTCGTGCAGAAGGAATCCAAAAAGATGAAGCAGTTGCTCCAGTGGCAGATGGCTCGCTCCAGTCTGGTTGCTGATCAAATGGACCAAAAAACCTTGTACTTGAAGCAAAATCCTCTTCTGCAAAAGGGCAGATCCCCAATTTGCTGGACCTAAAATTCCTTCTCAGAATTTCAAAGACACTCAACCCGAAACTACCCAAATCTCTCTCAATCTAGCCTAATG
Source organism: Liposcelis brunnea (assembly GCA_023512825.1). Classification (NCBI taxonomy): domain Eukaryota; kingdom Metazoa; phylum Arthropoda; class Insecta; order Psocodea; family Liposcelididae; genus Liposcelis; species Liposcelis brunnea. Next base: position 8,175,069 of record CM042070.1, on the reverse strand, counting down.
ACCACACACACCCATCATACGATATAAAAATATAATAGATGCAAAAATGATCCATTTATTTAGCATAATTTTAATATACAAGTTCACCTTACTATATAATCTTTCTCCTCAAAAAACTAACACTTTATTAATTTAATTCAGTAGCGAATCCTTCCATATTATAAATCAAAAAAAAAAAAAATCCCAACCTCAACTTCCTTAAACACGACAATATGTCGCCTCTTTTATTATTAAAATTCATCCTCCACATCTCCATTACATTCATTGGTCCCTAACTTTGTCATGCGCCGTTACGATCTCCCTCCCCCTCACATACATTAACGAAGATATCTCTCACTAAAAAAAAAACTAATTAATCCCGCTGAAGGGTAGGGAAATAAAATAACCTGAAGGCACACCGGATCCTCGCCGAAGTAATTTCGCCAATCCAAGCAATCAAGCTTTTTTTTTATTTCTTTAATTGTTTCATTTTTTTTTTCATCAGAGATAATACGACCGTAATGAAGTAAGAGATTATGACAAATATATCATAAAAGATACTTTGTATCATTAACCATACGGAAGGCAATAAATTTTATAAGCGGTAACATTATATGATTGTTCCTGGTCTCCCGTTTGAAGATTTGAAAAAAGCCTTGCGGCTACGATTCTTTTTTTTATATAAGGGAAGAGAGGGGGGATTAAACGCAATCAATCATTTTTCTCTGACTGCGCATGTATTACGCGAACAGGTTTATTTATTTATTTATATTTTTTTTTTGAGTATATATATTTTTATGCATATACGACACAATCGATCATTCCGATAATATAAATACACAATTATTAGTCATAATCATTTCCCAATGCGCATAACCAAAACGATTTTTACTGATTTTAAACCATACTATGTACGCACGAATAGAATAATTACAGAGTTTTTAAAAATTATACACGAAAAGCAATTTTGATTTGAAGTTAATAAATCTTTTTTGTACGTCTTAATTATGTTTACAGGAGGAATGAAAAATTGAAAGAAGCTTGATTTTAATTTTGTTCAGAAATACAAAAATTCTTGATAAGCCTAATAAGATGTCTTATTCCAGAGCTAGTGGCGACTGCTGCTCTCGACTCCCGAAGAAGCTCACCAAATGTAAAATCTCTTCTCTGTAAATGAATTCCACCAACCAGAGAGAATCATCCAAGCCAGAGATCCTTTGACTCAAAACCCTTTTAGCCGAGGCAATTTTAGAGTCGCTATGAGGAATTAGCTCAAGATTCCATTTAATGCAATTAGCCAAAGCACGAATCTCCGATTCCAATTTTTTTAAGATTTCAACGTTCCCGCCTTTTTCCAATTCTTTCTCCACGCGATTTGTTATCACCTATCCCACTTTTTGAATTATTATCAATTATGATTCTCGCTTTCACACGTTCGCCTCGAAATAGCCCACGATCGCGCGGAATGCCTACAATATCAATAACATATAAAAAGCCTAATATTTCAAAAGTGATAATTATTGGCGGATATAAATTTCATTGCATCCCCTCCCTCCCGCCCCCAGACACGAAATTCTAATACATTTCCGAAAAGCAGGAATTTAAACCATCCATTTTAGCGTTTCATGTCTAGACTTGCCTAACCTTGCACAACTCTTATTTGTTGATCGGTTTTGCACATAACCAGCTGACCAATTAACGACCTTACTTGAACCGACGATCCAAAAAACCAGTTACCAGTTATTTATTGATTCGAGAAATCCGGCTACTAAAAGTTCGGTAAGATTTTGCCCATTTTGCAGCTAAATATGAAATTTGCACCACTCGGTCGTTCATAAAACTTAGTTCCAAGACCAAAATAACAGATCTGACTTGTTTCCGCAACCGCTTCTGCATTCTACAGCTTTTGCGAACGGTATGGTTCCTCAAATTGTGTGCCGTGTTTAAAATTTTCTCAGTTAAGAAAGAAAACCGGTAAGGTAAAAATGTTTGACAGTTGTAAGAGACTCTAAAATTTAAATACAGTTAATATTAACACTACAATAGATAGTTTGAACATAGAAACTCTTAACTACACACGTTCATGGAACTACGTGGTGTGCAAAAGTTCTAGATCACAGAAGCGGTTCCGGAACAAAGTCAAATCGTTTGCTCATTATTCAAAGTCGACGATTTTCATTGAAAAATTCACCCAAATTTCCGATGGAGGATGATTTGTACATTAAAACGGACAAATACACATCTCCGTGGAACCATACAGTGTCCAAAAGTTCTAGAAAGCAGAAGCAACAGCGGAACCAAGCCAAATCGTTTGCATATCATTCAAAGTCGACGAATTTCATTGAAAAATTCACCCAAATTTCCGATGGAGGATGATTTGTACATTAAAACGGAAAAATACACATCTCCGTGGAACCATACAGTGTTCAAAAGTTCTAGACTGCAGAAGCAACAGCGGAACCAAGCCAAATCGTTTGCTGATCATTCACAGTCGACGAATTTCATTGAAAAATTCACCCAAATTTCCAATGGAGGATGATTTGTACATTAAAACGGAAAAATACACATCTCCGTGGAACCAAACAGTGTTCAAAAGTTCTAGATTGCAGAAGCAACATCGGAATCAAGCCAAATCGTTTGCTTATCATTCAAAATCAATTAGCCAAACTCAACAATTCACCCAAATTCCCGTCATGAGGCTCAATTTGCTAACAACAATCTGAAATCAATGAACTTCTCTTCTACGATTTCGATAACGCTTTAAAATATTCGATCCCAGGTGAAAGTATTTGCAACACAATATAATGGTGTCATCTTGAAAAAAAAAATAATAGTAATACTCATATCAAGTTTGGGATCAACATCAAGCTTAATTAATCAACTTTCTCATATCGATAACCGAATAACGGTCTCCTTGGGATCATCCAAATTCCGTTTCCTGTTTCTTATAACATTGTTAAACCGTAAACACATAACATGGATAAAAAAAAAAAGCTATACACTCAACAGAGTTAATGCCCTCGAAGCAATATACAATTATATCAAATGCAAGTAAAAAAAAATCCTATTTCTAAAGCGTGCTTAATGAAGTACTCATAGGTATTTCGTCATATTCGATTAGAGAGGACAACTACTTGTAAGGTTCCCTCGACGCCTACAAAACCGGTCGGTAACTTATTAAATATCGAATTAATGATTCTAACCACCTTTTTTTTATATTCATCTTCTCGGACTTTAATTTGTCAATGAATGATTTTTAACACAAGGGCGTGTATTTATTTATTTTTTTTAAAGTTTATACTCGTTTTTAAGTGATAGATTATAATAATACAGGGTGGTCGCGGTTTTCGGTCAAGAAATTGGGCTATAAAAATAAATATACGGATTATTGAAGGTGCGCGTATGGAAATTTATTTATTCATTCATAAATTAAATTAATAAGCGCGATTAATAAAATTAAGGATTAGCGTCGCTAATAGAATATATGAAACTAGTCGCGCGGGGAATTGATTAAAAACAATGAATCGAAAAAATATAATAATATGATCTATCTTGTTTAATCCGTTAATTGATATGAATTACATGTTTGAATAATTGATTGGATCAGGTTGTTTGTATTAATCGATTTAAGTCAATTAAAGGAAATTTATTCGGTTGAGCTATTGTTAATTAGCTTTGCTAAAGTTGAATATCCGTATTAATATTTATTAATATAAAAATCCTTGAGGTGTGGTGGGATCGTTGGAAAAATATTTTAATCGGAAGTAATTTTAGAAGTTCGAAGGAAATTTGCTAGGGAATGTAAGGATGATTTGATGGAAAAAATTGAAGGAAAATTAAATTTTTTAGTGTTTAAGAGATTGATATGTTCAGGAAAAGGACACAGTTCAAAATAATATTCTCATTTGAGGAATAAAAAGAGTTTCAGCCTAAAAGTTTCAAAATTGAAACTTTTTGACTTCAAATTGAAACTTTTGAAGTTTCAAAATTGAAACTTTTGAAGTTTCAAAATTGAAACTTTTGAAGTTTCAAAATTGAAACTTTTGAAGTTTCAAAATTGAAACTTTTGAAGTTTCAAAATTGAAACTTTTGAAGTTTCAAAATTGAAACTTTTGAAGTTTCAAAATTGAAACTTTTGAAGTTTCAAAATTGAAACTTTTGAAGTTTCAAAGTTGAAACTTTTGAAGTTTCAAAGTTGAAACTTTTGAAGTTTCAAAATTGAAACTTTTGAAGTTTCAAAATTGAAACTTTTGAAGTTTCAAAATTGAAACCTTTGAAGTTTCAAAATTGAAACCTTTGAAGTTTCAAAATTGAAACCTTTGAAGTTTCAAAATTGAAACCTTTGAAGTTTCAAAATTGAAACTTTTTGTGTAAATAGTTTCAGAAAAGTATCATTTGAAACTCGTTTGCATTCAATTTGAAACCGAAAAGGTTCCATCCCCAGTGAAACCTAAAAGTTTCAAATTTTCTCAAATATTTTGAACTGTGGATGCACAACAATTTTAAGCTTTTTAATTCATTTCTTTTCTCAAAATATTCTTTTTAATTTTAGCTAAACTAATTGATGCAACCATATTGATAACGTGACGTTGGGCACACTCTTTACCTCATCACGATTTAAATAATTTCGAACTTCCTTAATAAAATAACTATTGCAATTAATCTGTTAAAAATTCATCGCGAAACAACATTTATTATCGCATACATCCACATCCTTTTCCTTAAAACCATAAATCATTCTAACACAAAATGGTGGGCCACCTTTAGCTGCTGAAAGCTAGACATAGGGAAAGGATATAATTTTATGCATTTAGAATATGATTTTAAATTATAAATTGGTTGCTTTGGGCCGATATCTGTCATAATAAACGTACATGTAAAAAAAAAGACGGCATTCGACCATTTTCGCAAGATAGTAGCTAAAAAAAAAAATTAAAACTCTTCACAAATTTTGAGCCCGGGACCTGACTAAGCGATTTATGAACAACCTTCAAACTAGCTAGGAGATATTACCATACACGCATACCGTTATCATGTATCACAAAGGAACACAAAACCGACGTCTTTTCGGAGAAATTGATAAACGAGGTATTCATTGTCCCTTTGATGATTTACGGCCCAAAACGAAAGTTTGGCAACAGTCCGCTTTTCAACAATGCCTTTATTTCCAACTGTCAAAGCGTCATATGTAATTTTTTTTCATCTTCTTCTTCTTTTCCTTATATCCCTCTGACACAAAAGATCCAATCCTGACCTCGAGTTCAATATCTAACGAAAACATTTCAAAATATGTCATCGGGGGGAAAGTGAAATGAAATTTTGTCGGCGAAAATCGAATGCTATTATTTTCGGTCCATGTGTGTGCTCAAAAAAAAAAAAATTGTATAACTGGAACTATTTAAAAGTCGTAAAATTTGGAGGCATCTTGATTTTTTTCGAATTTTTATGTAGAATCAAGAGAGAGAATGAAAACTTGGTTTATATGGCGTTTTAAATGACTTGTAATACCTGGCGTGTGTTTGTATTTCTTTTGGTTTATATTTATTTTACAGAATTTCATGTCTTTATAAGTGGGTATCATATCGTTTTTATGAATGGGATGTTTGATTTAAACTTCTTTTATTTTATTCGGTTTATGGGTTTTCATGCTATTTTTTTTAGATGAGCAAGGACATTTGAATTTGAGCAAATGGAATTTTGATTAAAAGGAAATTTTGGCAGTGCGAAATGGTTTGTGCTCACAGGGAGTGAATATTTGGGTGGCATGGTCGGAATGAAAGAACAGAATTAAGAAGTTCCTATTGCTGCTATAGGGTAACCGGTGAGGCATGTTTTGTCTTGCTCAAGGAATGGCGTCCTTGCCCTGTGGTGAGCTCCCTTCTCAGGGTTATGAGTTAGTGGAGGGCAGCAGCTTCGCTAATACTGACCTAGGGCTGAAGATGGTAGTAATCGGCAAGGCCTAGGCTCAGATACCGGGAGGCAGAGTTGAATCAATGGTATGGCTCCCGTACTGCGATGTGGAAGATTATGGAAAGTCACCACATTATTTGATATTTCTAGAAAAATCAATATCTTGAATTTTTTTCTCGAAAACGGCCCGAGCGATTTTATTAAAATTTTCCATAGAATTTCCTTAATTCAATCCTAAAGCCCCTGATTTTTTTCAAAACAGTCGCCCTATATTTTTGTCTGGATCATATGGCTAACCCGTTCCGAATCGTCTGATCCCTGAATTTTTTTCTCAAAAACGGCTCGAGAGATTTATTTTAAATTTTGGGTAAAGATTCCTTAGATCCATCCTAAAATCCTTAATTTTTTCCAAAGCAGTAGCTTGATATTTTTTACAGTCTTTAAAGCTGACATCCTCCTCCTCATTTGACTCTTGAATTTTTTTCTCGAAAACGGCTCAGGCGATTTAATCCAAATTCGGCCAGAAGATTTCTTAGAACAATCCTAAAATCCTTGATTTTTTCCAATTCTTTTAGTTTGAAAATCAAAAAAAAATTATCCTTCCTACTTCATAAAAAATTCATCGCAGAAATCCATCACTCAAACATATCCTTATTATCCTCCAGCTAAACCCTTCTAATAATTAAAAATAGAAAAGCCATATTATCCATTTTAAATCCGCTATATACCTACACCAAGGTGACAACATTCAAAAACCTACAATAGAAATCACATATCACGATTTTGCAATCCACTAATTGTCGGATCAATCCAAAGCCTCTTAAAACTTTTTCTGGAACTTTTTTTTTAACCAAGGATGGCTCATCACAATCGGATTTCACTGCACTGCACGTATAAGGGGGGGGGCCTCCTCGCCAAATTATTGCGACGTCACGCAATTATGCAAATCATTCAATTTTCTCCGTTTATTTTTCCTTTACAAATTAAACATTGTTGGGTTATATTCTTTCATAGGTAATGAGACTCTTAAACCTGATCGATCCCCCTTTTACGTATGAGGAGAATAATTATGTTGTCATAAGCGTGGCTTGCCCATGCCGATTCAGTACCGTCTCCAGTTGAAAAAAAAAATTAAAAAACAATGATTGATTAATTTTTAATTAACCAAGTATTTTTCTTCTGTGTGAGGGCGGATTCAATCAACCGCGGTGTGGAAGCGGAAGTTATCATTAAGCGATCACGTAATAGTATATCATTTTTATTATTACAACAAAAAAAAGTCATCGAAGTTATTTTTTTCCCTTTCATTAATAATTTCACAAAGGATAACCACCATAAACATTTTTAATGTCACGATTTTTATAAATCAGAATCAAGCTCTAATTACATTTCCATTAAAATCCGTTTGAATAATATTTTTTTTCTTTCGTTTACAAACTATAAAATATAATTATCTGGTGAGATAACAAAAACTTCATTTAAACTTGTTTGTAAGATCGGAAGAAAAATAGCGAATGGGGGGATATGTGGTCTTGTTTAAATATTTTGAGATTACTAATTAAGATTTAGGGCCAGATTAATATTAAGAAAAAAAAAATCCCCTGTTTTTAATATCACACCCACGAATAGGCGTAGCCAAAGACTTTTGTTAAGGGAAAACCTGAACTCACCAAGCCAATTTACAGAGAATAAAGCTTGCGCAAGCTTGTGTTTGTCGACGGCAGCAAAAGAGGCTGCAGCCAGCCCCAACGCCAAGCCCAACACTGGCCCTGTTGAATTTTCAAGCTACAGTAAAAATTTCCTGCTTCCACACAGGGGAAGCAGGGGGTCGCCGCTGGCGACCCTTACATTTCCCTGTTACTTCCGCTTATTTCCCGACCTTAATTTCCCCATTCTCTCGAAACCCGCGAATATCAACAAACTAATTATCATCATTCGTGCTAAGTCAATAATAAAAAAAAAAAATCCACAAGAGGTTGACGGGTATGTGATGTTTGAAAAATAATCCATTATGTTTCGATGTGTGGAACATAGAGTTGCAAATAGCCTGTAACCATGCGTGTTAAGTCTACAAAAGGTACAGAGGTTGTCGGGTTATGATGTTTGATTGACGGTTTAATCACATCTTTAAAGATTTTCATCTTAATGTGCGTTTTAAAATAAGAAATATATTTCTGACGCGGCCGAAATATGAAATTTCACTCTGATATCCGGTTTGCCCTAAGAGATAAAACAGTGCGAAAGGGATTCTAACGCACGCAGCGAATCCTAACGGTGAAACGGGGAAGTTTTTAAGAGCGTGGGGGGGAAAATGGAAAGGGATGAAAGGGGAGTGATGATTACGTCATGGATTTTAATGACGTCATATCGCTATAACGATTTTAATCGAATTATTAATGGACTGTGGTTATTGTTTTTGGAGAAGGAAATTAGGGTTTCGGGTTTTAGTGGAAATCTCCACTTACCCCGATAATGAATGGGTTTGATAGATAATATATTTATAGGTGAAGTTGAAAGTTAGTTAAAATTGCATGCGTGAAGTCTCGGATGTTTTAGTTGAACATAATGCACATTGCTCTTAGAGCAATTTAAGATTTTATGAATTTAAATCAGTAATAATGCAGCTAGATGATAGTTTGCAACGGGTTGCATTGGATAAAATATGCTAAAACAACGATCTGAAAGTAGTTTTGGTTGTTCCAACTGTGCTTCTGTCATCGATAACTTTTGCAAAGCAGATGGTTCCACTAATTTTGTGAAATTCAAATGTATACCACTAGCTTTATTAGTAGATGTTTTGTGGTGAGTAGCAATACATGAAACGTGCTACCGTAGGAAACTAAAACGATTTTTGAAACATGCTTCTCTTACCGATAACTGTTGCAACCGTATAGATTCCACAATATATAGTAGACATTTTGCTTTAAATTGCAGTTCAACATCGTAATACAAAACTTTTTACATGTGTCCTTATTATTTTTCCCAAATCGATTCCTGTTGAAAATACTGACCTCAACAAAAGGATACCCTTAACTCCACTTGTAGACAATTTGCTACAAATGGCAGTGTACACAACGTTTAAAATCAACAAAACAAAACAATTTTTGGAATCCCTAACAATGCTTCTGTTATCGATAGCTGTTGCAAAGCAGATGGTTCCACTAATTTTGTTTAAATTCAAATGTATACCACTAGCTTTATTAGTAGATGTTTTGCTGTGAGTAGCAATACATGAAACGTGCTATCGTAGGAAACTAAAACAATTTTTGAAAGACCTAACCAATCTTCTCTTACCGATAACTGTTGCAACCTTATAGGTTCCACAATAATTGAAAATATATAGTAGACATTTTGCTTTAAATTGCAGTTCAACATCGTAATACGAACCAAAACTTTTTACAAGTGTCATTATTGATTCCTGTTGAAAATACTGACCTCAACAAAAGGATACCCTTAACTCCACTTGTAGACATTTTGCTACAAATGGCAGTGTACACAACGTTTAAAACCAACAAAACAAAACAATTTTTGGAATCCCTAACAATGCTTCTGTTATCGATAGCTGTTGCAAAGCGTATACTTCCCCAAATATCAAAATTAAAAATGTCACGAACAAAAAGCATAACCGATCATAATATAAATATTCTTCATATCAAAAAAAAGCATCTAAACAACTAAAAACTACACGAATACTCGCGCTCAAGTCAATCCCCACAAAAAAATTAAGATACGGATTAATACTTAAAAAACTTGCCTCCTATCTCAACCCTATAAAGATAAACGCCCGTTTTTTTTTTCATTTTCCTCGACCGCATTTCTTCCGAATATAACCCTCTTTAACAATACCATTAGCCTCCATCAACAGAACAGTCCAAAACACGACACCGTATCTACAATCAAATTACAGATTAATCTATTGGTTATGACCCTAAACGTACAAGTTCTTTGATTACTTGATTGACTTTCAAGAGTTGTGCATTAGGAATATCATTACACAAAACGCAAATGATGTGTCATGAATATCCAGTGAATAATCAATACAACAATAGTAGCAATGTGAGCCGTCATGCAGATGCTATTACACGGAATCCTCTTTTAAACGTTTTATTAAAAGCGTTTTGGCAAAAAAACTGACATCGTCTAGACTTTCATTAATCCGCGCGATGTCTTTGGAAACAGGATATGCAGTTAGTTAAGATACAACAAAATAACCGATCCTGGCAAAATTCCATCGAGAAAAATCCATATCAAGGACTTCATAAATCTGGTATTCAGGCGATAACAGGGTGTTGATCGGGGGGCTAAAATACTTTTTGGGCCATTCGATTTGACGTTAAATTCTTTGACAGAATCATCTGCCGGTGATTAATTACAAGGAAGAAGGTCAAGACTGGACTATTGCCAATTCGTTTAATTTTCATAGAGGGGCCGTTATAAATAACATTTCGAGATAATAGAATCAGAGTTCGATTATAAACAGCGTAGAATTTATCAATAGATTTGTTACCATTATTATTATGATTTTTTTTTTGTTACTTCTGGTTATTGATTCTGTGTACAATCAAGTTTCTAACCTCCAAGGTCGATTACAAAGTACTCTCATTATTTAAACAGTTTATTAACTATCATTAATGATTTAAGATCTGTTTTGATATCGGGAATTTAAAAGCCGTTTATTTTAATACCCGGGAAAAAAAACGGTTTTTACGATGTTTATGCCGTGTTTACTTGATTGATAAGAGGTGGCGGTGAAAAGAGATGAGAGATTTTTGACTGTAGGGTAGATTTGAAAGTAGCAGGTATCGCTGTGATGGAAATGATTGCGAACAGCGGCGGAGGAAAAGATGAGTGATTATGGGATTTACGGGTCGCATGAAAGAAATAAAGAGCTAGCTTGGTGGGAAAAATCATGGATGCTCGGAGATGCATAAGAAACTTCCATGATAAATTTTAAGAAAATCGATGGAGCAATTATCGAGAAAAAAATTTGGGAATTTGGTGAGCAGGAAGGAACTGGCCAAAAAAGTCGAGAAAAAATTTTGAGCTGATGTTCCGAAAAAAATCAAGGATTATAGGACTGACCTAAGGAGTCTTTGGACCAAATTAAAAATAAATCGCCCGAACCGTTTTTGAGAAAAAAAATTTAGAAGTCAGAACAAAAATATATTGAGCCGCTGTTTTGCAAAAAATCAGGGATTTAAGGATTGACTTAGGGAATCTTCATGCAAAATTTAAAGTAAATCGCTCGGGGCGTTTTCGAGAAAAAAATTGGATACCGTAAACCGACTTTGGCCGGGAGGGGTGACTTTGTGCCACCCGTTTTTCAAAAGTTTTGAGTGTTTTAGATCGAGATTCGTCGAAAAACGTGTGGCATAAAGTCACCCCACCCGGCCAAAGTCACCCCGGTTTACGGTAGTTGGTGAACCGGAACGGATTAGCCAAAAAAATCAGTCAAGCTACTGTTACGAAAAAAATGAGAGATTTTGGAATCAACTTAAGGAACATTCAGACCAAGTTTTAAGAAAATCGCTCAATAAGTTTATGAGAAAAAAAATTCAAAACTCATTTTCATCGCGATCTCTTCAACTCGCTTTTCAGGCTCAATTTTGTGGGACTACATTTACCTTAGCTCTAACAAACTTTCAGTCCGCCACTGGTTGCTAATCTTATTTTCCTGAAGTAAATCTCTCCCAGGTGAAATGTTCGCAATCTCCACAGTCTTTAATTCCCGCCTTAAGGACTCTTAAAGTAGTCTTTACTTTTCTATTTACAAAGCCCCATTATGCGCCAATTTCAGCCTAACAATAAAACCAGGTTTCTCTGCCCTATGGAAATCCCCCCCAATCCTTCAAAAAATCCTTCTTTTATAATTGCAAACCATCTTAGATTTTTGTCAATAAAGCGGGGCGTGGATGACAAGGGCGTTGATTAATGGAAATCACGAAAAATAGAGAATTTTCACGGGAGGGAAAAAATGTGCTAATAAAGCCAAGGTCATATTCAGGAAAAGCGCGACCCCTTGTTAAAAGGCAACAGACTGATATAACTGAACCCAGCGAGGTGGACAAGGATGGATATAAATGACGTCATATACCTCCGACATCGATTTTCCAAAAGCGATGACATCACATGCTGCAGAGACTTATTGACGTCATCAGAAGGAGGGAGGGTATGACGTCAGAATCCGGTTTATGACGTCAACCTACCCGTTGCGTCAGTTATATGAGAACCACGTGAATTTTTAAGAAAACCGAACGGGCGTTCAAAAACAAAACGAACAGTACATCACCTTTAAAAAGCGGGGAATTTCTTTTAGTTTTTTTTTTTTTTTAAGGAATTGCTTGATACTTTGTTTTGATGAGAGTTGATGGATGTTGAAGCGTATATATACGCACTTCGTAACGACGTTAACGAATAATTTTTCATTTCGTTATTCTGTCAAGCCGGTGTCAAAGAAATCTATCAAAACGATCTCTCTTTTGTTTTCTTAAAAATAATGATTTTTTTTTTGTTGTTTCTTTGCGGAGGATTCTCGAAATGTGATTTGTCAAGATTTGTAATTTGGAAATAAATTATGAAGAAGAGATTATGGTCATAGTTGATACTTCCGTATATGGGGAACGGGTTGTTGAAGTGGGCAATGTGAATTGAGGGGAATATCGACGGCTTAAAAAGACAATATGAGTGTGGCATCATCAGCTGATAGAGCAATTCGAACCAGCAAATCTGGCAGTCCATATTTTACACGGAAATCTGATTCGATCAGCTTAACGGATCAATTTGAACCGGGAAAACTGGTAACCCACATTCAGCAGGAAATTCTGAATTGTTCCAAAAACATTCCTACGGCTATTACAAAATTTCAGCTAATTGGGTTAAGCTCTCTTTATCTTAGCCCGATTTCCGACGAGATAGAGTGATTTCTCATAGATACCAATAAGGATCCACTCACATCCGTGGCCACTGATTAAAGATGTCACCCGAACACAATACAAATTATAACAAGTGAGAGTTTGGTCAAAATCTACAATTAACTGCTTTCTGCCACTGAACAATCCACAAACATTCCCGACGATTAAAAACAATCTCTCACAAATACAAACTCACTCTCAAAAATTTCCCTCATGCCTTCCAGCCAGCTCTATATTAAGTGAGCAATTTGTTGAATAATAGCTTCGGCCTACACCTTTAAAATTATAAAACATGCTCATAAAAAAAAATTTCTTAAATAATTCGATCGATCTCTATATCAATCCACAAATTTTTTGATTGATCTTTGTTAATTTTTTTCACAATAAAAATCTAAAAACAGGAATCGACTCGATACAGGTTTTAGCCGAGAAGTTTATTTTTTTTTTCTTTAAGAAAACATAAATTTCTTCTAATATTATTTTCATATTAGTTTATCAGATAATTTGATTATAACTCTCGAGGCACATTTCACAAAATTAATATCATAATCGCATGCCCATCCTCATGGCGTTTTCTCACCTTAATAAGCTAGAATATCCGGTTTATCGTGTCTTAAACCAAAATTCAATCCATTAGGATTTCCTCCGTACTAAACTGCCCAACAATAATGCTGATTGATATCTAAATTCGATAAGAATCTTTTCATTATAAAAAACTCTCAAAAAAATAAAAGACAAATAGTCTGATTTCTTTTCGCCTTTACGGGAGATTCCCGCAAAAATTTTTCAATCCTACGTATAGACATTGTTCTGAGTTTTGCTGCCCGCCAGCAAAACTCTCCTACTTCATTTCCCGGTCTTCATAATTCATATTACTTTCTACATGTTCCAGCTAATTAGTAACGAGAAAATTGGCCAGATTCGATTAGTTCCTTCGGACATTTTCTTACAGATCATATTTCACGGTCGTCATAAGAAATTTATGCGATTGTGTTTTTTTTATTTTTATTTTCTTTAACTCGTGGAGGTCGTTCATGCCCTCGATTATTTTGTTAAGATATATCGAAAAAAAAATAAAAGACTTGATTATCATGTAACAGAATTCATAGTTTTCAATTTTTCTGGCTGAAGAATAGGCCTGAGATGAGATGAGCAACTCAACAGCTCTCTCCAGCCTAAATTCGAACTCAGTTTGGGCCAAGATCTATGCGGAGCCCAAGAATAATCATAAGATTAATTTGGGGCGACTTGTGGGCTCGGGAGTCGCTAATGTAATTAGGCTTGAATTTGATAAATTCTCAGAAATAAAATTAAACTTTACCACAGTAATAAACGAAGTGCGTTCTGGTTTTACCTTATAAATAATTCGCACCCGCCGCTTTTATTTGATCAGAGAAAAAGTACTAAAAGGTGTTAATGAGAATTTCTGTTTATATAACTACGGATTATAGTGCCTGATAACTTGTATATAAACTTCACTGCAATTTTTCGAATAATTCTTTTCAGTTATTTTGAAATTAGTCATTTTAATTTGATTGGATGATGCGTTCTTAATCAGCAGCGGTCTAAGCATTCGAGTGCTGAAAATTCCCGCCAAAATTTCAGTCAGTGAAGCCGCCAAATTTTGCCTTTTTGGCGCTTTTGGTTCCAGTTCGAGAAGCTTTTGTGCTCTTTATTGTTGTTCGCAAATCTTCGCTACATTTTCTTTTTGCTCGGAAACTTCCACAGCTCTTCAATTCTGTTCGGACATCCAGATCACTTTGCAATAAAATTTGTTGAGGATATTTAACGTTGGGAATATTTTTTGCATATCCTAAAAACCATATCATGGCAGCAAATTCCCAACAATGAAATTTTTGAAAAATTTCCCAGGAAAAATGCTTTTAAGCCCTGACAAATAATTCTAAAAAAATTTTCCCACTATCTTCAACCTCCAAAAATTAAAAACATCCACTCATACTAATTTTGCAATCCTCATTAAAAATCCTTTTTTCCTCGCCTTTAACCAAAAAATCCCGCTTAACAATCACAGACATTAAAAAAAACGCTATCTCAAAAAATCTCGAGTATGATTCATCAATCTTCGACAAGCAACAACAACACTAAAATATACAAACGCTCATCATAAACTTTTATATAAAATTAGTGTTGGTAATTGAACATGCACCTCTTTATTTAGCAAGTTACCTTCCTTGCGGGTTCTACCAAACTAAGCCACGAGCGTTTAATAATAAAAAAAAAATCTCACCTACAACAAGAAAGTTACATAAGCAAAAAAAGTAAAAGAAAAAAATGTATACAAACTTCATTAATTTATTATTCTCTAGTTGAATTATTCATTTTTTTGCATAATAAATATCGTTTATTAAACGTTTCATTGTTGGTTTATTAAGTTAAAAAATCTTACGTATAATGATCAAGACGTTTAATAATTTTTTTTTTTGCATATGCAAACGACTTTTAATTAATTAACGTCAATTTTTTCACGGGTGCCGCCGCGAACCTGTTTTCCTGAAATTGGATAGTTTTGGAAAAAGCGTTATGTAAAAAATGAAGAATGCAGAAGTAAATAGTTTTTGGCGCTCAATATAAAGCAGTAATAAAAAGTATAATTTTTGGAGCCCGATACCAAAAGTATAATTTTTGGAGCCCGATATTAAAAGTATAATTTTTGGAGCCCGATACCAAAAGTATAATTTTTGGAGCCCGATATTAAAAGTATAATTTTTGGAGCCCGATATTAAAAGTATAATTTTTGGAGCCCGATACCAAAAGTACAATTTTGGAGCACAATTCTAAAAATATACTTTTGGCGCCCGATGCTTAAAAAATTCCCTCACATTTTTTTCATATTTGAACGAATAAGCCTAGATCTAAAAAAGAAGCAACAAAATAACAAATAAAGCAAACATAATTCAAAACGAAAAAAAAAAATACTCGAGCGTCATTATAAAAATTGTACACAAAAGAGATGGTTAAATAATAGTGCAAATGAATATGTTGAATGACGGCCATTTCAAGTTTTTTTTTTTCATCAAGTGACTTTCCAAAAAAAAAAAGAATGATGTAAGTCGCTGATTACAAAGTGTCCCGCGCTACACCAAATTGTCATTTTTTTTTCCCTTCCCGTCTGACACGGTATCATATCCTCAACATTAAAAAGTTTTACCTGACGCACCTTTAGCTGGATTAATGCTAAAATGATTTATCACTCTCTCGAAAAAAATTTTTTTTTGTTTCGCGATCCCATATCCCGACAAAACTGAGATGAAAATTTTTTTAATAGCCCAAGCACATGTTTATCGAACGTCATACAAATGATTTGGCAGTACACTTAAACACATGACTAGAAGCATGTGACACGTCTTGGAAACATTTCAAATTGGTCAGTTTTTATAAACGCTATTTTAATATTTTTTTTTTTTTACACAATGGTGAAAAGTATTATATGAAAAAGGAAAAATAACATGCACGACTTGGCCAACATCAAGTACCTGAAAATAAGCTTTAATATGCACGCTATACTTCCTTACTGAACTAATTTAGAAAACGGTTTAAAAGAAAATTACACATAATCCAGGCGAAAAAACCGTAAGTAATTTTTTTTTTTTTTTCGTATTTTTCAAGAGAGGAAAAATAATAAACTCCATTTTGTCTGTGTCAACTGCCAAGTTGCAATGTCCAAAAGTTTTCAAGTGTACCTAATTTAACATTCGTTCCTATTCAATGAGAGTGATGCATCATAAGTTGGGTTCCGTGGTTGCATGTCACTGGAAAATGAAGGTGTTGTAATTTTTTTAGGCACGCTTTTTCGCCATAAGAATCGCTACTAAAATTCATGTTTTTTTTGTAAGTGGGGTTTTTAAGGACGATTAATTTCAACAAGCGTTAAGAGGGCAAGGAAAAAATGGGTTCGTGGTGGAAGTTTGGACCAGTCAGAAGTCGTTTTGGTTCAGTCCTTTCTACCCTGCAAAGGCTGAGGCTGCAGTGATGCAGGGGTAGCTGTCCAGTTAGAGAAGCAAGACTTCCACCCATCCGAGATCTCCAACTTTCGCGGCGTCATTTCGAGACACGTCAAAGGACGGTCCCCCCGGTTAGGGAGGTGCTAAGGAACTGTGCTATTAAGCATCCGTGACATGCAAATCAGGTTCACAACTAGACGGGTCTTTATTTTATTTTACAATCTAAGGGGCTGCAGCAGTGTATGCTGCATTACCAAGAGGAGCATCGCAGGATTGGGAACGAGATGACTATGTGGCAAGAAGAGTGAACAACTAGAATCTAGTGAGACTATAACCAGAGAGTCGTCAACCTCCGCCATGTTTATTTTTTGATTGGTTCGGTTCCCCACGTGGCCCCTCTAGTTGGCGAGTTTCTGATTATAGTCTCTCTACTAGAATCTTGCACATAAAATCCACAAAAATTCCACCTGCTCAATCTCCTTCCGCCCACAATCTATGGGCCACTAACCGCCTGACTCCGTTCACTAAATTTGTCGATTTTTGCTAATCCTTCCTCATTAGGCAAAACCTAAATTTTACCCTTACAAAACTTAAAATCCTATTTCTGCATCTCACACAGCTCAAGATATTGCTTCCACCTTTGCCAAGTTCAGCCAGGGGTAAAATTTTAATTCGAGCTACTATTAATTTTTTTTAAATCACGTATAATATTGCAATACTGGCCACTGCACCATTATATTTTCATGATTATTGACCTAGGCGCCTCGGTAAACATTTTCGACCAGACCAGTCGGCGCCTAAATATTTTTTCTAGCCAAAATAATATTTTCCTTTATGATTCGACAATATCTATATTCTTAATAACAAGCGCCTCTCAGCTTTCTTTATCAATATGTTGGCGCTTCGTATAATGAAAATTCTCAGCATTAGATTTTTCAACAACAAATTTTTTACTAAAACTTCACTTAATCTAATCCTTCAAAGATGGAAATCATTGGCGATATAATATTTTCGAGGGGCCCCACAGATTTTTCCACATTTTTGAAATTCAGCTCTGTGCATTTTCACTGAAAGATTTTCCAAAGGGCTCCAGCAAGCCTAAAAAAGTCACTTAGGGGAAACTGTTTTTGCCCAAAATTAAATTGAACAGTCTCTTTTTGTAAACAATTCGCTATTTTCTGCTATTCAAACACCAAAAATTTCATTTAAAAAAATAATATCCCTCCAAAAATTAATTATTGGCATCTAATTAAATAGGAAGCTATCAACTTCCCAAAACCCGTCCTATCACCTACAAAAATCCAGCACAATATAATTCATAACAACCGAAATCTCTTCAATGGTTCCACATCTAAAATCTCGTTCTCCTTGCCTCGTTATTAATTTTTCCATAAGTGACATTCTGACTCGCAACTCGACAGGTGACATCCACACGGACCTCGCTATAAACATATATAAAAACTTTAAAATCTTAATTTTTTTTCTCCCCCTAATGGTTTGATTACTTGAAAGAATCGTGCCTGAACCCGACACACACACCTACACACAAGAGAAAAAAAAGAAGACGACCACGGGTCAAAAAAGTCGAAATCGTGTTTCTTGACCCTAAAAACGTGCATGAACCATCGCGAAAAAAAAAAGTTTCATCCCAAAGCTCTGGATTCCAAAACGTATTAAGATCAAGACTAACAAATTTTATTTTTAATTGAGTAAGGTCGAGAAACGATAAAGATTGATTGTTCGTTGAATCGGAATTAAATTTTTTAGATCATTTGGCAACTACTTAATACAAACGATCCAAGATTAGCTCCTGAAGAATAAGAAGAAAAAAAAAGTCAAATAGGTGACGAATTTACTTTTTTTAAAAAATAAATATCTCAGTTGGAATGATCATTGTTGTTCACTAAACAAATTTTCAAGAAAAACACCTGGAAGTTTTGACTGAGATGAAAAAAATATGCTGGCAGTTAACCAAAGATAACCTTAAAAATTTTTTGGGGGTTTAGAATACCTTCAGGACCGTAGGTAGACTCGGTAACCAAAAGGCAAGAAAGTTTATGATGAGCTTCTTGGGTTGGGAAGGTGCGAATCAGCAGGCATGGATTGAGTCCCTTTTCCTCTTGCAATTTTTAAAGATTATTTTTTTCGCCTAAAATTTTTGTGATTTTTTTGGAATGAAAATTGAAGACAGCGGAATTGACATATTTTTCACAGAAGGTTGCGACAACTTTTTGACATTTCAGTTTTGTAAATAAAATTTTTTTATATGAATTCTAAGAAGACAGGGCATTTATGGACTAGTCAATAGTTCGCCCCGTTTTCTTAGAGTATGAGCCAAATTTTCGATTTAAAAAAGTAAGGTAATGGAGTTCTGTAGTCACTTTAGAGCGCCGCTTTGGGTATTTTTGCCCGCGCCATCTGGAAGAGCCAGTCAGTGCTTGTCCGCGAATCAGGATTTCGGGACCGTATTTGGGATTTTTACTTTGGTCAGTTGTTTTGACAAATCTTTGGTGTTTTACGTCTTCACAACTTTTTCTAACTACCGCATTATTAATACAGTAAGTTTTGAAGTCTGTTACCAGCTCTTCGTTCTTTTTGGAAAACTATGGAGCTCCTAAATCTGGTGGCTCCAGCTGATTTTGTCAGCTACTGTTGGATTTCACACTTTTTGGTCTCCTCAACTCCTTCCCTTACTACGTAACTTTTTACACCAAACTCAAACTCAGGCACAAGCTCTGCTTTTCCCAGGAAAATTGTTAAGTTTAGTGTCAATTTTCAGCTTGTCAAGCTATTTTGACAAGTCTTGGATTTACGGTGTTTTCGTTTCCACAACTCCCCCTAATTGCCTCATCCTTGCCACATGAATTTGGTTTATTAAAAATTTCAGCTCCTCTTTTCTCTTGGAAAATCCTGGAGCCTCAGAAATTGTTTTCTCCACCGTATTTAGAATTTTTAATCTAATCAACTGTTTTGACAAATCTTTGATTTCACTGTTTTTGTCTCCGCAACATCTTCTAATTGCCAATCAGTTCCACTTAGCTTCCTACTGGAATTGCGAATTCAGTTACCAGCTACTCCCAAAAAATTTGGTTGCTCCGCTGCATTTTAAATTTCTACTTCGATCAACTCGTTTAACAAATCTTTAATTTCAACGATTTTCGGCACAGTAAATTTTTCTAACGACCTCATCCTTTTTTAACTCTCTATTCAAATTCAGTCACTGACGATCATGGAATCCCATGGAAACTGCAGAGCCTTATTGCGCTCCCTAGCTACGCCCCTGCTCACTTTTATGTAAGAAATCATTTTTGGCACGAATGATTAAGAAAGCATTAATGAAAAAAATTCATTTTTTTTGTTTCATGAACATTATTCTTTCACGGCACAGTTTACGTGCCGCGTACTTCTTCATATCTCAAAAGAAGTTTTATATTCTCACGGTTAATTATGTCCGCGACGAAGCTTCCTTCAGCCCGGAGTAACTTTCCGCGCTATAGGTGGGCTTATATAACCAAAGCAATAAAATCGAAGTCTCGTAAATTAATACACATTTTCAGGGTGGCCAAAAAATTGTTAGTTAGCACTTTGTCTAGGTTAGTAAGTTAGTGTAAAAAAAAAAATAAAGTCACTTACTGAAGAGTCCGGACGAGTTATTATTGTTATTATCTTGATAAATGTTGCTATAAATAGTATTGTTGTTCCTATCTGATCCAGAGATTGGAGCATTCACATAAAGTCCAGTAGACCTCCTTCTGGAAGTCTTAGTCCGCATGTCTTATTCATCACCGAAACCGTCTTTTTCATTTTATAAAAATTTGACCACAAGTCCCATCACGGGAAACTTTAAACACACTCTTGCACGTTTTATTTTCGAACAGGCTGTAGTCTAAACTCCGATCATGCGTCCTCGATCGGGATGTTCCTCTTTAAATTTCTACCTTTTCATTTATAAATAAATAATAAAAACGAATAATAAAAATAAAATAAAAACACTTAGATATATAAAATTTGAGAAAAATTAAAAAAAAAAAAAAAAGAACAACGAACGGGTATTAACCCACCTGGAGAATTTAAAGAAACTGGAGATGGAGTCCGGGTTATTATTTTTTCGTGAATCGGGCTATCATCTGATTTTTCGGATTTTTCGGCTGTTGTTCGATCTTCTGAACTCACGTCCTTAACGCAAACGCGACGATCCAGCACGATTATTGTACCTTGCCACGCGATCCGCATTCACAAAATAATTTCGACACGAATCCGTTTTCCCGTTTCGGCAAACTTCGGAAGAAAAAAAAAGAAGAAAAAATCGTCCGATTAGATTTCTCCAAAAATAGTAATCCAAAATTGTTGAAGATTTTTCATCTCATCACACTTAATATATTTTTATTTTAAAAAATTCAACTATGTAACGTAAATAAATAATTTAATAATATCCAACAATGTCATTTAAAAACTTTTTTTTTAAAATACCCAACTTAACAAACAAATTTAACAAAAAAAAAAGAGAGAAAAATATATATCTTTTTTTTAATAATAAAAAGTACAGGTACCGTAAGTTATAAAGATCACAAAATAAACACTGATCCGGCTCCAGTCAGAGACTGAGACGAAATGTAAGATCAAGTTTTTGCACTGTTATTGCCCCACTACTTTATCGTCGCATAGAGTACACGAGACTGGCGATGCCGCCCCTTCTGACTTGTATTATAAAACATTCGATCTTACTAGAGACTGTGACGTCAGCAAAACCCCGCAATTCGTGACGTCATAACATGATCAATGAACTTCACTTACTGCAGAAAGAGCTTTCGAGATTTTTTACTCTCGCTTTTTATTTTTTATTTTTTTTTCCCGCTGCCAACGAAAAAATTTATAATCCTTCGGCACAACCCTCACGTCTGTTAATACTAAATGATCCGTGTCCACTTGTGTTGGCAGTTAGGTTAAAAGAGTGTGAAGTGTTGAATGATTCCATTGAAATGATTGTTAGACGGGAATCTTCGTTGCATTCTTCTTTATTGTTGTAATATGATTTCTTTTGTGCGTGTTATCGACCTTGTTGAGGATTGCTGTAGCTGTTGAGGATTGAGGTATCATCGCTTTGGAAGGTCAATTGTTATTGGTGTGGGTCATGGATGACTATCGCGTCCCTTTACGTGATATGGTACTTATGTTAATATTATATACCTGACAATAATTAGCTGCTTTTATGTGTCTAAGGTCGTATTTAGTCTGGACATCACACGGCACCTCTTAATTATTCGGATATCTTTATTCTTCTTAGAAATGGTACAATGAATATCTTATTTTGAACTTGATAAGACGATAATTGTTGTGTTACTTGAACTAAAAGCATCAAAATTAAGTTGGTTGAAATTTAGCTTTGAAGGAACCATCAGACTTTACGGCTGCAAAAGTTGAAGCGAAGAGAAGCTTTCCGGGCAATCACATTTTCTTCAAATCCAAAGTAAACTCCATACGATAGTGTAAAGTCAAAAGTCCCAAATTTTACTCTATTGGAAGAAATGACCATGTTTGATTCCAGTAGAAATTATTTTGACCCATTTTTTTTCAAGTCCGTTTGAATGAATTCGCTGTCCCACAATTCCAGATTAAATTTTTTAAGCTGACAAGACGTTGATTTCTCTAAAATGGGCAATTTTCATAAACTCAAAATTCATGGAACCATCACACTTTAGCGTATAAAAAGTTAGGGGAAAGAGAAGAATGTCGGACTGTCACGCTTCTTTTAAGGTCGGTGTAAAACCTTGTCAAAAATATAGTGTAGACCGTCCCAAATATTGCACGACTAGTGCATTTGGCAAATTTGAAACTTTGAAATTTTTCAGAAGTTCATCAATTTATTCCTTCTGCCTCCATTTACTGTTCAGAGATTCCAAAATTCAATGTTTAGCTCGATTACTTTGTTAGAACTCGAAAACACTAAAAGATTAAAGCTTGGCTAAACTTTTTCAGTAATAAAATTTATGGAACCATCCTATTTTAGCGTCGGAAAAGTTAGAGGAAAGAAAAGGCTTTCTGGAAATCACGTCGCTGTTGAGCTTGAGGTGTGCCCACAATGACAGTATAAAACCGACCGCCCCAAATCTTGTAGGATTGGTAGAAATGAACAAGACCAATGTAAGATCAATTTTTTCAGAATACCTTAGCTCAAAGCATCTACGGACTACTCAGAGCAACACGGTATGACTAAACAAAATCATTTCCAAATTTCCAGCAATTTTATCTACGAAGCTCATTTTTAACCAGATGCAATATCAAAAACAAATCTCATCCAAAACCTCCTTTTCCATTAACCGGAATTCTCCCCGTTATTCTCAATCCTCCTCTCGAATTTTCTCGAACGACCAAATCCGCCCTCAAGCGCATGAACACACCTCCCCACCCAAAAAATTTCCTCACTTCAACATTCTGCAATGGAAAACAATTCGAAAAAACTTCTCCCTATCGATTCAATTCGTGACATGCCCAGAAAACGCTGAAATGAAAGCATAACCATGACGTCACAACAATGACGTCATAACTGCTTATCGATACGAGATGAGGTAGGGGAGCCGAGCCGTGCGACGGGGATTAATGATTTAACGTCATATGTGCACAATCAATTTTTTATTATTTCAAGCTTCTGCTTTCGCTGATTTCTTATTTTTATTTCTCAACAAAACAACAAATTTTTTCGGTGGGGGATTTTTTTAAAACCCATTAAAGCCCAATTGATCTAATCAACACTTCTTCCATCTTTCACGCAAGACCGAACGCTTAAGGGGAGGGTAGGGAAGTCCGTAATAAAAAATAAAGAGAAAAAGTATATCAATCATCATCGATTTTAATGATAGGTTTTGAAACTAGTAATACTTGAAGTTTGACAGTTCAATTATACGTCACGAAATGTTTACAACACTTTTTCTTCCATATTCTATACACTCGAATGATGAGTTTAATCGCGCTTTTTCGATAACAATATGATATTAAAATAGAAAAATTGATTGGGCATCAAGGAAAAAACGTAATTCATAATAAAAAAAGGGATACATTTCAATGGGCGAAAAAAAAAAAAGGAAATTCAAGAAGGCTCCAGCTATTTCCAGGAAAACGCTCTCGAAATAAGAAAAAAAATTTCAAAAGACGAATCCTCCCGTTAGTCGAACATAGTTCATTGTAAATTTTTTACGTTGGCGGAAAAGCAAACGGATGAATGGGGTGGGAAAAAAAAAGAAGAGAAAAACTCTGGTAGCTTTATACAAATTGTCTGGATAATTAACTCGGAAAAGCGCCCAGAAAATAAGATTAACAACGTTTTTATCAAAAGAGAACAATTGCTTAAGAAAACAGGTGTACTGGTTGGAAGCTTTGAAATCTGGTATGAAAATATAAAAAGCGAGTCTATTTTTATACGTACAGACGTTATGGTTGGCCAAATTTATTTATAATTATACAAAAAAAAATGAATGAAGGCGTCTTACGATCGTTTCCATGATCGCACGTGCTTTTTTTTTCTTTTATTTTCTCAACATTTTATCGATTACGTATTTCTTTTGGCAATACCTCAGGTGAGAGAAAAAGAGAGTAATTGGTGCGTATTGCATGTGCATGTAACAAGCGTCTCACATTACTCGGCCTTGTGCGCGGAGGGAAAAATGAAAACCCATGAGATTTGATTTGTATTATATTGATCGAAAAACGTAAGGTCATTTTTCTCCGGGTGCAATACATCTCTAATGTTTTTCAAGACCCTTTTATACGCATGAACTAAAACAAACCGCCTACATCTTCATCTCCTGTTTAACCCAGAAGTTCAGTACTCATGTGCCGCTGAATGAATGGGTCATTCATTTGGAATAATTTTCCAGTTTTAGATAAATATTTTCCAGATTTTAATTATAACAAGAAAACAATTCGTAAATCTCACGAAAACAAAAAATTTGTAAATGACTGAATATAAGTTTCCCAGGTTAATGTCAACATGTATTTTATGTGTATGGATATCAACCCACGCTTAAAACTAAGGGAAGGAAAATAAGACGGATTAAGAAGAATTTTTACGAAAGCATCAATGGACAAATCAAAAAATCATAAATGTACATTAGGATTTTGAAAAATAGTTTCATGGTAATAGACGTTCGAGTCCCCCTACGCAATTGTCTAATATTAATTTTGTTCTTGGATGAAAATGACATATCCTTTTCAATTTCATTTGTTTTTCCGAGAAATTTGTAAGGGATTTTAGATTTTCATAAGGTTCCGGAGCTATTGGAATCGAATTCAGAAAGCAGAAAGAGGAAATTAATTGTGATTTTCTCGGGTTAGGTGTTGAAAAGTGTTATGTAACTATGTTTGAAAGGCAAACGATTAAATTTAAATCCTTTTTGTGTGTAAATTATATCATCGGATTAAGAAAAAGATGAATGCTGACTTTTAAGGATCAAATAAAATTTTTTTGGGCCTTACAAAAAACTCCAATTTTAATGAAAATAAAAATAAGTGGTTAGGGTTAAGTTAGGTTAGGTAAAGTTCGACTAGGCATTTAATTACAAATTTAAAAAAATATTCCTGGTAGTTTTAAATTTCTTGAGCTAATAAACTAACAAGAAATATTCATTTTAAGCCTGGCGCCTGCCTCTTAATGCCCCTTGGTATAAATCTGGGATTGAGGGATTAAAAAATTTTTAATACCGGGATCATGGGATTTCGGACTAGTCCCAAAATTTCATAACCTGAATGATTTTCCGAGAGGAAAGAAAACTCTTCTTTAAAAAATACTCAGCTCACCACTTTAAAAATAAAATATTTACAGGTGTAATTGATATTCAAGTCTCGTTTATGTTGACGCGAAGACGTAGCCAACCAGATTTCCAGTGCAATGACTAATCTAATACTCGCATTCGAAACATTCTTTAGTTTTTCTTTTTCTTCTTTCCATGCTGGGGATTGGTAACCATCAGAGCGATTCGTAACATGAATGCAGCGGCTCGGAGGAACGTGGAATCAAAGACTTTTAATCCACAAGGATTTTTTTCTACTTAAATTACTCCAACCCTCGCCATTCTTTTCCAAAATTAGTTCTAGCACATAGCCAAAATACTGAACCTTTCTTTGCTTAATCTCAAAGAGCACTTCTATCTTGCCATCGGTATTTTTCACTCTATCGACCCGAGAAATGCGGAGGTGAAGCCATCCCCCATGCAGCTATAGTCCGGCGAACCGGACAGCCCTTACTGGCCCAATCGGGAGCCGCCTCGGAATCCGACACGTGTCGAACCCAGGCTACGTTGACTCCGTCGTCCAAAGGACACGGCGACGAGATCCACCTTGAGTATCCTCGTCAGAGGTCAACTGTACTTGACGCAGGCTCCTCGACTAACTCTTTACTAATGAAAATGGATAAAGGAGGACATCGTATCCCAAATTCGCCCGCACCAAGACTACCGTACCTACGGGTATGTGGGTACCTCTCACCTCTCAATTTTTCAATAAGTACATCTCTAATTTGCAAAAATCCTCAGACATATTTACTAATCCATTAGTCATCTCCTTTCAAAAGAACCATCTCCTCCCAAAACCATCGATCGCTTTATTGCATTTACTTTTTCTCAACGACCATTGAACAGACGATTGCAAAGTCTGTTCCATAAATATCTCCACATGACTGCCCTCCTTTCTTCTCATGTATATCCAAAACCCAACGGCTAATGCACCTGTAATTATGCCACGATTAAAATCTTCCATGTTCACAATTCCCCAGTCACTACAGTTCATTTTAAAAAAAAAAAAATCTCCCGCGATCTGATCTTTCTTTTAAAAAAAATCATTTTCCAAGCGATTCCTCTACTTTCTCATTCCAAAAAATGTCGCCACATTTCCGACAAATTTATTTCGGCTAATTATTCCGCATTGAGGATGGAAATCATAAAAAGCGATTATGCGAGATGTGAATGGGAGGGTCAGAAGAACCTGGGGCGCCATGACACATAATGATGTCATAGGTTGAGATCATTTTACCTCATTGATTTACATATGCCGCACGTTACTTTGAATGTAGATCACGAAGCGTGAGCCGATACGTTTTCTTTAAAATCCCAATATCCATTTTATTTCCACGGGAAAACATCGCATTTCGGGAATGTGCCCCCATCCTGATTCCTGTGACGCTAGCTTATTACGTCAGAAATTGAAAGGTTACCCTTTGTAAAATCAGGATTCTTCTGGGTAATTTAGATTCTTTTGTTTCCAATTAATTTTCAATTTTCTTTGACGTGAACATTAGAGTAAGACCCGGGCTGAAAATGTAATGTATGACTCTGACGTAATTTCGTCACCTGGCTCTGGGAGGAAATTCGTTCGAAATTGAAAAAGAAACAATGAGAAATATCTAGAAAACGTTTTCCCGCTCACACGAGAAAATCTTATATTTATCATATGAAATACTTTTCCTTGGGAGAAGGTTTTTTTTTCTTACCTTCGAAACGTGATATTTGCCCTTCGACAAAAATTTTAGCGACATGTGAGCCTCATAATGACGGATGAGGTTCGATTTACGTCAGTGGGTGGTTAATATCGCGTTTTACGCTAAATTGATGTTTTTAATTTTTCTTATGAAAATTCGTAAGGCGAGAAACCCCTGCCGGAATTTAATTCATTCGCTATTTTTCCGAATGAGGAAAACATTTCGCGCATTTTGTCCCTGTTTCAAAGAGACAGTCTCTGCGTATATTTGTATGCTGTACTACAGGAAAATTTATACAAAAGGTTAAAATAAGCTCCAGGCACGGGATTCAAGATTCGTGATTTGACATTGCTGCTGTTTATTTTGATTTTTTTAAAAATTATATTTTATCGAGGGGGTTTCCAAATTGCTGGGAGCAGATCCTGCAAGTATTTTATTAGTGGAAGTACTTTGAGGCGCCTTCGCAAATATCACGAACAAGGAAAAATGATTCTTGATACTCCCGCCCCTTAAGGGAAAAATTGGAACCATGGAAAACTAGCAGCATTCGACAGGAAAGTCCTTAACGAAAAATTTTAAAGTTCTGCTCTGTGGCACCACCTAGCCACTATCTAAGGCACGAGTGGCGACCAATAAAAGATTATGGTAGAGCATATGGAAGGCTTTGAGGTCCTCTTATAGCGAAGAGGATAACTACTTGTCTATTCTGCTTCAAACTTCGGCGCTTCACTGACTCATTTCTTTGGTTTTTTAAAGTATATTTTTGTTCGACTTACCTTCCCACGCTGGCCAAGCTCTTCTTCATGGTCCAAATCTCTGTTAAAGGCAATTCTTGGACAAAGCCTCCGTGATTGCTGCAGATCTGAATGGGCAAGTTCATCATCGTGGCTGCAGAATAATCTTCTTGTGATACTTAATATGGCGTTCAATTTTTGTGACGGCTGACAGTTTGCCAATTTCTTTTAATTTAGAGTCTCTACTTCGAAAATGTAGGCACCATCGCATAACTTTTTATTCCACATTCTGTCGAGGAGATCGCCAGCACTGATCACCTAAAAAAATTAAAAAAGATTTAGTGCTTTTTACGAAAAACTGAATTTGATTTGGCTTCTAGTCACATTCGTCAAAAATTTTCAAATCCTCCCCTATTCCCCAATCCTCAGGATAATAACTTTAGCTCCGATTTTCCTCTTTACCGACCCTGCACTTGCTTTTCACGCATAAAAAAATCCTTTCTTAACTTTCCGTTCTCTAAACTACATTATACGGCTTAACACCGTTGAAAAATACTTTATTATTTCTAGAATACCATGAAGTTCTTAAGTAATTGTTCCCAATATTATCGTAGGTGTTAAAAATGCAAACCTTTGATTCAACTAACTCATCCTTGATCTATATGTTCCTCATCGTAACCTTCATTTCATTCCACCTCTTCATTTTCACCTGACAAATTTTTAAGCAATATATCATTATTATCCTCTTTGTTTCTAACAGGATGTTTTAGCCCTTCAGTTTAAATTTAGAGCTTAGCATCTCTATAAATTTAAAGATTTTTTATTTTGTCAATCAGAAATTTTTTTTGAAAATTTTCTGAGCATTTAACAAACATGATTTTCGAAGAAAAATTACAGGAAGTTGTATGAGCAACAAAAAGTTTTCTGAACATCGAAAAAATTGTTAAGCCGCATTCTGAGAACTGTAAAATTTCTTAAGCTATTTTCTGAACATTGAAAAAATTGTTAAGCCGCATTCTGAGCACTGTAAAATTTCTTAAGCTATTTTCTGAACATTGAAAAAATTTTAAAGCATTTTAAGCATCAAAAAATTGCTACAGCGGTTTTTGAGCATATAAGAAAATTTTTACTCAATTTCCTGAGCACCGAAAAATTTTTTTGAAACATTTTTTACAGCATGTACAATTATTTCAGCAACAACTCTCCAGCTCTACTAAAAATTATTATAAGAAAAAGCGAGAAATTCCATTTGCATTGAAAATTTCGGCAAAATCAGAAACTAACCCAGCAGGAGGTTGAAATATTTCATCAATTTCAAATCCTGACAATCTTTTTTAACAAATTCACCTCAATTACAAAACCTAACACTTAAAACGGACATTCTAATTACAATCCATTCATCAAAACATTCTAATAATAATCCCAAACATTCATATTAATGCAAATTTACTAAATTAAAAATTAAAATGATAAAGCTCAAGTTAAGAGATCTGAAATTGATGAGAAGGTGGGTTCTATATAAATCAACGTCTCGTTTAAAAAAATCCTCCCATTTAAAAAAAAATAAAAACCTCGGGTTTGCCTACCCCCTTTTTGATTCAACATATGACGTTCTCATCGGATTTTGCGCGTTGTCATAGATCGGGAACGTTCTTCACAGAGCCGTGCTGACTTACAACGCAACTTGTCACATCAAAAAATTTAATATTTTTCCCGTAGCTAAGTTTCGCGTTCATAAAAAAACGCTTGGCGTGGCCCAAGTTCGGGCTCGTTTTCATTTATACACGGTAAGTCAACTTACATCATATTAAAAAAATCTCTGTCATTCAAATTTTATATATGCTACGCCCCATTTCAAAACGGGGGGGTCATTGAGGTTAGGTATTCGGGTATTCATTACATTTTAAGCATAATTTTCAACGAGAGAGAGAGACGAAAAAAAAAACTGATCGATTTGAATTAATCAAAGTTAAGAAAATTAATTAGTCCCACAGGGGGACATACGTACATTTGTTGTTTTTTTTTCTGTGCAAGTACCGACATCACTTAAAGGGGCCATCGTGGGCGTTTAAGTAAAATTAAAGTTCTAATTACCGGCTATTTTTTTTTTCTAATGACGAAATTAGGTGGATTCAAAGTCAGTTTGCATTTATCCGCTATTCGTACAAATGCAAAACCTGTTATTTTAATTATAAATTTATTTATTGCGATTTGCCAGACACTCCAAGGCATTGAAAATTTGCAACAATGAAGTCAAAAGACGTAACCTCTTGCCATCTCAATATTTTATACATAGAAAAAAAAAATTTTCTTTTAAATTGATGGTTATGCATCTGCCCATAACCTTGCATAACATGACAGGTATTTAATAATAAATGAATTTAATATTGTGCAATATATTGTCAAGCATCCCCTATTTACAATGATGCAACAAGTTATACAAGGGTTGCAGGGTGACGTCGTCGTTCGTTACGTTTTAAGAAGATATCGTTGACGTATTAATACGTCATAGACTATCCCTTTATTCCCGATTGTAATATGTAACGAAAATGAATCATTTTCTTAGCGTGGGCGACATTGTTTTTTTTTAAAAAATAATTTTTTTTTGATAATGACGTTGGTTAATAATAAGCATATCGATATAACGATAATTAATTTACTCATTTTTCTTTTATAGGTGATGATCGGTTGACTGGAAAGTAAAACGTCATCGTTTTCAGAGTTATGTAATGACGTCATTATTATGAGAGTATTACTGATTTAGAAAAGCGATTATAGATTTATGGTGACGTTTTCGGGGATTGAATTGCTGACGTTTGGCAGGGGCTATAAAATAATTATAGAAAATAATATAATGGGTCGTTATTAATAGGTGTTCTTGCATGGGATGTTCTAATTATAGTGAGCTTTGAAAAGGATAGGTTTTTGTATCGAGAGTTTAATAAAAGGAATGTCAGGAGAAGATATTAACTTTTAAAGAATATTTTTTTTGCGTAGCTTTAGGAAACTATTTAGTCAGTTGAAAAAAATTTGTAGTAAATTTAAATTTATTTTGCATGCAACCGCCTAAAAAAATGGAACCAATTGAAGTCAGGCACGAAACGATACGAATCAATCCGAGTAGTCACGAACTAAAATGTTGCAGCGACATGACTAAGATTCAGCGTTTTTCTCGAATTGCATGCAAGCGCCTAAAAAAAATGGAACTTCAATCAAAAGGCACGAATTGAAGTCAGGCACGAAACGATACGAATCAATCCGAGTAGTCACGAACAAAAATGTTGAAGCGACATTCCGCGTTTTTCTCGAATTGCATGCAAGCGCCTAAAAAAAAATGAACTTCAATCAAAAGGCACGAATTGAAGTCAGGCACGAAACGATACGAATCAATCCGAGTAGTCACGAACAAAAATGTTGAAGCGACATGACTAAGATTCAGCGTTTTTCTCGAATAACTTGTAGACCTGAATTCAGTTTGGCTTAAAAAATTTTCGTTCTAAAAAATTTTTTTCACGCATCCTTTATAATAATTCATGTGAAAAGCGTGAAACTACACGACAAATAAAAATCAGATTTATCATAAAAAATTAACTGAACATAAATCACACTGAAAAAAAAACCGTAAAAACAAGTGGAATGCTTGAGTAACAATTAAATGGTGAAATTGGTGAATACTGGTCGCATTTAAAAAAAGAAAAATATATTTAAAGTGAAATGAACATTTCAAGAATGTCAACTTTTTCGCCTCAAAACATAGTAACACCTTTGTTATTGGATTTATACCGTATGTTGCATTTCTGACATTTTGGATAATAAAACTGCAACCTAGTTATCGACACGTATATTTTTCAAAAGAACATGTGGAGGAAAAGTTTTTTTTTCTTTCGAAAAAAATTTCTTTCTCCGCAAAATAAAATCAATCAATCGGCAATCATGTTCGATCATTTCAAGGCTGCAAGTGCACGTTGAAATGGAGTACCTCACGTAACTAAATGACTAATATCAATTTCAAAAAAAAAAGAATTTATCCTCCAATTAGGTTGTTGCGGAGTTTATTGAGTTCTCGAAATGTACTTACTCAATCAATCATCGTTTTTAAAAATGTAATTAATCACGTATATTGCAAGGATAATATGATGCCTTAAAGTCTAATCATTTGCACGGAGTTGGTGATGGGATTGCGTACAATATGAGTAAAATGAGATTACTGATGAGCTCTTTTTTCCTTTAAAATAGTACCGCTTTGTATTGGCGGAAAAATGCGAATCTTGCATGAGGAAAGAAGATTCTATACGACGAAAAGTTAAATTTCCTCTGCTGGGCAGAAAAAAAATTTTATCGATTTTTGTCGTTTAGTAATTAGCAAAAGTCGGATTCAAAATTAGTAGGTCCTTACTTGGAAAGTCTAAGAATCGGTAGTTTTGTTCCATAGTAGTCAACCGAGTCCATTCAGATCGATTTGTGTCGTTTCGACCTGACAAAAGTTAAATTCGGATCAATTCGTGTCGTTTCGTAGACGTCTACTTTTCTGCTGAAATCAATTTGGATCAATACGTGCTCAACAAGAATTCGATTCAAATGTATTCACGTCACTTCAAAGCTGCCTAACCTTCCCGTTCGGTTCGAATCGGATCAATTCGTGTCGTTTCGTAGGCGTCTACTTTTCTACTGAAATCAATTTGAATCAATACATGCTCAACAAGAATTCGATTCAAATGTACTCATGTCACTTCAAAGCTGCCTCACCTTCCCGTTCGGTTCGAATCGGATCAATTCGTGTCGTTTCGGAGGCGTCTACTTTTCTACTGAAATCAAATTGGATCAATACGTGCTCAACAAGAATTCGATTCAAATGTATTGACGTCACTTTAAAGCTACCTAACCTTCCCGTTCGGTACGAATCGGATCGATTCGTGCCTTTTCGTATTCATTCGCCTCAGTTTCAAGAAAAATCTGAGTTAGCAATCAATCAGAAGTTTGAACAGCGTGCTCAAGCCTGACAGTAAAAAAATGATCGTGTGGCGGAATCCTTACGTCACCGTTCTTTGCGATAGTTTCATTTGTTTGTTATTTATCATTTCAATAAAAAAATGAACCTCTCCATATTTATAAATCTCACTTTCAAACCTCTCCAGACCCGTCACATCACACACCAGACAGCTCCATTTTAAGCGCCGTCATTGTTCAAAACTCTAAAAGATGGCGATTAAAGCCAACTCGCGTTAGTAACCGTAAAAATATAATAAGTCAGTAACTTTTAAAAAAACAATGGGATAAACCATGGAGGCTGCCTAAACAATAAGTTAACAAGAATAGCAATAATTGCTTGAGGTTTAAAAAAAAAAAAAAAGTACCTTCTTCATCAGAGATGAGGCTTCACTTGGGTGGCAACCAAACTCCAAACACTTTTAACAAAAGGAAGTGGGCGAACCTCTTGTTCATTATCCCATCTAATACGATGATTGAGTGCTAATTAAAAACCGGGGAGAAGAAGAACAACGAAAAAAGCCTCGGAAAAATTTCGAATGACAATATCCTCAACGAAATCCTTTTTTCCCTGCAATTACCCCAAATTAAAAAACCGTACTTAACCGACAAAAATAATAATCTCGGGGTCAATTTATTAATAGGAAATTATATGATTTCAAAAACGCGAGAGCATGACTCGAGAGAGCAATCATCATCTTACAGCTGAGTGAAAATCTCTTCACGAAGTTGCTGACATAACCCGATGAAAAGATTAATGAAGACGCAAAAATAAATGCACGAGACCTTTGTAACCCTTTCCCTGATAAAAAATGCATCCCCGGCCTAAAAGAAAATTTTTTTTCTCCTTCAATAATTCACAAAATACCGATATGATTCACGTACGATAATAACATCGAATCCTGTTAGTAATAACAGAGATGTTCGTGATAATCGAGAAATTGGTCCTAATGGCTTTTGCTCCATGAGAAAACCATAAATATAGACAAAAAAAATTAAAAGCCAATTTCAGACGAGAACGGATACGTTTTCGGATTTCGTACTATTTCCCCTTTTTGTTTTTAATGTAAAAAGGGAATCATCGAGAATGATTGTTTTATAATTAGTTTTACTAAATAAACAATCACGACTTTTATATGCGAGCGAAATAAAACTTCCTACACCCTTCTGTATCGTTCTTTTTGCGGTTAATAATGGTTGTTATTAAGTTATCACATAATTTTTCATGTTTTGGGTTTTGATTGATTGCTGACGCGTCATAATTATTATGATTACTTATCAGTTTGTTTTCTTTTTTCCTGATTTTAATGTTTTAAGATAGAAAGCTGAGGCAAGTTTTTGTTTGTTTTCGGGATATTTTAGTGAGAAGATGATTACACCTACCTCGTGGTTTTTATTTCCCGTTTGCTGTCATTTTTGCGTGGTTGAAAAATGGCAGAGGCTTCAAAATGATTTGTTGGTGTATTGTTAGGTTTTGTTTTATCCGCAGCCCACTCTTCTTCCGGTTGGATGAGCTGTTTCTCTGGCAATGAGGGAATTCTCTGAGCTCTTGAGAGTAAATCTTGAGATATTTTTAAAAAGAATTATCAGCCGGCTTTTTGCAATGACGACTGCCAAGAGTACTTCCATCTTCACAACCAAGGAGCCAGAGGCTTCCCCTCTTAAAGCTCCTCATGCTTGACTTCTATCATCCATCCTCTGTACGTGGTCGTGGCGACTGAGATTGAGTGACTACTGTTTCCATAATAACCGGGAGAGATAGTTTTTTCCAGGGTTTTCTGTTTAAAGTCTGGTCGATTGTTGTCTATGTCAAGCACATGATTCGTGACACTCTTAACTAACTAGAATCTTTATAGGACTTGAAGTCATTGCCGCATTGTATACAGCTTGCCAAAAGAGGCGGGATGACGACGAGACTGAAGTGTTGCAAAGAGCCCAAGACGGTGTGGCAAAAGTTGAGGGAGACCTTTGCTCAGGAGTGGCCGAATATAGGTTGAAAAAAGAGAAGCAGCAGCTCGCCATGCGGTTCTATCCTAGTTAGCTTTCTTCCAATCAAAAACTCCCAACTACCAGTCACGTTGGCCTCTGTCGGAGTCGATGCCTGCTTTGAAATCCACTACTTATTGGTCTGCAATCCAGGACCGCATGAGAGGCATGTCCTATTTACTGGAGTCTGGACGATTAAACCTCCAACCAAGGGTGGACGTTAACAAAAGTGCTGGAAAAGAGGCTGGCGGCTTTTGAGATGTGGATATATCGCCTTCTGCAGCTGGTGATGGAGGGGAAGATTGAAGGCAGGCGTAGACCGGGTCGGAGGAAAACATCCTGGCTCAAGAATCTAAGAGACTGGTACGGCCAAAATTCAGTATCCTTTTTTCGTTCGGCAGCCTCCAAAGTTAGGATCGCCATGATGATCGCCAATCTCCGACGAGGAGCGGGCATTTAAAGAAGAAGAAGAAGAAGAGGACGATTTGATTATTCCTGAGATCGATAGTCCAGTAGGCCTTTAGACTTCCTCATTATATCGCATTCGCGAACACCTCGCAAGATCCCATTTAGGTCGTAGTACCTGGTAGCACACCTGCATGACTTAACTGCGCAGTTCGGTCTGTAGCTCTTTCAACCTGTAAGAACAAAAAATTTAATCATTAATATCACATTGCCAATCCCAAAACAATTGAGGTCGGAAAACCAAAACTGTCATAGGCGCCTTTGGTCGGCTCAACTATGCTTTAGTAATAGCTAGCCATAGCTTAAAAAAAGTAGCTAACCATAACTTATTAAAGCTAAAAATATCTCTTTATTTCCGTTTCAATTTTTCAAGCCAACTTCAAGCTGCATCATTAAAAACAACATACTAAATAAAAATTCCATATCAAAACAAAGTCTCTCAATGTCACTTTAATAAAAAACGAAGTTACAAGCGACACGCTTCTTCATGACATCCAAAAAGAAAAAAAGACTCAAATGATTGTTCAATCTACGAAAATGACCACTCCGTAAATTTGCCATAAAGATTATTGAGATGTTATACACGGCAAACTATGTATATAATACTTCTCTCCGCATATTCCGTAACAAATTGGCTTGTAGGTATTCATCATTTTTATGTTGCTTAACAAATATTAAAAAAAAAAAAAAAATCCTTTGCCGATTCGTCTCATTTTGCTTTTATAAAGCACTTGTATTCCATCATTAATGTTTATACACAGATTCTTAAATGGATGTTTATGTATTTTATTTTTCCTCCGTTCCCCGCTGAGATTTTGGCCAATCTGGTATTAATCCTAACTGATTATAATTAACCGATTTGACTTTAATCGTAATTAATATTAATTGAGGGCTATTGATTACATACGTGTCTCTTAATGATTTATACCATGCAATCAATTACCTATTCAGTAGTGATGAATGATATGTATGCCGGGATTGGATTTTGGGTTATTGTTTATTTGATTAGTGTAGTCGTTAACCTTTTTTTTTTTTGTATAAGGCGGTGAAATTTTTCTAAGTGGAGGCAAATTTTTGGAATTTTTTAAATTAAGCAAAAGCGTTGAGAGTGACCTTGTGTCTTGGGGAAAGGTTAAGCAGGAGCCTGAGGTCGCTGATCACCCGAGTGATCAAGGCAGACTGACTTCAGTGAGCGGGAGTGCGCAATGGGGTTCTGTATAGACGCCCTACAAGTCAGGTCAGACCTCGTAAAGAACTGCGAGCTTGGCCCGTTTCTTAAAAATCTTCTTCCTCCGAATCCTTTTGACCTCTGAGCCCTAAATTACCACAGCCTCCCCTTCCTCATTACGTCCCTGTACTTACGCGGTATTTAAAATTAAAGACTTTTAAAACCTTCGTGAATTCTCATATTTCCAGCTAAAAATATTTTTTTTTACAAAAAAACCGTTGCCTGCAATTTCAAATCAGTTTCGCGTTTTCTAATCGTGACCGTTTAGACTAGTTTGATGAGCATCGATGTATTTTTTTTATATTGTCTAAAAGAATACGGAAGCTCAAGGACATTAAGGATTACGTTATCTTTAATGTTCAATATGATGAAAATCGTGACCAAGAATACTAACATTTCTGTTTGAGATTCTCGAGAGAAAGTATTTTAGGATTTTCTCGTTTTTTTTTTTTTTTTTTTTTTTTTAGCCCCAGAAAACCTATTATAATTTTTCTTGTCGTAATAACGAGCACGTCGAGTTGGAAAGCTTCTTTTACAATACAGCCTAATTCAATTAGGAGTTATCCCACGTACTAAACCTTTCATTTTAATTCCAGTTCAAGTATGGTTGTAATTTTCGAGCTAAAATTATCCGTTTCTAATGTAATCAAGTCTACCGCATGTGCGCAAGATAAAAATCATAAATTATTTTAAAAAATTGGTAATAGCCTAACGAGGGGAGACCCGAAATCCGATTTATGCGAAAAAAATGAAACGTTCTTAAAAAAAAAAAATAAATCTACGGTCAAAGTAGAATTTAAATTTTTTTTAAACACGCATCTTTTATAAGCGCCAGCGCGGTTAATTGTACTGCAATAAATTTGACTCGCCGTTTATGTCACTTAATTAGTTTAACGATGCCGAAAGTATCAAATGATTTTTTATTCAAAAAAATTAACCGCCGTTATTTGAAATTAGCGATTGCTGACTTCCTTTTCACTTTTTTTTTTTTTGAAAAAAATAAAATTGCACAAAACGCAATTCTCACGGTCCTCGTTATTTACTAAACCATAGTGAGCACGCAGACCTTTGGGCAATCGCAAAAAGCAATGCGCATGGTTTTGCTATAATAACGAATCGCCGTTTAAGTTGAATCGCGTGCCGTCATAACACATTTCAAATGTTATTTGTTGATTATTATAATTATTGCTAAATAGGCACGTTACCAAAATTACATGATGGGGATCATTTTCTTGGGTTTTGCGCCGTCTTAATAAATAATAACAACATTTCAAATAAAATTATTTTCTGTTTGATTGCATTAGGATACGTCGGTTTTGGAATCGTTCACGTCTGGAAAAAACAACGTTGTTAGCATCGTTCACACACATTTCTCAACCCATTATTCTCACTACTAATAAGATAATTGAAAGACGCTATAAATGCGGTCACTAAATGTGCGATTATAATATTTCTAGGAAATTTTAAAATGGTTTTTTTAAAAATTTTAAAGCGTTAACTTTAAGCACGGGTTGTGAATTTGCGTGCAGGCTTGTATGCTCGTTCAATCGTGAGAGTGTGCTCGACACTCTGACAATCGTGGCAGTGGTTGGAGCGAGAACGGGTAAGAAAGAGCTTGTGGCGACCTGCAGTTTCCCCCTTCAATTAGTTGGGGACACAAAATGCAGCTGCGCAGTATGTGGCCACAGCTTGTAACTGCGCCATCTCTTGACATAGCTAATAGTTGCTGAATTTGTGGCTCACAGCTTTGCCGTAGCATTTAGAGCACTGACTAATGTCCACTCCTCGACTTTATGCAAGAGAGTCTAGAGGAACCTCTGCTACAAAAACCTAATCTCGTCTGCTTCAAAATAATTTGCACTGAACAAAGATTAAGACCCCCTTCCTCTTGCTTTGCTCAATCCACCAATTCTCCAGGATTAACATGACAGATCTCGCCTAACTTTTTCCTAGAACTACACTGTAATACTTTCGTTTTGAAAAAAAAAATTTTCTACGTATATGATGCAGCAATTCTTAAACATATTATCAATTATCAAATTTACTTCGAAAACTTCTGCGTAATTCATTTATTAAAAAAAAAAAGGAAGTTATCTTTAAATATTCAAGCCACTCATATCAGGAAGCAAGGACACCCACTGTAAATGACAGTGTAAATTTAGCGAGCTGACTAATCAGAGCTCACTAGAATGGTCATTGGTCCAGTAGCATGATATCTTAATCCCTATTTAAGTGGAGAGGGAAGCAAAATGGGCTGACCGTTATTTATCAATTTCAAGGCCGAAAAACTTAAAGATTTCGTCCTTTTTTTTTTTTGTATTTATTGATTTATGGTAAGAAAGCATAAACAAGTGTAATGTAAATCCTGTTAAACATGACCGGTAGATAAAAAAAGCAGCTGTTAATTACAAGACATTAATGACAGACCGACAGGTAGCTCAATTTAACGAACAAAAAACTTTTAATAATCAAAATATAATTGATCGATATTGATCGTGACTTGAAAAACACTCGAATCATATTCTTTAGATCTATTTCGTAGCCTACCTCAATGTGGATACTGTATGTACGGATTTATGCAATAATAATTATTATACGGGCGACGTTTTTGTAGTTGATCGTTTATCACGGAATGAAAGGGAAGGATTTTTTTGCTAAATTAATTATAGAAGGGATTCGAGTTTTAAATAAACGAGAAAAAATTAATTCAGCAGCGAACTCAGGATTTTTTTCAAGGTACAACCACATCCCAATTTTTTTGTGTTCTCGTTCGTTTGCTTCGAAATATTCGTTGCTCTTCGGGAATGTCCGTTTTCTGTTCTAGAATACTCGTTGCTTTTCGGGAAACTTCGTTGCTCTTCGGGGATGTTCGTTTCCTATCCTGTTCGAGAATCTTCGTTACTCTTCGGAGATGTTCGTTTTCTGTTCGAGAATATTCGTTGCTCTTCGGGAATGTTCGTTTCCTGTTCGATGATATTTGTTGCTTTTCGGGGATGTTCGTTTTCTGTTCGAGAATCTTCGTTGTTTTTCGGGAATGTTCGTTTTCTGTTCGATGATATTTGTTGCTTTTCGGAAAAGTTCGTTTTTGTTCGAGAATCTTCGTTGCTGTTCGGGGATGTTCATTTTCTGCTCAAGAATCTTCGTTACTTCTCAAGCTTTCCTTTGCTATTCGAAATTACTTATCGCTCTTCGTCTTTGTTTGGAAACCTTCGATCTCCGATGCTAGAAAAATAAATGGGCCAAAAATAGAACCCTGAGGAACTCTTTTTAGCTCTATAAATTTTCC
The DNA here is from genome assembly GCA_023512825.1 of Liposcelis brunnea. Classification (NCBI taxonomy): domain Eukaryota; kingdom Metazoa; phylum Arthropoda; class Insecta; order Psocodea; family Liposcelididae; genus Liposcelis; species Liposcelis brunnea. Next base: position 8,135,157 of record CM042070.1, on the reverse strand, counting down.
CGCTATTCCTTTTCTCTCGAGTCCAAGTTTTTAGGCGATGGGCAATTTTTACCTCACTATTGGAAATCATGCTCACAGTAAAAAATTACTGTTGCACCACTTCGTCCAATGCGGAAGTACTAAAAATATTTCCCTGACAACCATTAAAGAAAAAAATTTAAAACGATAAAAACGACACGATAGTCATGAAAATTAATTACCCGTACTTCAAAATAATAAAAGAACAGTTAAATAATAAAGAAGTAATCATTAATTCTACAAAAACAATTATTTATAATTCAATTAAGATCGGTTTAAAAAAAAAATAAATTAGCGCGAAATTTTCTTAGAAAAAATTCGAACGACAGTAGGCGGAAAGGAAGAGAGGAAGTAAAAAATAATAAAAGTAGAGTAACAAATCCCGAGTAATAAACCTTGGCCCGCGCTTTATAGGGAAAGTAGACCTGATTTCAATTTTACTACGGAATAGTTGCATCCTCTTAACAAATCGCAGGTCAAGTTTGCACCAAGTTTTTAATTTTCCTCTTTGGACTAGGGTGTTCTAGACTGAACTTAGTATATACTCTGACACTTTCACCGCAATTGGAACCCGACATGTCATTGTTACGAGGCATATTTTTGTTTCATTCAATTGTCTCATGTTTTGGTTAGGGAAATTTCAATCAGTTTAGGATTCGGATTTCTGCAGCCTCACCTTACCCGAGGCATTTTTCTAATTTTTTTTAATATTCTTTTTGGATGTGGGTGTGTGTGACTTAGTGTATTATTTAAATTAATTTTTTTTCGTGTATTAATTTTTTTTACTTTCTGTTTAGCTCCGAAAATATGCGAATAATTTTGTAATAGCAAAAAGCATGCGCCAGAGAAGATTTTTAAAAAAATGTTATATTGGCTAATATGTGAAAGATTTCGGTAATAAATAATTATCACGGGTGTTTAAGCTTTTCGCAGTGGCGGATTTAAAGTCTCCAGAACCAGATGAAGAAGTTAGGTTTCTAAAGAGAGACACGTAAACTCCTGAAAAGTAACGAAGAGCCTCGAGGAAGCACTAAGAGCAATAAAAAGTCATACGCTCACAATAAAGTTTTTACTTTCAAGAATTTAAATTTTGTAATGTCAACGATTTTTAGCCCTAACCCAATTAGGTCTAAATCAGAAGTTTGTCCAAAAAACTTCACGATCTAAAAATCACAGCCTACCGTAAGGACATTTAAACAAAACCTCAAACTATGTTAATTTAAAAAATAAAAATATATAACAAGGTAACTACGAAATATTGCGTTTCGTTTTTTCTTTTTCTATCTTCCCTCGGGTTCATTTTGCGCAACTCGCACAATATTTACATACAGCGTATACAACACCCATGACAATAAATCGTCCGATTAAATTTTTTTTTTATTTTCTTTCTTCCCGAATGAAATGTTTCATTGCTAGTCTTTGTTGATTGATTATTAAAGGACAATTATGTCACGAATCGTTCCAAATCTATCTTTGGCTCGACAGCGACTCGTGCACGAGGTTACCGGCCATTTAAAAAGAATAATAAAAAAAAAAAGATACGACGTTTCGCAATAATTGTAATAAATCGTGGTATAAATGTTTTAATTTTGTATTATTATCCATCTATAATTATAGGTTTTTCTTTTCCGAAGAAAAGAAAGGAACGTTGTCGTAGTTTCATTTTTCAATCAATCATATTATATTCACAAACGCGTGTTTTCTGTTAGCACCTTTAAAAATTGTGGGCCTAGAAAAGCAGGCACGTAGTCAGAGGAAAGCTTTTAGCTTACTTAAAAAATTTTTCAGGAAGAGGAAAATCTAGCTTAATATTTTCCAGCAGGAACATGCTAGGAAAAAATTTTTGGAAAGAAAAAATTCTGGCGAATAATTTTAGGTGAAAAAATTTTAAACTGAGCTCATGTTGTTTGCCGGAAACATTTTTTTCTTTAAGGTTCCCACACCACTCATGCCGGTGTCTAGCTACGATCCTGCTTACAAATCATTTTTTAATAACGCTCGAATTTGGGGCTTATTTACAAAACAGCCTTGAATTCGCCGCTTCTTATTTTCGTGCGGATTTTTTATTCTTAATTAAAAAAATTCTTAGCAACTCCTTTCGATTTCACCATTGAGACCTATTAAGTTGTAAAAACAATACTTTTTCCAATGCGTATGAAGAAGAACCCTGGGGCTGGGCTAGTCCGTTTAAAAAAAAAATTAAAAATTAAATGGTTATTAAAAATCGCTTGAGAAATTTCTCTATATATGATCCTTTAGTGTGAATCTATGTTTGATCCAGGATTGCATCATCGAAACACTCAAAATGCATAATCAGTGATTGCGACTTTATGAATAAGAGCACTCATTGACTACTTAGGTAACTAAAACAAAAGGGAAAAGAAAACGAGGACTACTTGTGGATAATAGGTTTGTTTTTCATCATTGAAAAGAAAAAAAAAAGTTGAGCAATGATTTTTAAGTATTCAAATACATGATCATTCAAAATCAGGAGATAAACTTTCCATTTCGGTTTAAAAACCTGAAAAAAAAACCTTCTTCAAGGAGTGGCATATGTATGAATGATGTAAGATAATTAAAGGACGCAATTATTTTTTTTTAATAATTGAATTAATTGCGATCAGCAAAATGAAAAGTAAAAGTAATCGTTAGCAAGTTCTAGCTTGTAATGTCTCTTCTTTTTATTCATAGATGGTTAATGGACTGGTTGAATGGGCAATATCAGCTCTAGGGGTGCAGGAAGAAATCTAGGTATGACTCAGGTTGTATCTCAAGTACTAATTGGCCATCTGAGCCTTCAGCTTATTTAGACACTTCAGCTGACCCCGAGATTTAGTGAATAAAATGCTAGACTCAGACACGAGCTGGCTCTTCCAGAGGACGCGGATAGAAATATCAAAAGTGTCGCTCTAAGGTGACTAAATAGAATCCGAATCTATGGCCTACTGTTAATCACAGATGGCTAAAGAGCCTCTGGATGGATGTTAGCAGTGGATAACAACTATTCAACTTCTGCAAAGACCAACAACCTCTCCCTCGCCCCATTTTAAAAATCTTCCTAAATTCGTGAATCAAAAACTGTGAGAATAAAACCTGAACCCCAGATCCCCGACCTCCGTTATAATTTCCATATACTCAAGAACTCTTTAAAAGATAATTAACAAGAATCCCAAATGTTTCAGTCACCTTTCTCCGAAAACCAAAAATAACGTATCATTATATCCCCTTTTTTATATATCACCAAACACGCGATGCAAAAAAGATTCCGTTTTCCCCCATTCGCCAAGAGACAATACGAGAGATGAGCACTTCAACACATCCAACTGTTTTTCAAATCGTATCAATTAAAATAAAGAAAAAGAAGATAATAGGCGCGAATGTTTTAATACTTAGCTTAACGACTCTTCGATGTGTTGTTTAAAAATTTCGGGTCAAATCGTGATCGAAGAAATCAATAAATGAAACGTTCTCGGTCGATCGATTGCGCGAATCGAAATAACAAAACAAGGCACATGCACCCACTCGACAAGCCTTGGGACACTTTCCGTTTTTTTTTTTTTTTTTTTGATTATAGGGTGTCTCAGCGTTTTCTGTCTCGAAACACGCCTTCTCCTGGCAATCCGTGTGGTCTCTCTGCTTAGGGGTAATCTTTTTTTCATATACGATTGTAAGGTGAAAACTACCGGATTCATGATTTTTCCCCCCTATCTACAATTGTCATGCACGATTTATAAATCTTTTCGTAACACACACAAAAAAAAAAAAAAATGAATAAAGACATTTTGGGATAAGATCTTCAAATGTTTATTTCTGATACGATTTCGTTTTTGTTTCAATCGAGGCCGGGAAAGACATGAATATTGCAAACTGTCAATATTTTAAAGGCTTTTACTTAAAATAAAGTGAAGAAATTTTGAATTAATATTTTTTAGCCAAGGTTAATGGCGGACGGAGGTGACTTTGGACCGATAGAGTAAGAAATACCAAAGTGCTGAAGAGAAAGTTGGTCTTTGAGCTTAAGCGACAGAAGCTCCAATATTTGGAATGACTGATGTCATCTAACTCTTCTCCATCTTCTTCTATGGTGCCATGATTGTATCCGAGCGTAGGCGACCATCAGCAACTTCTCTAAATCTATCTCCATCTTCTTCTTCTTCTTCAGTTGCCTCTCCAATGGAGATCGGCGATCATAATAGCGATTTGTATTTTGAAAACGGCGGCCCAGATCTGGTGCTTTTTCAAAATCATTCCCGAAGATTTCGTAGCCAGGAAGTTCTTCTCCGTCCCAATCCCCGGTGACCTACGATCTTGCCTTGTTACTTCTCGCTGCGCATAACATACCCGAAGTACTCCAATTTCCTCTCTTTGATGGAGAGGATTATCTGAGGTGGTTTATTCATCCTCAGGAGTACTGTCTCATTGCGAACTATAGATCTCATGGCGATTCTATAGAGCTCTTCAACATTAAGATTCGTCCGTACTCTAAGGTTGAGCAGCCCGATCATTTTCATTTTTAAATTAATTCATAAGTGCAATGAATTACAGTACATCGAATTCGTCACAGGTTAAATCAAGCTGGAACTTCCGTTCTAGAGTTCATCAACGTCATAGAGTGCCATGCCAACTAAATAATCCCTCAAAACCCCCTTAAAACTCTTGAGCCCTCTTTTCTCTTTAATTTCAACCTGTACCGTAAACCGGGGTGACTTTATGCCACACGTTTTTCGACGAATCTCGATCTAAAACACTCAAAACTTTTGAAAAACGGGTGGCACAAAGTCACCCCTCCCGGCCAAAGTCACCCCGGTTTACGGTAAACCAATCATAACAAGCTCTTCTCCATACTTACTTGCTTATCCAGGCGTTACAGGGCTTGAAGCTCTACTACCGCATGCTCCACCATGTGCATCCTGGGCATCAGCTCCTCCAATCTAACAACCCCACACCATCTACATCTATCGAAACTGTCTTTCCCCCACAACTGCAGCCTTCCCAAGAATTTAAAGCTTGTTGAACAATTATCCAGAATATGTTATATACAAAATACGATTCACCTTCCATCTTATCATGCGTTAAATCTCAGTTAGTTTCCCATCCGACAGTATAGCTTAATGGTTAGAGCACTGGCCCGGAAAGCGAGAGATCCGGTGTTCGAATCCCGGTGCTGTACGAGTTAGTGAAATTTTTTCTGAGATTATTTCCTTAATGTTCACACCATTTCCTTACAATTATCCAGAACTCTCCAAATAGTCTGCGTCGATGGCGCACGTGCAACATGTCCCGCCCATCGTGACTTAATCACACTCATGATGACAGACCGGCCTCCGAGGCTCCAGATCTCCTCAGCATCTTATTTTCAATCGCTCTTGGGCTTGAACAGCTCCTGCAACAAATAAAAATACGAGCTTTAAAACAAAAGCGAATGCTGCGAGTGGCGTCTCACAATTTTTTTACAATCCGCCACTGGCTACTCCCAAATCGGCATCACTCTTTCACATCTAGGAAATGACTAATATTAATTGTCAGTTGAAAAACAATTTGTTTATGTATAACATTTCAATATAAAAACAAGACGGTTCTTTCTTATAAGGCAACATTTCGTGTACATAAAGCCCTTGTCAATTGAGGACTTTATGCCAAAGATAATAAGTTACAAAAAAACAATACGGACGTGATTTGCATCGAACCGATGCCTTTAAAACATCTTTTTTTCCAAAACATCCGTAGCGAATATGTAATTTCAGTAGCTTTAAATTCCAAGAATTTTCCAAATGATACATTCACCGCGAGTTTTGATTTTGTTATTATCATAACTTTTACTCCCCCTTGTCTTATAATGACGTCATTTATTTTTTTATGAAAAGATTTGTTAACATAACATGATAGTACAATAGAGACATATGGACGTTAATAATAACATACAATAAATCTCATGTATAAGTTGTAGGCAAATCAATTATAACGTAAACGCATGACACTTGAGGGACCTTAAAACCCCGCGGCTTATTTCCAAGATCCAGATCAAGTCGCATGAAATAATTTCCCCTTTAACGCTTATTTTTTTTATTAAATATATTATTAATGAGATTACATGATTAATGGTAACTTGGGATTTATTGTTCACGACATCCTTGACATTGCTTTTTTATTTTCTTTCAGGTTGAGCTTTCCATATGTGAAAAGTGGCTTATCGTTATCAGTTTTGTATATTTTTTTTTCATGATTTCTTTCCGGGTCAAAGAGCTATTGGTCCATTTTTATTGATGGGGGTAATTGACTAAGCGTATAATTTTTAGGTGATTGTTATAGGGCTCCACCCTTAGGACTTTAATTCAATCATTTGAGAAGTTTCTTGCTTCTGTTAAATGCGGGGTTTGATGCATCAATCTTAGTTCGATCTCAGGAGCCGCCATTTTGAGCAATTTCCCCATTTTGTGCCAATTTTCGCGTGGACTTGCTATTCTACAAACCAGTGGTTTTAATAAAAAACCTTCAAAAATTTTTAAGGTGTATTTATTTAGTGACCCTTGACTTAATTCCATATTAGCCAATTACTAAAAGACCCTCTGGTTGTATTTAAAATAACCGCGAATGAAGAAACCGATATGAATTCGGCATGACAGAAAAAAGAAACATTTTATAAAAAAAAACCAAGTATAAAACAGATAAAAAGATCCATTAAGAGCCATTCGACCGGAAAGAATATTCAAAAAATTTTAATCGTAATATATTGTGACAACACGGGCCATTCTCAACAATCACACCGCCACTTGTTTTCCACTATAATAAAAATTGTTGTTTTAATTAAAATTTCACAATTCATTATAAGAAAAATCATTAAGAAGATCCTTTTCTACAGCCGCCTTAAAGGCAGTTGCGATGTGTTGAGCGAACCAGAAAACTTTATTCACTGGCAAACTGGAAAATATTTTATCCGCTCACCAGAAAAATTAAGCCTAATTAGCTGGTGTGGCCCTGCAACTAAAGGAGCTTTCCTCGGAGGGAAATCGCGAAAAGTATTAATTTTCCCGGTGGTCTTCATAACTCAACCATATTTTCATTTGATTAAATAAAATGCATATTAAATTTTTTAACCTTTTAACATATTAACATTCATCGTTTAGAATTAAATGCAGAACATTATTATTAAAATTTTGTAGAAAAAAACAGAGAAAGTCTAGCAATCGTGAAAATTCTAAGTTTCCACACACACGACAAAACACTTCTTTCAAAATCCATTCATCAACTTTGTTTTTTTTAAAACTTCTACTCATTAGTTAAACGGTTGGAACAAACACAAAACATTAAGTTTAAAAAAAATCCTCATTCATGAAATTTTTATTATTTTAATAGTATTTTCATTTGGGTGATTTTTTTTTATATTCATTCATTTATCCCTCAGCCAAGAATGTCTTTAACTTTTTATCTTTTTCTCCACTAACTGCCCGTGCCTCGGCGAGGCATAGGCGCCCACTAAGACTTGCAGTGGTGCGCATTTTAAAATTAAGCCACTGCTTCTTAAGAAAAAAGAGACCACTAACCACTCCTGCTTCCGCACGCTAAGCGGGCCTTAAACCACGTGACCACGGTGCATTGCTGACGTCCCCGTGCTGGACGGCCATGATCACCTGGTAGGACGAAAGAGAAGCAGTGGGCAGCAGCAAATTGGGCCGAATGCTAAGTCCACCGGTTTCATTCTGGATCTCCTCAACCGAGACGCCAAAAGCCATGTGCTTTGGCTCCACCTCAACTGCGGCCTTCTTTATCAACTGACGGCTATCCACAGCCCTACTAGCAGTCTGCGTTGGTGGCGCATCATGAAGTCACTAAGGCCACTGTTTCTTCTTAAGAAAAAGTAGGCCAACAACCACTCCTGCTTCCCCACCCTAGACGGGCCTCTAGCCATATGGACACGTTAAATTGCTGACGTCTCCATGCTGGACGACCATGAACACTCCGTAAGACGGGAGAGAAGCAGTGGGCAGCAGCAAATCGGGTCAGATGCTACGTTCACCAATTTCATTCTGGATCTTCTGAACCGAGACGCCAAGAGCCATGTGCTTTGGCTACACCTCAACTGCGGCCTTCTTAATCTATTGACGGCTATCTACAGCCCTCCTAGCAATCTGTATTGGTGACGCATGCGCAGCATGTCCTGCCTGCTGTAGCCTTCTTGACTTCAACACACACGTGATATGAATCTTCACTAAAACTCCTCCGTGCCTTCACCTTCCACTAATTTGACTCCAGTATGCGCCTCAAATCACTCTGGGTAATAATCCTCAAGCCACTAAAACCCAAAACTAGCCTAAATATTTTTTTCAAATATTTCTTTTATAATTCTCTTCACGTCCGTTATTTTCCAACCAAGACAAGACGTCATAATCTTTTTTTTTATCTATTGAATCCTCATCGCGCACACCAATTTGGCCATCAGAGACCCTTGAGGTTTTGTTGAGATATCCTACTGAGCTGAGGAACCAGATTCTCATAAATTGCGTTATTCAAAAAAAAGTATCTCTATCTCGGATTATTTGTCAAGAGCGATACCAAGATTTATTAACAAGTTCCCTAAACTTAAAACGTGTCTAATGGAAGACACACGTACCTTAGCTACAAACTGGAACACCCAGATATTTTTTTTTTTTGAATGAGTGTGAAAAACAAGCATTTAACATATATAAAAATAAATCAAATCGTTACTTTTATGAATGCGGAAAGAAGAAGTAAAAAAAAAAAGAGTTTTTAAGTGAACTTGTACAAGGACATGTGTTGGAGTAATACGTCGGGGTTTAGGGCAAAAGACTAGTCTCAAAGGTTATTCTTGCACGGGTTTACAAGTGCAACTTTGTGTATATTCTCGACGCGACTACTTCACGCAGTCGGCGGTTCATTATTACATCTTAGACGGGAGTCTGCGTTAAATTTTTTCTTAACTTGCTTTCTCTAGCTGTAAAAATCGTTAAAGGAATTTCAAATACACGGATATGAATGAAAATGAAGGAATAAATAACACGATTAGGAATTCTTTTATTTTTTTTTTTGCATTTAATTAGTGTTAAAAAATATTTGGATTGGCTCGGATGGTTCGTATTGTTGATGCTCCTCCCATTTCACAAGAAGCAAGTATTATTATTTGTAGTAGGTCTTACATAAAGCGTGTAATTATTTCAGGTACTAATTAATGTGATTAGCGATTCATAATAAAGCAGGGACAGTAAAATTTTTATAAAGTGTTTCAAGGATGGGTTGATTGTTTGAGTAAGGTTTAAATGACCTCTCGGGATGTTCCAGAATTGTAACCTAATTATTGGGCAGAGAGCCTACAACGTAGTCCCTGAGAGCGATAGGAGCTACCAAATGAAAGTCTATCTCGACCCAACCGACTCGAGTCTTCACTCTAAGAGACAAATTAGACAGTCCCAGAAAAGGAACCTTAGTCCCTCTTTGCTCTGTATGACAAAGGTCTGACAATCAAGTCCAGTAGCGGCTGAGGAAGAAGACTGTAGATCAAGGGTGGCAGGAGAAATTCTATTTTTTTAGAGTAGAGTAACATGGAAGTCCATTTTAATTGGCCTAACCTAATAAAGAAATGTTTCCTTATTGTCTTTTTCCTTCCAGTCCGATTCCGATCTAAATCCATGATATGGCAAATATGATTAAAAATTAGAATGATCGTGATTCGATGAGGATGTCGCGGTCACGGAGGATGTTTTTCAAGGTCATTTCATTCCTTTCTTCCAGTTTACTCCATCGTGATTTAACTGAAACCGAATATGACAGGTACAAGGTCTTTTCATTTTGCTTTCATGAGAAAATTGACGGACAAATCTTTTTTTTTTTTTTTTAAATAAAAACTCTCTTCTGAGGTCTAATTTAATTATTTGCATTTACAGTCATTTTGTCTAAAAATATTCTACTTACTTAGTTGTGTATGAAAAATTTCTAAAAACTTTACAGGCACTTCTAAAAAAACAACGAACCTAACCTAATTTAAAAACGACAAAACCTGAACAAAAGAAAGAAAAATGACAAAAGTCTTTACGGCCATTCATAAAAAATTTTTAGAAGTGGAAAAAATTTCTTTGAAAAGAAAGGTTGTCAGGCAACTGGCATAATCAAATCGGGACATTTTATGGACACTCAAACCTTTTTAAAAAAAATTACAGCCCAAAACACAAACTACACCAAAAAATTGACGCTACTATCTGGACTGAATAGTCTTGAACCAGATGACTTCACATTTTTCAGCAAAAAAAGACTAACCATCTTAAAGATAATTCAGCTGTAGGTGTTTGTTATGCTTAAAAATAAAATCGATACCAATCGTTGTGACGTCATCGAGGTATATCTCGGCATGTGTCTTCTGTGACAATAATATACATTTCCAGCATCTGGATAATTATAGCTCAGTTGTGGGTATATCTAAACCCGATCGATCGATAAAACGATTACGATATTTATATACTCAATGCTTCCTGTCATATATATTTTTTCTTGTCCTTAGGAATTTCAAATTTCAATGTTTATGGACCGGTCCGGAATTTAATACGGTTAGGTGGAACAAAGACTCCGCAAATAAAAAATTATCTAAAAAAAAAAAAAGAAAGGGAAAAAACATCATGGGTAGAGATCATGCCGAACGATTCGAAATTAGTTATGGTATGTAGATCCATAGAATGATGAAAGAAACTAGGTACGATATGGGATATGTTGCGAAACAATGCCATCTGACGTTTGACCTCTCTCTCTCTCTCTCTCTTTCTTTTCTCTCCCCCCTGATGATACCGACATTTCCCAACTTTTAGGAGTTATTTTTTTAAGGTAGTCATGCAAATCAAATTGACAATAAAAGAAAAAAAAACCTAAACTGAATCCTTAAACAATATCGATATTAATATCAAAGCTTATCATTTTACGACCGTCAAAATCGCATTTCGGGAATTATTTCGAAAAGTATACATATAAAGATTTTTATCTTCGAGGAAATTTAACACGGTGTGAATTTTATAAGCTGAGGGCCCGTGGGACACGGAGACATTTTGACTTATGACCGAGCTGAATTACGATCTAATGTCACCATATTTTCGACTTTTTTATTTCGTTTAAATTCTTTTTTTTATTGGGTTTTGATGAGAGCGTGATCGAAGATGGGGGGGACTTGGTTTCTCTTTATCACGGAAACAACTTTGCCTACTGATTGTGATCTGACTTTAGGCGTGGAATAAAAAAGGATGAACGCAGTGGATCCGTATTGAAGCATTCGCCCCTAGGAAGTTCGAGTGAATTATTTTTTTCTCAATTAGCATTGCAACAAAATATATTGTAGCTTTGAAAGAAATGATTTAAGCCAGAGCATGAGGCCTGGAACCATTGTCAAGAATAGTTATCTTGGTTCTCACATCAAGTGTTCAGAGTATTTTAAGTTCCGGTGGTTGATCAAAGGTATGCCAGCAGTTGGAGCAGGAGCAAGAGCTTTTTCTTCATTACTTATGGTTTTTGCGACGGAGCCTGTTGCCGCGGAAGATTCTCCATAGCAGAGTGCCAGTCTACAGCTTGGTAAGACGAGTGCTGAAACTGCCAGCTCACAGCTTCTCGACCAGCTGAATTTTCTGTCAGAGTTAGTTCCCTTGACGCAGTAGGGGAGCTGTACCACTGTCCCAGCTTCTTCCGCTGTCCGGTTTTGAGCCTGCCAGCCTTAAGGCAGTATAAGTGAACCCTTCACTAAGTTGTAATCCTAAGATGGAACCCTTACTAGATTTTTTCGTTCTGGGTGAAAAAGAATCTGGAGCTAGCTGATTGGCAGGAGCGCCATTTCCTAAGCCTTATCCGTGATGGAAGAAGAATAAGAGTCCCATAATCGAAAATGCTAGATTTCCTCCCTGAATCTCCCCTTCCATTTTTAAGTGTAAAAGGTGGTACCAGATGGGGCGCCAGGATCAATCGGAATCTGTAGCTTTACAGAGCTTGAAGCGTTATCGCCGCATTGCAGATCTCCTTCTAGACGAATCTATCCTGACAGGTGGCCCGCCAGTCGGGGACTCCTAATCCACCCGCATCCTTCGATATTCCAAAGAAGCCGCGGTTTACCCTGAGGTCTTGGACTTGTGTGGCGTCCACCAAGGACCTGCCTTATGGGTGAAGTGGGTGGCGCTACATGCTCCGCCCACTGAAGTCAACGAGCCTTGATTATACTAGTGATCAACGGCAGTCCCGTGAGTCTACGGATCTATGAACGATTCGAGCGCATCCTTCGCCAGGCTTCCATCCGCCAAAATCAAGCCAGATGGAAATTTACCTGGAATGCGACGCGAAGAGAGGCAGGAACATTGACTGCCGCTTCAATTAGTAATGTACCACAGGTACTGAAAACAGGGGGGAATTTGAGTCACCTTTCTTTTAAAAGCTTTAAGCACCCAGAAGCAAAATCCGCCGAAAAAATACCTTGGCTTAACTTTCCTTCTCCGTCATTTTTTCAAACGATTTGCCAAACCACTCGCCTCGCGAGATATTAAACCAAAAAAATTCAAATAAATAAACTTAGCTTATTCCATTGAATTTTTTAAAGCCCTTTTAATTGCCCATATAACAACTTGCTTCTTTTTACACGAGTCTCTTTAAAATTGACAAGGATCACTTTTTAGAAAAAAACAAGTAGTACTCGACAACCGCCTGTTATTCATATTCTTAATTACTTTAAATTTTATCAATCTCCCTCCAAATCATAAAATAACTAAAATCCCTGTTTAATAAAACTGAATGAAATCATCAATTTATAAAATTGCGGTGAACCGCAAAAAAATTATAAAAAAAAGAACCCGATGCTACCGGTAGAGTGACAGAGTATACGTGTACTCCTCTTGTTTACACGACTTAAAACAAGAAAAAATAATTTGATGCCTTGGATTATCTCAAAGTCGCTATCTTAATTAATTAATTTTCTCATTAAAAACGTATATCCCATCGTAAAAATGATTTTGATTGATAGTCGAAGATTTTTTTCGCCCTTGAGGCGTTTAGGAATTTAAATTTTCTTTTAGGTGGCTAAACGTGTCAGGATTGATACTGGTTCCCCTGTTCGTCCTAAATTGATTAAACTATTTGCGGTCACTTTAATTACTTATTAATATTCGAATGCCCTTGCCTTCGAATCAAACCACATATTGCTCGTGATCGCCTTTGGTGCTAAAATGTTGTAATAAAATTTCTAAGGATGGCAAACGCATCTTAAAAAAAAAGAAATATTCATAGAACTTTTTGCAAAAAAAAAAAAAAAAAAGACGACATACTTGTTAAAACGTGTCAAATTATTCGCACGGTCGTTTTCATAAACATATTCATTAGAACAATGTTGAAAGACGACGTCTTACTTAATAAAAAGGAAAATATGATTTTAATGAGATGTTAACGGGAGGAATCTCCAGTTCTCACCATGTAGGTCTTCATATCAATCTGACAAGTTTGTGGAGAGAAGAAATCTGAAAATGCCATCTTCATGACGTCGTAATTACTTTCCCGTAATGCATTTTGATGTAACGCAAAAAAAAAAACCCGAAAACGGGTAGCTCGGATTGAATTTTAATTTCTAGCGTAATCTGATTAGAAATGGCGGTCGGCTCCTTCGCATTTATAACTGCGAGTTTTAAAATATGATAGCGCGAACAGGTGATAAAAATGAAGATGAATTTCATAATTATCAGTCATCACCGCATAAGAAATGTAAAATAATAAATTTTATGGAGATGAAGAGGTAATATTCAATGGGCATGGTGGATGTAGTTATAATTGAAATTTGTAACAAGCTATTTATACAAATGATAAATTTATTTAATCAGTTCTTTCAATTTCAACGCGAGGATAACGCGTCTTGTTATTGAAACTTAATTGCATGCTCACTTGTGAGATTTCCTCTCTCTTCTATTCTGATTTAGGAACAGGATAAATGAGATTGTTGGGCCTGACTTGATTTGTCTGTGGCATCCGGTTTGCAATCTGATTTTGAAGAAGGATGGCAAACAATAACTGCAAGCGGCCGGATTTTCTGAGTCGAAGAGTTGCAATTTTATTTGAAAATAACCCAAACCTTATGGGATTTTTACATGTAAATCTTGAGGATCCTTGAGTCACTCTTTAACAAATCCACCTAAAATTTTTGGCGCCAAAAATTTTTGCGCGCAAAAATTTGGTTGGCGCAATTTAGGTCTGCTCAAATCTTATCAGATCTGCCTGAATCGTTATTGATTTTTTTTATCAGGCTCAGGTACAAAAATAAAGATGTGGAATCTGTTCGAATTTCATGTCCCGGATCCACCTTTACATTTTTAATTATTTTCAGATACAAAAAAATACAAAAATATACGATTTAAATTTCAGATCTGAATTGCGCCAATATTTTTCAATATGGTGAAGTATTCCAATATCTTTCCATACTGGTCGCAAGCATTCATACATCTGAGATCTCAAAACAGACCCAAAAAATCCTCTTCAAGCTACAACACAATTAGACCTCCATTATGTGAGCATTATTCTTCAGTAACTTACTCCCTAAAGCGATTTAGTCTGAGCTAAACAAGAACTTAATCCTAAGCTAAAATACCTCGAATATTTATTTTACACATTTTTAAGAAACTAATGAGATGAACCCCGCGGTTATGCAACAATGAATTAATTGTCCAATCTTGTCTCAACGGAATTACACTAGAAAATCGAGATTTCACAGTTTGTAAATCTTTATTATACTAATGGATTGTTACAAGACATGATGATACTGAAAAAAAAACATTAACTAAGGAGAAAGTGTGAAATATTGTTTGTTTTAAAAGCGGCTACCTCACGAAAATTATCAGATATTGCAAGTCTAGGAAGGTTTTTGTACAGAAAAAGAAGTTGTATGCTTCATGGTAAATTACTAAGCTGCTTCTTATGTTTTTTAAACTAACTAATTTTCTTTAATGATATCAGACAAAAAAATAAATAAATTTTATCGAATTGCTTTACCTGGAATTTCGTTCTTCTTCTTTTAAGATAAAATTTGTTAAATTTTTCGTGGAACATTAGACAATTCATAATGACACTTTGAAAACCGTTAACTTGTAGAAACCTTCATAGTTATTATTAATTGCCCTTCTAGCCTGTTAAATTTTTAAATCTTATAAAAAGGTGAAAAATTTTGAGGATGTTAGAGTGGCGCAACATGGGCGCAGCAAAACATAATAATAAATTTTGAGAGGGCTCTTCACGCTCAAGACAGGACCAAAAAATTTTAGTTTTCTCGATTGTAACTAAGTTCTTAATTTGGCGCCTAAAAATTTTAATGGTTAAAACAACCTCGCTTCTCAACTATTAACCAAACGCGGGCCACAGTGCAGAACTTGCTTACAGAAAAACTTAAATCAGACACGAATTAGGCCACCGAGCTACCGGGAAAAATTCCAGGCGCTCTTTTGCTCTTGCAATTTCTAAAAATTGGACTAAAATATTTGATTCAGCAGATGCAATTTTTTGCCCAAAATTTTTGTGAATTTTTTTCCGGGATAAAAATTGAAAACAAAGCGGAGTCGGCGTATTTTTTACAGAAGAATGCAACAACTTTCCGAAATTTCAGTTTTTAAAGAAAAAATTTTTCGCCCACATTCTAAGAAGACAGGGCACTTATTGATTAGTCAACAGTTCACCCTGTCTTCTTAGAGTGCGGGAAAAATTTTTTCTTTCAATAAACAGCCGTAATGGAGTTCTGTAGTTACCTTAGTTTTTTTTAATGTCATCCGCCCAACGTTTTTGTGATCTTCCGATGCTGTGCCTGGTTGTTCTTGGCCTCCACTTTAAAGTTCATAAGAAAGACAGCCGGAGATATGTGGATGGAAATCATTGGGAAAGACCTATGCTCAGGAATAGGCTGAAAAAGGTTGAAAGAAGTGACACCTTAGAGCGCTGCTTCTGGTATTTTTGCCCTCTGGAAGAGCCAGTCCGTGCTTAATCCAAATACTTACTTAAATCACTGAAAGTAGTCGAGAAGTCTGAGATGAGATTTGGCACTCCCCTCAGCAAAAGCGATGCTTCTTAGTGGGCACAGACTAAGGAAAACTTCATAGCTCAAGAATCTGTCCCTATTTCGGCAGCAACTCGATTCGCCATGATGATCCTCGCACATTCTGCTTGAGAACTTTCGAGTACCCGACCTGCAACAAAAACCACAATCAGTAAAAAAAAAACCAAATCCCCACTTATTAAATTACCCGTTAACGCCTATAAACACGAACATTTATCAGGATGTAAATACAATTTACAATAGGAGGAAATCATTCTGATTTTAATCTAAACAACACTAAAAGTTAAGTTATTAAAAAGACAATACTTGAAATTTAATTACGGCTATATGTGATCTAAAAATCATTTTAAAAAGTTATCATTTTTAATGAATGGTTTATTTTAAATTAGTCTGGAATAGGCGTGTCGTGCAAACATGAAATCATTCAAATAAGACAAGTTTCAGACGTTTATACGAGACTACCTTAAACGAAATCCAAGGGGAAACGTTTATTTATTTTCTTTCAATTCAATCGATTAGCCATTTTCATGATCGCTTACTTCGTCTAGTTTATTAGGTGTTATTTAATTTATTTTTTGCATATTTAAAATTTAAATATCGTATGTGTGTTATCGTAAATGCGCCTACGATATTTCATTAATAATAAAAATTGATTTGTGCAACTTTATTTAAATTTATGTAAATGGTTTTTCGGGTTCAAAAAAAAAATGATTCGCAGTCATGAAAAAAATCATCGGAAGTGTCAAAAGACAGTTGAGTGACAACATATAACAGTAAGAGAAAGGAAATAATAATATTTTGTAATATTATTTAAATATTCACATAATTATATTATTGTTAAGTAAACAGAAGATTGGAGGCTTTTGAAGATGCCGAATCATGGTTTCATAACTGGAGTTTCAGTCCTGGAGCTGTGTCGTGTACATTACGCAAAACTAAACAACCACTAGTCATCCTTAAGTCATGACT
The DNA here is from genome assembly GCA_023512825.1 of Liposcelis brunnea. Taxonomy (NCBI): domain Eukaryota; kingdom Metazoa; phylum Arthropoda; class Insecta; order Psocodea; family Liposcelididae; genus Liposcelis; species Liposcelis brunnea. The sequence goes on along the minus strand of CM042070.1, from coordinate 8,118,122 downwards.
TCCTTCGAGAAAAAAACACTTCCTAGCCTTAATCACTTGCCTAATCATGTTAAAAGGACTTCCATTGTTGTGATATAATTTTTTGGCTACTTGTGGGTGATTTGGTTTAACACTCTGTATAATGTGCTCGTCAATTTTTTTTTTTAAATAAACGAGCCCATTATAAAATAACTAATGGGGAATAAATTTTAACTATTTTAAAAGAAATTATGTTCCTTTTTTTTAAAAAAATTTGCATTAAAAGCGTTTTTATTTAACTATTTAAAATAACTTCAATTGGCAATTGATTTATTAAAATTTAAAGCTAATTGGTGGTGAACAAACCTATTAATAATGCGTTCCCGGTTTGGACTATAGCTGCTTGAGCCGATTTACTATGTTACAAAGAGAGATACTAAGGCGATTATAGCATAGGAAATTAACGGATCAACATTTTAAAATGGGATTAATTAATGAATTGTTTTGACAAATTTATTGATGAATTAAATGGATCGGTTTTTGTTTATTATTTATAGTTTAAGAGTTTTGTTTAGTATCACGATTGAATGAAGATCAGAAGTAAAAATAGCAGTTTGGGGTAAAATTATTTCCGGGCTGCAAAATTTTAAAAAAAATCTAATCAATTTGATTTTTCTTTCACTTACGTTCAATTTAATAGATACGATTTTCTCTTATCACCATCGCCATTATTTTTTATTCGAGATAAAAAGGACATTCAAACGGAGTGTCTCAATAATTTTGAAATGTAGTTTAATTTTTCAACACCTTCAGCTAATTTCTTTTTTCACCTTCCTTGTTCCTCTATCGGCAAAGTACAGTTCTTTCAACATTTAAAAAACATTAAAAAAAATTTTTCGAACTCGATCCATGCCATTTCAATGTTCACGTACAAAAGTGAATCAACCTTAAATCGCTTATTAAACAAGATGACTACATCTTTCATAGTAATTGATTCCTGTATTACGGAATTTAGGATCTCTTTTTTTTCATCGGGGTTCGATTAGAGCAGTTTATAAAATTCCAATTTACAATAATAATCTTTATTATATAGAATGTCTCGGATTATTTTTAAAATCATATCATTAATATCCGCAATTCAATTCGCACGGGAATAATGTTTTATTAAAATTTATTTTTACAAAAGCTTAATTCGTGTAATAATTAAGATGTTTTAAATTAATTTTAGTTTAATTTTAGTTTTTAAAATAAGAAATATTGAAATTTTAGAACGGCCACCCTGTATATTATAAATTTAGGAAGTTTAATTGACTTCTTGTCGTGACTAATCATACGTAGTTAGCCGATAATAATGAACATGAAATTGTCCAGTCACCGGATGTTCAATAGCCCTTCGATTACTTTTCTTTGAAATTCGGCTGCTCTTCTTTAAGGTTATAAGTTCTGTGGGGTCTGAAGCTCTGTGGCACCACAAAGAAATTCTTTTATTGCCCTACATTAGCCCTGTGCCGACGGACCAAGCAGCCGCGAATCTTCGTTTTCTGGAACAACCTTTTCGAGGAATATCACCGTGTTCCTTGGCTAAATCTACTGGCGACCAACCAAGCAACCATGAACCTGACCAATAGAGTTTATCCTGCGCATGAACTCCTTGCTGGCTACACTGGTGCCGCCATAATTCCTCCAACACAAGAAACTTTTCTGACGATGTGGCACAAGACAGTGAATCCAACTCAAGTTCCTTTACTCACAATTCTTTTTTCTTATAATCCAAATACTTTATTTTCTTAAGCTTGTTGTGACATGTTTGTAATAAAAAATTTTGACATTTTTTTCGAATTTAATTTAATTAAAATTGAGATGACATCGGAAGACCATAAGCGGATAAACAGGTTCCTCGGTTCCACAAATTTCGATAGAAATCGATTTTTTTCTCATCCACAAAAAAATTTTTCCCCCACTGTGGCGGCTTGCCAATGCATCCAGATCCCCCGTGAATAATAATAATTGCCTTTAAAAACAAGATAAGTGAAGACTACTTATTTTATAGCTTAGTATAACACCATTCATACACAAACTTCTGCATGATGATGAAAAAAAAAAAAAAAATACAAGCGGATTTGAGACCATGTCATTTTTTTAATGGACCATTTGACACGGTACCATTTTTTTCGGTCGGTTTTTTTTTTATTGTTGATTCCGGCCTATCCGAATTGATTCATTGAGTTTCGTTAACGAGAATGACGTGTGAAAACGGCATTTATGCATCAAGTAAATGAAGATTAAGTGGGTTCATCGCCCAAGATCCACTCCTAGAGGTCATCTCTTGGAGGTAAATTCTTTGTTTAAATACTAATTGTATTGTTGAATTATAATTGTTCAATAGATCGAAGAAATTAGGAGATAATGAGGTTGTGTTTGATTTATAAGTGCAAGAGATTTACTTTGTTAGCTCAGGTTTTTTTTTTTTTTTGTATTGTGTAACATACAAGTATAAAGATCAATGGGATGCAGGTATCTCTACAACAGCTACAACCAATGAACCGAAGATTACTTGAATGATGTCGTAAATAATCTTCAATCGTCCTAATGAAGAATTTTCCGGAAACAAAACGTTTGAAATCTAGCTTTAAGACTTTAGGTAAACTGTAGATAAATTAGGTTAGGTTTTTTGCAGATTCTCTCTCCCTCTCGTTCAGCATTAGTACTGCTTAGAGCCCAATGGTAAGGCATGTTTTGTCTTGCTCAAGGAATGGCGTCCTTGCCCTGTGGTGAGCTCCCTTCTCAGGGTTATGAGTTAGTGTAGGGCAGCAGCTTCGCTAATACTGACCTAGGGCTGAAGATAATAGTAATCAGCAAGGCCTAGGTTGAGATACCGGGAGGCAGATTTGGATCAATAGTATGGCTCCCGTACTGCGATGTGGAAGATTATGGAAAGTCACCACATTATTTGATATTCCTAGTAAAATCATCAATGGTTGGCCATGATGATCGCCAATCTCCGACGAGGAGCGGGCATTTAAAGAAGAAGAGCCCGATCGCTGGTTATTTTCCATCTGCTACTTAGGCACCCCATTCGGCCCACCTTCATTGTACGCGGATCGTCATACAGGACAATCTAGAGGACGTAGACTTGTTGGCCTCCCGTCTAGTACCTGTCTGATCGTCAGTGCCACACACCCGCCCACTACAGCTTCTTGGGCTAGATCACGAAGTCCAACTGCCGCAGTAAACGATTCACAATGCTTTATACCTTCAATGCCGCTAAATCAAAATCCCTTAAAGCTGCGCACTAACAACAATGCTCCAACAAAGACCTCCAAACAATACTGCATCTTTCTTTTGTCAAAATATTTAAACACCAAATTCCGCAAAACCATCCTATCATGCTCTTATTGTCATACTACAAAGCAAACACAAAACTAACGTTACTCCTTCGACCTTGCCGAGACCAATATCCTCGAAATCCCCTCCTGACGATAAAAATCAACATTTCAGAAGATCATCCTCTTTAAATCATGATTCAAATACTTGATATGACAAAAAATAAAAGAAAAAAAATCTTTGCAAAAAATGCCTTGCACTGTATCACATTCTAGCAACTTATCATTCAGGCGACACTTTATCCAATAAAATTACAAATAATTAATTCAAAACACTATGAATTAGTTTATTTTAGATATCATTTGATAAATTCGTATTTAAACTAGTTTTCTTTAATACCCGTTCCCTTTTATATTCGACATACGATTTTTTTCCATTATGAATAGGTTGTTGAACGTATCGGATTACAATAGTCGTATCATTATTTATTAAAAGTGAGATCTTGTGGCCCCCTAACTAATACGCTTAAATCCTTACAACGAAAGTTGTTAAGAATAATATATACAAGCTTTCACAAGCTTCTTCTTTTTAATTTATGACTGTTAATAGCTTGGAAAAAATTTGACAGTCAAAGCAGACGCCAGTGGCGCAGCAATCCTTTTCTTCTACTTGGGCCTATAGAATCCATTTTGACCCGCTGCTGCAGGATCTGAAAAAACGGTTCCTACGCCACTGCCACACGTGGTCGTTTAATGTAGCAAAACTTTTTACGGATTTAGACCGGGAATGGTGTTAAAAACTAGCGCGTACAATGACCGAACAATAAAATGGTATGTAATGGCAAAATGACTGTGCATGTATTTCAGAGGACGCCGACGACACTTTGTGACATGTATACTTCATCTCAATTATGGCAAAACTGTTGAACTTTGTATGTTGATGCAGCACTTCTTCGAGATCACACAAAAGATCCTCTTCGCCTGCATGCATTAAATAAGTCTTTTTATGATTATAAATACATATACGGAGACCGTGATTGAAAGTATGAAAACGATTGAAGAGAAATTTACGTCACGAGTTTTCTTCCGAAAGGGGGAATTTATACTAATTTCCGAACATTATTATTACGAGATTGAATTATATTATTCGATAATGCTGCAGGATTTTGTTGCCCACGTTTTTACCACCCACTCCATCCGTATTAGCTCATTTCTCTTTTCCCGACAGCTTACATATGAGGCTGATTATCGTAACTGATTCATCTAATGAAAAAAAAATATACAAACAAATTGATTTTCTTAATTTGAAGTAAATATATATGAAAGGGAATAAAAATGTACCTACATTTTATGTGATGGGGTTAATAGGCGGAACGTAAATGGCGACCAAGTCGTTTTATTAAGAGATAATTTCAAATGTTAGTGGTTTACATAAGGAATCGGGAAAATAAATTAATTGAAGGCTGGGAGAAGATTTCATTGATTGCGAATTTGCATGTACTGGTAATAAAACAGCAGGGCTGTTTTGATTCTGGCTGTTTTTTAATTGCCGTAATAACGTTTCAATTTGAAATTACAGCAAGTGAAGGCTTGCGAAATTGTAGTTGGGTTACTTCATTTCCATCTTGATAAATTAATTGAATATTGTCAGATTGTTGGGTCCAAAAGTTTGTAGCTCAGATTTGTAGATCATGACTGAGTCAATTCGTCGGCCAGTGGCCAATTTTCTCGATGTCATTCTTCTTCTTCTTAAGTTTTCTTTTCTCCTCTACCTTGCCCTGCATGATGATCTGCAGCAGCCTGCACTTGGGTCCCCGCAACATAGGTACATCCAACTTCCTGCGCTTTATGGTCGCAAGTAGTTCACAGTCCTAGTGCAGACCTCCTCGTTGGTCATATATTGGGACCACGATATTCGAAGGATTCTTCTGTAACACCACATCTCGAACGCTTTCAACTTTGAGCGACCAGCCGTACAGAAGACTTGATCAGATGTAACACCTTAAGACGTTTAGACGAATGGGAATTTTCAATCCACGACAACAATTAAAGGATTTTTTCAAAGTATTATTCACGCCACACCAAAAACCTTCCAACCCCTCCTCCAAATCATTCAGCACCGCCCACGCATTCGCATATCTACACACCATCAATGTCACCACCGCACTGAAGAAAAATCATGGCCATCACCAGCTGATACGGGTCACCTGCCCCGTATCCGATCTACAAGAGGACAGAGTTGAATCGGTCTTGGTCAATTCCATTAGTCGTACAGTCTCGAATTTTGACAGGTTTAACGAGTAAATTAGCCAAGTGGCGTTTTGATCTCCATATAAAGATTCGTCGCGTGCCATGTATATTCCGAATTCGCGGCTCGTGATCTCAATTTTTTTAAGCAATGCCATACAGTGGAAATGATTTCAATCTCTCCCGCCTGATTGACAAGGCCTTAACGATTTAGACAAAGGTTTTTATTTCTCTCTCTTCTATATGCACATACCAAAGGCGTGACGAATATTTAAGGACTAATGTGGATCCGTTTTCCGATGGACAGTCGACCAATCGCACGATATGTAACTCATAATCGTAAACCAATCGATTTTTCTAGCGGCAGTCAAGGGTAATGGGGATAATATCTCAAAATCAAAGAACCATAACCGTAAGAATAATCAGATGTGCCATATTGTTCGGGCCTGAAACGGATTCCGATGGGTGTAAGGGGTCGTCGCGGTTCTAATAAAAGAAATTCGCTAAGGCTTGTATGATTAACTTCGTAATTTAATTTACGAACATGGTTAGTTTTTAATCGATCAAATCTCGATGATTAATAGTCGGTTTTTTATTTCTCGAGATGATTCTGTTTTAATAGACATTTAGCAAATCTTTTTTTAATTCTAAAATCATTTCCTTGTCTTGTCTAAATGAAGTCAACAATTTGATGTCAATATCTATTTTGATCTCTGCATGTCACGAACCAGAAACAATTTGTATTAAAGTCGTGTAGGTGTGCAAGGTTAAAATGATCTCGTTTTTCTTTCCCGAAAGGATCAAAATGTTCCTACCGTTAATTACAAAAAAAAAATAAAGTCATCGTTTGAAGCGCGTGGTGCTGTTAACATGTTGCAATTTGTTGTCAGGACGACTCGCGGTGTAAAGACTTGTATGAAATCATTTAGGTCGTAGGTTATTGATGGTAAAAGCCTTGAGCATCGTCAACACCTGACATAAGAAATCGGGGTAATTCTTTTGACGAGGAATACAGCATAAAATGCATAATCATTTTTATTGATGTAAATTTTTCTTTTAAAGAAAAGAAAAAAGAACCCCGTATGTTGAAGTTGTGTAGAGAGAAGAAGATAATCGGGGTCGTGATCCTGATTGGCGGTTGGAATCAAGCTCTTGCAGCAACAACACGTGTGAGATTCTTCTTTTTAAGACCCTTCTCTTTTATTTACATTCTGTTGTGGTCTATTATTGCTAAACATTTGTCATGGAATCGTGCATTACAGAAGTCATCCGTTTGTTGGATAAAGGACTGATTTTGAGTTGCTGCTGCCTACAACAATGATCCACCTCAATTTTAATCATTCATATTCCCAAATTGATTTCTCATGCAAAGAACTAATTAAAAGCAAAGAATCATTTCGACTGCGTATGATTAATGCACTTTATTTTTTTAATTTTGTGGGAAGTGGCCGCGCGTTTTAGGACCACGCGAAGAGGTCACGCATCGGTCACACTAAAACCAACCCAAAATCATAATTCGTATGGCTACTTGTATTTAAACAACACCGAATAATTAATTCGGCTATAACCCTCACATTTATAACACTTAAAAAATTATATATATTCAGTTTTGGTCCCGGCGCGGCGTTAATTCATTGAACCATAGAACCCCGAGGTGATGTGTATAAATGGCATGTAAACAGTAGGCCACGCATGACTTGCCCAAGGTGATGGGTGCTGGGTTTCTGGGCACCGGGGCGCGATACTGATCTAATAGTTCATGATTGATTGAGTTTGACTTATGAAAAATTACAATAAAATCGAGTTCTTCAACAACTATTTATCAAATGACAATGGGCTTATCTCGTTGTCATTATTTCACATTCCAATGAGCTCTTTAAAACTAAATGGACATCACTCGTTTCCGCAGATACTCTTCAAAAAAAAAAAGAGAGCAAGCAAAAAATCTTCAGGAAATGCGATCCTCGCGCGATTTATTATTTTAATATGTTCGTCCCACGCGTGTCTCTTTTTATAATGGTCAAGTTGACAAACTGCAGCTTTTTTTTGCAAACTTCCCCATCCTTTAAAAACGTCATTTATACTTTATGTATAAAGATCTTGTATGACAAGTACTCTCAATCACCGCCTGTTTATTACAAAGATGAGCCCCGTTTTATTTTTATATCATTGGGATTCCATTTCACAAGACACTTGAAACGTCGCAAAATTGACAACCGGTAGTCGGACTGGAAGAAAAGTTGTAAAAAGATATAAGCCGGCAGGCAAATCATCTTCAAACTGGTATGAATTGACTCTTAAAACAAACTAAGCCATAAATCTAAGTTTATAAAAAAGATCTTTTTTTGATATATCTTCCGAACGTATCAAAGATTATCTTCACAGGAATATGGTTAATAATATCCCCCCCTCGTAATTGGTTATTGGTTTGATTTATCGAATGAGCTATTTTATTTTTTAATATATTGATTTGAATATCTCGCAGATGTGTAATCTGTGGATTCCTTTCAATAAAACGGAAAAGTGAATGATTTTTTATCGCACTGATGTAATAAATAGAGAAAAGTGGAGGATTTAGCTTCTTCGTCTTTAAATGCCCGCTCCTCATCGGAGATTGGCGATCGCAGTACGGGAGCCATACCATTGATCCAACTCTGCCACCCGGTATCTGAGCCTAGGCCTTGCATCTTCAGCTCTAGGTCAGTATTAACGAAGCTGCTGCTCTCCACTAACTCATAACCCTGAGAAGGGAGCTCACCACAGGGCAAGGACGCCATTCCTTGAGCAAGACCAAAAATGCCTTACCGGTTACCCTCCGGAAAGTATTGGAGGATTTAGCAGTACCCAGTAAACGTTTTCTATTAACAGACATGGAATATTTTGATTGGTTACCGCTACAATGCGGAGTGGAGGATGTAGTAAAGGTGGGGTGGGCAAAGGACGCGGTTCTGGCGAGACCACGTGCAAAGAATAAACGGTGATAGTCAAACACGAGCTGCACTAAGGGGAAGACCCCGAGACACCTGTCCAAACGGTGGAGGGACTCATGGCAGTCATCTTCTCAAGAAGCCGGCTGATTTCCGAGACTATAACCCGAACGAAGAAGATGATGAAAGCTACATCATTGAGTGGAGGAGTGGAAAAAATCCCCCCCCCTGGTGACTGGCCCGTTTTTGATGGCATGGTGATAGCCACGGCGTCGAAGGTTTCGACACTAGAAAAAAAATTGTTCTCAATTGGTGGGGTCATTAGTCCTCGTAGAAGTAGGCCTGAGGGAGAGGATGATGAGGAGGAGGTATTAGTGAGGAGACGGATCCACAGTTTTGAACCTCCTTTCGAAGGTCCACTCGTTACACGTTAATGTATTTTTTTTTTATGCTGGAATTGTAACATGACAGGTCATCTGTACCCAAAATGTGGTAAATTTATTGGAGGATCCTGGGTCCGGCTTCCCTGAGCCTCTGGGCCCGGTTTTTTTTTTTTTTTTTTTTTTTTTTACATTAACGTGTAACGATAGGACCTTCGAAAGGAGGTTCCAAACTTGCTTACAAAGCTCTGCGCATGAAAAAAATATCACCCCTCCCCCTTCCCCGATTCAATTCTAAATTCTTGGCTACAGCGGATGAATATCTCTTAAAATTCAGACAAAAATCTTTTAACAAACCCGTCCCAGGGTCTTTGAACATGATCGCCTTTTACATAAAGGTAAAAAAGCTTTAAAAAAAAAAAAAAAACAACACGGAACCACCTGAAGCGCTACACCAAATTTAGACTTCCTTTAACAGAAGTCTTCAACCCACATATTCGCCTCTGGGTTCCAATAAAGACTGCCAATTATTCGCACATCGCGAGTAACGAATCTTGTGCATCGGTGCACAAGGACCCGTTTCTCGATCTCAAAGAAAAAAAAACCTTTAGCATCACTTCTGGTTCCAGCATTGTTCAAACATTAAAACATCCTTACTGGATTTAATTTTGATGAGTTGCAATATGGTAGTCCACCCACTAAACTGTCCAGTATTTTACGCTTTTATCGGCATAATGATTCAGAGACCTAGTTTCTTCAATGTTATGACACGGAATTACAACTTTAAACAGTCGAATCGTCGTAAATTACATTAGAAGGCGGTAAAAGTCGCGTTTTTAAATACGTTACGACGACTTTACCTACCAAAGAACGACGTTTGATTACCCGACTTAAACGCGATGATTTGCAACCCGGTAAAAAAAATCATCTTCTGCAATTTTCTTTAATTTTTTTCGTCTCAGATTTGTAATAAGATAATCCGCCCCTTCGTCACATCTTACATCGTGTCCCTTATCTGTATTCATGCTCTGTATTAAAAATACAAACACCTAATGGCGTATGTAAAAATTTTAAAAGAAAAAAAATATGATCGATAACATCTTAGTTAAGAATTTTTCCCCCCCGAAAAAAAAAGATTATCTTCTGTGAATTTAATTAGCCTCCAGGTACCGCTATTTTGTAAAGTCGTTATTCAGATTTATTACGAAGGCCCCTGAGTGTATGGCCGATTTTTTGACGTTGAAATAAAAGCGCTTCATATATCGTTAAATAGAAAGTTTATATTCCGCGCATGGCTTTTACAGTGTGGTATGTCTGGTTTTTTTTTTTTTTTTGGAATAAAAATCCCGATTGCCTCATAATTTTTCACTCTTCACACATTTCACATTGATAAAGTCTGATTGATCGTGTGCGATATTTCTCATAAAAAATTTTCTTGCGCATTACCAGTAGCGGTGCTAAATCTCAAAAGGGATAATTTCATTTAATTAACACGGATGGAATAATCGAATCGAACAATATTAATGATAATTCGCACGTTATTGTTAGAAAGAAGAATTTTAAGGATATGCCGGTGGTAAAAAAGAACATAGAAGAAACACGACAATGATGGCCTAATTGGTAGTGGGCGCTTCTTTAGTATTCTTACCAGGTATCTTAACCTCCGCCCACACTCGACTAATAAATACTCGCTAATATTAAGAACTTTCATGCAAACCATGTTTTTCATCCGTCAGTCTTGTATAATTTACGAGTTGATGAAACCAAATTTGACAGGACATCAAATTCTTTTCTCCATTCAGTACATGCGCCTTTTGCACTCGACAACGGCAAAGTGACATACCGGTCTTATTAATTACGTATGATTGATACGGCTTTCGGAATTCTAACCTTTTAGCCAAACTTTCACTTGGATGCGTCTTCGAAATTGATGCATCCAAAATAAAATGGGTCACCAAATTGTGGGATCGATTTTTGACAGTAATGGCGGACTTCGCTATAGCTTGTCCAGCAGTCGCTGCTGGTACAGGGGCTGGTGCTTCACTGGCCAATTGGCTGGTGCAATGACTTGCTGGAGATGTTTACTAATCCGAACTGAAATTCTGACTTTTGCTTCCTTCTTAAATTCACGTGACGTGGAAATATTTTAATTTCTACGTGAACGGGGACTAGTATCGATATTTTACAAAAGAGAAATCTTTATGTTACATATCGAACTGTAATTACAACAGTAATTACTACGACGGGACAATATCGATAGATCGTATAATAATGATTGGCGTATTTTCACTTTACTATTGCAATAAATTAAAAGAATAGTCTCCGTAAGACGAAATAAACAAGGACGGATAATGATAGGTAGAAAGTAAAATTTGTCGTTTTATTAAACCGTTCATCATGAAGATAAACACTGGCAAACTGGCAATATAAAATCGTGTCCCCTTCTTTAAGAGTCGTGTCTTCAAAATAATTACCGATCCCTGCTTTTCGATTTGCTCTGTCCTCACGCGTTTTCTTCTTTTTTTTTATATAAATAAATTGTTGCAGTTTATAACTCGTCTGTGGATTTTTTTCTGCATGTTTAAGTGCATTTTTCGGTATAAAACTTGACCTACGCCGAAGAAAGATTGAGTATCCACGTCAAGGGAACTCCTTTCCATAGAGGACAAGTAGTAGACATATGCGACCTTCGTAAATGGTAACCCGCTCGAGTTTATGTAATTATGTCATCATATACACAACGAGCGGCAGAGGCGGTTTCACTTCGAGGCGAGTGGTAAAAGTAATTCATCATGTCTATGACCCGCGACGCCCCTTACAACGATTCCAGGTATTCAATAAAAAAAAATGAGCAGAAGTATTAATTTAGAAAAAGAAGAAATGACAGCGCGATTGCGCATCAGTTGCGGATTGGGCCTCTTATTGGTCCAGGCTAGGCCAAAAAATCTGATAAGCCCGTCGAAGAGAACTGAGCGTAAGACTTGTGAGTAATTAAGTCAAAGTTAATCTACTATATTCGGGAGATGCGCACTTTTTTTTGTTACATCCTGTATAGATTTCCATAAAGCCATCCTCGACCCTCCTTGTTGTCCTGGTAGCCAATGACGTCACACCAGCGTTCTCTGTATATCCACAATAGCGCAGCCCTCCCAGCGCCAGTCGTGCTTCGGCCGTCCGTTTGAACAGATCATAAAAATTCCGTTGTCCCATGAACAGACATTTACTTAAGAGAAGTAAGAGTTACTAAAACACCTGATTTCTTCAATATGGCTAAAGAGACTTCAATTAAAACTCTTAGCCTTAAAAAAAATCTGCTCAATCCTTAAATCAACCCGCAAAAAAGACCTCCAACCGCTTTCCAATTAATCCAATACAGCTATTTACATTTTATTCAATTTTCCTTCATTTTATTGCCACATACATTCTAAAAAAAATAAAAACTTATTGATTTGTGCTCAACGGCTCTGCATAACTATCAATTCAATCTCATTAAACTTTTTATTGTTTCGGCTCTTTTTCCCCACGACCTAAACGGTTGTTAACAATAAATAGATAACTATCAATCATGTTTTATTAGATCCCCCTTGTTTATAATTATCAAATTATAGTAAAAGAACTTTTAAATTGAAAAAAAAAAAAAAGGAAACACAAATACAGCTACTCGGTTATCACGGGGCCTTTAAACACCAGATATTAGACTACCAACAATTAAGGAGTTGATTAAACGTTCCCCCCGTGGCAACGGTACTTTATGAAGGTGTGGCATCACTCAAACTGTACAATTCCCGGCCATCGTGACGTCACATCAACGTGCCAACGCATTCGAAAAAAAAAGAAAAGGATTTTTTGAAGTTGTTGACATACGTCAATATTTTGGTATATACTCGGCACTCCTATTTCGGAATTTTAAAAAAAATCTCCGTGAGGGATTTTAAGCAATTAAAGGTCTAGTTTAATTAAGTACCAGACCCATTTATTTATGTAATCGTTGAACCAATTAAGAACATAAAATCTGTAATTCAAATTGGAAACGAGATGAGGGTGTACCTGGTAATGTATCCTTGGAAAATATTTAAAATTCAGGAAATAATTTCGTTTCAAGGCTGAAGTTTTTTTTTTTGTAAATCGGAGCGGATGTGTCATCAGGTTATCATGTTCAGCATAGAGCGAACTTGAACGCTCAGCGGTATACAATGACATTCGTGAACAGCTGAACGGCGTCCACCGAAAACCTTCCTTATCGACCGAAAAGTGGGGGGCGCGCGATACATGTTCCGGCCACTGAAGCCGACGTGCCTTGATCATACTAGTAATTAGCGGCTGTCCCGTGAGCCTACGGATCTCTTCATCCGAGCGCATCCTTAAAAACCCCGTCACTGGCAAAAGAGTTCTAATAGATGAAATTGATCAGGTGACCTTATTGCCACTACTAAACGGTTCATGTGCACTCATTCCTGTAACTATTCAGTCCTCAGCGATAGTACAAAAAGATTTAAGTGTGTTTCCTCCTGAATGCCCTCATGACTAGTTGTCCGAGGCTAATCGCTGCAACAGACCGACTGCTGATCTAATAACTGACATGGACTTACTCCATGAAGTGGAAACGATGATGTGTCATCACGGGATCTCTTACACAACATGTGTGGCTTTTCTGATTGATCTATCCGGTCCATTATTTAATAATTTTTAATATTTTATAAAAATCCTCTGAGGTGTGGGACGTCACTTCATCGATCATATTAAAAAAAAAAAAACTTGGTTATACTACTCGAGGCTAAACTGTTACAAAAAAAAACATTGCACGGACAAGTTATTGTGACTTATCGGTCTTATTTAATCAGTAATATACCACTTCTGTATATGAGACACAATTGAAGCAGGTGGCACAGTGAAAATTTAAATTGGCCGTTTTTATCTATAAATAATCTACACATAGTTCGTCGACAATCGGTACTTGTTATCGCAATACCGGAAATTACCAGGCCCCGTGTTACACATATTCGACGTGTAGGTTTTTGCGCTTGCCTCTGTCAAAGGGATTAGCTTGTTTCGATTCATCACAGGTTATTACAAGCATATTTGACGTTAATAACTTGAACATAACTGGACATAACGATTAATATCCTTAAATGAAAAACGAGGATTTAATTGAAGATTTTTAGCGCATGAGTAGTTACAATTAAACGGGCGGCTTGTAATTCACAGACGTATCATTTGATCCGACGTGGCCGTCCTTAACAAACACCTGGAAGGTCAGATTTTTGTATAATAAAATTACCATGACAACTGGAAACAATAACGGTTTATAAAGGTTGTCATTGTATGCTCGTTCAAATAATGCGTAAAACATCAAGTGGTAAAGTGGCAAAAGGCGATGATAACATTAAAAAAAAGCTACCTAGCCACCCACATTGATACCTTGATGAAAGAAAGCATTCAGACCGGGACCCGATACTGACACGATGAAGAATTAAGCAATTAACTGAATCCATCGGTAATAATTTAGCCGGGGCCAAGACAAAGAATTATTGTTTATACTTTCAGCGAATAATATAATACATAAATCGAACATTACCATAAATTATTCAGTAAAAAAAAAAAAAACCGGAACTTTAACCCATTGGGGGTCATCTCAATGTGTTCGGGACGAAAATTCGACCTCAATCCTGGTTATTATGTGATGACAGTGGCAGGATAATACATTTATCTGGCTAAATAATTTATGCGCCAATTATTACAACTGCCAAAGTTGTATTCTTTTTTAAAAAGCTTTAAGCGCACTCCTATACCTGTTAGCCAAGGCCTTCGATGTACCTTCTAGGTGTGGTGTGATTACATACTGAGAAGCTACTGTTCAAATAGTAGGCGTCTCAAGATAGATCATTTGTTTTAAGAAAATCTCGCCATTCCTTTTTTAAAAAAAAAAAAATTGCACTTACACCAAAATATGGGCAAAGTAAATTTATTGCACTAATTTATAATCGGCAAAAAACGCCTGATCGTGTCGCCAGAGTATATTCTTAACCTTTACTCCTACAAATGGAGGAATGTTCGCATTGGCTGCTTTATCCCTCCGATTAATGAATTACAACGTTATGTTTTTTGCCTTGAGGCTAGAAAATCAGCAAGAACGGGGATCCCGTGCCCGTGTCATGAATTTCTCAATCTCAACATGATTGTCAAGCAAGTTCTATTCTACATTAAGAAAAAAAATGGAGGGGGTATAATACGGTGACAGATTGACCTTGTCTCATTTGAATATTTTTTAACTACCATTATGCAAACTTGTCTCCTTTTGGTTGATAGATACAAGCTATACGCTGCATGGCGCTAAATCTCGAGGATTTTTTTAAAATAAGTTCCAGGAAGTTTTGATTGCTGTATAATCAAGACGCCACGATTTATAATCACAGACGAAGCCACCATAGCAACAGTTTGGCTTAAAAAAAAAGTGTTGAGGACATTTTTTCAGAGGGAGCGGGGAAATCCCAGAAGCGACGCTCTAAGATGATAAAAGAACTCAATTGCTGCTGTTTTGATTTATGTAAAGAAAAAATTTAACCCGCACTCTAAGAAGACAGGGTGAACTATTGAGTATCACATAAGCGCTCTTTCTTCTTAGAATGCGGGTAAAAAATTTTTTTATTTAAAAATCGACATTTTGAAAGTTTGTTCCACGATTCCGCTTTGAATTTAATTTTTATTCAAAAGAGTTTCTTTAAATAAAACCTGCAAATCTCAAATTCTGGCACATCCATCTACGACACTTCAAATTTCGAAAGAAGCGTGCTGCATGAAATTATTAAAACTTACAAACCCAGCGAGAAGTTATCCACATGAAAAATATTTAATGAGCACCGGAAATCATCGAATTAAAAACGATCACTAATTAAATATTAAATAATTTTCGTGACTCAATCACCGTGAACCGTTCAATATTTCATCTCATCGTGCACGATGATTGACAACGAGCTTTTGGAATCGCATGTTTGTCCACCTCCCTTATTTCATACATCAAAATCCAATTTGCCTAGTGTCACTTATCAAAAAGTTTCGTCTTCCGATGACCCGGATAATTATAATAAAAAAACCCGGCCAGGGGGTAAAACTTCAAATAATGCAACGATAGAGATGATTTACATTCGGTCAGATAGAAAGAGAAAGCGAAAAGTCTTTTTCATTTTTTAATAAACATTTCAGGGCCGAATGCGTCAGGATTTTCGCGAACAAAAAAAAAATTTTTTAACAGTTCCCATGTCGAGGTAAATCTCCTTTATTGGCGAGTTGTTAATTATTATGATTCTTATGAATTTTATAAATTTGACATATTTTTTTTATTATTTATTTAAATATCGTGGATTTGATAAAAAAAAAATTGGATTGCCGAAAGGGTTTATTTTCTCAACGTTCAAGGCTATAATTTTGTGATGGCCCGTTTCTTAATATAACAGGAGCATGTTTATAAACATTCGGTATTCACACTTAAAAGTGTTATATCTAAGTGATTCATCACTCACGTTTCGAAAATATTCAAAACAGTATACCTGTAATGGAAATATGTCGATAGAACCTGATTAGCCATCAAACTGGGTATTTGATCATTCTGTTTAAACAATTAATATTCAAAATCCAACATTTATTGTCGATCATATCAATATTTCACATTGCGATTAAATATAAAAACTTTTAAGGATATTTTTCTTTTTTTTTAAAATTAACAGTAGCGGCGGCAGACTGTTCTCTTCTAAAAAATTCTTGATAATTTCCACAATTTTCAAACACTGAGAGAGAATTACGTTCAGGAGCTATTGATAGAAAGAAAAAATATTTTAAACAAGAATTTAAAAAAAAAAATTAACCACAAGTCTCTTAAGGTGAAAATCTCACACAGAGTAAATCAATAAAATAAATACCAAATCCGACAGCCCTCAATTTTATTACTTTATCTAAAAAATTAAATTAAAAGACTTTCCAATTCTATTCAATACAAACCATAACTTATCCCTTAGTCAAAACATTTTCTTTTTATTCTTAAGCCTGACCTCCTACAAAATTGCAAAATTCTTCCAAAGGTGTAAATCTTCTTACACGCGAAAATATTTCACAAACAAAGGACTATTAAAACATTCCACACGTCAAAAACTATCGATACCCTTTTTTTTTGTCTTGTATACAATTCCTGGAATAATCAATAAGAAAATAAAGTTGTTCGGCACCAAGATAAATCAAAAGCAATTAAGCAAACAATGTAATTGTTTCGTATGTAACTGTCTGATGAATATTAATAGATCGGTTAAAAGATTCAAATTAGTAATTGTCAAGTGTCCTATCGGATGCACTAAACCATCATGTTTTTTTATCTTGGTCAACGCTTAAATACCAAAAAAAATTTTAATAGTTACCGAGCCACCGTTTATTTAAACAACCCGAAAAAAAAACATAACTGCGAAAGTTGAAAAATGTCCTTTCTATAGGCAAAGTTAGTAATTAATAACGCTTGTATAAGCGGATTCGATCAGACCCCCCCGGTGAAGAGTTCATCCCAAAGCCATCATTTTCATTTTTTAAATCTAAATTCCGTTATTGAATTGTAATTTACCAGATAAGGCCATAAGATTGCTATACGGTATAATCGTTTCCATGATATACATGCTTCTGTTTATTCATAATTTACTTTCTTATTACATCTGATTTAAGTGGAGCCATCGTAAAAGGATAAATAAAAAAATTAAGAGAAAAAATTCACGTGCAGTGGCGGCGCGCCAGGAATAACACTACTTTTTTATTTGAAAATTTCTTAGCACACAATTGTTTTTTGTGTCGTTAAACCGTATGAGGAAAAAATTGTCGATTTTGCGTAAAAGGCGAGAAAAAATGTCATTCCTTATTTACATATGCCCTTTTTCCATGAAGTCATCTTATCCCCCCCAACAGCGCGAGCGCTTCCTATATACTCAACAGCGCCAGTCGTGCTTCGACCGTCGAACCGAACACATCATAAAATTTTCGTTTAAATTATTGATGCCCATTAATGAATATTTTCGGCTTCATTAAAAAAACATTGGAGTAAATATAAAAGAGCCCTTTGGAATAAGAATTTAAATTGAACTTTTCTGCAACTTGAACATCTTGGCTCTGACAAAATTTTTTACTCCAATCACAAACTCCTGAAGACCATTACTCAGCGAAAATCTTTTTATTTTTTTTAAACAAGTCTCATTACTCTTATATTCTACCAATGACCTCCGATATATCCACACGCTAACCTATCATACACTACTGTCATCCAACTCCAACAAAAGCACACACCAGACATTCACGAACCAGTTCTCAAATCAGATTGACATTGCTCAAACTAATCGTAATTTAAAATAAAACCTATTTACGTCAAAATCGTATCAACAACAAGAAAAAGTAACAAAAAAATGTATGCAGTAGGTTGCAGACAAATGATAAAAAACACTTGAATACACTTTTCCATAAATGAGATAACCTACGTTTGGATCAAATCCAAGTCCTTAGGATAAATACCATCACCAACAATGATATAAAAGCATTCATTACTTTTGAAAACTTATTTCTTGTCTTATCGGGTAGGTAGCAAACTGTCATGAATACTCAGTTTCAATACGTAAAGAAATTATTTTGCAATAACACTTCTCGATTAAAATTGGGCCAATGTCGGTATTAATAAAGCCATCAGTGTTCAGGAAATTGGTTCATCGTGCAGGCTGTCGAATCGATTGGTTAATTCACCATTCAGCCTATTGGGCTTTGCCAAAAAGTTTATTCGCTAATAAGATTAGCTGCAATTATTTTTTATAATTCCTTTTTCTTTCTAATTTCTTCTTATCAAACAAGTTTCTTCATGATTTTTTCTTGTCAAATAAGTTTCTTCATTTCTTCATGATTTTTTCTTGTCAAACAAGTTTCTTCATTTCTTTATGATTTTTTCTTGTCAAACAAGTTTCTTCATTTCTTCATGATTTTTTCTTGTCAAACAAGTTTCTTCATTTCTTCATGATTTTTTCTTGTCAAACAAGTTTCTTCATTTCTTCATGATTTTTTCTTGTCAAACAAGTTTCTCCATTTCTTCATGATTTTTTCTTGTCAAACAAGTTTCTTCATTTCTTCATGATTTTTTCTTGTCAAACAAGTTTCTTCATATCTTCATGATTTTTTCTTGTCAAACAAGTTTCTTCATTTCTTCATGATTTTTTCTTGTCAAACAAGTTTCTTCATTTCTTCATGATTTTTTCTTGTCAAACAAGTTTCTTCATGATTTTTTCTTGTGAAACAAGTTTCTTCATGATTTTTTCTTGTCGAACAAGTTCCTTCATAATTTTTTCTTTTGGAACAAGTTTCTTCATGATTTTTTCTTGTCGAACAAGTTTCTTCATAATCTCTTCTTTTGGAACAAGTTTCCTCATGATTTTTTCTTGCCAAACATATTTTTTACTAATTTCTTCTTGTTGACTTCACTTGAAAAATGGATCAGTGTGTCAGCATTAGTGAGACGATCTCTGTTCAACAAATCAGTCCATCATATAGATTATCGCATCAGTGACCAAAGCATCAATCCGCAATCCAGCCATTAGGGCCAAAATAACCAGCAAAAATCAAAAACCACTAAAAAACATTTTCTTTCAGCAAACGGAACTAATTTTCAAAGACCTTCTCTTTTTAAAAAAAAAAATCAATTGTAGAATCATAATGTAGCATTTAAACAATAGAACATAACTTGGTCAACTTCTAATATCTCTATAATCTGGAGTCCTCGAACAAACCGTGGAATTATTATGATTTGATGGCACTTTGATGCAGATTGTGCATTATACTTTAACAAAAGGAATTAGTCTCATTGTTTACAATATACAGTTTATAATTTTGTGCAACGATAATCCCGGATCATTACCGTTTTGTCACGTCCTTGCTTCATAAAAAAAGGGGATCATTCCTTAGCCCGTTATCGAATGAAAGAGAGCATCCTCATCGAAGGTTAATGAAACTGCATCCATTGTTACTTACTGACCTCACATCAAGGCAAGAAGAAGAAAATCAATCAAGTTTTTTTTTTTTCATTATGCAAATTTGGCACGCCTTATCATGAAGACGTTCAAGATCAAGTTTCTATAATAATTGATACCATTCAATTATCCGGTAGTTGCTTCCCTTTTGGGCTGGCTGCTTCCATCTCGGAAACATTGTAGCTGAGAGATTATGAATTATGTATAAAGGAGGGTAAGGGGACAAGGTAAAAGACCTTGATGGACGATACGTTACAGGATGCCAAAATATTCGAATACCTATATCCAAATTAGGCACGCTCACTCAACATTTCTTAGATCGATCATTAAAAGTATCGGTGTTTAATGGCCAGGTGCGGGTGCATGTCACTCATGTTAATTCTATTGTTATTGACGGAAAATTATATTTCGAGTTGATGAGGCCTTGAAATTTTTTTAGGATTTTTTAAACGGATCGTTTTGCTGTTTGCGTCGAATCATGAACAGAGGCGGGGATTCGGAGCTAAGTGGGAAGAGTTTTTTTAAAAAGTCTCCAGTTCTTATAAGCAGGTCCTAACTGGCTGTTTCATAGAAAAAATACCGAACGATGTAACAGAATTATTTTTAAACAGTTTACATTGCCAATTTAAAAAAATTATGTGAATCCTAAGAAGACCGAGCGCATTACTGATTAGTCCATAAGAGCCCCGTCTTCTTAAAATGCGGCAAAATTTTTTTATTATTGAAAAACAGGGATGTCAGAAACTTGTCATATTCTTTTGTGAAAATAACATTAATTTTCTTTTGATTCTACGATTGGCAAGAACTAACAGTTCCGGAGGGATTGAGCCAAAAAACCCAAAATTTCTTTACAGAGCTTCTTTAATTTTATTCTATAAAAGCAAAAAATTCACTTACGTCCTAAGAAGACAGTGTGCTCATAGGCTAATTAGTAGTTCGCCCTGTCTTCTTAGAATTGAATTATTTTATTATTGGAAAACTCCAGAACGCAGAAGAGCGCATTAGTTTATGGGGAGCAGCAGCCCAGACCTTCCTACAAACAAAAAATAGTATTATCAAATCTCTCTCTTTATGCGGAAAGAGATTTGAAAAGGGAGCCTTGAAAAATGAGAATTTTTTAAAGAGTAATAAATAAGAAGGAAATTAATTTTATTCTTTTAAGCGGTTCTTCTTGGGTGAAAAATTAGTGCGTTAATTATGACATTTATATGTGTTCTATAATCGGTTGTGTTATGGCCATCGTAATTTATATCGGTATTAGATTAATGTTAATATAAAACTGTCAAGTTCGTCTTGAAGAACTTCAATGTTACAGGTTGGAGAATGAGTGGATGACCATTCGGCAGATCAGATTAATGCAAAGTTTTGGTAAAAGAAAGGTATAAAAGTTAAATAGTGGCCAAATCCTTAAATTTAAAAGGTCTAGTCGAATTTCTGCCGAACATATCGTGGACCTGATAAGCAAGATTAAACGCTATCAGAAGTATGAATTTTCATAAAGAAAGGTTTATGGCACCACAAGTTGCAAGACGACAAACGAAGCTAAAAAGGAAGTTTTCACTGAAAAGGAAACTTAATAAGGATCAAAAAGTATTTCCATTAAAGAGATGACACCATAAACTGCAAAACAGTAAAAAGGATCCAGAAGAAAAGAATCTAACCGTTCAGAATTGTTCAGATACGTCTAAATAAACCAACAATCTTTCTATAATCCCCAAAAAAGTTTCCAGCATCCTTCTAAATAAAACCACAAAGCTCTAAGGCCAAGACGCTGCAGCTGCTGCAAAAAAACTTAAAAACCTCAAACCCACCACTAATACAAACGCTGCTACTATCAAGGATTTATGCAAGACAATCCTTAATTTATTAGCGACAATTCACCTCTTTTGCTACAAATTAATTATTAACTGTAACAAAACAGTATTTTAACTTACAGAACAGCTTCAAGGGAAATATATAATCCGGCAATTTGTCATGTTATCTAGTGTCGATCTCAATGGATCGGTCCGCCCGTATACCAACTCCCTTTTAACATTCCGTCCGTAAATTCTTCGCCTTTATTACTACCCGTCAATGTGAATAATTTTGCGTCTACGAGCCCCACAAAAAAATTCACCCGCCGAAATCTAAACTAGGTCACGCAAATATTAATCTTCCATTTCTTTTTTAAATGACAGCGATTTTTAAATAAAGGGAGTGATTCATATTCACAAGGTCCGTCCGTAAGTCGTGTATTTCTTATTTTCATGGGTCAGTTAGTTTTCATCTTGATCAAAGAAAGAAGGCATCGGGGTTGCTCAATATTTTTAGCATATGAATTTTATGACAAACGAAGGTCTGACAGTTTTTTGCGGCATGACTGATTTTTCGCTGAAAGTCACGGCTAATAATATTCCTCCTATTTATTATAATTAATTCGTTTACTTCTTTTTCCCGTCAAAAAAAATATCTTTTTTTTTATCGGTTTGAAATCTCAAGGGGACTCGCGCAATAATAATGCCTTTTAAAATCTAAATCATGCATCGCACATAAGATGATCTTCTTTATAATTTAACGCAAATTTTTTTTGTCCATAAGGAACATCCACATTCCGATCTGTAAATGGGGGGAGAAGAAGGAAAGAGCCCATAAGTCCGAGGACTTCCAAAATAAAGACCTCCCAAAATGCCAGTCGAATCGAGGTACACGAAGAGTAATAATATTCAAATTTATGTTAATAACTGAATACTTTTTATTCCCATTTTTTTTTTTTTTTGCTTTGAGTGTAGTAGTATCAAGGCGTAATGACGAAATCATTGAGTGACATCAGCTGCAAATCAGACCGAGGTTATGCTGATTTTTGGTTTGTTTTGTGTAAAATTATATGTGGTTTGATTCTTCATCGGACCGTGGATTTAAAATGGGAAATTAAATTGCACGAGGTGAATCAATGGCAAAAAATTGAAGTTAACGTTTGCTATTGAGAAGTCGTTTACTTGGGTACTGAGATTTCTGGTAATTATTCTAAAAAGTAAAATTTTTCCCTTTCTTGCTGTTTATAAAAACAGTAGAAGCATTCTGGGCCCATAACCTGTTACATTTCAGAGACATACCGATGTGTATTTGCTAGGGGCGTCGTTTCAGTCAATTCTAAAAAAGCTGAAGCGTCCTGTGAGGTAGACAGAGGAAAGTGCCCTGGGCCCATAACCTGTTGAACGTCAGAGACGCTGATATATTCGATAGGGGCGTCGTTTCAGTCAATTCTGAAGAGGGGAAGAGCTCTAGGAGCTAAACAGTGGAAGCGCCCTGGGCTCATAACCTGTTAAATATGACATACTGATCAAGGGTGCGTGCTTTCTCCGATTCTCTTCAATCTGTATTCGGAGATGACCCTGTCGGAAGCTCTGGAGTGATTTGACCGCGGAATAATCGTCAATGGTGAAGTCATCAATAATCTACGGTACGCAGACGATACGGCCTTGATCGCAGGAAGTACCGGCGATTTGCAAGAATTGTTGAACCATGTTAACAGGGTCAGCTCAGCAATCTGTATGACCTTCGGATGAACATTCGGAAAACGAAACGAAGTTCATGACCGTTAGCAAAAAGGAAGTTGATGCTTAGCTGACAGTAGCCGGAGGCGATGTCGGGCGGGTAAATACCTTGTATGCTGGCTAAATGGTGCTTGAGACTACAGCCAGGAAATTAAAGCTCGTATAGAGCAAGCCCGAGGAAAAATGAAAAGCCTGTTTTATTATCGAGATCTTACCCTTAATCTGAGAATGCGGATTGTTAAGTGGTATGTTCTCCCCGTTCTTTTTTATGGACTTGAGGGGTGGACATTAACCAAGGCATTCCGTGGACCGATCGAGTGAGAAATACTGAGGTGCTAACTCGAATGGGCAACGAGATGGAGATGCTCTTCGAGGTTAAGCGGTGGAAGCTCCAATATTTCGGCAATGTGTTGCAAAGATCGAGGGCCAGCGTAGACCAGGCAGACGGAACACCTCGTGGCTCAGGAATTTAGGGGCTTAGTATGGACTAGATTCAACGTCTCTGTTTCGGGCAGCCGCATCCAAGGTTCAAATAGCGATGATGATCGCCAATCTCCGACGCGGAGACGGCACATAAAGAAGAAGAAGATCTAGGGGCATCGTTTCAGTCGATTCTGGGGGGAGCGCAAGCGTTCTGAGCTCATATATTCTTCAGTTCGTTTTGGAGAGGGCAGACACTCTTCGACCTTGAGAGAAGCAAAAATATTCCGCAATATTTATCTTTGGGGGAAGCAGCTCCCTCCTCCTCAAAGTCCCTGATTCCCGCCAAATTGCAAACACCACTAGCTTCTTTTATGGTTCTGGTTATCATTCAACCCTCTCATGCTCCTCGAGTACAAACCCTATTAAAAGCTCCAATCCGCTACTGCTCTTATTACCAAAATATATCCGAACATTTTACCCTGATTCATTTCCTCCATATTATCCAACAATATTTCTTTCAAAAACCCAATGAAAGGAGGAGACACGTTCGAAAATGTGGAGATTCAAGATGAACTGTGTGATTGACGAAGCGTGATCCAAGTGCACGTCCGTTCTAATCCGTAACACGTACTTTCCATTATGACATTCCGCAATCATTTTATTGAATGATTTGCATAATCACGGTTTCTTTTTTCTGCCCATTGCACAAAAACACACGTATCCCTCCCGAAATCCCTCCGAAAAAAATTCCAATCACCAACTCTCGCTATAAATCTCAACCAATTAATATTTGGATAGAGGGCATTTGCCGGCGCCCGACAATATAAATCTAAAAAACGAAAAACAAAAACATCCCAATTAAACCAGTTTAAATTAGCCACCTTAAAAAACTTTGCGAAAATGAAAAATTATCCTTTTAGAGAAAGTTTTCTCGAAGAATTCTTTAAAATGAAATATTATCCGATGGAAACTATGAGAAATGAATTATGGTTATACGAGTGTGTGAGGCGTCGATGGAAACTGCTATGAAATATGATTTTTACATTTATCAAGTGCGATGATTTTCAGTCAAATTAATTACTACGACCGTAGTTATTATAATGACAGTTAATTACTCAGCGTGAGGCCTGGGCAAGCGCATACGCTCCAATCATGCATATACTTTTTTTTTAAATTATAGGGACCAAATCCAGGAGAACGGAAATGAGCATATATCATTTGGCCCAAACCAAAAAAAAAACTGGGCTTTAATTTATAATAATAAAAATTTCGCACAATTACAGACGTGTAATTTTTTCACAATGATAGATGTGTCTCCAGCGTGGTAATTTTAGGTTATGAAAAGTTGCCCAGGAACCAATAAGGGCACATCACCTAATATTTGAAGAAGTTTCGGGAACGGCCCATAAATCAGTAAAAGCCTTGGAAATATCTTTCGCCAAATTCATACAAACGAGGTCGAAATTGTGGATAGTAGTAAATCATAATCAAACTCTCAATTTTACCGGAATTTAAATAATGTTGGTTTTATACCAATTTAAATATTCATTTCGATTTCTCTTATTGTGGGTGAACAACATTTTGGCAAAATAGTAAAAGAATTTCACTGCACATTAATAATCATTTTTTAAAAATTCCATACGAATTAAAATAATTATTAAAGCATGGACAAGGGCATTCGCTAATTTAATTCATCTCAGTTAGCAAGGTTGGATTCTTCATTAACTTTCATCGTGACCGCCCTTTCAAAGTCCTTTTTTTCGCGACAAAACCCGGAACTTAATAAAAAAAAAAAAGAATCGTCTGGCTTAAGAAATGGGATCGACTGAAAATAATAATGATATGCTATGCAGGTCCGCAGGTACGAAGTGCAAGCGCAAACAACGTGATGCACGTACAGGCACGTGAGAACTGATCAAGATTTAACCGACATTTAAAGAACATTTGATATCTTTATTGCTGAATATCTAATTACAATAAAGCGTCAATTTTGTTATGTAACATGTCGCTTACGAAGTCCGTGTGAATGAGGTTTGCGAGTATCCCTAAGCGAAACTAACCGGATTTTTTTTTTTTAAATATAAAAAAATGTAAACATGGAAAAAAAAAGATCAGTAGATGATCAATCACGAATGAGACAGCAATTTTTCGTTGATCAACTAATCAGTGTTAAGAAGCGTCTGTTACGTTACACTATAGTTCAATTAGGATTCCGACTCATTAGGGACTAATCGGTGTAATGAGGGGTCATAAGACCGTGGTAACTTCATTTGTTACGAGTTAAACCACTGCTTCCGGTGGATTATGAAAGTCGCTAGCGAATTGTGATTCACGAAAAAAAAAAAAATGTGGTCGAGGTAAAGAGCTCAGAGCTCGTCAGCCTGAAGATAATGAGATGGCTGGATGTAAGAATGGTTAAACGCGATTAAAGCGAGTACCTCATGGGCAAAAATAACTGGAGAATGGACACAAGGTATCTTTTTGGAGGTAATGGTTATTACAATTAAGCAAGCAGAGCAGCTCAAAAGCAATGACACCAGCAATAACAAAAGATTGCAAGATCACTTTTGAAATAAGGCGGGACCAGGACCAGAGAAGGTACCTGGGTAGATTTACCAGGTAATCAACATGCCTGCCGAAGCATGGTTTGGCCCACCGGTCTGCAGCGAAAAATCCCAGACCTATCCTGTTCCGCCTTCCTCCAGTCTGCATCCCGTGCGACTGTATCCTCCCACCTCATCCGCGGCTTCCCAATGGCCTAGGGGACGACCATCCAGCACCTTCCTGTTAGTCCTCGTCGGCGGTGCGCGTGCTACATGTCCCACCCATCGTAGCCTTCGTGATTTTATCACGCTTGTAATAAAAGGCTGGTCGTTGAGAGCCTTAGGATGTCCTCATTTGTCTGTAGACGCGCCCGGTATTAGGATCTACATTACGTCCTAAAATCCTCCTCAGCACCTTATTCTCGCAGCAGCTCCTAGGCTCGGACCGTTAAAGTCCAGATCTCGCAACCGTTCAGAACAGCGGGACGGAGTTGGGAATAGTTAATTGGGATTCGCTGCGGTAGAGATGGCCAAGAGCTTGGAGGCAACGGTTTC
The DNA here is from genome assembly GCA_023512825.1 of Liposcelis brunnea. NCBI lineage: Eukaryota > Metazoa > Arthropoda > Insecta > Psocodea > Liposcelididae > Liposcelis > Liposcelis brunnea. The sequence continues at coordinate 8,091,206 of CM042070.1, read as the reverse complement.
CACTCAGGATCCTCACATTGACCTCGTAGTTGGTATCATTGTCACGCGTAACCGTCGACCCGAGATACCGAAAAACAGGCGCTCTCTTGAACCTCAAGTTCCCGACTTCCAAGGGTCTTCATCTTGCAGATCTCTCGTCATCACGAGGTACTCCGTTTTACCATCATTAATTTCGAGCCCTATTCGACCTACAGCCTCTAATAACGCTGCGCAAAACCGACGAACCTCCTCCCGTGTCTCACCCAAGATGTCAATGTCGTCCGCATAGCCAAGTAACTTCATCGGCCGGCCTAAATTTACACCGCCACAAAGGGCAACTCAATAGTTCACCCCGTCTTCCTAAAGTGCGAGCCAAATTTTTTTCTTTAAATGAATAATGGAGTTCTGTAGTCACCATGTAATCAATCGCTTCTGTTATTTTTTTTAGCGCCCTCTGGAGAAGCTATTCTGTGCCTCTGCTTTCCATCGACCCTCAAAACTAACTGTAGATCGTTGCAGGGATGTTCTGGCAACGTAGATTTTAGTAGTATGCGCCATAGTTTATAGACACCTTCTTTAGTACTAAAAAATCACGAACCGTTTTTTGCCAGGAACTGACGACTAAAATCCAACTTACCAGAACATCCCTAGCACCGCCATTCAAATACTTTTGAACTTACCACTTTTCCAGCTTTTTCCCACTTCCTCTCCTCCATCCTGCAACAAAAAAACAAGATAATTAAAACCAATTGATTAAATAATTCAACCGACAAATTACCGCCTTCGCATCTATAGCGAAAGTACCCGCAATGTCACCTCTTGATAATATATTAACCAATATACCCGCAGCGTAAGATACTGGTATAAATACATTAAAATCCAAAGTATTTATTAATTTCGAAAAGAAAAAAATTTACAAAACAGCTGGAATTCTATTTACTTCTTTCCTGCCTTAAAAACATTGAATACACAATCAAAGTATACATTTTATAACTTCTTCATTCCCCTCTCTTTGCTATTAGGAAAGGATTAGCAATAAATCAGATCTCTTAACGGCTGATAAAGAATATTCGCGCTTTGCATTTTTTTTTCCTTTAACGATAACTCACAATCATACATCATTGCGACATAATTTTTTCTTCTCTCTGTCTCTCTTCAAACCGATTCCTTATACGCGTTGTAAATTATATTAAATAGTCAATGGTAAAAGCAAAGATTTGATGACTTTATACTATTTATACGTCTTTTATACACGCGCGTTTATATATATTTGAAAAAAAAATTGTTATGCAACAAATAATACAAAGTTATGTTTATTAGGATCTTGTAAAAAAATTCTTTTTAATGTTGTCGTATTTATAAATATTAGGCATAACAAGGATTATCCTTAATACTTTCTTTATTGATGCTAGTAGTCTCCTAGTTTTATGCTTGAAGCTCAGTAACTAAATTTACTAAGATTTCCTAAGACGTGATTCATAACTACTCTGCCACAGCCTCAGACAGAGTTCAACTTGACCCTATAGGCCCTTACAAATTTAGTTTGTCTTGTGGCTGAGCAGATTCGTCAGTGCAAAAAAAAATATTCCACAGTTTCTTCCTGTGGCAGAAACTTTATCTGATTTCTTCTCCGCCCAACAAATTCTTCAATAATTTTTCTTGTCAGGAAAATTTTCTTTTCAAACAAATCTGTTTACAATTTTTTGTGTTGAAGAAATCTTTTGATCATTTTTACTAGTCAAACAAATCTTTTGATCATTTTTACTAGTCGAACAGATCTTTTGATCATTTTTACTAGTCGAACAAATCTTTTGATCATTTTTACTAGTCGAACAAATCTTTTGATCATTTTTACTAGTTAAACAAATCTTTTGATCATTTTTACTAGTCGAACAAATCCTTTGATAATTTTTCTAGTCGAACAAATCTTTTGATAATTTTTCAAGTCGAACCAATCTTTTGATAATTTTTCAAGTCAAACAAATCTTTTGATAATTTTTCAAGTCGAACCAATCTTTTGATAATTTTTCAAGTCAAACAAATCTTTTGATAATTTTTCAAGTCGAACAAATCTTTTGATAATTTTTCAAGTCGAACAAATCTTTTGATACTTTTCAAGTCAAACAAATCTTATTGCAATTTTTCTTGTCATACAAAGTTCAGATTACTTTATTTTGTCATTTCAATTTTTGAAAAAAAATTCTTAAAATTTTCTAGATCACTGAAAAATTCTGAATAAACTTCTCTTGCAAACAACAAACTAGAGATATTTAATTCAGCCGCAAAAATATTCTATAACAACTTTTCAATGACGAAATCTAGTTTTGTGAAAAGTTTTTGCCACGAAAAAATTTTTCAGTCAAATATTTGTAGGGAAAACAGTTCCTATCACTGTTCTTATAACTGACAAGAATAAAAAACCATTTTTCTTTTAAAAAAAGCCGTTACACCCACTCTAACATATTAATTCCACCGATTTCCTCAAAAACCTGAACCTCATAAACTACACAGCAACTCACATACCAAAAAAAAAATTAATCAATATCAAAAAAAATCATGAGTAATCAACATGTTTGCGAGAGATTTAAGAGTTATAGCTCATCATGCTTGAAATTGAAGGTTTTGGGTGTGCGAGAACGAGAAAAAAGAAAAAGAAAAAATAAAAGTGATAAAGAGAGATGGAAAAAAAACCAATATATTTAATTTTTGTAGACAGTATATCGTCAAGCTTTTTCCGCTTTAATTAAATGATAATTATCATAAATTCCGAGAACGTGGTTTATAGCCGAATGTGGAATAGGCCGTGTTATTAATTTTCCATGGGGTCAGAGATTAACTCTCTACTAAAACGTACATCTTAATCAAAATAATGTTGCACAAGTGCCGAATTTATTAACAAGTCAAACAACGCACGATGTCTTTTATTTTTTTTGGTTTATATTTTATACATGGAGATGAGATGTTTCCGCGACGAAAAGTTTTGAGATTGGTTTGTGGTAGATGTAAATCTTATTTAGAAAATTGGCAATAATAGCAAATTATGAACCTTAGTCAAAAAAACTTAAGTTGTAGAAGAGTAACAAAGCCTAACGTTGGGCGCCAAAGACAATAAGTTACCATATAATAATCCTCATTCTTCAAAAATAAATCCCGATGGTCCAAAAGACTTCTCATCTGAAGATTCATCCTCCTTGAGAAGAGACGATTTCATAGAGGAATCTCACGCTTTCCACGAGCTCATATCCTAGCGCAATGTGCCCCCTGTTGCCACTTAAAACCATTTAAGATAATTAAAAAAAATAAAAAACCTTTTAGAAAACATATTTTAAAAGAATTTCAGTCTGCACGTTATTTAATTATGCATTTATATTCATATCACTTTCCTCGAAATCGTTACTTAAAATTGCAATTTTGTTTTTAACGGTAAAAAATTTGCATGCACTTCTCTCTATATACGTATTGCATAAGTAAATAAGTGAAAAGGGATGAGAAAAAGAGAAACAAAAAAACACGATTAAAAGAAATATATAAAAATAATTGCCTAAAGCCATCACTAAAAAGTATCGGCTAGAAAAAAAATTATTATAAACTATTCCCGTCATGAACCACGAATGGTTGCATATTTAATAAGCGTATGCGTACGTCTAAAAAAAATTGTACCTTGAATGGTTTCAAAGACGACTCCCGTCAATCGTGTTCAAAAATCTTATACCAAAAAGGGATTTATTTATGATTCGGAGATGTGTATCTCGGAAGCCGCAAATCGCATGATTCCATATTGTCTTTTTTTATGATTAATATAAATCATATTTTGTCCCCGCGGTTTTATATAATTTGATCGATCAATTTGCGGTTTCCGTTTTATTAAAATATTTACAAGGAGCCGCATTCATGATTAATCAAAAGCGAACAAGGATTTAAATTTTTTAATTATCCAAGCACAATCCAGGCCTTTTAATTAAAGTGTGTAAGGAGAAGGAAAAAAAAAAAGGAAACGGCCCCGAAATCGATTCTCAACGCTACCATATATGAATCCTGTTAAAAGACAGCTATAAGACATGTAGTCCATAAATCGTCAGTCGGGTCAAGTCTCGCGCACGTTCCCCAACCGGGCAGGAGTTGGCACTGCCAATGACAGGTGCCTTGAATCATGTAATTCTTGCGCGCGCAGCCTACAGTCAAACCTATCCGCATATTGTCTTCGACTCCTTCATTTCCCGCTTCTTTTTCTTTATAATTATGTGTGTATTCCGTTATTTCTCGCGGGGGTTTCTGATTTATAAAATTTTTTTAAATCGAGAATTGTAGCAGGATTTTTTTTATCAAATGTATTGGGCTTTAGGAATTAGCCCACATTAAGCCCCAGCTTACTTTTAGGTTAGCTCTAAATTTTTTCTACTTTCTACAATTTTTTTTAAAATGCCTTGTCGAGCAATTTTTTCCAAAATGCCTTGTCGAGCAATTTTTTTCAAAATGCCTTGTCGAGCAATTTTTTTCAAAATGCCTTGTCGAGCAATTTTTTTCAAAATGCCTTGTCGAGCAATTTTTTTCAAAATGCCTTGTCGAGCAATTTTTTTCAAAATGCCTTGTCGAGCAATTTTTTTCAAAATGCCTTGTCGAGCAATTTTTTTCAAAATGCCTTGTCGAGCAATTTTTTTCAAAATGCCTTGTCGAGCAATTTTTTTCAAAATGCCTTGTCGAGCAATTTTTTTCAAAATGCCTTGTCGAGCAATTTTTTTCAAAATGCCTTGTCGAGCAATTTTTTTCAAAATGCCTTGTCGAGCAATTTTTTTCAAAATGCCTTGTCGAGCAATTTTTTTCAAAATGCCTTGTCGAGCAATTTTTTTCAAAATGCCTTGTCGAGCAATTTTTTTCAAAATGCCTTGTCGAGCAATTTTTTTCAAAATGCCTTGTCGAGCAATTTTTTTCAAAATGCCTTGTCGAGCAATTTTTTTCAAAATGCCTTGTCGAGCAATTTTTTTCTTTTGTGGAACAAATCTTTGATAATTTTTCTTAGTCGAACAAATCTTTTGATAATTTTAACTTGTCGAATCAATGTTTTCAAGGGAAAATATTCATTCCATAAATATTTTATTCAATCTGTTTTCTTTTTCTCCTCCTTCCACTTTATAGTTACCTTCACTTTTGATCCTTCTTACTGACAATTTATGTTCACCTTTCAGCTCATATCTCTTTCAGCAACTATTAAACAACTCACAACTTCAATCAACTGACCATGCGCTCCTCTGTGGCTGCAAAGGTAAACAACTAACTGAATTTATGAGGGTGGAGCGCCAGAAGTAACAACAATCCTAGAAAATCATAATCGAGACAGAAGTCTATCATTCCCTGTACATATTTTCTACACTGCTGACAACCCAGTAAATACCAAGAGCTTTGCATAAATCGCAATCCTTAACAACACAATGCCAGCACATTATCTATAAATAATGAGACTTGAATTAACTACATTGAGCTTCCACTTTGGGCGCTAACAAAACACATTGTCTGAACGATTCGGTAGTTGGTCCATTTTTCTTACACAACTAAAAAATTAGTTAATATATTAAGGTGCCTTCCCGCCCATATCTTTATAAATTTTTAAATTGAAGAACTTATTACAATGCAGGCCACATACGCACATTTTTACTATCTCCAAACAATTATTTTTCATCTCACGCCATTTATGGAATACCACATACTTGCTTTCATATAACAAGAATTTAATTGAATGGATTCACTATGTTTTTTTTTTATATATTCTTTATCGTTTGCCAGTAGCCATACGCGAATTGATGTTAATGAATGGAAATTAAATGTGTTTTTAAAAGAAATAATGAAGAAAAAAAAACGAATTAAGCCTATTACAGTTCGCTTTCATTCTCGATTATATATCTGCTGCTGGTGATCATGCTCTATGAAGTTTTTTTTTTTTTAAATATTCTTAAACATGAAGTTTTCCCTTGGCAATTTTTCGCAACTTTAGCATAATTATCTGCATCCTTTATTTCATAAAAAAAAATATTTTTTTGATAAAAATGCAGAATTTCGATACGCTGTTTTATCAGTTTTCATAAAACCCGTCCTTCTTTTTTCTTTTAATACGAGGCATAAAAGTAGAAGAGGTCACGGAAAGTGACTCCCATAGCAATCTCATATTATAGAATTAAAATTGCATTAAAAATCAATTTATTGTCAATGATTTCCGAATTATGCAAACGAAATGAAACATTGTATTTGGGAGATCAAACCGAAAGGATCTGTACCGAGTTCAAAGGATCAATGCTATAATCTATTTATTATGGAATGTTATTGCAACAAAAAAAATATTCGCAAGTAGCCACACATGCTAAAAAGTAATAATAATGTTCTTTTTATTGGATTAAATTATCTCGAGTAGATAAATCCTATTATTTTATGAAATATTCCTTAAGTTCCCTTCAGGTTTGTTTGCCAATTAAACGCCATATTGATGTCCGATTATGTCATTGAATTAACATCTTTTATTTACTTTTTGTCTTTCATGTTGCAATAAATTGATTCATGCTTGCTCAGCTATATTGTGGCAAAAATAATACAATATTTTTCCACAAAATCTTTTTGTGATTTTAACAAGATTTCAAGAAATTTTACTTTTTCTAACTAATGCTTTTGTGGAGCAACTATTTTCATGTCAAGCAAATTTTCAAAATTCTTTGTCGACTACATGTTTTGAAAATTTCTTGTCGACTACATGTTTTGAAAATTTCTTGTCGACTACATGTTTTGAAAATTTCTTGTCGACTACATGTTTTGAAAATTTCTTGTCGACTACATGTTTTGAAAATTTCTTGTCGACTACATGTTTTGAAAATTTCTTGTCGACTACATGTTTTCAAAATTTCTTGTCGACTACATGTTTTGAAAATTTCTTGTCGACTACATGTTTTCAAAATTTCTTGTCGACTACATGTTTTCAAAATTTCTTGTCGACTATATGTTTTGAAAATTAATTGTCGACTACATGTTTTCAGAATTCCTTGTCGACTACATGTTTTGAAAATTCCTTGTCGACTACAAGTTTTGAAAATTCTTTGTCAACTACATGTTTTCACAATTCCTTGTCGGCTACATGTTTTCACAATTCCTTGTCGACTACATGTTTTCACAATTCCTTGTCTACTACATGTTTTCACAATTCCTTGTCTACTACATGTTTTCACAATTCCTTGTCGACTACATGTTTTTACAATTCCTTGTCGACTACATGTTTTCAAAATTCCTTGTTGAGCAAATTTTTTCTAAATTCCTGATGAACAAATTTTTAAAAACTTCGTATGAACAAAGAAACTTATTCTGGAAATAGAAGCCAAATCCATCTCTAGGGTAGGTCAACATCCTCAAGCAGACACCCAAACCGTGAAAAACTAAAATAAGTCTGCAGCAAGATTTTTAACCCTCCAGCCCTTACAAAAAACATTAAATAACTTCACAATCACCAAATTACAATATTTTTGAATGATGTCTAGGTGTTTTATAAATAATAGAAATGAAATGTTGCATAATAACAACAATAAATGCAAAAAAAAACTATGACGAATGGAAATCCCATAGTCACGAAAAGCCGGCGAAATATAGAACAAACGGATGAAGAAGACAAACGCAGGAAATTCCAATGAAAAAAAAAAAAAAAATCGGCGAATCATAGCTGAAAGTGAAATGCGTGAGAATTGTTATTGTTGTTAAGTACCTCCCTGACATCACGAAAAGGAGCCGATAAAATGATCCAGATCGATATCATCAATATTGTTGGTTGGAAAGTGATTGCCGCGGCCTTGGGTCTATGTATCGGGCGAATATTTTTTTTCTCTCTTTAAGTTTATAATTTATCATTTCACAATAAGCCGATGGGTATGATCCACTTTTATTAGCGGATAATATAATTGTCCCGGTAAAGTATCCAAGGATTAACATAGGATTTATTTGAGGTATATGGGAACCTAACCTTTTATGATGTTAGATTAGCAATCAATGAATTGCTGGAAATTAAGAAGTTATGTCCTGGCATCTGCAGCTTGGTTTGCAAGGAAACGGAGGAATGGCCAACTTCTCCAATTTCTTATCCAGCTCAGTGCGCCCAAGCCTAAAACACTCAAATCCGGATGTTGCGACCCCTCGAGCCCTATAATCCATAAACTCCACATAAATTCTCATTTAACTATTCCTTTCAACTAATTCCTAAAACCTGAAGAAGATAAAGTAATGACTTAAAACGAGCACCACCCTCACAATTACACAAAATGCAATCTAATAATTAAATAAAAATATAATTATTATTAAACAAAACCACGATATGACCCTTCAGGACGATTTCAACGTCACCCACACCCATTAAAAAACAATCCGCATTTCCTTTACTTACTCCACTTTTTCCTCGAAAAACGATATCATTAAAAATATTTGACACAGATTCGTTTTGATTTGTCATTGTTTTTGCATTATGCAACATTTCGATGATGCTTTAAAGCGTCCGCACTAATTAACAACTCTTCCTATTTATTAAAATAAACAATAATGCACCGAGGATAGAAATCCATTACTACTTGGCAATTTTACAGGGGGCGGTGCTTTATCTTTTTAATACCGCTTAAAATCATAATAAAGAACTCAAATCGTCCACAAAATTGACATAAACGCAAATTATACAAAAGTCAAAAAATAAAATAGGAAGTATTGTTAAATTAACCACTGAATGTACATCTCGTCATATAAATCTTCAAGAAATAAAGATCACATTTAACCTTTCGAGTGTTTTGTAGGAAAAGTCTATTAAATAAGACTGTTTTAGTGCCATATTATAAAATCAAATAAGCCCCCCCTCTCTCCCCCATTTCATATTCTTTCCTCTTTATAAATAATCTGGTCTATAAATAAAAAGCCACAATAAACATTGTCATAATAATTTAATGATCTAATAATTATACGAGCCTACCGGGAATTTATAATTTTTTTATGATATCTGATTTAATTGCATAATCATAATATAGTCGTACTGAAAATTAGGTAGATCTTAAGAGGTATTCAAGATCATGAATATAATAAGTTATTGCAGTAATTTTTGTGGATTGAGTATCTGTTACCATAAGTAAATTTTCCAGGGTTATAATTAGTTGCATTAAATTGGGATTTAATTGGAGGATATGTGTTTATCAATGGAAGTAGCCAATTGAGTATTTAGAAGAACGTCCAGCCCTCGTGCCGGTTTAAAGTAAGAGAGGGAACTAATTTTTTGATGATACGGAAGCTTGGATGGAAACTAGGACTTAGAACAACATTTTTCCAAAATTTGTTGTTGAACAAATATTTCAAATCTTTTTCTTGTCGAGGAAATTTTCCCTTAACCTTTTCTTGTTGAAAAATTTTTTTCATGTCTTGTTAAATCTGTTGAAACTTTTTTCTTGGGCAAATGTTTTCAAAATTTCTTGTCGTCTACATGTTTTCAAAATTTCTTGTCGACTACATGTTTTCAAAATTTCTTGTCGACTACATGTTTTCAAAATTTCTTGTTGACTATACATGTTTCCAAAATTTTTTGTCGACTACATGTTTTCAAAATTTATTTTCAACTACATGTTTTCCAAATTTCTTGTCGACTACATGTTTTCAAAATTTCTTGTCGACTACATGTTTTCAAAATTTCTTGTCGACTACATGTTTTCAAAATTTCTTGTTGACTATACATGTTTCCAAAATTTTTTGTCGACTACATGTTTTCAAAATTTATTTTCAACTACATGTTTTCCAAATTTCTTGTCGACTACATGTTTTCAAAATTTCTTGTCGACTACATGTTTTCAAAATTTCTTGTCAACTACATGTTTACAAAATTTCTTGTCGACTACATGTTTACAAAATTTCTTGTCGTCTACATGTTTCCAAAAATTTCATGTCAACTTCATATTTTCAAAATTTCTTGTCGACTTCATGTTTTCAAAATTTCTTGTCAACTACATGTTTTCAAAATTTCTTGTTGACTATACATGTTTACAAAATTTCTTGTTGACTACATGTTTTCAAAATTTATTTTCAACTACATGTTTTCCAAATTTCTTGTCGACTACATGTTTTCAAAATTTCTTGTCGACTACATGTTTTCAAAATTTCTTGTCAACTACATGTTTACAAAATTTCTTGTCGACTACATGTTTACAAAATTTCTTGTCGTCTACATGTTTCCAAAAATTTCATGTCAACTTCATATTTTCAAAATTTCTTGTCGACTTCATGTTTTCAAAATTTCTTGTCAACTACATGTTTTCAAAATTTCTTGTTGACTATACATGTTTACAAAATTTCTTGTTGACTACATGTTTTCAAAATTTCTTGTCGACTATACATGTTTCCAAAATTTCATGTTGACTTCATGTTTTCAAAATTTCTTGTCGAAAATTCCTGGTCTAAACCAAATTTTGTCTTTGGCGACATTTTAACACAACACATCATACCTCAACTCGTGTAATCAAATCTCCCTTCCATAAAAATTTCAGAAAATCGGGAAAAATGAATCAGCGGGGAGAAACGGTTAACAGAGGCATCACGATATCATTTCCAGTTCCTCCTTTTTTAATATCGTTACGTGTTAAGAATTAGCATAACTGCAAGGGCCACTTTCTCGGAGCGCATACTAATGTGAAGATGACTCGGTGTTATGTTTTTAGGAAGATGTCACTTGATACAGGCCGTGTGAACATGATGAATAGCTTCTTTTACATCCTCTCAGCTGGAGAAAAATCAAAACAGTAATCCGTTTATGTTTTTCCAAAATCGAAAACTATAAAATCTCTTGACATTTTAATAGCTTTTCCTTTATGTATTTCTTTTTAACCCTAAGGACGTGTTCTTGGGTGGGCAATGCGACTAACTAACTTTTTAGGGGCTTCTTAAAAAATTTGGCCAACTAGTTTTTCCGACTTTAATAATATGGCACCCAGTTAGAAATTTTAAGTAATTGCGGGAAATCAAATTAAAATAATACGGTTTTGTGACGGTTTGTCCGCCTACTATTTGGTTGGCTTATGCAACTTGAAGGTTCATAGGTCTCCTTAAACTGCTACAATACTTGTGTTTTTTTTTCTTTTCAATTTAATGGTATCTCCGGTTTTTATTTACACCTTGTATAAAAAAACCGGCTTGTTGGTTTTTTCTTACCTAATAAAGTTGAATTGATTTTAATGAAAGTATTCGCAATATTTTTTTTTTAGCGTTCCGCATGTATGCAACGCGCTTCTAAGGAAATGATATTAACCATCCTTAATTTGCTCAGGTATTGTCGGTAAAAGAAAAGGAAAAGAATCGCGTTATTTCATCGATTTTTATTTAATGACCTTTTTTTTCTCTTTCTTTTTGTAAGTTGCCGCGCAATACCGAAAGGAATACTTATTACTTATCATTTGATTAAATTTATATTTAATTTTGTGAATATTGAAATATTGAAATGTAATGGCGAGTAATAGACCGTGCAAAATTCTGATCAATTCTGAATCATTGATGAAAGAAAATTTTCCCGAAGTATGATGAGATCATTCAGTATTTGAATATACATTTAGATTTTCGCATGGGGACGCCTTTTACTATAGCAGGTGCTGGTATCGAGGTAGATTGTCAAGAGAAAGAGGCTGGATTAATAATGAAACAAAAAAATTAAGCCTACAATCGCTGAAAAAAATAACGAAATTCAATAAATTTCTCCTTAGAGCACAGTCGGCGAGCCACGAATGAACTTCTGGCCTGTTTGATACCAAATTTTGACCTCCTGGGTGTAACTTGATTCTCTCAACAACAACACCCCAAAAATTGGCTCTTCTTCATTCCCAATTAAACAGAAGGCCGCTTACATTCTACTTTTCTAAAACTTACTTATTGAAAGCACTAAGATCGAACTTCGTTCCTTTATTCTGTAAAAGTTCTTCTCACCCAAAATTACATGAATATTTCTGAGCTCGGAATTTCTGTTTTTAAAAAATTAATTCGACAAAGAACAATAAATAGATTTGTCCAAAAAGAAAAATTTATCAAAAGATTTGTTTGACAAGTAAAATTTATCAAAGAAATTTTGAAAACATGTAGTCGACAAGAATTTTGAAAACATGTAGTCGACAAGAATTTTGAAAACATGCAACCGACAAGAAATTCTGAAAACATGTAGTCGACAAGAATTTTGAAAACATGTAACCGACAAGAAATTCTGAAAACATGTAGTCGACAAGAATTTTTAAAACATGTAACCGACAAGAAATTCTGAAAAATGTAGTCAACTAGAATTTTGAAAACATGTAACCGACAAGAAATTCTGAAAACATGTAGTTGACAAGAATTTTGAAAACATTTATTCAACAAGAAACTTTCAACGCATTTGCTCAACAAGACATTTTGCTACACAACAAATTTTAGAAAAAATTAACTTGACAAGAAAAAGGTTTTGGGAAAAATTTGCAAGACAAGGAAAATTTATCAAAAGATTCGTTTGAAAACTAAAACATCTGAGAATGTTTGTTTGACATAAAAATTGTGAAAAAAAATTTGTACAATTGAATTAAAAAAAGGAAACTAGGCAAAAAGATTTATAGTTTTGTTGAGTTTCTAAATACTATTTTTTTCCCTCAAAAAACTAAAGTCCCAATTAAATTAAGAATCGAATTCGACTCCTAACAAAATCACAACGTGCCACACTTCCCACCAAAATTTCCTAATCCTGTCAAATCAAAACAAATCAGATAGAAAAATTATCATTCCCAGTGATATAAAAAACAAAAAAGAAAAATCTAAAACATGACAATAAAAGAATTTTATTATGCAAGTTTTTTTGGTGATAAAGATCATTTTAAAACAGGCGATTACACAAAAGTGCAGTGACCTAACCTGTGAAAGTACAATGACAACGCCGGAACCACCCGCACCTCAGCGCAAAAAAAAAAAAAAACTAAAGATGAGCACACGTCGTGACAATACCGAGGCGCATCCCCGTTCGCCTCCCCCTATCAATATTTATTTCCAACAATAGCATATAATAATAATAAAAAATAATCACGGACATTTACAACGAACGAGAGAACAGATAACAATCAAAAAAAATCCTTTTTCTTACATTTTAACGAAGTGTTAAATAATATTACCATGTCAAATTTAGTATTAATAGATCGATTAACCTAATTTTTAATAGGCGCTCGGATCATTAGCTTACAAAGTTACAAACCTATTATCATCTCACACCTGTGGGGACTGGTCCCCTGACATATTAGCCAATGTTAAAAAAAATTTTCAGATGAGTTCTCTTAATGCAGTTAGCAATGCAATCAAAAATGCATCGTGATTAAATTAATAACTTCCGCTTAAAGCTATTCCTTTGATATAATCAAATGAATTATTTGTTTTTGTAACGTCTGTCTAGCTGCTTGATTTGTCTGGCCTAATGTTTTCTTCCGCGATAATGAAACTGCACTTTTTCTATCTTTAATTTTGCGAAAGGATTTTTTTTTTTTAAATATATAAAAAGGCCCCACACGAATTATGTTTCATGGGAAAACCTATCGTCGTGACTAATGCTCAGAAAAGACGGACACTATTTAACTTGGATTAATTTTTTTAAAAGAATGTAATCGTGCGAAGCTTCAAAAAAAAAACTAGTCAAGAAAGTAGATCAATTCAATTAGTACATCAATCACGAGATGGTAGCAGTTTATTAGATCACGTTCAGGAATCAATCAACATTCACTACTACGCTACGCCTTACGTCTTGTTTAATTTCGTTTTTGTAATAAGATTTCCAACAATAATTAATCCGACACCCAGATTGGTTTTTACATGCATTTTCTCGCGGGTAAGTTCAAGCTCATCGCGTTTATTAGACCTATTATTAAGTGTAGCTAGATATTGCCAATATATTTATTATTTTTGTGGATGATTGGAACCTTATGCTAAAATTTTCACACGGGTTGGTTTTTTTTTTTTTTTCATTTAAAAAGCAGTTAAGAAATAAAATTGGAGAATTTTTGATCGTGAAATTAAAACGATATCGGTTTCGAAATCTAATCTATACAGAGGCCGTTTGGCTGGATGCAATTATTATCTTCAGGTAAAATCTTTAGAGATTAAAGAATTTGATAGAAAATTTGTAGATTTTAATAAATGACATTTTTTTTAAGCCAAAAAATTTATAATTGTAGAAGCTTTTGCTGCCAGAGGTGGAAAGTGATTTGGCTTTATTTGATTAAATATGGTGCAGAACGTAGACTACAAGAAATAAATTTGCTCGACAAGGAATTCTGAAAACATGGAGTCCAAATGCAAAGAAACATGGAGTCGGAATGCAAATTTGAAAACATGGAGTCGAAATGCAAATTTGAAAACATGGAGTTAAAATGCAAAGTTGAAAACATGGAGTCGAAATGAAAATTTGAAAACATGGAGTCGAAATGAAAATTTGAAAACATGGAGTCGAAATGCAAATTTGAAAACATGGAGTTAAAATGCAAAGTTGAAAACATGGAGTCGAAATGAAAATTTGAAAACATGGAGTCGAAATGAAAATTTGAAAACATGGAGTCGAAATGCAAATTTGAAAACATGGAGTCTACAAGCAATTTTAAAAACATGTAGTCGAAAAGCAATTTGAAAACATGAAGTCTACAAGCAATTTTAAAAACATGTAGTCGAAAAGCAATTTGAAAACATGGAGTCTACAAGCAATTTTAAAAACATGTAGTCGAAAAGAAATTTGAAAACATGGAGTCTACAAGCAATTTTAGAAACATGTAGTCGACAACAAATTTTGAAATCATGCTGTCAACAGTTAATTTTGAAAACATGTCATCAACAAAGAACAAAAAACTGTGAACGGATTTGCTCAACAAGACATGAGAAGATTTGCTCAACAAAAAAAAATTTTTAAAAAAATTTGAACAAGAAAAAGTTTTAATTTTTTCTAAATATGACCTTTAAGAGACTTCTTAGAGAATTTTTTTTAATTTTTATTGGGTACCAAATAAATTTTTTCTTTTTATCGTTTTGCAACTAGAACACTAACTCTCGAAAAAATCCTAAAACCACTCCGTTCGAAAACGTAACGCCTTTTATTTCAACAAGGGAGATGCCGCTAACCGAATCCACAGCCACAAATGCGTGACCCATAGTGCATGTGAAGCACACGATCTACCAAGGTGTGTCACCATAGCCTCAAGGCTTAAAATGAGTGGGTGCTTCGTGTTCCGCAAAGGACCACCACCATGCTTTTACTTAACATCTAGTTAATCAATAAACATCTTCACTTTCCGATTAATTAATCATTCCACCATTTTAAGTAACAATTAAAAACCCGCCGCAGCCTTCTTGAAAAATCCACAAAACCGCAACAACATGCATGATCACGTACGGCTTTAAAGTAGTTGGGAATTAATCTAATTATTAAGTAAAAAGAAGAAGAATAAAAAAAAAAACTACAAAGGAATCGGAATTAGGAGGTCAATTACATCGACCCCAAGTGTTTCGGACTCGTGCGAAAGGAAAATCGAAGCAACATCAGGGCAACAGTGCGTTATTATTAGCGATAGATTATAGAGAGTTTGACCTGACCTTACTTCTAAGTCGTGGGTGAAGTTCTTCAGCGGAGTTCAGATCAGTATGTTATTGCTTAACTCATTTACATAATACTTTTTCTTTCGGTTTTGTTATCACAGATGGCGCTCAAATTCATTCATATCGGATGATATAGTAAAAAAAAGGAGAATCACTGGGTGTTGCTACAGTTAAGCCCCAGATAGTATCGAGTATAATGCTTTTCGTGATGAAGGATATTAGTTGAAGCCTCTCCACACGGGGTACACCGGAACTAAATTGATAAAAATTTGTTCAGCTCGCTAAAATTTGGCCTACGATGGAGGGCCAAAAGATTTAGGTAAAAGTTGACGATCGTTCGATTGTCGCATGATTTCAAAGCTTTAGCTATTCTGCAGGACGGCGCTAAAGCAAAAAGTGCCCCTCTTGCACATAACTCTTCAATTTTTGCTGGAGAGTAATTTTTGTGCCGCCAAGATGGTTTAAAATAGTCTATACTGACTAGCAAAATAGGTTAGCTACAGCAATTTTTACTTGCCTCGGCCCTTCGGCTTATTTCGACCCATTCACAGATCTGCCCTACGGGTTTAACTGTCTATCTTACGGGGTTAACCCTTTGTGAACGCTAAACTTGGCACTGACTCGTGTGAGCTGATGCTTCTGCCATAGCTTAAGCTGAGATTCTTCTTCAAATTTAGATTTTTAGGATGAACTCATACTAGGCTTAAGGCGCAATGTAGCCCCTTAGAGGATCAAACTAATTCCCTGTTCTAAATTTTATAATCGCAAATTTATTATTAATATTAATTCTTCAATTAATAATAAAGACTTAGCAAAAAAAAAATCATCAAAAAAAATTTTAAATACCGAAAAATTTGCTTCGAAATTCAAATTCTAGAAAGCCCGCCAAAAACCAACCATGATTTTATGACGTCACAACTGAGTCGGATCCTTTGTTCCTATTGGTAGAATTTTCGCGCGCAAAAAAATCAGCCAATGAAATAAGAGAATTCAACTCAGTTGTGACGTCATTAGCTCAAACATGGCGTATGGTGATTTTTGGCGGGCTTTTATAAAATTTGAATTTCAAATTGAATTTTTACCTGTTTAATAAAATTTATTTGACCAATTTTGTCTTGGTAATGACGTTTTAAAAATTCATGCAAGTAGCCTATTTTCGCATGTTAATCTAGGTCGTGCTTTTTTTTTAAAAAAAAAAAGCCTTACAACTTGCTTTAACAAAAATCAAACTTGATTAAGATTAATTAAATTTTTAAAATTAGAATTAATTAAATTGTGGAATATCCAAGGTGATTTAAGTTATTTATTTGGATCGAACAAACGTCGTGGCGAGGGAATTAAAAAAATATAAAAGAGGGAATAGTAAAAAAAAAAAAAAAAAGCTTCGTCGATTTTAATCAAACGAGAGGTGACAACGGCTTCGCGGAATGATTAAAATTTTATAAGACAAACGTCATGAAATGTTTCACAAGTCTTGACATTATAATCTCTGTGAAAATAGTCTTTGAAAAATTTTAGGTCTGATGATTTTGATCAATTCCTTGACCTGTCAAATATAAGATTCATTATGCATTCGGAGCGATCTATTTATTTAAAAAGAACAACGTTTTGTTTTGTCTCTTTTTTAAATAAATGCGATTAGAGTACGAGCTTTAAGTTGGAGAAAAAATTCCTTGGGCTAAGTTCAAGGAAATTAACCCATGACCATTAGGCATTAACGGTTCCGATTACAGGGAAAGAGTTTGAAGGTAGAATAGAAACAAAGTAATGCAGACATCAGCCCAAAGATGAATACTAATTAAATTCGTTGAATGAAGCTATACCTTGACAGAGCGAGAAAGCGAGTGGTCCTTCTCAGACTGCTATTCCCCTAGTTTTCCTTTGAAAAGCTGCTGTAATAGATTTCTAGTCACCTTAGATCGCCGCTTCTGATATTTTTCCAGCGTCCTTTGGACCTGGAAGAGCCAGTCCGTGCCTATCGCAGCTCTTCATTCGAAATGCTCGGAATTTTCCTCTCCACGGTTTGCCAAAATCCTAATTCAAAAATTTTTCGCGGGTCGCCTTCTGTTTCCACACGACTAAAATCCACCTCAAATTCAACTGACAAAGCCATGGTGCTAGATTCCTCAACGTCTTCAGCAATTCTATCATAACTCAAATCCACTGCAAACCTAACCAATTATGCCTACATTATATCTCCTAGAAAATTTCCCTGACATTGATGAATCATATTAAATATTTTATTTAATAGTTAAAGGCGACAAAACAACGATAAATAGCTTTAAACCTAAGCCCTATCGAACACCTTTTTTAGTAGTAACAATATGGTTATGAGTTTTATAGCCAATAAATAAAAGTATAGTTATTCAAAAAGTTTCACACATGCGCAGACCTGATAGATCAACACCATTAACGCAGCCAAATGCATTTTATCGAAGCTCATTGAAAACAATAGTGGAATTTTAAAATAGAAAGCGGAGAGGAAATTCATTTTAGCATTTCTTGTTTTTCGTAAAAAAAATTCGGATCACGTTTTTTGCAGTAACCGAAATTAAATCTCAAAATAAATGTCGTCCAACCCTCATGAAAGTTATAAGATGTAATGTTTATTGACAGCTTGTTAACTCGATCTATTATCGATAGCAAATAATGCTTAACCTGTTGTTATGATGACGTTGTTTTGAAATTTAATTACTTTTTAACTTTGTCAGTTTATTTCACCGGTTGACGGGATGAGATTTTTATCTTGAGAAGGAAAATCGCAGAGGATATGAAATTTTTAGCTATATCAATTAACTGGATTTTTTTTTCCCCCGTAAAAATTTTTTTGTGGATGGAATACTGATGTGGGTCGATTATGTTGAATAAAAAAAAAATATATATAATAATAAAAAATGGGATTTTATGATGTGGAACAGTATTTGCTAATTGCAAGATGACAAACGCCTCATAAAGTCTCATCTTCAATCATAAATTAAACGGCAAAACGAGTTTTCTTTTTATAAAAAAAAAGAACTAGTTCACGCTTTTTTTTTTTTTTTGATACGGGTACAACTTTCCTCGAAAAATTGATTTTTTTATTGAATGGGCGATTTCTTCCGATGCGGATTTGGTTAGTGATATAATATTTTATTATGTTTGTGTGCATTTTGTTGCAATTTTTTATAAAGTGAAATCTAGACGGTATGATAAAGGTG
Source organism: Liposcelis brunnea (assembly GCA_023512825.1). Lineage (NCBI taxonomy): Eukaryota > Metazoa > Arthropoda > Insecta > Psocodea > Liposcelididae > Liposcelis > Liposcelis brunnea. The sequence goes on along the minus strand of CM042070.1, from coordinate 8,072,421 downwards.
TCTTCTCCTTTTTAAGGAGGTTGTTTGATGTAGAATGGATTTATTTTGAAGTGGATTTGGTAAAAAATAGTCTGGTCTGGTTTTTGTCAGTTTGACTGGAATCTAATTGAAGCAGATTGAAGCTGTTCGTTCACAAAAGTTGCTTGGTTCAAAAAAAATTATAATAAATGAGCGATTCTAGCTGGCCAAATAACGCTTTTCCACGATTTTTTGTTTCGAGCAAATTTTTTCACAATTGTTATAGTTGAACCAATTTCTTTAAAGTTTCTGCTCTAAGGACAAAAATTTTAATTACTCTAACAAAACTTTTGATAATTTTTACTAGTTGAACAAATTTTATGTCAATTTTTCCTAGTCGAGCAAATCTTGTGACAATTTTTACTATTCGAACAAATTTTATGTCAATTTTTCCTAGTCGAAAAAATCTTGTGACAATTTTTACTAGTCGAACAAATCTTGTGACAATTTTTACTAGTCGAGCAAATCTTGTGACAACTTTTACTAGTCAAACAAATTTTATGTCAATTTTTCCTAGTCGAGCAAATCTTGTGACAATTTTTACTATTCGAACAAATTTTATGTCAATTTTTCCTAGTCGAACAAATCTTGTGACAATTTTTACTAGTCGAACAAATCTTGTGACAATTTTTACTAGTCGAGCAAATCTTGTGACAATTTTTACTAGTCAAACAAATCTTGTGTCAATTTTTCCTAGTCAAGCAAATCTTGTGACAATTTTTACTAGTCAAACAAATCTTGTGACAATTTTTACTAGTCGAACAAATCTTGTGACAATTTTTACTAGTCGAACAAATCTTTTGATCATGCTCCTTTGTTTGATACATTTTTCAAGGGAAAAAGCTGCCAAAAAATCCTGAAAAAAACTGTCCAATCATAAAAAAGTTGAGAAAAAATTTTTCAAAAGAAAATCCTAAAAAATTGGCATTAAAAAAACTCTGAACAAATTTTCCATGGCCATGAGCATGGAAATTGATCAGATGATAACTTTTCATTTCCTTATTTAAAAAATCCTTTAGATTCTTCTGCCACAACTCTCAAAAACTTTTCATAACTCCATAATTTAGCCTAATCGAACTTCAGCAAGGCCGAAAGTTAAAAAGCACATCAAGTTCATTCAAAAACAATAACGGAATAAAAAAAAATCGAAATGAAACTCCTTGTCGATTATAACAGGTTCTCAAAACATCTACACCTTTCAGTAGATCATTTCATTTGATATATTTTTGATTGATTTGATGATTTTTTTATTGATAGCTGTTTAAATATTATTTAGAATATATAAACAACTTCAATCGTCCAATAATAATTATTTTAATTTTTTTCTTCGAAAGATGATTCGCTACATTTATCAAAGCAACATCTCAACGCCTCCAGGTTAAGAGCTACTTGATCCTTTTTATTTTTTTTTCATGCACACGACCTTGAAAAAAAAATCGACCTATATCTACGCTCCCCGATATGATTTCCAAATACCAACGGACTCTAAAAAAAAAATTTTCGTAAACAAATACCGTAACGGAACCGATACTAATTTAACATAATTGGTTTTCCTACCATTGAAGATTTCAAAATTTGAATGGCACGAAAACAGTGGAGAGCCTAATAGAAAGATGACCTTAGGTCAGCTCGAGGTTATGGATTCCCTGCGATCATTTCACATTAGTCGTGGTACGTTCATAGTGAGGGGATGGACCAATGCTTTGTACAATAATGAATATTGATTGATATAAAGGATTTTTTTTTAAAATGATCACGATTTTCGTGAAAACTAAAAGTAAAATATATGTTTAATAAATCTAATAGAAGAATAAACTCACGAATAATTTGCCAATTTGTAAATTTGCATGCACTGCTTTTTTCTTGATGAAGAATTTTTTTTAATACGATTTAAATTATGTCTTTTTATAAGGAATGTAGAGCATCACATTAATGGAATTATAATAAAGTTAATGGGGTTTTATTAGGAGATCCAGACAGAGTAAGAGAAACTGTCTTACAAAAATTCTGAAGACAGAAGTTCTGAAAAGCCTTTTTACGCCTTCTTTTGGTTAAGTTATGCTTTCAAAAAAGTCCTAATAAATTTCTTTAACATTTTTGGCTCTCCTAAAACCTCCAAACTAAATCACAGCCCGACCCGAAAAAGGATTACATCTAAAAATCCCCTATCCGCAAATTAGGAAAACCCCCCATACTGTGAGGCATTGAAATTGACACCTTTAAAAAAAAAAGACACAATGTCATTCTCGTCTCGAATGTCACTAAATCGGATTATACATAACATTTCATTGTTCTTGAGATAATTCCCCGTATGGATCCATTTAAAAACAAGTCGCTAATCCTCCGCATTTGTCACTACAAACCTTAAAAAAAATTTTTTCCTGCTTTTTAAGCCAATATAATCTTGTTGTGTAATTCACACGGGCGTGAATTTTTCACACATAAAAATTGCCATCGTGACTACTAAATACTAAAATTTTTTTTTTAACACCGACAAAAATTCACCATAAAAGCTCTATTTAATGTTATAACAATCAGTCAGTCTTTAAACAACAAAACGCAACTCATTATTATCATACATAAAATTACCCAATTACGTTGTTATTATAGAACATTAACAAAAAGTTAACATTGAGGAGCAGTCACTTTGCTCGTAGCTTTAATTCAATGTTTCACACCTTTTAATGGATTAATTGGCGATAGATGATGAGAGGTTAAATGAATTACTGGTAAAAGTTATGAAGAGTCCCGTTTGGATTTTTTTTTTCACAAGCATAAGTAGGAGTAAAGGCCTCGTATGATGAAATAACAATTAACTTGAGAAGCATTTTCAATGTTTTCACTAGAAACCCCCCCCAGCCCAAAAAAAATTTCTAAATCTCGAATAAACAATCCCTTGCATAAAATTTTAGACAACAACTTAATTTTAAAAAAATTCTCTTCACTGGCAAGAGCTAAGCCACAAATCCAAGTCCGCAAATCAGCAGTGCTAGCTTAATTAGCGAACAATACTTGCTCACAACAGCCCATAGCTTAAAAGGGGCAAATGGGCCTTTCGTAGCAAAACTAGGCAATGGCAACAACAAGTTCCAGAAAATTGTCAAAGTAAGTTTTTTTGGTCAAAAAAATCATCCACATCAAAACTCAAATTTCTTAATTTCAGCTTGGAGAACAAATTCCTCATCCGGAATATACTTCACCACTAAAATCTAAAGACATCGGTTTAATCCGTTTGGAAAAACCGATAACTTTTACTGATTACATACGCCCGGCATGTCTTCAAACCCAAAAAATCACCGCAAGTGAAGGTTAGTTGGCTAGCCTACCTCCTAAACTGAGCCATTTTCAAGCGTCCTTGTCGCCAGCTCAACTTCATTTAATTGTGATTGTTTTAGTCACTGTTGTTGAATCATTTTTTAAAAGAGGAACTGAATACGTTTTAAAGAAATCGTTACCGATTTTAAATCGCTCCCAATGCAGCGAAATTTACTCATTTTTTTAAAAATTCCCCCTTTAAATAATTACCTTTTAAATGTCTGAGAGCATTTAGCTCTCCTCATATCAACTCATGAGGCCTAAATAATCGCCATGGGACTCAAGTACTAGGTTTCGGGCTTAAGACGTGTTTGTAAGGCACAGTAATAGGGAAGAGTATTAAAAAAAAAAAAAAAGACTTACCGTTGTAGACGCCATGAGATCCTCAGCAATCCACTGGAACTCCTCTTCCGCAACTGCTTTATAAAATGTCCTGTGATCGAAGTCCTTACGGAATTTAACAGCAGACCAAATCTTTGTGACTGTGCTTGCTGGTATATGGCCTCTGATAAGAGGCAAGCAGCTTAGCACGTTTGATAAAAAGACGATGCTACCATCTCCAGCATTTTCCTTCAAATTGTTTATCTAAAAAAACGAAAAACAAAAAATTTATTAATCTAGGAAGATATTGAGTGAGAGAAAAAATTAAAAATCAAATTGCTGATCACTAAAAACCACTTTACTTTATTCAGAATTTAAATATTCGAAGAAGTTTTTTCAAATTTTGAACAGTCGAGTAATTTTTTACAGAATTCTGTCTTGTCTAACAAGTTTTTCAGAGTTTTGCCTTGTCGAACAAGTTTTTCAGAATTCAGTCTTGTCGAACAAGTTTTTCAGAATTCTGTCTTGTCAAACAAGTTTTTCAGAATTCTGCCTTGTAGACCAAATCTTGTAATAGTTTAAATCTTGTCCACTAAAATCTTTTGGTGATTTTTTGAAGAGAAAATCCCTATTGCAAAAAAATTGTCAAAAAGCTCTAACAAATAAGTTTTAAACAATTTTTAGAAAAGAAAATATTTTGACAGCTAAAAAAATCCCAATAAATTTTTTTTGCAAAAAAAATATTCAGCACAAAATTTTTACTGTCTGTGCAAACAGTGACTTTTACAATTGTCTGTAAAAATAGTAACTTTTAAGGACTTCTATGGGAAAAAAGAACCAAGTTCTATCTCTGTAAAAGCTCAAAAAATTCTTGTTCAATTTTTTTGCAAACTGTAACCAAATTTTAATAATTCAGTTTTTAAAGTTAAAATACTTACAGCTGAATCAAAATACGAATTAAAATTCAATCCTAAAATCATATTTATATCCTCTTCATTTTTTTGATTGACAGCTCTAGTCAAAACCAAACTATAAGCTTTCAGCAGAACATTACTATCAATCTCCGATGACGTTCCATTAATACTCTCCAATCTTTTCTTCAAATTCTTAACAATAACTCTCCTATATTGACCAACTGCATCATTCTCTTCTTTCAGCTTCTTCGCTTTTTTCAAAACAACACTCTACAAAAAAAATTTTCAGAATTATGTTTTAACATCACGCTTCAACATTTCATTTTATAATCAGTTTCTACCTACCAGAATTTTCCTCGAGAACCTTCACACAATCCTCATCTAGCAACTGGAGCAAATATTCCATAATAGACATTGACTGAAGGCTAGGCAGCACCATGACAAGATCTATAAACTCCTTTCGGAAACATTCTGGCAAAATAATTTCAATCCCCAATTTTGATTTTGTGATTTTGATACTCTGCAACAACCTAAAAATCAAAAAAAAATCAATCAATAACACTTTTCTCCCACAGACAATAAATTCTGATTTAAATACTTACTTCGATAAAAATCTTTGAGTCCTCTGCAATTTACTGAAAATTCTCAACAGCTTCATAATAAATTTCTCGTATTCTAACTGGAATTCTTCTGTGACTTTTTTCTTAGACAGTACACAAGTCATTATATCCGAAATGGTAGATTCAATCAACGCAGGATTCAGCTCTGCACAAGCTTCAAAAATTTCTAAATGGCTTTCGCTAAGCTTTGAATTTTTTCCCAAATCCAAAATCAAAGCTTGAAACCATTGGAGATATGTTATCTCATTCACAATTTGTGTTAAATCCAATGAATAATCTGACAGAGAAATCATTAATGACTTCAATATTAAATATGAAGTCTCATTTGCATCTCCTGGCTCAACTAAAAAAAAAAATTAATTTACAATCAAATTTTCAACAGTTAATTTTTTTTTCTTCAAAAACTTACATTGAAATAACTCTTGAAAATTGTTTTTGTCAAGTGAAGATTTTCCCATGACAGGAGGCTGAATTCCTACCAGATGACACAGCATGATAAACCACTGCAAAATAAGTACGTTCTGATCCTCAGGGCAGCTTTTCGCAAATGCTTGAAAAATTACATTGAAAGCATTGACTTTAATGTCATCTTCAAAATCTGAAGTGCAAATCCCATACAGCTGAAGAATTAAACTTGTAGCAAGCTCAGTTGGATTCTCTTTAACCTTTCCCAAAAAAACCGCATTCAGCAAATCTTGAAATTCACCAAAATGATTTTTTTTAAAAAACAGTACTTGAAAAAAATTAATTAATTTTAAATGCACACTATTATCCCCATGTATGTTCTTCATCAAATTGCTAAATCCTTTTTTCAAAAACACAGGAATAAATTTTTCTCTTGATGTATGACTATTAAAAATCTCTGAAATGAGACTGATTAACCCAATGCACTGATCGTCAGTCTTGCATAACTTCAAGAGCACACTCAGAATTTCCACGAATTTTTTAGGATGTTTTCTAAAGTGATTTGAAAATGAAGATGATTTCAAAAATTCCAGCAGTGAGTTCACTAAATCAGAATTGGCTTTCACAGATTTTAAAACGCTTTTCAAATCGGAGATGATAGTTGCTTTCATCTGCGGCCGAATGGCAGATGATGGTAATGATTTCACATGGTCACTTCCTATGTAGGTTACAAATCCCTTGATCAAATTCTCTTTATCCTCCTCATTGTCCGCTTTCAAGTATGTAAATGATTTAAAATTCTCCTAATCATGATCAAAACGAAAAATATGTGAATTCGTTACCTAATTTCGTCACTGATAATCTCAATCCATTACCCCTCCATGCCTCCCGGTGACGCCAACTTTCCCATTCATTTGGCAGCTTCACCAATGCATCACCGAAGATGATTTATACAAAAACCGAAACTTGAAACGTTAAATTATTCAATCACACACAAAAAAAACCGGATTAATACATTTTTCACTATGATAAACGCGAATTAAAATTCACTCCCGCACTTTACCCGACCGACGCCAGGCACATGGTGCGTTCGAGTGCATTCGCAGAGCACACCGCGTTTAGCGACATCTGTTTCCGGTTGTAGGAGTTGATGTTACGGACTGTAACAAAGGTTTTGTGGCAAAGGAAAATGTTTCAAAACATTGAATTTTATTTGTATTCTGCTATATGAATTCTCCTACCAGAAATATATTTTTTTTTTTCGTTTTTTAATCCTTGATGCAATATTTTATAACGAGGATGAATGCAAAATAGAAGAGAAATTGAAGCAGGAATTTAATCATTCCCTTTCATTTCCTAGAATCTTCTCTTGGTTGCTGAAAAATATGTTTTTAAAGTAATGGACAACGGCCACTTTTGGCGCAGAATTTTAATAGGGAAAAAAAGGAGATTCAAAAAAAAAACCAATCATCTAGAACTGAAAAATCATTCTTAAAAATTTGTATTTTAATTTTAATGTAGTTGAAACTGAAACATATCATAATATATCCTCATGTCTTGAATAATTACAGTAGAAAAAATATTTTGTTCAGGAAAAAAATTAGTATTTTTTAAAACACTGTCCCAAGATCTCTGTGCTGTAGAAATGTACGAAAATGAAAATGCATGGTTTAATAAAATAAATAAAATAAAATTAATTTTCCAAAAATGAAACAAAGTCTGTTAATTTACTAATTTGATCCTCACAACACACAACTTCAACTGGACCAGGTTGTGGTCGACTCGGTCTAACAATATTTGTATCTGGATCAATTTGCCATCCTGCTTGAATTCCTTCTTGTGCGGCTTGATCAGGTGGTAAACCAGTAAATGCTGATAATGCTTCCAAACTAAGAGATGAATATGCAGTAGCAACTAGATGAGCAGCTTTTTGCCTAACTTTTTCTAAAATTTAAAAATAATAATATTCATTATTGTCGGAGCCTGACTTTTGTTTCAGAACTGGGTTTCTGCCATATCTGTTTACCTAAAATTTTCTGCATTATTTCTGCTACATCATTCGACCACTGTTCATTTAAAGCTACATATGTCCCTGGAAAATCCCTTTGCCACATTCTTTGCCCCACTTTCCAAACATTTTGTAATTCAGGATGTGATGTTTTTACTGAAGCTGGTATCCTTTTCCATAGATACTTCGCATTACATAAATCATTTTGAAATAAATAAATAGCTAATAATTGAGTATATACTTGTGGAGAGACTGAAACTCCGGCAGTAGCTCCCTAAAAAAAAAAAAACGAACACAATTTTAGCAACAAGTCAAGCACCTTCTTAAAATTTTTTTAAAGATTCTAAAAATTTACCTCTAATTCCTGTTTTTCCAGGTTTTGAGCTAATGCTTCTATATTTCCGCTAACCATTTTCCTAATTCAAAAAAACATGAAATCATAAAGCACTAAATTAATAAATAAAAATAACAACAACCCGGCATCGTCTGCTACTTCATTTCCTATTTCCTTTCATAAAAATAAGTTACGTAAATTGCTCCATTTTAAAAATTACCACTTTAGGCGTCTTCGGCTTGTCATATTGTTGTTTATAATCGAAATGTCTTTGTGATTGTTTTCTCTACCCTAAAGGGTTTATCTCTTTATAAAAGGTATTTATTCCAGCCAAAATAAAATGCATTACATTCAGATATTAATGTAATTAAAGATATCCGCCTGTTTCGTGATTGAAATCGTTTTGGGCAGGTACAAAAAAAAGTGATTGTTACAATTAAAACTGGGATAAATCATTAAATAAAATCGCATTTAACTTCTGTCAAGGATATTATTTTGACAAGATGACTGATCCCGAACGTAATTCACAAGAAGCTCAGTTATCAGGGATTGAAGAAGAAGTAGATGATGAAGAAACAGCTGAGTCTGAGGTTTTTAAACTTCTAAATTGAATAAATGTTAAAAAGCACTATTTTGTTATAATAATCATCGTTGTGTTATTAATAATTAGAGACATTAACCAAATTAAGAGATTTTAGTTGGTTTTGCACTTTTTATTTTGTGTAGATGTTTTAGTTAATGATGAATCCACATGAAGCATGAAGATTGTGATAGAATTTTATTAGACTGGTTGTGCATGATTTATGTAACGATAATTTGTTGATATTGGATTAATATTTATTATTATTTTTTTAGAATGGTGATGAAATTGAAGTTAAAACAAACGTTAATAACTTAGGACCTGTAGGGCGTCTTGTGACACTACAGAATCTCCTTGGAGCTGGTATTCTCCAACCCGGTCCGGGGGCTATGACAATTGATTATCTGGGACAAAAATTCACAGGGGATTTGTTGGCCAATGGTAAAATTAGATCACACGAAACAAATAGAATATTTGCCTCGCCAAGTGCTTGGGCTGTCAGTTGTAAGAAAATTGTAAATCCGGATAAAAGATCTGGTTGTGGTTGGTCTTCCATCCGCTATAAAGGAAAAAAATTAGACTCTTTTAAAAATATTTGGCTAATGAAGAAGTCTGAAAATCAGCTCAAGGAAAATGATAGTTTAGATGGTAAAATTTTTTGATTAAAATTTTTTTTAAATCTTGCAGTTTTTTAAGAGATTTATTTTTATAGATGATGAGATGGATGCTAAAACAAACGAGAATAGTCATCCTACTCTGGAAAATGAGCAGAAAGAAATTTCTGTAGATAATAAGGAAGGAACAAATGACCCACCGTCCTTACAGCCTGAAGTTAATCGGGAGCAGGATCGAAACAGTACAAATGAGCAGCATGAAGAAAAACAATCAGAAGAACAAGATGAGTTACCACGACAGGCTCCTCAGTTGGAGCAAAAACCAAGGATTATTGTTAAGCACAATATCTTAGGGAATAGAGTAGCCAATCAGTAAGTTCTTAAAAAATTTTACCAGCCTTGTTATATTTTTAAATTATTTTAATTTTTTTCACAGTGATCCTAACATACTCGTTGAAAGTACAACCTTCACATCTATAGGTAAAATCCAACCATTTTTAATTACAATTTCTACAAATGCTGCTTTGGTTATGGATTTTCACTGCCATTTAACCACGTCTGAAGTGGTTGGATATTTAGCAGGAAACTGGGATGTTAATTCTCATAGTAAGTACTCGAACTGAAAAATGGTCATTAAAAAAATTATTTGGCTAAAATTCATTTGATTTTTTTTTCCCCAGATTTAAACATCACGCACGCTTTTCCATGTAAATGTAGATTAGGCGATTATGAATCCGCGCCATTAATAGAAAACGATGTAAGAAAAACAATTAAATCCAATCGCTTGACACTAGTTGGTTGGTATCATTCTCATCCTACGGCACCTGCTAACCCTAGTTTAAGAGATATTGATACTCAGTTGGATTATGAATTGCGTATGAAGGGGAGTAATGATTCTACGTATCTCCCCTGCGTCGGTGTTATTTGTTGTGAGTATTAATTTTAGTTAGAATTTAATATAAAAAGATGAATTATTATTTTTTGGTAATCTTGGGTTTATAGCACCTTATAATTCTGATAATCCAACATTTGAATCAAACATTGTAAGCTACTGGGTCATTCCGCCTCCTGAAAATCGAATACACGAATATGGGAAGCCGATGATGATGAGCTATAGCGTTTTGCAAGATCAGACGATTTCTCATGACGTTTTGTTGGAGATGGTAAGTTGAAAATTGGATTGTAGTTTATTAAAAAGCCTGTAATCAGATATGCGAAGTTAAATTGCACAAGAAAAAAGTTCAGTACTGTTTTTTCACTTCTCATGCAGAAAATTCATAACATTGTATTGAACAATTCATCTCAGGTTAGAAATTATACGTTTTATAACCAGTTGAGGTTAGATTAATGATTATTGAACTGTTTTTTTATCTATAAGTTGACTGCTGATGAATCTGATTACAAAGCAGCTTAGAGATTTTATTTTTGACTAATCTTTTTCATTTCTTTCAGAAAAAATGCGCAGATTTCTACAAGCCAGAAAAAGACTACATAAAATTCACCGAAATACTCAAAGACGACACAACCTACTTAGAAAAAATGAAAATCTCCTTAACATCGAAATTCCCGTTAAATCAACAAAAAGAAGATTCCTTCTGGAATTACATTCAAGACATCACATCAACCTCTAGTGATAAAACAGAGACTGAAATCTTAAAGCAAATAATCGGGATATCAAGCACGCCAAGCCCAAGCCCTCCCATTAACGAAAAACCCAAATTCAACATCCCAAACATCCCATCCACGTTAAGTTTCAAACCTAGTACAAGTAACAATGCAAATAGTAACAATAATAACACAACCAGTAATAGCAGTAGCATTAGTAGCAGCAGCAGCAGTCCAAGTAGCAATAACAATAACTCCCATTATCAGAAATCTCATTCTAAATCAAAAAGTTCAAGTAAAAGATCAAGTTCTAGGGAAAATAAAAACTTAGCTAGTCTTAGTAATTATTTTGTCGGGTCGGATTTAGCAAGCGCTTTATTCGGTTCCGGCAAATTTCCAATGGGTTTGGATCCGACAACGAAATCTCTTCTTAATTTAAGTAGCTTATCGTTGGGTAATATGTTTTTACCCCCGATGGGAGCTTATAAACCGGATCCGAACGTTGGTTTAATGAAACCTCCGCCCCCGCCCAGTTCGTATTATTCGTACACGTCGTCTAGAAGTTCTAGCTCGAAATCTAGCCCAAGTTCAACGTCGTCGCGGTCTCAAAATAGAAACATGCCATCAACAAGTCGGGATATGCCACCTCCTAATAAAGTGCCAAAATTAGACGTTCATCAAATGGCTAATTTTTTTATGCCGCCTAATTTAAATAAAATGTGCACGATAACTAGTCGACCTTCAACATCAACATCGAGTAAATAGGTTATTTTTCTTTTTGGAAAAAACGAAAGTCATCTTTTTGACTTATAAGTTGTGATTTTGAGAATGTATAAAAATTGAGGTTGTTTTCTGGAAATATTTCAAAACATTTTTTTTTCTCGATATGGTATTTATATTTAGGTCTAGAAATTTGTAGGAAAATTTTTTGTGAGAAGATGTATAAATTTTTTTAATATTATTTTGTGCCAACATTCCGGATTTTGAGTGTTTAGTTAGATTAGTCCGTTAGGATCCCTGTCTGCAAATAACTAAAGACTGCGAATTTTTCTTTAAAATTTGGCATTTTGCTTATTTTTATTAACAGACAAAATCCTAGCTCATAATCTTTGAATCAAACGCCCCATTTATTTGATTTTAAAATTTTATTCATTTCATTAATCATTTTTTAAACTAAGCTCTCAAAATTTCTTCTCACAGAAAAACCCCTGAAAAAAAATTGTAAAGTATTTAAATTCTAGTATTGTATATTTACTCAGTATGTGAATTAAAAAATTGCACTCGGTTGTTAAAAGATTGCGTCGACTAAAACTCTCTTTTTAAGTCATCGCAGTCTTTTCTAGAACGTTTATGTGTTTTGTAATAAAAAAATATCGGCATATAGAGAGAAAAAGAATGACTTTTTAATTCAGTATTAATATATTTTTTTCTCCTCTTTTTGTTTTGTTTTTTCTTAATTTTACAAAACTCCAAAAAATATTATTATTAGTAAACATATGTAGTAATACATAAAACAAAAAACTGTAAGAAATTATTCAGCTTCGACTGCCTTTTTAGCTGGTGGTGAATCATCTTCAGCTTGGTTACCTTTCCTTTTCCTTCCACGACCTCCTTTACCTTTCCTGCCGGCATGCCTGGCTTGTTGGCACTTTTTCAAATAAGCAGCTCGGTCTGCTAATGCTTTCTCCAAAAACTTTTCTTCTTCTTCGCCTTCTAACAGTCTAGCTTCTAGTTTTGAACCTAAAACTTCTATTTCCTTGCCAGCTTTTTCCATAACCTAAGAAAAAATTTCAGTATTAGAAAATTTTTTTAAGATATTTGGGACATAAAAAAAATTAACTTACTTTTTTGCCAGCGTTTTCTTCATGTAGCCTAACGTATGCTTCTTCCTCTCCAATGTTAAAAGCAATAAATGCGGTTTCGTAGCCTAAATCACTGAATTTTTGCTTAATATCTTCCCTAGTTATTTCTTTGAACTCTCCTTTTAAATGAACTGTTGCTCCTTTTGGCAAGCTTTCCTTCTGCTGAACTTCTTGTTCCTTTGCAGCTTTTTTGCTACTTCTCTTTAATTTATTCTCCAACATTTCTTTTTTTTTATCCTCAATGTAATCTAACCTAAAAAAATATATACGTTAAAAATCTGGAAGCTTATTGCTAACAATATTTAGAAATAATACTTACTGCCACTTTCTAATCAGCTCATTATCATTTAGCTTCACTGACTCTACATTTAAAAATTCTTGGGCTTTTTCCTTATTAGCAAACGTAACAAAAACAGAACCTTTAAATTTGAAGGTTTTTGTGACCTGATCCTTATATTTTCTCATTACGATATTTTCAAATGGCCCATAAGGAGTGAAAAAACTAATTAAAGAGTCCATGACAGAATCAAGTGGAAATCCTTTACAGTAAATGCTTCTTTCTTGTAATTCTTTCCGCCTTTCTTCATTTAGTTCTGGTAGTGGATGTTCAGGGGATCTGCGAATTTTTATTTCCTCACTACTATCATCAACCTATAAACAAATTAAAGATGTTAAATTTTATGAAATCAACAGGTCATTCACAGGATGGCGAATTTTGCATTAAGATAAAAAATTAACACAATAATGCTGAAAAAAAAAATTACAAACCTCCATTAACTGTGATTTATGCAAAGCATTGGCAATTACTTTTGGATCTGTGGAAAGCTTAGCTAATCTTTGAAATTTAATCATTGTTGACATTGGAATCCAACCATCGTCTATTTTAATTTGCTCAAGCATGAATTTATCCTTAGGTAAGTTGATGTCACCAAAATAATACTGCAACAGAAAAGAATATATTAACCCTGTGTGAATTGTTAGGTCAATAACCTGCATTTCAAATTTTTCCCTTGAACACAGAACAAGTTCGGGTACAGCTTTTTTTTTTTTAATTAAGTAATCAGTTGAGCTTGCAGTCAGTTTTTATTACTTCTGTAATAAGCAAATGATACTTACTTCAATCTGTCGAATAATTTGCTGTTGGAGTTCATTAGGTTCAGATGCATTATTAGCGGGATCACCATTCTGAGATTCACTCTTTTCTCCATTTTTCGTTTCTTTTTCCTCCTTCCCGTTTACAGCTTCCGCTGCTTTCTGATCATCAGTTGCTGAAGCCATGGTCTCTAAAATTAATAAATCGTGTTTATTAACTCCTGTTGAGTTTTAATTACACCGATGCCGGTACAATAAACTAAAAACCACGTTGACTAATACGGCATTAATAATTACTCGACCGCCATTATAATTCCCACGATAAAGATTCCGAAAGCTTCTTTATTACTTAAATAAAACAGCTAATTACAATAACATGGCTCTAATATTATTTTCTCACCTTTTAAATTATTTTTTTAAATATTAAATCTTTATTATTTAAACATTCACCACATTGCTCTAATACAAGAAATTGGCGCTTGGCGGAGGCAGCGATTTTCCTTTGTCACTTCAAAAAGGAGATTTAAAAATTTCAAAGGAATGCACAACATGGCTGCTTAGTTTTCGTCTCGTTTCATATTATGATTATTTATTTTTCTTTTTTCAAATGTGTATTGAAATTGTGAATTATATTTCATCAAAAAAGACTAAAATACAAATTTTTATCACTAAACAATCATCGCAGGCGGATATCAATGGGTGTCGCGAAGATATTATCAACGTTTACAACATTTTTACCTAAAACTTTTAGGTTAGAATTTTTTATTCATAAACGTTATCAAAGCATCTTGCCGAACTTAAGATATACACACGAACCAATAATGACTTTCGATAAAAAGAAAGCGTATTTTAGAGTATTAAGTGAAGAAAAAAGTTTTAGTGTCACGTTCTTACTTGATAATGATGAAATAAAATTTAGTAAGCCTATTAAGGTCGTCAGGCCGGTGACTGATACAGTTGAGGCATTACTTCAAAAATTAGATCATAAAATTCTTCTCTTGTTAGAGAAAAAGTATGCCAAAAAGAAGAAGAAAGTCATTGGGAATGCATTCGTACTTCCTGAAGTCAAGTCAGAGTTACTTAGTAATAATGAACCAGTTCCGAATGTTGAATGTGAAAAATTATTTGAAGGGAATCATAATGGGGAATATATTTTGAAAGTGCTGGAACAGGAATTTGATGTGCTGCTAAATTCTCCTTGGATTGAAAATATCAAACTTCCAAGTGAAGCATTTGTGGGATTACTGTATCATCCAAGAGTTTTTGAAGCATACTTCGTTGATAGATCTCTCAGTGATTTTATTTGGTACAGATCATCTAATAAAAATAATGATTGGATTGAATGTGGTAAAGGATTTTTTTACATGGTTCAAGATGAAGACATAGGACATCAATTACTTTTATCATGTACACCAAGAAATCAACTCTTGGATGGGCCGTCAATGAAAATAATGGGCCCAACAGTCCTACCTTTTGAAAAAAAATGCTTTTTTGAAAAGAGGCATACTTATACTGAAAAAAAAGCAGCAGTCAATGAAATTAGAATTGTTAGTTATAATATTCTAGCTGATATTTATGCAGAAACAAAAGATGCGATAAATACATTATTTTCTTATTGTCCTTTAAAAGCTTTAAATATAGAATATCGAAGACCGTTAATTCTTAAAGAATTAGCTGGATATAATGCAGATATATTATGTCTACAGGAAGTCGATTCAAAATTATATGAGAGAATTTTAAATCCATTTTTTAGTGATTTTAATTGTGCAAGTGAATATTATGAAAAAGGAGGAGCAAGAGAAGGAACTGCTATTATTTTTAATAATAATAAATTTAAAATGGTGAAATCATTGCATCATGTGCTAAGTGATGATTTTGAGAAGAATGAAGTACTGAAGGATTTATATGATAAATTAGAAACCAATGAAGCTCTCTTGGTTCGATTAAAACGACTTGGAACAACTTTACAAGTGCTTGTTTTGCAATCGTTAGTTAAATCAAATGAATTGATTGTTATTGGGAATACACATTTGTATTTTCATCCAGACGCAGATCATATTAGGTTACTGCAAGGGGTTATGTGCATGAAGTTATTGGAGTCTAATATTGAGAAAGTTAAAAAAGAGGTGAGCATAATGTTTTTTTTTTATGGTTAGATTGAATTGTAAATTTTAATTTTTTTGTTGCAGAATCCAGGGAAAAATATTAATCTTGTATTTTGTGGAGATTTTAATAGTGTACCTTCTTGTGGGATTTACCAATTAATGTTAACAGGATCGGTGGATAGTAATCATCCTGATTGGAAGAGTAGTACGTATTAAATTTGTTTAAATTAATAATTAATGAATTTCGGAGGTAAAATTTTGATTTTTTTCAGATGAAGCAGAAGCAGTCAAGGATATCGCTTATAGTCATTCATTGAAAATTGAAAGTGCTTGTGGAACGCCTAAATATACAAATTACACTGTTTTATTTAAGGATTGTTTGGATTATATTTATTATCAAACTGATAGATTAGAAGTAAAACAGATAGTACCTTTTCCGAGTGAAGAAGAATTAAGTGAATACGAGGCAATTCCTAGTGAAGTGTGTCCTTCTGATCATGTTGCTTTAATTGCTGATTTGAAATGGAAAGAATAGGATTGTTGTTGTTGATAATAAAAATTCTAATGAGATGAGTAAATTTTTTCTATAAAATCCTGAAATTTTACATGGAATAAATTCCTGTTTGCTTAGTGTTTACCACCGAATGTTTTTTGGAGACAGAGGGAGCTTTTTTTAATGTGCTTTGCTGGCTTTCTCTAAGAGAGAGAATCTGAAAGCCTCCTCATGTTCTGAAATCTTTTATTCCTGATCCCATGTTACTAAATTTTTAGCTATTGAGCTAATCGCCCTTATTCTTCCTCCCTTGCTCTATCTCCTACATTCAATAATTAACGATTTACATCAAATATGAAGCACTAAAGTGACAAAATGAAAAAAAAAATCGTTAATGCAAAATTTGAATCTTCAGTCATGTATATTTTCCTGATATAATCTTATATTTACATTCAGAATTAATGATTTAAATTTTAAACAACTAATTTTGGTCAAAAAAAGCCAGTAACACGAAGATTTGAACTTTTTTTCGATAATTTGTAACCACCGCTAAATTCTCACATCAAAACAAGATGGCGGCCTTTCCTTTCATAACCTTTGACTAATCTTGGAGGCATTGCACGGGATGGCGCTAGTATCGTTTGTTTTATGAGCGTGCAATGCATGGGTTGGGAGTCGACAGTTTGTTGTTGTTTGTGTGCAAACGAATGCCGCGGAAGGATGCATGTAGAATTAAAAAATTTCATGTTTATTTTACACCATGAAATTCGGTTTCGCGCGCGTCGGTCGTGACCGGATCCGTATTAATCATTACAATACAAAAATGTAAATCGGAAAAAATCAAAGCGGAGATAACCGCGGGGGTTTCGTAAAGTTTCGGTGGTTAAGTGCTTATTTGCCTTCCAAAATGAAAGGCAAGAAAAGTATTTGGATACCTTTAATACTCGGGACGGTGCTCAGCACTGGATTAGCTGGCCCGCAGGATGGATTCGACACGCTACCTCACCATAAAAAATGCGAGCTTATCAGAATTCCATTTTGTATGGATTTACAGTACAATGAAACTATGATGCCAAATCTTTTAGATCACGAAAATCAAGAAGTAGCCGGGTTAGATGTGCATCAGTATTTCCCATTAGTTAAAGTGAAGTGTAGTCCAACCCTTCAAATATTTTTGTGTTCGTTATTTTTCCCATTATGCACAGTATTGGATAAACCATTACCACCGTGTAGGTCTCTTTGTTTATCAGCTAGAAGTGGATGCGAAGGCCTTATGAATAATTTTGGTTTTACATGGCCTGAGAATTTTGATTGTGAAAGATTCCCTGAAGCAGGGAAACAAGATCTTTGTTTCGGGGAAAATGATACTAGTTCAAGTACATCACCATCAACTCCATCTCAGTACCCGATTGGATTTCCAAATAAAGGATTCGGAAGATTACCAATAAGTAATGATGAACACATTTCAAGGCATTTTCCACCTATACCGGATAATGCTAGGGATTTTGGATTTGTTTGCCCGTTACAGTTTAAAGTGCCTCCTAATCTGGATTACTCATTTCGTGTTGGTGACAAAATTGAAAAAGATTGTGGTGCTCCATGTGATGGCATGTTTTTCACAGAAAATGAAAAAGCATTTTCAAGAGTGTGGATTGGAATCTGGTCATTTTTGTGTCTTTTGAGTTGTTTATTCACAGTTTTAACGTTTATGATTGATCCTGAAAGATTTAAATATCCAGAAAGACCGATTATATTTTTATCAGTGTGTTATTTAATGGTTGGTATTGTGTATGTGATTGGTTTCTTTTCTGGGAATACAATATCGTGTAGGGATCCTTTTCCACCAACAATTGAAATAGCATCTTTAAAAACTGTTTCAACAATAACACAAGGGACGAAGCATGAATTTTGTACCATTTTGTTTATGGTGTTGTACTTTTTTAGTATGGCTTCGTCAATTTGGTGGGTTGTGCTGACGTTAACATGGTTCCTTGCTGCTGGACTTAAGTGGGGCCATGAAGCGATTGAAGCTAATTCACATTATTTTCATCTGGCAGCTTGGGCTGTGCCTGCAATTAAGACTATTACAATTTTAGCTATGGGGCATGTTGAAGGTAAGTTTCAAAATTTTTTTTTAATTTTTTAAGAGGTTTGTGTAAGAATAGAAGAACAGGAGTATATTGAGGGCTGCAAATGTCATTCAAAAGTCTTCTTTTTTCTCAGATTTTTTCCCCTTGATTAAAATTCTGCTGCTAGAATCTACTTGGATTTTTCATTAAGAAAAAACCCCATGAAATTACAATGCTTTTCTCATAATCCTGCACTCATTCAAATTAAATTTATTTATCCTTTGATAACTCTCCTTATTTACTTACAACCATGTGACATGTAAATATTTACCTTGACATGAGTATTATTAGTTTGTTTGTGTAATAAATACAATCCATAAAAGATTTTTTTTTTTTCGAGGATCTGGACTCTGTTGAGATAAACTAAATTCTCAGGCAACTCTGCTTAATCATAAACATATCAAATCTAGACTTCCAACAGAGCATTATTGACTCTCGGTTCACAAAAGCTGCCACTCAGATCCTTTCCTAGCAAAATCTAGGAGGCAGTGAACTTGAGTTAGCCCAAAACGTAATTTCCTAGTTCTAATTTAGAACAATAGAAATTTTTGAGCAACCGGCAAATGATTTAACAGAAGCCAATCAAATAGCGGATCAATCTCAAACATGGCGGCGATTTTAATCCCGCTAGAAATATTTTAGGGACGAAAAAAAATTACAGATAATGAAGGTCTTTAAATTCCATCACAGAAAAAAAATTCTTAGGTTATTAATTCCCTCGTTTACCTTCCAATTTTCATCATGAACCCATAAACAAAAGACCTCGTGCACGATCTTAATGAGAAAGCTTTGCGTGAGTGACGTCATTAAGGGGCAAGATGGAGAGCTTTTTCGTTTATTTTTCTTTTCTCGATAAGAATTTTTATTATGGAATAAAAATATTATCAGGAGGGTTTTTTTTCGATAGGAATGTTAATACTCAATTAAGTGTTAAGGGTGGGTGGAGGACCTTTATGGAAAAGCAACGTATGGCTTGGTATTGACCCAACTTTCTCGCCATTTGAAGCTCAACCCGGGGAAAAACTATTTCGGAGCTTGGGTTTGAGTTTGAAACTCAAGACTGGCTCGATTTGATAATTAGGATTTTTATTTTTGGCTAAGCATGGATTTCAGTTTCTAAGCAACGATTTTGGTTGCTATGAGGTTGCTAAGCATGGTTTTAGTTGCTATGAGGTTCCTCAGCAATCATTTTGGTTGCCACGAGGTTGTTGGGCAACAATTTTGGTTGCTATCAGGTTGCTAAGCAATAATTTCGGTTTCAAAGCAACGATTTCGGTTGCTACAAGATTCCTAAGCAACTAGTTTGGTTGCTTAGCTATGATTTCGGTTGCTGCGAGGTGGCCAGGCAACGATTTTGGTTGCTATGAGGTTGCTAAGATACGATTTTGGTTGCTATGAGGTTGCTAGGCAACGGTTTTGGTTGCTATGAGGTTGCTAAGCTACGATTTTGGTTGCTATGAGGATGCTAAGCTACGATTTTGGCTGCTATGAGGTTGCTAGGCAACGGTTTTGGTTGCTATGAGGTTGCTAAGCTACGATTTTGGTTGCCATGAGGTTTCTAGGCAACGGTTTTGGTTGCTATGTGGTTGCTGAGCAATGATTTCAGTCCCTAAAAAATAAGCAAGTAGTTTTCATTTTAATTTTTTTGAAATAAAGTAAGAAACCATCTAGATTTGAGCCTGGACAGTTCCAGAGCTTTAAAAAGGGCTCAGGCTAGGGCTTGGGCCCTGAACCTGACCCGTGCAGACACCTCATTCAACATTCCTATTTTCCATTTTAAAATTTATTAAAATAGCGGAATAACGTATTAGTTTTTAAAACGAAGAACCACAAAAAAATTTTTTTTTTTTTTTGTGTGTGTTCCTTTTTAATATTTTCTCCCTGGTAAAATCTCATTTTTCTATCTTTAAAATGCCAGGGATCGCGGTTAACATAGTTAACAAAATGAAGTGTAAGTTGATGGCAATATATCGGATGAAAAGTGTTTCGATTGAACCTTCTTATGAAAGAATTCTTCACATGAATATATTTTTTTAATTGAGCCATATTAATATTTAAAATTTAACAACTCCTCTAATCTTTTTAGGATATGCTATGATTCTCATTACTTCCTCTTAACGATTTTTAAGAAGAGGTTCGGTCGCATTCATTTCTCGGTCGGTATGTATTTCATCGTATTTGTTTTTTTTTAGTACCTGGTTAGTCTTTGAGGCGTCCTTGAAGCCAGACGTCGACCTAACTCATGTGTACTAGTCGTTTGAAAAATGTTTATTTCCTTTCCCTTTAAGCCCCGTAAGGTTTTTTTTATTAAACATATCCCTGTTAGCAAATGGAGAATCTTTTTTTTTTTTGTTGTTGAGACTTTTAATTTGGGGATATTTTTTTTATTTTAAGGTCCTGATGTTTAATTGTAATTTAATAATTTCCTGCATCCGACCCCATCGTTAATTGCTATGTTTAACGATTGAGGTATGAAAGCGTGTTTAGGTCCATCGGTGGTAGGAGTTAATTTTTTTTTGTTTTGGTTAGCTTCCCTTTGTATTTGGACACGTGTGTTGTTTGATGATTCTTAAATAGTTTGTGTTAATAGGGTGCAGGTTGCGTTTCGAAATGTTTTGAGTAGTTTTTTGTGGTTGGCCGGATTTTTTATGGTTTTACGGCTCTGAAGCCTTCTCACAAATGCCAAGCTCTATCCTGGCAGGTGGCTGGCCCGGAGCAGCTCTTCCAGAGGGCGCGGGTAAAAAGCAAAAGAATCACATCTGCTGAATCAAATATTTGAGTCGTATTTTTAAAATAACTGCCAGAGCGTCAACCATCCTAAACGCGGCAAACGATGCAAAGCGGGGCAAACGATCCTAAACGCGGCAAACGATCCTAAGCGCAGCAAACGATCCTAAACGCGGCAAACGATCCTAATCGCGGCAAACGATTCTAAGCGCAGCAAATGATCCTAAACGCGGCAAACGATCCTAATCGCGGCAAACGATCCTAAGCGCAGCAAACGATCCTAAACGCGGCAAACGATCCTAAGCGCAGCAAACGATCCTAATCGCGGCAAACGATCCTAATCGCGGCAAACGATCCTAAGCGCGGCAAACGATCCTAAACGCGGCAAACGCCATAATTTCCTTCAATTTCCATAATTTCCTTCTTGCAGAAGGAAATTATTTTTCAAGGTCTGTCCCCAAAAATATTTTGGCAAATTTTGGCTTAATGTTTTTCTAGGCAAAAATTTAAGTCAAATTTTTTTCTTGTCAGAAAATTTGGCTCAATTTTTTCTTGGAAAAATTTTTCTTGACTCCAAAAACTTCTTCCCCTATTTAAAAAAAAAACGAACCAAAATCACATCTAAACCATTCCTTTTAATCTCTTCCTAAACAGCAACATATCGGTCATTAAAAATTTTTTAAAAAAATTAAAAATCTAATTGAACCTTCGATGAAAAAAATTAGCATAAACAGCATCGATTACCTCGAAGCGATTTATCGAACTTATAAAGAGGGGCGGAATGCGAAAAATAGTAAAAAAATTAAGTGATTTTAAAACCTCGAGGTTACAATTCGCTTCAAAAATGCCAATTCATATCTTTATAATTTTTGCTTAATTCGAATATAAAGAGCAGTTTCGAATAAACTTTAAAAATGATTAATAAATCGTAATGATGTCAATGTGTGGTCTTTTCGGTAGGCAAAAAAAAACCGTTGATTTTTTTGTATCATTCAAAGATAAGTAAGAAAAGTAAATATAAGAATATGTGAAGAGCATTTATCATTGCAGTCGTGCATCTTTTATTTTTTTTTTCGCAATGTTTAATGGAGATAAGTGGAAAACCTCTTGTCAGGGAAAGATGAAACGTTAATGAGGTTTAGTTTTATTTTTTATTAGAATTACACGCGGCGGAAATGAATTATATTTTTCTTTACAAAAGACAAAAATTTACGATTGCATTGTGCTAAGACAAAATTTACATTAAAAAATGATAAGAGCTCTTAATCTCCACGACAAAATTTTTTGTTAACCTAAAAAATAAAATTTTCCCGCGTCCTTTTATTATCAAATTATCGATCTTGTTCATCTCATTCACACATAGTAATAAGATATCCGACCTAGTTAATCAAAAGACAAAAAAATTAAGAAAACGAGCAATTTCCGCCTGTCAAGCAACATTTTTCGCCAATCTCCATATTGTTTTATCTTTATATAACGCTGGTTTTTTTTTTTCAACGGCTTGTTGCCCTACTAGCAATATTCACTATACAAACCTAATCAATTAACATTTTCTTTTTAATTTGAACCTCTACTATAAATAGTAATGTTTGCAGCATGCGTTTTTCCTTTCACGGTCATAATCATGACTTTCTATTGATAACGCCATTTCTACTTTGTCCATTAAGATAAGGATCGTTTATGAAAGACGCACTAATAATTAAAGATCAATGTATATAGCGCCTTAAAACTATTAAATAAGATTTTTATAGTTTATTTTTCTGTAAAGAAAATTAAGGGCACGAGATTGCACAGTTAATTAATACAGGGGCCTGTACCGGACAAGAAAATTATCCGCCATATTGGCGTGCTTCTGTAAGAGAAAAGACTGTGAGGAAGATCCTGGGCCCATAACCTGTTAATTTTTTTATATCGGAGGAATCACGTCCTGAAAGAAAATGAAGGGAAGTTAAAAAGCTTTAATAATTTTTTTTGGTTTTCACACTTTATTATTTTTCTTTTAATGATATAAAAGGATCAAATAATGCGTGACATTGAAAAATGAACAAGTATCAAAACACGTTCGACCAGTGCCAACGAATACATCGTAATTTATTTATTAAACAATTACTCGTCTTGATGAAACCACTAAATCTGCGGATAACCATGATATATTAATAAAACTATGTATACGGAATTATCATCAATCTTTGACTTTGATGTATAATCAGCGGTTATTTTCTCTTTTACACTTTTTAAAAATTTTTTTTTTGAAGCTATCTGATATTTCACAGGTCATTTGTTAAACGACGCTCGAGATTTTTTTTTTTTTTCATTTTGTAAAATTAGAATTTTGATGTTTTTCTTTTACTAAACAATGCTGAAAATTTTTTTTAACAGGCAAAAATTTTTTAGAGGGAAAAAGAAAGTTCTAGCGAGAATTCCTTCGAGTCGAGCAAATTTCTTCAAAATTCTTGTCGAGCAAATTTTTTCAAGACTTGGGATTTGTTGTGAATTGTGATTTATTTTCTACAATTTTCAAGACTTGTTCACATCTTGTCAAGGAAATTTTTTCAAGACTTGTTCACTTCTTGTCGAGGAAATTTTTTCAAGACTTGTTCACTTCTTGTCGAGGAAATTTTTTCAAGACTTGTTCACTTCCTGTCGAGCAAATTTTTTCAAGACTTGTTTACTTCTTGTCAAGCAAATTTTTTCAAAACTTGTTTACTTCTTGTCGAGCAAATTTTTTCAAGACTTGTTCACTTCTTGTCGAGCAAATTTTTTCAAGACTTGTTCACTTCTTGTCGAGCAAATTTTTTCAAGACTTGTTCACTTCTTGTCGAGCAAATTTTTTCAAGACTTGTTCACTTCTTGTCGAGCAAATTTTTTCAAGACTTGTTCACTTCTTGTCGAGCAAATTTTTTCAAGACTTGTTCACTTCTTGTCGAGCAAATTTTTTCAAGACTTGTTCACTTCTTGTCGAGCAAATTTTTTCAAGACTTGTTCACTTCTTGTCGAGCAAATTTTTTCAAGACTTGTTCACTTCTTGTCGAGCAAATTTTTTCAAGACTCCTTCATTTAAAATTTCTTGTCGAGCAAAGTTTTCAAGACTCCTTCACTCAAAATTTCTTGTCGAGCAAAGTTTTCAAGACTCCTTCACTCAAAATTTCTTGTCGAGCAAAGTTTTCAAGACTCCTTCACTCAAAATTTCTTGTCGAGCAAAGTTTTCAAGACTCCTTCACTCAAAATTTCTTGTCGAGCAAAGTTTTCAAGACTCCTTCACTCAAAATTTCTTGTCGAGCAAAGTTTTCAAGACTCCTTCACTCAAAATTTCTTGTCGAGCAAAGTTTTCAAGACTCCTTCACTCAAAATTTCTTGTCGAGCAAAGTTTTCAAGACTCCTTCACTCAAAATTTCTTGTCGAGCAAAGTTTTCAAGACTCCTTCACTCAAAATTTCTTGTCGAGCAAAGTTTTCAAGACTCCTTCACTCAAAATTTCTTGTCGAGCAAATTTTTTTTCAAATTTTTTGACAAACCTTCATTACCCTGGCAAAATATTTCTTCCATGAACTTTGTATAAAAACAATCCTGAACAATTTTATTCTTCTTTTTCATACACAAACCACCTCGCATTTTTCTAAAAAAAATTATGCAAATTATTTTAAACTTCATACGTAAAATAATACTCATGCTTACCCGCATTATTCCGAAACCTTATGACAGATAGAATCATTTCAAATATCCATATCAGGAAATAGATCTTTCTACGTGCATATTTTGCATGACATTAAAAACGAATTCTTTATAATTGCCATGACTGAGCCATCAAAACCTAAAAGAAATCTTTTTTTTTAAAACTAAAATGTTATAATTCAAAGTACCGCTATAATCTCAAAAAAGACGCGCCATTCAAAAAGTTTTAAAATAGTCTTTTGATTGGTTTCCATACCCGAAGCCTATAATCATTAATTAATTGATTCCTTTTGTCTTTCCCCGATTTTTTTTCTCCATCGCTAAAAATTTTCGAACAGTCATGCCTGAAAATGAGTTTACGGCTTATTAATTTACAAAAATGGGGATGGGCCAATATTTTACAGATCGATTCCGAGCCGGGTTAGTCACGTGTAATTGATATAAAAAGGACCCGTTATGATTTTTCCATTCGATAATTGAAGAAGAGGATTATTATATTTGAACAATGAATCCCTTCCGGGTTTTATTTGCATCAATGTTTTCATCTAACGTGACATAAACATTCGTTTTATAGAAAAAAAAAATTTTCATCGATGTTTGACCTTATCTTATTTTTAATCCATCATAATATGACAGGATATTAAAAACCCCTGCAGTGCGAGGGAGATTGTTAAAAAAATTTCTGTTTTAACAGTTTTAACATCCCTCGGCTTAATTATTGTATAAACAAGGATGGTAAAAAATAAAATGAGAGAGGAACGTGGTTACGGATTTCTTGAACCATTTGGTGTATCGAATACGTGATGGTTGTTATATCTCATTCTGAGGCGTTTCTAATAATATGTAATCTCTACCCTTGTCCCCATCATTCGTGATTGCTATATAAAAACCATTATGAAGGAGATTCTTTTGTTTCATCTTCATACACATTTCGGGTTATTTTCTTCCTTATTTATCAGTTTGAATTACATTCGGATTAGGATGAAGTGACCAGGGTCGGAATCATTTTTCTTGGGCTGAGCTTAGGTCTATACCGGGCTGGAGGTTAATTTCTATAAGGTTGGGAAGGTCGTTATTTCCTAGCAGACGCCAAGAAACGAATCTGGTGGAAACTAGATGATAGTTCGATGGAATCAAATGTAAATCTGGTCTAGGAGAATTCTACCCCGGTGTCTCAATTATCGGAAATTATCTTTAATTTATAATTTATGAATTTTTTAAGCTTCAAATGGGCCAAAATATCTACAATATATATACTGGGAGACGTAATTTGATCTGAGGAATCGATCGTGACTAGCTAGAACTCTCAATTTTTCCATTTGAAAAAGATAAAGTTGAAAAACTGATTTTAGCAAACAGCCTTAATCAATAATCCATCATTTTTAGTGAAATTTTTCCCCCCATGCATTCTAGGCGGAAACTACATTTTAACAGATGTGATTTGATGCGAAGAATCCTCCTGGAATGCATGGGAAAAATATATTTCACTTAAAATGATGAATTTTTGACTAAAGCTGTTTGCTAAAATCAGTTTTTCAACTTTATCTTTTTCCAATGGAAAAATTAAGTGTTTTAGCTAGTCACAATCGATTCCTCAGATCAAATTAGATCTCCCAGTATATATATTGTCCATTTTTTGACCCGTTTTAAGCTTAAAAAAATTAAATATTGTACCATTCAGGGAAATTCCACTTTAGAAAAATTAAAAAAAACTATTTCCCGCAGATTTCCACCCTTCTGTTGATTCCATAAGGAATGTATGGTCGATGCAATCCCTAATCCCACCTGGGCCCATAACCTATTACTCATATACTTCAACTTTTCAGTTTGCTTAACATTGTTATAAACAGTATAGCTACCAAACAAAAGATTCAAATATTCAAATTAAATTTTTCAGCAATTATTTCGTTGAAAAGATTTTTAATAAAAATCTCTAAATCCTGAAGCAGCTCGATCCGTTAATTCAGTGCTCATTGGATTTCCTCAACGTTTCCCGGCACTCCCCAACATTTCGTATTTCTACTTCTCCTCCGCAAATTCCCGATCTACAATTACCATAAAAAAACCGATTTCCCAGAAGGTGAAATGTCACATAAAAGCAACAAACATGAGAAATAACTCATGAATTTTTTTTTTTTTAAATCTCTTTTCTTTTTACCTTGTCTAGGAATTACATATTCAAATCCTCCTCTTTTCGATTACATTTTATACACAATACATCATATTAAAAAACTTTTCACGACTTCATTTGCATTGCAAAAACAAAAAAAAATTTATATAAATATTTACCGCTTTTCGACTTACGGTAAAAAATTTTCGCCGCAATTCCTCTCGGGGGCAACATCTGGCTCGATAACATCCCAAAACAATATTCCAGCCTCTCCACCGGCCGTAAATTACGTTTCGCGTTACAAACACGGAAATTGATTGAAACTAATGTCGGCTACTCTGCCATCAGATAACGATGAGAGCCCGTAATAAAAATATCTTAATAATCGTACTTGCAAAAAATGGTTCGAGGCGGTAAATATTAATGATAATGAATCAGGATTCCCCCCCAAAATGTAATTGCCATTGTTACATTAAAATACACCCGATTTTTTTTTTAAATGTTTAAAATTCACACTTCCAATCTTAAACGTTCAGAGCTAAATGCCTGGCGGGCGTTATCCCGACAGCAATATATATTACGAGAAAACTATAATTAATCAGAAAAGTTTGATGGTACTAGGAAATGCCCTAAGGTGCAACGCATAGCGGCAAAAATCCCATTAAACCAGTGCAAAGATCTCTTTATAAGGACATACTCCGTTCTGGACCCTTTCCAAATCCCATAAACAAATTTATTATTACAAAACAAATGAATGACAATGGCCGGATCGTTATTTTTTTGTTTTTAAAACGAGATGATGATTAAATGAAAGGCATGATGATCGAAAAATCTATAATTAGTACAATTAAACATCTGCGTGATTGTTAAATTTGAAAGTTTTGAGGGAGATAAGAATGAGGAATAAATTGGCAATGGTTGATCGTAAATCGGAAATGTGATGTGGACTTTCTAAATCGGGAAATTGGTTTTTTTTTTTAATCTGATACTTCCAGCAGAGTGAACGTTGCAACTTTTGTTTTGACATGAATGTTCAGGATTTTTTTATTTTTGTAATTCTAGAAACTTAAATAAATTCTTTTTTTCCTCAATCTGCAAATTTGTTCAAGAAAGAAAATCATATGTTTGACTAGAAAAATCATCAACCAATTTGTTTGACTAGAAAAATCATCAACCAATTTGTTTGACTAGAAAAATCATCAACCAATTTGTTTGACTAGAAAAATCATCAACCAATTTGTTTGACTAGAAAAATCATCAGCCAATTTGTTTGACTAGAAAAATCATCGGCCAATTTGTTTGACTAGAAAAATCATCGGCCAATTTGTTTGACTAGAAAAATCATCAACCAATTTGTTTGACTAGAAAAATCATCAACCAATTTGTTTGACTCGGAAAATCATCTACCAATTTGTTTGACTAAAAAAATCATCAACCAATTTGTTCGACTAGAAAAATCATCGGCCAATTTGTTTGACTAGAAAAATCATCGGCCAATTTGTTTGACTAGAAAAATCATCGGCCAATTTGTTCTACAAGAAAAATCAACAAAACATTTTCTTCGACTAGAAAAATTATTTGAAAAACTTGTTTGACTAGAAAAATTATCAACCAATTTGTTTGACTAGAAAAATCATCAACCAATTTGTTCGACTAGAAAAATCATCAACCAATTTGTTTGGCTAGAAAAATCATCAACCAATTTGTTCTACAAGAAAAATCAACAAAACATTTTCTTCGACTAGAAAAATTATTTGAAAAACTTGTTCGAATAGAAAAATCCTCTACTAATTTGTTCAACTAGAAAAATCATCAACCAATTTGTTCAACTAGTAAAATCATCAATCAATTTGTTTGACTAGAAAAATCATCAACCAGTTTGTTTGACTAGAAAAATCATCAATCAATTTGTTTGACTAGAAAAATCATCAACCAATTTGTTTGACTAGAAAAATCATCGGCCAATTTGTTTGACTAGAAAAATCATCGGCCAATTTGTTTGACTAGAAAAATCATCGGCCAATTTGTTTGACTAGAAAAATCATCAACCAATTTGTTCAAGTAGAAAAATCATCAACTAATTCTAACGTTAATGGCAAAAACTATTGCTAAACCGAATTGACTTTTCTCTTAATAGGATTAGGCGAGTTAGTGCGTCAGCTAGAATCACCCTCTTGCGAATTCCTTCATTTAAAATTTTTTCCCGCTCGAGAAAGAAGCAACAAAGCAGAAAATGTAAACGTCATCCCGTTTAAACAACTTCCGAGGGAGGAGCTGCAGGACGAAAAATAAAAAAGGGAAAGGAAAAGGAGTTGGACGATTTTTATTAGAGTTTATGTATCCCGCACAAATGGAAAATATATATCCACACACACTCACACAAAAGAAAGGGAAGTTAGTGATGATGAAAGAATATTTTTACAGTGGCATGTTCTTTGAAAACGCGATGAAATAATCCAATTAGTCCGCTTTTATATTTGAGCTGTTATATATTACTTTGTAATCTGTGGATGACTGCATCACGAATTTTGTCTTGCGAGATGTATCCCATGCAGAAAAGTTTTGAATAATGTCTGTTTAGGAAGTTGGAGAGGACAAATGGTTTATTGTTTGGGAAACATGAGATGGAATTATTTTAGCTTGAAATGTTAGCACGATTTGAGTTGGAAGAATATTGTTGACAGGGCCGTAGTGAAACTGAAATTGCTGAGGGGGGCTTTTGCTTCTGGTTATTACAAATTCGAGGGCTTCTCACCCACTGCACTCCTGTGCAATATCCACAACATTCCTTCTTCAGCTATTTTAATTTTATGAGTTTCTACATGCAAATTTTTCTTTTTAGCCAATAAAATTGTTCTAGAGCAAAAATGATCGCAATAACCACCCACGATTCTTGTCATTTGATCTTAACTGTAAAATCCACTATGTTCATGTAGACAAGACCTTCCTAGGACTTGAATTCGGCCCCAATGAGAGCTATTCAAAGTCCGCAAAAAACAAGGTTATATTTCATTCTTTTCTTGACCTTTGTGTGTATTTTTTAATCCTACATATTTAAGCGGGGGCGGCTGATTATAATTTTTTTTAATATATAAAATGCAAACATGAAAAAGATGTTTAAAACATTTCAGCCTAATTGATAAAAATGGTTTCCTTAGGTGGATCACATACCTCTTATTATTTTTTTTATTCTTGCTAAAGTTTAACGGAAGCTAAAATTACTCGCCATTATTGATTTTGCTAATCCTGAATTATATCGATTAACAAACCTGAAAGCATGTAATGCTATTAACTAATTTTATGAATACAACGATTTAATGGTTGTTGGTATGAGTGAATTAAGCAAGTTTTTTTTTTTCGGAGAAAAGTTAGTGATTTTTTTTTTTTGGTGAATAAAAAAAATATTTCCCTTCGCATGAGAACGTGTAGTTTAAACAGGAATGACTTGTAGGTGTAAGACATCCGGTTGAAAGTGCCAATATAATCGAATTTTATTTACCGGTAATGAAGGTAGCGTTTGTTGGAAGGTGATTGATAGGCGGTAATCAGATCAAGTGCTTAGTAGGCCAAATTCGTAGTCAATGAGAGTTAAGAATATCGATTAAGTTGATCTTGAAAATAATATCACGCTAATTTTCTTGAATTTTTATTTTAATATTGCAAAAAAATGGTTGATGAATGGTTTCCTCGTGTGGTTTTTCTGGCTAATTAATTGGTAGCTAAAAACATAGACTATAACGATTTGTCTTTGGAGGCTTGAAGTTTTTTCCTTTCGGATTTTTGATAAAGCGCAAGCGATGTTTTTTAAATTATTTTTCTAGTTAAACAAAATATTTAATAATTTTTCTAATCAAACAAATTTTTTGATGATTTTTCTAGTCAAACAAATTTTTTGATGATTTTTCTAGTCAAACAAATTTTTTGATGATTTTTCTAGTCAAACAAATTGGCTGATGATTTTTCTAATTAAACAAATTGGCTGATGATTTTTCTAATTGAACGATTTGGTGGATGATTTTTCTAGTCAAACAAATTGGCTCATGATTTTTCTAATCGAACCTTTTGTGACTTTAGCGCTCATTTTCAGGCTTGAGTTTAAATTTCTTAACAGTAGCGTCCATTTTTTTTGCTTGAGCGTCCATTTTCTTGCTTTGAGCTTCCATTTTTTTTTGCTTTAGCGTCCAATTTCTTGCTTTGAGCGTCCATTTCTTTGATCGAGCGTTCATTTATTTCCTCGAGCGTCCATTTTCTTAAGTTGAGCGTCCATTTTTTGGCTTGAGCGTCCATTTCTTTGACTCGAGCGTCCAATTTCTTGTCTTAAACGTCGATTTTTTTTCCTCGAGCGTCTACTTCTTTGCTTCAGCGTCCATCTATTTGCTTCAGCGTCTATTTCTTTGCTTCAGCGTCTATTTCTTTGCTTGAGCGTCCATTTTCTTGTCTTGAACGTCGATTTTTTTCCTCGAGCGTCTACTCCTTTGCTTCAGCGTCCATCTATTTGCTTGAACGTCTATTTCTTTCCTTGATCGTCCATTTCTTTGCTCGAGGGTCCATTCTTTACTTGATCGTCTATTTCTTCGGCTTGGGCGTCAATTTCTTAAACTTAAGCGCCATTTTTTTCATTTTAAGCGCCCATCATCTGCTTTGTTTGTCAATTTTTTACTCGAGAGTTTCATTTCCTGCCTTCAGCATCAATTTTTGCTTTATTCGGCTTGATTACCAGTTTACTAGCTTTAGCGTCCATTTCCCAGCATTAGAACCAATTTTCTGATCATTTATCCAACAAAATAAAAACCAAGAGTTAATAAAAACCTTTTTTTATTTTTTTATTATACTGCAATTCGATCAAAAGCATTTGTAAACAATTATGTTGTTGATGTTCATTTCGCTTTTTTTATAATCGTTTTAATGAATTATTCA
The DNA here is from genome assembly GCA_023512825.1 of Liposcelis brunnea. Lineage (NCBI taxonomy): Eukaryota > Metazoa > Arthropoda > Insecta > Psocodea > Liposcelididae > Liposcelis > Liposcelis brunnea. Next base: position 8,040,581 of record CM042070.1, on the reverse strand, counting down.
ACTCCCTCAGGCGATTATTACTCGTTCCTTATACATTGTCCGAAATGATTACCCGAAAAGAATTTTTTCGGGAGGGATCCAGCTTCGATTGTAAACCCGCGTAACCTTCAAAAGGCCAGCTCGCATTTTTTTTCTAGACAATACAAACGCCGTAGCAGCGTCCGTAGTACATTCATTAACACACTATTGTGAGAACTTGTTGGTTTAGTTGACCCCGGCATCAGGTACAGGTATACACAGTACGTCAACGAACCGTAACCGCGTTCAGGAGAGAAATACTATTATTGTGTAACGAATTCCAATTTAAAGATTTCAAAGGACAATCACATGCGTTTAACTGTAGATGAGATTTCTTTTTTTATTCATGCATTGAATTGGGAAATGTATATTCTTTTCGCGGTTTATCATCCGGATAAATGGGTTATTTATTAGGAAGATGCTAAAAGTCAAATATTTTAGCAATAGAATGAGATTAAGGAATAAATCTGGCGATTTGTTTTTTTTTTTTTTGGGAGGTTTGTCTTGTTAAGGCAATAAAGAAGAATTAAGATTTAGCTACTTGATTTGGAATGTCAAGGAATTAGCTAATGAAGAACTTGCGGCTTTTTCGAGTTAATAAACTTATAATTGAGAATTTTTTAAAATTTGATATATGAATTTTTATGGTGAAGTTTAAGGATTAGATAATATTTTCTTTTTGTTGAGAAAATGAAAGAAATTAGTCAAAATATTGACATTTCTAGACATAATTTAATTTATCATTGTATTTATTTCAATATTGTAATTTTATTTTGTTTTTATTTTCAGGTAAGTTTAAGAGTCAGTGGCACTTGATCTGAGCCTCAGTCGGTTTAAATCCAAAGTTTTTAGAAGCGGATAAATGGTTCGCACCGAAATTTTAGTAAACTAAGTTCTTGAATTCTTTTAACAAAGAAATTATTCTGCAAAAACTTCAACACAAATATTCTCCCATCAACCAATATTTTTTTTTCTTTTTAGAAAAAACTGTTTAAAAATCCATTTTAGTCCAGACTAAACCGCAAAAACAAATAACGATCGAAACAACCGCCAAACATCTGGCGAGTTTTTTTTTCAACGAAACAGGGAAGGGGAAAAAAAATAAACGAACGTGGTTTTTTTTTTTTTGATAAACGAATAATTCTTGAAGATTAAAATTTCCGTGACGAAATATTCTTTTAAACAAGATGCACAATTGTTAAAAGTCCCGCAATTGAACATATCAATTTTTCTCTCTCCACATCAACTTCTTGCTCCAATATTTTAATCCCTTATCCCGGAGCGTTTTTGGCTCGCAATTAATTTAATATAAAACTTGTCGATATTTAAAAAAACGTTATTGGCAGATTAGAAAAAAAAATCTCAAATGAATCATTCCGGTTTTTTCATTTTCAGAATTTTTTATTTTTAACCATTGAACCCAATGAAGTGTGCTAATTTGCTTTTGCTCGACCTGTTTATATCAATTAAGTAATTAATACGTTTTTTTTTAAAAAAAAGTCTTTTGTTTTTTTTTTTTATGGTCACGGAATTCATACACACGCACGGGTCCCAATATTTCAGCCATTTATTTTCTTTGCTATAAAAAATTCGCAATCGTGAAAATAAAATAAACTTGTGACTCGAATTAAAATAATTACTTGGCAACGATCCGGCGTTTGCAAGTAACCCGCCGTGAGTTATGTATCAAAAACGAAAAACCGCGGTGGATAAGACTTGTTTTCTTTTTATAGGAATTTGGCTTTTAGCTTTGGGGTCAAACTCCCCCGGTGAGGCGCCTTAATAAACCTAACGGATCAAAACGCAACACTTGTCACTTCATGATAATTATTATTTTTTAGTAAATTACCCGACTGTTTAACAAAGTAAATTACCTTTCACATTATTAACTGGTTTACCAATTATTTATAGCGTTTTGGGCCTAATGGAAACAATAGTAATTTCCAACTAAGGGGCCCCCATTGTGGCAAGTTTTTATAATAAAACTTGCCCCCTTATGTCTAATATTCCCTAGCTATTTAGATTTCGCTTAATTATTTCGTAATTGAGGCGGTTTATTAATTAAACTAATTAAAGGAGTGGGTAAATAATAGAGGAGAATGATTTTTCTTTCGCAGAGACAATGCATGGAGTTGGTTTCGAAGAATGAAAAAAAAAAAAAAAAAAAAAATACGTTGGTTTAATGACCCGTGAAATGATTTCATTATCATTTATATTTATCTTGCTGGTGTAAATTTTTTTCGTTTCTCGGTTTTTTTTTTTTTCGCGAGAGGAACGAAACTTGGGTGAGTGGGAGGAAGGAATGATCTTAAACTTATTGCAAATCAATGGCGCTGTATTCTTTTTGATGGGAGTCGTAGACAGTGACGTAAGTAGAAAGCATTCGCAAGATGCGATGGGAAAACGATTTAACTGACAACAGGAGTTTTCTGTGAATGCATGCATTGTTCTATTTTTACCTTACGTCGAAATGACATCTGAAATGAAAGCTCTGGTAAATTGCTATTGAAAGTAGTCTTTCAGGTTAGGATTGTCCAACATTTAAAATTCAAGAAATCGCGGCTAAAGAGTGTAAGTTACAGGTTAGGGAGGTGTCCGAAATTCCCCTATTCTTATACATTGCATTCCAATAAAATCGTCCAATTTAGGGGATGGCCCAAGATTTAAAGGTGCCCAACTTTGGAGGTTTCACTGTAATTAAGTTGAACCAAGATATCAAACCAAACGACGCAGCAATATTTTACCGGGCCATTATTCCGAAAAAAGTTCTACACCACAGTTTGCGAGGCTCTGTTTTAGGTTTCTTGCTTCTCAGCAGCTACCCGTAGCTAAAGAGACGCAGGTACGGGGTTCCCAATGTCCGAGATGTCGTGCTCTTGTTATTTCATTCTTAGCTCCTTAGAAAAAGCCTCTTATCACTTTTTTTGAGGTCCCTCTCCTCCCCGTTTCTCCACGCGGCCTTCTGCCTTTCTAGCCCTTTAGCTCGCCTCATATCACCCATGACTCGAATCTTCCTCTAGCAGGAATAACAATATTAAAAGATGTACGATTAGAACTAACTTCATAAATTCATACCGGAATTTAAGTCAAGGGAAAAGATATCAAGGGTGAATGTCAATTTCCCCTCATCAAACTCCATACTCCAACCCCTCATCCGTTGCAAGGGTCGATGGTTTGCATAACGTCAGACTCCATCAAATCTTATCAGTTTTTCCGATTACGAGAAAAAAGAAGTCGAGGGACTGTCGGATTTTCATCCTTCGGAACATTCAAAAACCCACTCGGAATATTCTTTTTTGTTTTAAACGAGGTGTCGTTAAGTGGATCGGGATCCCATTGTTCTTCTGAATGATTTACGGCTGGCAATTAAAACATGTCCTCCCTATATAAAACCAAATGAATGAATCATCATTTTGTTGATTTCATTTCAGCCACTTGTTACATCCACGGAGGGGTTATCGTAATTAAATTATTCCATTTTGAAAATGAGTAGTGAAAAAAAAAGAATTTTTTTCGCTCATCGGTAAACAATGGGGCAAAGGGAGGAATAATCATAACTCCTTGTTAAGTGCTGAAATGCGTCCCTTTAGGTTTTCCTTTTGATTGGGATGGATGACGAGAAAGGCAATTTCGGGATTCCCTGTTTATTTTTTTTTTCCTTTAATGTTTGAATTGGACTGAAGGGGAAATTGGAAACCGGAGCTTTGAAAGTAGCCAGATTGTTTCGAGGCAATTACGCATCATCGGCCAATTTTTCCCAGTTTCTTATCATCAGGAACGTAGGCGCCGAAAAGAGCTTCGAATTTCAGGGACGTCAGTGATTAGATTCGCCTTAAGAGGAGGGTACTCTCACATATGCCTTTGTTGCACTAAGCGCGATAAAGGAATGGCTGTTTTTCGAAAAAATCAAAATAATTTACTTTTTACGAAAAAAATTAAAATTCTGTTACTTAAAAGCACTATCGTCATCAAGTGCAACCTCCTCTTAAATACTTCTTCTTCTTTGAATGCCCTTCTCGCACACGAGCTCAGGCGATCGATCCGACGAGCTCCTTAAATCTTTCACGATCGGCGGCCATGCGGGATAGCTCCTCTACGGTCCTTCTTCTTCTTTAAATGCCCGCTCCTCGTCGGAGATCGGCGATCATCATGGCCAGCCACTGATGATTTTACTAGGAATATCAAATAATGTGATGACTTTCCTTAATCTTCCACATCGCAGTACGGGAGCCATACCATTGATCCAACTTTGCCTCCCGGTATCTCAGCCTAGGGCCCTCAGGGCACCATCTTCAGCCCTAGGTCAGTATTAGCGAAGCTGCTGCCTTCCACTAACTCACAACCCTGAGAAGAGAGCTCACCACAGGGCAAGGACGCCATTTCTTGAGCTAGACAAAACATGCCTCACCGGTTACCTCTACGGTTAACCCGGTCCAATTCCGGATATTCCACAACCAGTAGAGATTCTTACGACCATTGAGGTCTTCTTTTACCCTCGACCTTGCCCTGCTTGATGGTCTGCAGCAGCCTGCACTGTTCTGTACAGTCTTAAATACTAAAACACGTATTTTTAATTTTTTTCTGTCTGAGTGCCCGCATGAAATTTCACATTGCTTTCCTGCCTGAACACTCACGAAAAAATATTGTATCTTTTTTTCTGCTTGGTAGCCCGCGAAAAATTACAAATTTTTTCTCGCCTGGCCACCCTTGAAATTATTTTAACCATCTTTATTTTTAATCCTGCTCGATATCCAATCATCTGCTTCTTTTCAACCAACGTTTTACTAAAAATAATAACTAAGAATCCTCGTTTTCAAAGTTACGACCACGTAATGGAGAACCTAGCACCTGAAACATAATTAACAATATTAATAAACCGGTTTAATTATCGTGGTGAGGATAAAAAAAAATTCTTAGTTGACATTTTTTTTTCTTATTAAGACTTGAATTAATTTTAAAAGTGGACAATGTTATAAGATTTGGCCGTCATGTTAACGCATCGTTGATTTTTCGGAAGACCAGTTCGACTAGAATATAAGTTTATACTAGATCAATTATAGAATCATAGCGCTTGGTCCGGTTAATAGTTCTTATAAATACGCCCACGAATCTTTCAACCGTAATATGATACAGATAGCGTCTTCAAAAATTCCTCTCCAGCAAGAATTTTTATATTGAAATTTTTCCTGAAATTATTTGGCTGCAGGTAGATGCAAGATTTCTGCTGTATCAAATTATGATTCTTGCTTGTTGGCCAAGTAAAATTATTATTTAAAAAAATATTTCAGTATGTAATTGATTTATTCTGGCAAACTTTTGGGACCATCCTCCATTTTTTCCCATATCGCATCTACGTCTCCTTATTTCTACCCACTTACAAACCCCGAAGGCACTTTCTGATCACTTGAACTAATGCTAAGACGTGACAACGTTAATGGCATGCTCAATATTCCTAATATCTAACTGTTCCCGTTACTTTCCATCTTACATATCCGAATAAAAATATTAATAACTTTTTTTTTCATGGAAAAATTCAAAGGTGATCATTATTAAGGAAAAGAAATTTTTCGTACTGATAAATTTACTGTATGCATTAGCTAAAATGAGGCCCGTTGAGAAAAGTATTACCGCATACCAAGGTATATAGATTTTTTTTTTGCGAGAAAGAGATTCAAGATCGGATATGTCATTTTCCCCGTGAGTTATCGTAATGGTTTCAGATGCGAAATTTTATGGTATTTTATCATTGTCTTCTATATCTGACGTTTGGTTTTAATTTTTTTTAATGCCGTGTGAGTTCCTTGGAGATTGGTATCATTTCTTATGGAGGAGATTAAGAGTTTTTAGGCTGTGTAACGGATTGGTTGGTTAGGGAAAAGGGATTAGGGTCGTGAGGATTTTATTTTAGTTTGCTCCACTCTTCTGGTTGTGCACCAAAAGATCTTCTTAAAATTCGAAGAAAGGAAAATGTAAGAAAATTACACAGTTTTTTTAATGAGGAAAACTGTCGCCGGAGACATTCGCGAACTGAAAACCGATCTGCGGACACATTCGCAAACCGCGACCCGATCCGCGGAGGCATTCGCGAACCGCGAATATAAGCGAACCGGTTCGTGGGGACATTTGCGAACCGCGAACCGATCCGCGAAGACATTTGCGAACCGCAAACCGATCCGCAGAGACATTTGCTAACCGCAAACCGATCCGCGGACACATTTGCGAACCGCAAACCGATCCGCAGAGACATTTGCTAACCGCAAACCGATTTGCGGAGATATTTGCGAACCGCAAACCGATTCGCGGAGACATTTGCTAACCGCAAACCGATCCGCGGACACATTTGCGAACCGCAAACCGATTCGCGGACACATTTGCGAACCGCAAACCGATCCGCGGAAACATTTGCTAACCGCAAACCGATCCGCGGAGACATTCGCAAACTGCAAACCGATCTGCGTAGGCATTAGCGAACCGCGAACATCCACTAATCAATTTGCAGAGACATTCGTGAACATCCGCTGTCCCTCCGTTAAAATCTCAATCTCAAATGTTTATCTCACGCAAGAAATTAACGCAGTAAGCTTTCTGGTCTTCTTCTCGCTTCGTATCTAGTATCTACCTTCGTCTTTAAGTCCTTTAATTAAGGCAGATCAAAAAAAGGAATCCCAAATATTTTTAGCCTCTTAAGTAGATGTAAATGGCCGATGATAAAACTAAGCCGCGAATAAAGTAGCACCCATGGCGCATTATAATAAAAAAAAGTAGACCCCTTTAATCTTATTCATATTACATTACACCAATAGCCCCAAATTATTTTTTCCCTCGGTTATAATCATTTCTGAAAAATGATATTAAAGTATCATCGCTTTGTCCAAACGTATCCTCTTGTTACGGGTTATAATTTCGTCCATCGCGTAAACTAGTCCATCCCGTTGCTCGCATTAATTCCCGATTTATGACATGACATTACGATATCGTTTTCAAAATTAAAAATAATCGTAAAATTAATCCAATGATGACCGGGTACAGGTAGTTTCACTTAAAATTAAGGGGGGGGGGGAGACCCTCTTATCAAAAAAAAAAAAACACGTCACGAACGGCCAAATAAATTTTACACGCGAATAATTTTCATTTTACGTTTCCACCACTACCTCTTTTTTTTCTGTAACGAATTTGCTAATTAAGAACGTTAGGCCGATCAGGAATTTTGATGAGCGCTAATCAGAGATAACTATTCGACGTTAACCAACCGCATCAGCAATAAATACACGAGTTAATAATCGTCGGCGCAAGAGTCGATGATTACCAAATGCGTTGTTTAGTAATGCTGATTATGAACCTATGATTAATCCGCGTTAGAAATAATTTAAGGAAGCGATGAGAACTAGTCCGGGAGAAGGTAATTATGTATAATGCAACAACACAATTAGCCACATGTATCTTAATCAAAAAATATTCGTATCGAACTCGAGGCGATACGCGTATATAGGGACCGTGTGGGCCGATCTTTCAGCGTAGAAGAATTCGATATAGAAGAAATGAGATCCGTTCATTTCCGTTTTTTTTTTTTTTTCGGGTGGTTAAGATCAAACACTGTCGTTTTATTTTTATATCCACTGATTATTCACCCATTATAGTATTAATCGAGAATGTAAGTTCCCAAGAATAATACATACATGGGAATTTTTTTTTTTTAGAATATTATCATGCGATTATCGCTGAGAAAATACGTAATTGGCTGTGGTTTTTATTCATTTAGTCGTAAAAGTGTAGGATGCATGAATAATAATATCGATTCGAGGGAGTGAAAAATTTTTCGGTGTAAAATCGCCTACGTATGACGGCAGGGACGGCGCAAAGCTTAGTAGAGCCTCGAAGGAACATTTAAGAGTACCCCAGATGAAGATCGAGCTTAGCCCATTAGGGGATGGTGCCCAGGCGTTTTTTGGCTGTTCTTGATGCCCAATTGCTGTTACCAGGTACTTGTGCCACGGTCTTCGAGGTCTTGCAACTTGTGACTCCGATTTTGAATACAAAAATAGTTCATGGTCCACCGGTAGATAAAGCAAGTGTCGTGGTGGCCAGCCAATCACAAGCCGAGAGTCCCATCTAAGTGCGACATTACTAAAGGGGCTCTAGAGCGGATCAATTTCATTGGTCGGCCGCTGATGCACTAGTGGAATCTACATGAACTAAAATCTTATTCAATTTCGGAGTCAACGTTGCCATGGTAATCAACAAAAGTTTCAAGACCTGGAAGACAGTGTACCAAGCTATTGTGAGCAGTGATCTGTAACGAAACGGTAACGAGAAACGAAAAACGTTAAATAACGCCCTTTTTTAAAATTTAGAAACGTTTCATAAACCAGTAACTGGGAGCAGATTTTGAAAAATAACGGGAACGGAACTTGTAACGGAGTTACCGTTTACAGAAAAATTAGGAACGGGACAAAAACGGTACAAACAAAATCAAATTTAAATGAACCTGGTAACAGAACGAAAACCGCAATACCGGAGGACCAAACCGGGGCCAATACTGGGAACGGAGATGAAATTAAAACCGTAACTAGTATCAAAACCGAATTTACGAATCCGCAAAATAGTAACGGGAAACGGAAACAAAAAAATTTCGAAAAGAAACGAAACGGGAACGGAACGGAAACGGAACGGGAAATCGTTACTGTTCCTACAGTTTTCTTTTCGCGCTCTGCTCTGTAAAGAAAGAGCAGTCATACAGTATAGCACTATGAATTTCGCATCATTTCTTGTAGTATTATGAAAGCTTTCTTTGTTAAAAATGACATAAGACTGCAACTTGCATAAGTTAAGCATAGATAAATACGCTCTTTGCTCCTTTATCAAAATTATTATGCCAAATTATTCTTACGATGTGTCTTACAAGTTAAGACTACAAGTTAAGAGAGAACGGCATTTTTTGTATTTCATAATACAAAATTAATCATAATTTAATAATCACATGATCTCTTCTTAAGAGACCCCTAAACTTGAAAAAACTCAAAAGAACAGGATTGTTTGAGCTAAACCCAAAGCTTTCACTCCCTTTGACCGCCAAAGCCAAAGCAAAAAACGGAATCCCGATGATAGAAACCTTGGTTTTTCAATTGCAATATTTGTCTGTGTAACGAAACTGTAACAGAAACTTTGGTTTTTCAATTGCAATATTTGTCTGTGTAACGAAACTGTAACAGAAACTTTGGTTTTTCAATTGCAATATTTGTCTGTGTAACGAAACTGTAACAGAAACTTTACCCAACACTTTTTTAGGAACGAATTAGTAACGAAAATGAAAAATAATTTTTAAAAGGAACGCCTTTCAGGAACGGATTTGAGAATTTGAAGTTCAATGAGGAACGAAGAGAAACGATTTTATCTAAATCATAGAAACTAGGGAACCGTAAACCAAATTTGGAATTCGATTATAATGCTAGTAACGGTATAGAAAATATTTAGGAACGCTGAGCGGCACTGGTAACACGGAACGGAACAACCAGATTTCGTTTGGCACTTTAAGAAACAGTAACAGAAACGGAAACGGGAACTTTGCGATCGTTCCAGATCACTGATTGTGAGTGTCCAGCAACCTCGAAGAGCAACCATTTTAATCAGGCTGCAGTCCTAGAAACTCAAACATTTCTGGCTCAAACTAAGAATCTGCCTTTGGTCGTTAAAAAATTTTCCCCGCCTTTTGGCGTTTCACGAATTATGACAGGTCCAAGCATCTTATTAAATAATAATTAGAGTAAGAGTAAATAAATTCGCATACACCCATAATTATAATTATAACCGATTTATTTTTAACAGTATTTGGCATGAAGATTGATTAATACACTTGCGCGCCTTTGCTGCTGAGGTGTAAATAGCCCGAGACCGATTCGGCTAAGATGAAAAGTCGGGACTTTCTTTATCAAGATAAAAGAGCGTATGTGAATAATTACAAGAAGATAAATATTATGGGTTCATTTGAATCTAATATAGATTAGGAGATATAATTCTTTTTACGAAACGTTTTTAAATAGGAGATTCGTTGTTGAGATTCGATTTAGAAATTAAATTTTAGAATTATTGGACACGGGCGTCGTTTTACTGAAATCTTGAGGAGAGGGGACAAAAAGATCATGCGTGGCTTAGCTTATACTAACTAACTATGGCATTTACAGGGCCTGAAGCCTTATTGCCGCATATGAAGTCGTTCGCCAGGCGGACCTGTCCTGATATGAAATTCTCCAATCAAGAACTCCGAGCCGACCAGCATCCATTGAAACGTTATCCTCCCATCGAAGCCGTGGTCTGCCTTGAGGCCTGGGACTTGTAGGACCTGTCGTATATACCGACATGGCCCGCCCACCGAAGCCGCCGCGACTTGATTATACCAGTAATCAAGGGCTGGCCGGTAAGCCTTCGGTTGTCTTCATTTGGTCGCATTCGTACACGCCCTGTAAGCGGATCCCGCTTAGGTCCAAGAATCAGGCGTAGGACCTTGTTCTCAAAAGTCAGCAGCCTCCTTCGCGCACGGACGGTCAGGTTCCAAGTTTTACAGCCGTAAGTGACTACAGGGCGAACAACGGCATTATAACGGCATTATATTATTATAAGTTCCGCATAGCCTGCCTGGATAAGACTCGACTGCTGAAAACATGGCCTAGCGAATACAGACAACGGCTACCACTTTGGATCCTCGACGTGATTTCATACTCTATATCATTGTCCACCGAAACTTGGTCCGTCCACTTCCAAAGGGGCCGCATCCTACCTATTTCTCGCCATTGCCAAATACTCGGTTTTTCCGAGCCCCAATACTCGGGTTTGCCCAATACTCGGTTGATTTCGAGCCCTACCCGACGCGCCTGAACCAGTAGCTCTCCACGTAGCCTTCGAACATCCTCTCGAGTTTTCCCAAGCTAGTCAAAATCGTCGGCATAGCCCAAGCCCTTTATACGTCCACCCAGATTCACGCCTCCGGGGACATTCTCCAGGCATCTTACGAGGACGGGTGACTCAGCTTATGGGAGCTAAAACTCTCTCCAAAAGTCTAGAGCTTGCCGTTTTTATTTTCATTGGAAAAAAAATTCACTCATATTTTAAGAAGATTGGCCGAACTACTGATTAGTCCATAAGCACCCCATCTTCTTAGAATGCGAATAAATTTTTTTTATTATTAAAAAACTCGAAACGCATAAGGGTGCATTAGTTTGAGGAGCGTAACGCTATTTGCCCGTGGGCCAGTCCGGGGCTGATTCTTGAGACTAATTTTTATTGTAGACCAGTTTACCGCTTCCTTACCCAAAACATAAATTATAACCCACAATTTTACTCTCTGCACCTCTCGAACAAAAAACCAACAATCATGCCCTCATTTTTAAAAGATGATGAGTAAACTTCAAGTCACGGATTTCCCCTTATATGTAAACAATGCCCATCAAAGGTTTCAATCGAAAGAAGGGTTCAAGCCGGCATATCGAATTCATCGATACGCATGAACTCAATACGAACGTATTAATATCAAACTAATAATAGTAAAAAAAAAAAAAAAAACAAGGATCACGGCCTTTTCCTTAATCACATACATCTTCCCTTATTTTCTTTACCTTGCTCTTAGGCACAAAACGGGAATCAATCGAAGGCTTAAATCTCAAGATAAATGACATCGTTTACGTGATCGGACTGATGTAAACGTTAAACGCCTTCGGAGGGTCAGTCAATTACAATTCCAGATTAATAAATATTAATGATTAAAATGTGTTTACCGCACATTACGCACCAATCTTAATTTCTTTCGCAATACGTGGGCTGGGGTGCTAAAGACATTTACAAACTAAAAATAAGACGTTACATAAGAAAAGAAGGCAATAATAATAAATGTTTAACAAGTTTTTATAAAATCAACCATGATTAGTAAAATCATGTTTTTAATTCTTACATGGGCGAGAGAGGAGAAAAATTCATACGAGCCACAAAACTGTTGTCACACTAGTTAAGGTTTACAAAAGACCACGGGTTGTCGTTGAAAATTTATTATTCTTGAAAAATTTTTTTCAATGTCGATTTATAAAAGAAACGCAACACCCCGTGAAAATTTTTGATGTTTTAACAATGGGAGATTTCAAATACAGAATACCTTTTTCCTAACAATGCGTATGACGTTTTTCTTAAAGGTCCGGGCTCATATTTCGAGGGGTTAGTTTTGAATTTCCAAAAAATTTTTCACCTGCGTCAGATGGTAAATGAAAAAATACACACCCACGTTTGTAAATTGCATGGTGATTGGAAAAAAGAGATCAGTTTCGTTGAGATACAAAAACATAATTATTCACGGTCTTCTTCTGAGATGCCAAATAATCAGGTACCGTTTATTTTTATTATTATCGAGTTTTTTTTAGAGTCTTGTGGTCTGTTGTTGCAAAATAATGAATTCAACACATTGATAAGATTGTTTTCAAGATGACCCAAACATTAAACCACGATTTTAGGATAATGACAAAAGGAAAAGAGAGTCGAGGAATAATGGTCTGGGGAGATTTCGGTCAGTTGAGGTTTTGAGAAGCAGGGGCCCTCGTTCCAGTCTTCTTCTTTTTATAGAAGGCTTTCGCCTGTTTTTCCTCTCGCAGGTTTATGGACTGCTATGGTGTGTCGAACGACGAGGATACCCAACTATCGGCCCATGGTTTCGGTGGTCTGCCCAGAAGTCGTTTAGTTGTAGACTTGGCGTTTTACATTGGCTGCTGTCGGTGAGAATTGGTGCAAGAGTCTCTGTAATCCATTTTCTAAGTCAGCGGGAGGGCGAAGAACGATGCTGGCGGGAGCTTAAGCTCCCGGTAGGGCTACCCCTGCCAGCAGGGTCAAAGGAGAGAAGCCAGACGAAGCGATAACCAACCGTCTAGAGACCAGACGGGCCAGGGTTCCAGTCGAATTAATTAAAAATTAAAAATTTTGATGTGAAAAAGTTTATATGGCGGAACCAATGCCTCTCTGAGGAACCAAAAGTGAAGGGGTATAAGACCTGTGTTCGACCGATAATGACTTACGCTGCGGAAACTCGATCGGATACGAAAACCACCAAACGCATCATGCGCACAGCCGAAATGAGGGTGCTACGTAGTATCGTTGGAGTTTCCCTGCGGGACCGAATGAGAAGCGACTACATCAGGCAGAGACTCGCTGTGGAAGATGTGGTGCGCTGGACGAGCATGTAGACCGAATGGGGAATGACCGGCTCCCGCGCATCGCCCGAGATAACAAGCCTAATACCACCCGGCCCGTCGGCACCCACCAAAAATATGGGTCGATAGCTGAACCTCCACGTCCCAGGAATAATTTGGAAAATATAGGCCTCAGGCCTAATTTAAGAAGAAGAAGAAAAAGTTTGCAGATAAGAGAGTTGCTTACTTTCTGACTGCGTAATTCAGATTAGGCTCAGCTTATACAGCCCAGCCTTAGCTCAAGAACCTAGAAGCTTCATCGACATCAAATAAGGTCTCCAACTGACTTGGCATGGCGAGAAGCTTCTAGCGCTCCGCTTTGTTCATTCCCAAATATTCTTGTCTAGTTCCCATAACTTCACCTTTCGTTCCGGCAACGAAATTGAAGAAGCCATTCGAGTCGTTTCTGGATTTTTTTTTTTTACATATTCTTCACGTTAATTAATTCACGAAATGTTTTATGATATAGCTACTATTTAGTGTGCTCTGCATAATTAAAGATCACACGGAAAATATAAATACCAGGTTCATATCCGACATACATTAGACTTAGCACGTCTGCCTCTTTTTTTTTTTTTTATTGTAATTGCTTTGCCTAGCTGACTTCATATATTTGGATTATTTCAAATTTACATTACAAGTCTCGAGCGAGTCTACATTTTTAACTTGAAATTTATGAATCTAAATAAAAATTACAAGAACTGCTTTGGCTATTTTCAATGAAGAAGTAGCAGCAGACATTTTTCCAAGAGTTATGGAGTGTGAATGGGGGATATTGGGCCGCTTGCCAGCAATTGGATTCGCTCTAGTGAGAAATTCCAAAGGCTTATTGTGCCGTCTTTGATTACCATTGCGATCAATTCACGCTGGCATCATTGGGGGAATTCTTGCGCATGCGACCCGAACCTGAATGACAAAGGCAGCTTCTAGATGGACGCCCTACGAGTCCTAGACCTTTGGGAAGGCCGTAACTTCATCAGTAAGCCTCCTGGCGTGGTCTTTTTTATGCGGAGATAAGGCTTCTTACATTGCAAAGCCAAAAGAAGACGAAAGAAAGCATCGTGCAAACAGATTGTATGAACGCAACTCATCGACTTAATTGCTCATTGATGTTTTTACTCCGAGTGATAAACTGTTTCGTCTCGAATTTCTCTCTTTCTCTCTCCGACATCGCTTTGAAGGATTTACATAATAACGAAGCAAATATTTTACCGTTTTTAGCACCGGCAAAAAAAAAATAATAATTTCATCCATTTTAATGAATTTCATTCTCATAAAGAAATTTCCAAGAAAACTGAAGATGTTTTTTTCGCTCCTACGCAAAGTCTCAATCAACGGGAACTCTTAAACCTGTACATAATTATTTTCAATATTCCGATCGATAAAAAAACTCAAAATATCGCAGCGTCGATAGCCGGAACCTATCGCGATATGAAATCAAATCAATGAAAAGCGATTTAACGTTTTTTAATCGATCCGGATCGTAAAACGAGAAGAAGAAGAAGAGAAAAAAAATATCTTCCAAGATGATTATTAACTCCCTCGGAGAGTAAATTCCACTGTGGACACCCATAAAACTTAAGATATTTCAATGAATCCGTTCGGAAATAAAAACGGCTAAAAAAAAATTTATAAAATAATTTACATACCAATTAATTAATTTGGAGAAGAAATGCAAGTTTATTAAAGCGGAATTATTTAAATAAAAAAAAATGCTCTGGATTGGTATGTTTTTTTTTTTCGGACCGAGCCTACTGTTTTACGGATAAAATTACCCGCTTGAGGGTACTAACGATGATTGCTATTACAACCGAATATATATCCTCGAGAATTGTAAAACTCGGATTAATATCCAACCATGAGGATTATTTATTATCCCCGTGCATTTGGCACAAACAGTTATTTTTGTACACATGCCCACCTCCATGATTCGGAATAAATCTTTTTTTGAGTTTGTTTTAAATTTTAAATGCAAGAAGGGCGTCAAAAGATCCACAATGCGAATAACAGTATCCCACTCGAATGCTTTTGATATTAACCATACAATTATCGCTCTTGCGTAGGTTTCAGGTGATTAGTAGAATAAGGTATTGGGTTTTGCTTCTATGATTTTTCATTAGGTCGAAGATGTCGTGGCCAAAGCTTTTTAAGGCCATTAGAATGGAACATTGGACAGAGATATTCGGAAATTGTTAAAAGGTTCCAGCGTCCTCACTAAATTGCCAGACTTTTATCTTCAAATTCGGTCAATGAGGGCGCTGCTATCTTTGAGAGAGATGAAGGTTTCTTTGGCAGTTGCCCCTTTGCCCATAAACAACTGATTCCATCGACTTTCAATTGGGCGCAGAGCGGAGTTGTAAATAATCCATTTGGGACGGAGGGGTAGGGACTTGCTGCGGAAGAGATGACCAAAGGCTTGAAGGTGTTTCTTCTTCTTCTTTAAATGCCCGCTCCTCGTCGGAGATTGGCGATCATCATGGCCAACCATTGATGATTTTACTAGAAATTTTAAATAATGTGGTGACTTTCCATAATCTTCCACATCGCAGTACGGGAGCCATACCATTGATCCAACTCTGCCTCCCGGTATCCGAGCCTAGGCCTTGCCGATTACTACCATCTTCAGCCCTAGGTCAGTATTAGCGAAGCTGCTGCCCTCCACTAACTCATAACCCTGAGAAGGGAGCTCACCACAGGGCAAGGACGCCATTCCTTGAGTAAGACAAAACATGCCACACCGGTTACCCTGAAGGTGTTTACCTTCATTAATTTCGAGCCCTATTCGACTTGCTGCCTCTATTAACTCTGCGCAAAATCTACGAACCTCCTCCCGTGTCTCATCCAAGATGTCAAGAAACTTAAGCGGCCCGCCTAAATTTACTCCTCCAGGAATGGTCTCGATGGCACTCACCACCTTCTCGAGGACTAGATTGAAGAGAAAAGATGACAGCCCATCTCCTTGTCGCAGCCCGGTATTCACAGCGAATACCATCAAACTACCAGACTAAATTCAGCCACGAGTCTATTGAGCCGGAATTATGGCCAATCCGCCACTGGTGCTACATTAAAAATTTTTGAAGCGCATGATCTAAAAAATACCCCATCTTATTTTTTTGTAATTTTATTACCTTTTACTATTTACTGTCGAAGAAAGGCGCCAAGGCCACACGCAGTGTCGAATGACTATTTTATGATCAATCTCATCGCGTATTTTATTGTCACAGCCAAATTATTTGTAAAAAAAAAATTAGGGAAAGTGAGAGGAATACTCGAGCCATATTTCGTTCTACACGACTTACATTTTTGAACATTATCGGTTTTGGTCAGCTCGCAAAGCGAATACCTCCCCTCACCCTCCCCCTCTCCGGAATAACGGTTTTACATTTTTTTTTGAATCGAGGCAATTTTCAACGCTTCATAATCGTTGACAAGACGTATAATTTTGCGTCGTTGCCGGTGATGATTGGGTTGTCGTGAATATATTTTTTATCGAAATTGTTTTCGTTTCACGAAAGAATTTTTTTTTTTTGTGTCTTGATGAGTTGATTATGTAATTAAGAATGATAATAAAAATTCATTAGGAATGGGAAGAAACTGCCGCAAGAGTTAATTGTCGAGATTAATATCATTTTTGCGCCAAATGAATTTTATGACAACTTGAATGCCTCTAAAATATTTTTTTTAATATGTTTTTAACAATAGGGGATTCGTTTGTGGTTCCTTTAGAAGCGTGCGAAGGAAACTAGGTAATAATTATTCATTAAAAAAATATGAAAATAAATAGTTAAATTGACTAGAAAACAGTTCAAATTAACAAGAGTTGTAAAATCAAAGGCGTAACAAAAAAAATCCTGATTTTACATAAAATAATAAATAGTTAAAATGGTAGTTTTATTGCTTGGGGAATATATTATATCCTCTGATGGCTACATTATACCTTAAAATGTTAGCGACAATTTTATTCTTGTAATCAGGGACGGATCGATGATTACTCCTTTAAACTGCTTGATTCTGTTGTAAATTTTCTTGAAAAATTTATTTTTTCTTCGAGAAATATTTTAACAGAAAATAAATGCAATAAATAATACTATAATAAAATAATAGGTCTTTCTATGGGCACTTGTTACCATAGCAACGGTTGCTAAGGACGCTTATTACCATAGCAACGGTTGCTAAGGACGCTTATTACCATAGCAACGGTTGCTAAGGACGCTTATTACCATAGCAACGGTTGCCAGGGACGCTTATTGCCACAGTAACGGTTGCTAAAGACATTTATTACTGCAGTTAAAGAAGAAAATCTTTTTAAAACATCCAAATTCGATTTCTGCCGTGAAAAATTTCCTCTCAATTTTATTATTTGAATTGATTCAACTATGTAAATGCCTTTTCTATGACATCAACAACATTTTAGGCCTACATTTATCCCAACAAACTATCAAATTACTACACTTTTTTAAAATAAAAATTCCGTATCATCCTCCAACCTTACTTAATATAGCTTCACACAATATCACACGTAACTTAATACGGAAATATCATCATTTCTCAATAATAATCGTTAAATCTTATTAAACGGTTATTTATGATGTAACATAAAAACCGCCTTAAAAGAATTAATATAAGAATTAAATATTTTAACTAATAATTTATTAACCGAGGCGCTAATTATATCCATCCGCTGTTTTTTCTTTTGATCTTATTCTCAAAACCATAGTGGGCGTTGGCATCGTTAAAAATAACATTCAAAAAGTGCTTGTATTGATAAATTTTACACACCAAAAAAATACGAGGAAGATTTCAAATTTTTTTTATTGCTTTCTCCTCGCTTTCAACCCTAAAATAACTGTATCAGGGAACATAAACATCAAGTGGGAAAGATCAAAGTCTTCTTTTTTTTTTGATTTATTTGTTTTTGGACGTGAGGGATCTCGAAAAAGAAAAATAATTCACTGTATTAGCCTCATTGCGTGTAATGGCTTCATCGAGAATATATGAGGCTAAAGAATATTTAATACCCTGTATGGTCAGGACGGGTTCAAGTAATCGGATATTTTAAAATCGATCATTGTGCGTTGTGGGTTTAATCATTTTCGTTTGGTTGCTTATTGATTAAAAGGGGGAACGGTGCTAATTATGAACTTTGAAAATATGAACGATAAGTTTCTGATTTTAGGCAATTAGCATTACGCCCACAATGCCTAAAATGATAAGGTATTCATTTTGAATGTCCCTTTAGGGCAAGAGATGGAAGAAAAAATTGATTTCGAAAAAACTGTAAACAACGTAATTAATATCTTTAGAAAAAAGTCTTCATTCATATTCATTTTTGTTAAGTAGTAATCATGGTACTGGCTTCAATCACTGGAGTCATGCAAATTATAAGGATTTGCGATTAGGAGTTCGGTTTGTAGAGCTCGACATTCCTGCTGTGAGATGAACACCTGTTTCATTGTGGAAGTGGTTGATAAGTAGTTAAAACAAAATGCAGGGAAAATTTTAGAAAAAAAATGTAAAAACTCGAGGGAAAAAAATAGAAAAATAAAGTTGAGGGGAAAAAAGTTGAGGGGAAAAAAGTTGAAGGGAGAAAAAGTTGAGGGGAAAAAAAGTTGAGGGGAAAAAAGTTGAGGGGGAAAAAAGTTGAGGGGAAAAAAGTTGAGGGAAAAAAAGTTGAGGGGAAAAAAGTTGAGGGGAAAAAAGTTGAGTGGAAAAAAGTTGAGGGGAAAAAAAGTTGAGGGGAAAAAAGTTGAGGGGAAAAAGTTTAAGGGGAAAAAAGTTAAGAAAAAAAGTTGAGAAAAAAATTTAAAAGTTTTTTTAATAAACAAAGAAAGTGAAGACAAAAAAAGTCTATAAAAAAGGAGAAACAAATTGAAAATTCAGAGGATCTCGAAATTTTTTGACCAGCAATCACGTTCACTTTATGATTTTTAAATTTCATATTCCTAACACGTTTTTTTCTTTTTATTTCAGGCGACATCCTTAGCGGCGTTTGCTACGTCGGTCTCTGGAACGTCGAAGCCCTTCGTGGATTCGTCTTAGCTCCATTGTTCGCGTACCTGGTGCTGGGAACCATATTTCTACTAGCCGGATTCGTCTCTTTATTCCGAATCCGGACCGTCATGAAACACGACGGGACCAAGACTGATAAACTCGAAAAATTAATGATGCGGATCGGGGCCTACAGCGTCCTGTACACGCTACCAGCAGTTATAGTTCTCGGTTGTTTATTCTACGAGCAAACAAATTTCGATCAGTGGATGCTAACGTGGAACGTTGAAATGTGTAAAAAACCGGGACCGTACACTTTACCCTGCCCGACCGGGGAAAGGGTCAAAGGAGTCGGTAACAAGCCAAATTTTATGATTTTTATGATTAAGTACTTAATGGCGCTTATCGTAGGTATTACGTCTAGTTTTTGGGTTTGGAGTAGCAAAACCCTAGTGAGTTGGACTAAATTTATGAATAGGATACGAGGGAGAAGAAACGAAGCGTACGTTTGAAATGTTTTTTTTTTTCGCGAACGAGGTCGTTAGATAAAGGGATAATTTATTGAATGGGAAGAAAATTATTTGAAACCCGTTTACACCAACTGCTAACAGTATCGATAATAAAATTAAGAAAAATTGAATTCGTTTTTTAAACTCGTATCGGCCATAAAAATTATTCATTTATTGTCAGTATGGCGGATTCCGCATTTACTTAGCAAATGGATCAGTCATTTTAAGCCCTTTGGCTACTTTCTTTCTGTCAGCTGTTTATTTTATTACTCAATGACCCCGAGTTTTATTTTTTCGTTTTTAAAAATCCCAGAGACATTTTTAGATTGTTAGGAAACGTGTCACCGTATGTCGCGGTGATTAATGGATTAGCGTTGTTCAAGTGTTATAATCGACGCCCTGAAAGATAGTGGCCGCATTATGATTCTCTCATCCTGTTATAGATTTCTCTACAGTAAAATGTTCTATGCAAATAGGATTTATTTTTATAAATGTTAATTGATGCGGGGGTCGGTGTTGTGTGCATTTGCTAACAACGTCTTAAATTTGACATGCGAAGTTGTTTTTGAGGGTGTGACTGATATGTGAAAGCAAAACGTGTGAAATTGAGGGGAAAAAGTTGAAATATGTCTGGTAGTAGAACCACCCGCGAATTATTACTCCATACGAGATTTATTTAATGCGATTAACGGCCAGTAGTACGGGGTAATGTGATGAATTTTAATTTGATGTCATTTTTTATTGCCTTGTTTGAAAATTAGATAAAAATATTGAGATATTGCAAGTTTGATAAGGAAGGTGTTGGAGTGTTATACTTCAAGTTAATCCCGCTAGGATGTGATAGTGTGAAGTAGTAAAAGAAAGAGATGATGAATTATATTAGAGGCAGTAAACAGAAAGTGGATGGGCTGTATAGTAATCGAGCTAATGGTTGATTGAGTCAAACAGAAATCATCACTTTAAGTAGTTTTTACAAATTTTTCATGACAAAATGTTTTAAAATCCGATTCCCCACAAGGGATGCCCAAAATTATGAGCCATCATCGGCACACATTTCACTGAAATCTTGAACATGGACTACTTAATTTCCAACATAGCAAATCAAACTCTTTTTAATCCCAAAAATCAACATCAGCGGTCCTATATTAAAACCTTGCGGCACCCCACAAAGAAAATGTGTTTATTTTTGTCTAGCAATTCGGAATCCATTTACAATATGTTTTGATTAACGTTTCATAACAACGACCACATTCCACATCCACAATAATTCATCTTAATACATCCAACCTGGCATCCCCTTAATCGAAAAACCACGAAAATCCATACCCACAACATAACCTTAAGCATGTACTCTTATGCAAATTCATACAACTGCATCGATATTAGCTTTTTCTTAATTGTACAACTTTGTCATTGTCAATTTCACAAACGCATTGTACGCCGCACCCTCGTTGTAATTAATCATACCAATGCAAAAAAAAAAAAAAAATATTTTTCCTTAAAAAAAGCCCACGGCCGATGAACATAAATTAAGAATTAGTTAATAACTAACGACCTGACCACCGGATTATTATTTTCAAATTTCTTTTATTGTTGAAAAAGAATGTCCGGTGTGTTTCTTGTTTAAAAGAAAAATGTCATTCATCGTAGCCTAATCATTTACGCATCAGGAATAATTTAATTACAGGAAGGATTCACACCCTTTATATTTATATTCCTCCATTTAAAGGTTTCATATTCCTAACGATCCATATGTAAAATATATTAATTAAAATTTAAAGACGTTCTTTGATGCTTTGCCAATTATTCTCGGGCATAAGTTTTTATTGATGTTTGAACCTCCCGTTTTTATCGCATATTGTATTTAATATTTCTTTCTTGATTGGATTTTTTTTTTCAAAAGGAGAAACATTTATAACGCTTTTATTTCTTTTAACCTTTGCCAATAATTCACCATTGTCTTTTTACGCTACAAATGACCTATAACCTTGGGAATATTTTTTTTGTATTCATTTTTAATGCCACATCTTGAGATAGTAGGGGTAATAGGGGGGTTGACCACCAATCCGGCTCCGGCTCATCAATCTCAAACAGTGGCGTGATGTAAATTTCTTTAAACCTGCACGGGTTTAAAGAAATTTACATCACGCCACTGATTGAGACTGATGAGCCCTTGTTGGACTGACTGTCAACCACCCCCATCACCAATGATAATATATTTAAGATATACAAATTTTCCGCAGGTGCCCCCCCATTGCTTAATTTTAAAAAGTCAAAAAAAAATAGAAATTTTAATAGCCAATAATTATGTTTTTTGAATAAATAAGTTTCCGTATCATCAATTATGGGTAATACGATGCTTAGTCGTTATGCTTATATTCCTTTTTTCTACTCAGCGAATATGTTTTTAATGTAATATAAGTAAAGGGGAAGGTTTATGAGTTAATAAGTAATTATTATAATATTTGCTTTTATTTTTTTTTTTTAAATTTTAAAAAAAACACCAATTCAAATCACCAAATTTATCGATAATATCATTTTAATTCTTTTCTAAAAGAAAGAAGTGACTGGAGCTTCCTGCTTGTCCAGTTTGTAGGAACTTGATAAATGTTTGACCAATCTTGCCCGTTTCTAGGCAGTACACGCAAAAAGAATTTTAGAAGTTTTCAATTCTTATGTGCCAAATTTTAAATTCCTTGTCACTTAAAACTTCCCTTGACCGATCAAGAAATTTCAACTCAACTATACTCTTAAAATTTCTTCAGTCATTTGACTATCCTACCTAATCTGCGACGACTACGACTAATCTACACGACTATTATTTTCCTCCTTCAATCTGGAAGAAAAAAAAATTTTTTTAATTAAATATTGAAAATATATAAAATTTGAAAAAAGAAAAAAATGTACTTACGATGAAGACGTCCTAATCTGCGACGACTACGACTAATCTACACGACTATTATTTTCCTCCTTCAATCATCTGGAAGAAAAAAAAATTTTTTTAATTAAATATTGAAAATATTTTTGAAAAAAGAAAAAAATGTACTTACTCTTCTCCGCTGCTGTCTTCCCCATCACTCTTTACGATCTCATATATATTTTCAAAGTTGATCCTCGCGGTTGACCCCTTGTATTTTAAATAGAAGGTCGTCTCTATTTGCCTTCCATACCCTTCCATGAACTCCTCGCTGAATGCCGCTAAGTATCTACGATCCACGTAGGTGAAGAAATACGACTGTGTTTCTTCATTTTCGGGCCCCTCGTTGACTTCACCGTCATGAACGTCGCGGCAAGTGAGCATCAAGCATTCGCCCAACCTCGTAACCGCCTTTTTCATGTAGATAATCTTATAACTCGTATTTGCTTTTAACTCGGATATCCTTTTATATTGAGGTGAAGTTTGTTCAACGTTTGCCTCTTGTAAGGCTTGCAGATTGAAATTCTAAAGCAAATTATTCATTATTTGCTATTGTTTTGCTTAAAAATTAAAAAACTAATATTTTTTCACTTTACTTACTGCCATTTTTTTTCCTTGAAATAAAAAACTTTAAAATAACCGAAAACGAACTTGTTCGTATGAAATTAAAACAACGAATGAATTGGCAGAGCAAATTTCAGGGTGATTTGCGGACGCATCAGTATTAAATTTCATTGGAGATGTATCTTTCTTCTTATTTTCGCTTACACGAAAAAAAAAGTTGGTCTCAAATGACATCTCGAAGAAAAAAAATGTTTTTTTTTTAAAAACTTGACCCCAAGAAAGCTAAGCATTGTGTAAACAAAAATGCTTATTTTTTAAAAAATATAAAAATGTGTTGCAATAATTACTATTTATCGAGTGATCCAAAAAATTGTATCCAGCATATTTGCCTTTATTGATTCGAGTTCAAAATCAGCATGTTTTCTTTAAATAAAAATTTTTTTGTTGGTTAGGAAATATAAAAAGTACAACTTTTGATAGAAGATAAAGAAGTAAATTTATTTAATTAATAATACATGATAACACTCGTTAATAAAACATTTTTTTTTTAAAATAATGGAGCATTGGTCACATGTTTCAGTGAATAGGGTGTTTGCGAAAAGACTTCTTCTTTTATTGCTTTTAATAAAAAGTCTTTGTACACACGAGAAATTTCCACTGTTAT
Organism: Liposcelis brunnea; assembly: GCA_023512825.1. Classification (NCBI taxonomy): domain Eukaryota; kingdom Metazoa; phylum Arthropoda; class Insecta; order Psocodea; family Liposcelididae; genus Liposcelis; species Liposcelis brunnea. The sequence continues at coordinate 8,016,704 of CM042070.1, read as the reverse complement.
CCGATCCCCATTAAGATTGTTAATTTCAGTGTTGATATCAGCTGTTGAAGTTTTTGGTGGTCCAGCTAGGTTTTTGTCAAATTGTAACAATTTCTCAAATAAATGAAACGTCTCCAGGTTTTCATTAATTATTTTGGCACTTATAGTTTGAATAATTGTCTTCATTACGTGGGTAGAATATTCGGTTAAAGTCTCTAATTTCATCATTCGGACGTCAATGCACGGAATTAAATTAGTCAAACACTCCAAATCTTTCCTTTTTAATCGAATAGTGTTCCAGCTGGTTAAGCATTTTATGACGACTTGCCTTTTTTCTCTGGTGCTAAATAATACTTGATGATTGACCATATTATTCGATGAAACTACCGTCCCAGTTTCGAAATATTGAAACAGTACAGGCCCCAAATTTTTAAAAAAGCCCCACTCACTTTCGTTAAATATCACTTTTTCTCCATTCATTAGTATTCCAATTTGCTGCTCAAATTTTTTTGTTTCTTCCAGCCACCGCAATCCGACAATTACAATTTTGTCGTTTTTTATAATGTAGCTTGAACTTAAAACGCTTTTCATTTTGATTTTTTGAAATATCTTTACACTCTGAAAGGTTCTCGATAAGTGCGACTAATTTTTTCTTTTTTTAAATGTAAAAAAATTACCTTAATTTGAAAAAGAAACCTTATGGGGTGTTTAACTGACGTGTTGGAAGATTTTTCAAAAAGTCTGAACCTTTCTATTTGCCCCTTGAGATGAAAGTTTGATTCATTCGTTATTTTGTCAGATATTGTCGACTTTGCATTAAGGAAGTGTCCATTTACGCATTATGATTTCCAGATTTTTGCTTAGCAAACCTAAATTAGTGAAGCTTTGCTTAGCGTTTTTAGGTTTATGGTAAAAATTGTTTTTGAAAAAAATAAGAATGATCCCTTAAGTATATATTTTTTATCGAAATAAAAATTCTACGTTTAATAGCCATTCGTGTATTTTCAAAGCGTTTGCTTTAGCACAAGCAAAATTTTTCTGGTGGTAGAAACATGGTTCCATAATGGGGAAGGGTAATTCTTTAAAGGGTTTTAATAAGATTACATCGATGTTGAACACTAATTGACCAGTAACACTTTCCAAAAATTTTTGTTTTTCTAGTCCTTTCGTTAACACTGTCTTGCCTGTGCATCGATCTCGCAATATTCCGTTCAATCTTTCATACGGTGTGACTCCATCTTCCCATCGCAATCCGTGAATATTATTTTCACAATACCGCATTGATTTCAGCACTTTTTTATTTAGTATATCACGTGCAAAAGGAGGTTTAAAAAGGAAGATTTCTTTGAATATCCCGTGAATTAAACAAAGTTCCTTAACGATGAAATGATTTTTGCCATCTATACACCCTTGAAACTCAACTATGACAATATTATTCATTTTTTAAAAATTATCAACCGACAAGTTTAAAATTTAGAAACAGAATGCTAGATCCTTCAAAAAGAAAGTTAATCATGCGAAAAGGCTAAATCAATCAGTGATCGCACAAAAAAGAAGTCGTCCTGTATTTATCTTATGGTCAAAGCTCTCGTCTTTTAGTTTAGAATTCCCACAGCCTTTTTCAAGTAGATGAATTTTTTTGTTCGGAAAAATTACAAAATGTCGGATTTCTTAATCCAACTACGCGAGTTCATTCCCAACCATTTTACGTATACGGAATCTCCTTTCCGTTTTAAAATGCGCTCTACTAGGTACACGTCAGGAAATTTGGTTTTTTGAAGTTCTTCGAAGTAAAAGCAGCCCGCAATGTCTTTTCCATCACTATCTCGCAATAAATATGTCACGGGGTCTGTAGGTTGGACTTTCCTTATTTGAAAAATTTCAGTCGACCAGGAAGGGTAATAAGACTTATCAAAGATGCATTTAAATTTACTGACTCTGACGGGGTCCATCATTTTTAGCTTTGACTTCAGTGGTTTTTCTGTACTATAATTATACACGGAAGATAACAAAGATGCTTCATGTTTCTTTTTAACATCAACCGGCTTCATTTTTATAGTCCTATGAATAGTATTATTATAGTCTTGCACCACCTCTTGAAGGATATCATAATATTTGTAACTTCCTCGTAAGCTGAACTTTTTCCACAGTCGTTCTTTAAGAGTACGATTCCAACGTTCGATTATTGTTGCTTTGAGGGGGGAAAGAGTGCTGTAATGCGTAATTTTATATTTTTTCATTAATTTTTTAAAATCTGCACCATAAAATTCGCTACCTTTGTCGGTTTGCAGATGTTTCGGGGGAGTGTTTTTTTTTAATATGGTTTCAAAAGCCTCGGTCACATTAATGCAAGTTTTTCTGGATATTGGAATGGCATATGCATACTTTGTAAACCCGTTTATTATTGTTAATATGTAACGGAACCCCTTATTTATTTTCGAAAACGGCACCATTTCTATAAGGTCGGCTTGCCACAAATCATTAATACCTTTTAGTATTACATGTCGCCGCTGAAAGTTTTTTCTTGCAGGTTTATGAAGTTCTTCGACGACATCTTGCTTGCTCATTGTTTTAAAATTTGATTAGAAATAGTAGTTGTCCGTAAAATGACTTCTGCATAAAAGCTAGAGTCTTCCTTTAGTTTTTGAGTTGCATAAAACTGCAACCGATCACCCTTTTTCACCGTTATAAATTTATTAGGATTAATTGCAGAATTGTTTATGTGCACGTTGATCTTATTATTTTGAGGTTCTAATGATAAAATTTTCACTTCACCGTCAGTAAATACGGTAAATCTATCTTTTCCGTTCGGCAGTAAAAAACAATTAAAAAAATCGCGTTCGTTACCCCACAGTTGTATAAAATATTTATCTTCTTTTTTTTCCGAAGTTAGACTTTCAATTTTTGGTTGTATGTATTCTTGAAATTTATTTTCCAAAATTTGTTTTATATGATCATCAACGCGAGTTGCTAAATAAGCATCTGATATCAAGCTTGACATCGGTCGATTGCGCAAGGCGGTTTCCAGATATTTCTCGGCACGATGACGAGATAGGTCTTTACCAAATTTATGTAGAGACATGACTGACCCTATTTCATTAAAGCAAAGCTATTTATACGATCAAATCAGCTTCTCGAAGCTCTTCAATAATACTTAAAATTTCATTTTCGTGCCCCGTATGTCCGGCTGCTTTTGAAGCATTTAACAATATCAATCGCTCAACTAATTCGTTTGGATTGTTCCAGTAAGTCAACCCTTTCCCTGATTTTACATATTTTGGTGGGAAAAGCTTCGCGATAACTTCTTTATATTTAAATCCTTTGTTCGCGCTAATCTTGCCTTTTGCCTTGTAACCTATTTTATGTGCATTCGTTTTCGTAATTATTTCTTTATAAGTTTCATAATCTTTTGGTTGAACTATTGCCGCATTTGGTACATTTTTAATCAGTAACTCATAAAGTCCGGGTGTTCCCTCATACCATTTTCCTGCTACTTCGATATCATTTTGGTTGATTGTTATTGGTGTATCTCCTATGTTATATGAAAGTATTTTACCGTCCTCTGTAATCGGTCGTAAACCGTATAAGTGATCTACATCTGAAGAGGTCAGCTGAAGTTTCATATATTCCCCCGCTATGTCTCCTAATTTATCTTTAAATAAAGAGGTGTAGCCTCTTTGCAACGCCGGTAATTCGACTGTAGCTTCAGGTGTATTAACATACTCTCGATCTCCTTCAGGAAGTTTTATTGTCTCTTCGTCTTCTACGTCAAAATCTAAAGATACTAAATCATTTGTTTGCTTTTCTGTCTCAGTTTCCTGTGGTCTTGATGGTGTCAAATAATCTTTCATTGGCGATTCATCCGATGAATCATTTGTTTGACTTTTAGCTGAAGAACGTTGAAAAAACCTGGACCATTTACCACGTTTTGTAGTGTACGTAGGTTTCGAAACGCTAGGCTGGGTGACTGGGGTTGATGATTGTTGTGGGTTGAAATTGGTTTTCCGAGTTCGTTTTACTAATTCTTGCAGCGGCTCTATAATCGGTTGTAAAGCTCGATCTCTAAGGACATTACTACTGGTTATTCCTCTTTTGTAATCTTCATATTTCCGCTTAACTATTTCACGAGTATGAATGAGATCTTCGACTGTCTCTGAATCAGACATGGTGGACGAATGAAGATAAAAGTAGAAATCATTCGTTTATGAAGAATTCATCAAAACCTTTTCGAAAACGACCCTTGTTTAAGTCAGAAGTTTTGTCAATAACGATAAATCCGTACCGAGTGCACCAGCATTTAGAGCACATATCCAAAAAAGATTGGAAACTGACATCTCCGATCACATGTTCATCAAAAACATGCTTTAAATTAAGATGATCTTGTTTAAATAAAATTATAAAATTAAAATTATCTCGAAGTAGATGTTTCGGTACTTTCGTGTAAGTTTGCGTTAAATAAAACATGTCTAAGTTTTTGTGTCTTCCCATGCAAAAGAAATTTCGTATTTCCTTCTGTTCTTCACAAGCAACGTCATCAAATATTATTATCGAATTCGGCTTAACGTTATTAACTGATGGGACTTCATCATCAAATTCGTAAAATCCCATACCCGGAATCAGCTTGATAAGAGCTTTTAACCTTTTATATTTAGCTTGGTATAACGATTTACAGTAAATGTAAATGTTTTCGAAGCGCAAACCGTTAGGATGCTCTAAAAGACCTAACATTAAAGATGTTTTCCCGCTTCCGCTTGACCCCGAGATAACAGCTCGAATACTGTTCGGTAAAAGCGCACCGTGTTTTGAAACTTTTGACTCGGAATTTTCATGCCTAATATTAAAATGAAGTTTATGTCTTTGCTTTACCAGCTTCATCTTATGACTGTCGGAAAACTATAAATACTTGCTCATTTTAACTGTTCACTAACAGTAGTGAGTGAACTATCGTAGATGTCACTTCTAAATAAAGCCATTAACAGCTTACCGTTTGAGCTACACATCCCTTCCTATCAGTTTTGTGGACCGGGGACAAAAACCGCTTTTCGAGTACAAAGAGGTGATTATTAGACGAAGAGGTTACAAAGAGGTTACATATTAGGGTATTCTGTTTTTTTATTAAGGTGATCCTGGTCTTAACGCGCTCGATAGAGCTTGCCGAGCACATGATTTAAGCTATTCAGAGTTTAAAGATATAAACAGAAGACACGTAGCGGACAAAGAATTAGCAGAAAAGGCTTGGGGTAGAGTAAAGGCAAAGGATTCGACACTTGGAGAACGAGCAGCTGCATACTTGGTCACGAACGCGATGAAGTTAAAATTAAAAACCGGGATGGGAATAGCCAAGAAAAAAGTTAAATCATCATTCGCTTCAATTGTCAAGAAAGCAAAAGTGGCTATTAAACATATTCAGCCTAAGACATTAAAAAGCGCAATACAAGTTGCTCGAAAAGCCATCGGCAAAGTTAAATCATCAAATTATAAACTTCCTCGAGTTATTAGCGTGCAAGGTGGAGTTTTACCTTTAGTTCCAATTTTCGCCGCGCTAGGAGCTTTGGGTTCATTAAGTGGTGGAGCGGCAGCTATCGCAAAAACGGTCAAGGACGTGCAGGCTGCGAAAAAGAGTTTAGAGGAGTCTAAAAGACATAATCGAGCTATTGAAGAAACTCTGAAAATAGGTAGTGGATTTTTTCTCAAACCGTATCGTCAAGGTTATGGTTTATTTTTAAAACCATATCCAAAAAACTTTTAAAGTTGCCTCGGAACGTTCCTTTAACCAATTGGGACATATTAAAGTTCGGGAAAAAAGCGCCATATTTTCGGAACTGTTACATGAGAGATGAGCTTCCAAAAAAACCTTGGGTGAACGAATCTGGAGTAATAAATCTTCACGACTCATCAAAATTTGGAAGCCATTGGGTAGCCTATAAAAAGCGAAAAAATAAAGTATACTACTTTGATAGCTATGGTAATTTGAAACCTCCAATTGAAGTATCGAATTATTTTCGAGGATTCAAAATTAGGTATAATTTTGAAAGATATCAAGACTTTAATTCAGTCGAATGTGGACATTTGTGCTTATTGTTTCTTTATAAAAAGCGGTTACCGCATCCCTTTAAAACAGTATGAGCTTGACTTTTACATTAAGTGGACAGACGTCAGAACTTGTCAACGACTTTTTTCCTCCTGTCGAATTGTCGGGAGCATGGGCTGTTGGACTACTTAATTTTTCATCGTATCATAATATTCCGAATATAGACGAAACAAACAATTGCATCATAATAGGAAACCAGACAGTAAAAATTCCAACTGGGTGTTATGAATTAGAAGACATCCAGTACTACATAAATCACTCTATTAACCCCAAAAATATTGTGATAAAAACGAATTTAAACACATTAAAAGTAACGGTAAATTGCTCGGACGTTGTTCGTTTTCCCAAACAAAGTTCTCTCGGATTGGTATTAGGTTTCGAGAACGAAATTACCTTGCCAAAATTAATAGATCACGAATCTCAAAACCCTATAAATATATTTCGGGTTAACATCATAAGAGTGGAATGTAACATTGCAAGAGGCAGTTACTTGAATGGTGAAAGAAGCCACTCTATATACGAGTTTTTTCCTGATGTTGAACCTGGGTTCAAGATTATAAAAGTTCCAAATCCTGTAATATATCACGACTTATCAGTCAACACAATAGATAGATTGGTTGTACGAATACTCGATCAAGATAACCGAGAAGTGAATTTTAGAAAAGAAACCATAACTATCCAAATCCATTTAAAGAAACAATGATAATATATAAAGAAGAAAATCGCGAGTTGAACATCACAACGCTTTCTACTCTTCAACCGTTAACACCTGAAAATATCGCTTACCTAATTTCGCTCGGGTTTCAAGTGAAGCAGCATAATGAAGGAAGTCGGCAGCGATTTTTTAAAAGTGCACGAAGGATTAAAAATAGATGAATCAATTACAAGATACGAATTCCACATCATTCAACCTTACAGTAATACGAGCCTTAAAAACAACGATGAAATACGTCTTCCGTTTCATTCGCAAGAGCTATTCATGTTGCCGTGCGAAAGTTACATTTATATTGAAGGAGTTGCAGAAAAAACTCAAGATAGCTCTCCACCTCCTGCCGAAACAAAGTTTGTCAAGAATGGAATTAATTTTCTTTTTTCTGGAATACGCTACGAGATAAATGGAATTCAAATCGATCATTCGCATAACCTGGGGATAACATCGTTAATGAAAGGACTGTTTTCATTTAATGCAGATCAAAGCAACCGATTGGAAAATGCAGGATGGAGTAAAAATAGCGCTAAAAAGAATTTCAGTTACTGCATTCCTTTGAAAATGCTTCTGGGATTCGCTGAAGATTATAAAAAGATGCTGATAAATGTGAAAAGTGAACTAATTCTTTTAAGGTCAAGGACAGACCAAAATATGTACTTTGCGGATAAAGCGGAAAATGATATCAAAATTACACTTAATATCGTGCAGTGGAGGGTACCCATCCTTACATTATCTGACGCATATAAGTTGCAAGCGATGAAAATGATACAACAGAATATAAGACTTGAGATGGGTTTCAGAAATTGGGATTTATATGAGTATCCGAATCTACCTTCAGACTCTCGGACGGTCAGCTGGCCGCTAAAACTATCCCCATCGTTGGAAAAGCCACGTTATTTGATAGTTGGATTTCAAAACAATAAACGTGATAATATACTTAGCGATTCGGGTGCATTTGATGCAGTTAGTATACGAAATGTTCGATTATATTTAAATGCTGAGAGCTATCCTTACACTGCGCTTAACGTCGACTTTACAAATTCAAAATTTGCCTTATTGTACGAAAATTTTATTCTAATCCGAAAAAATTATTATAATTATGCTACTGAAGAATGCGCATTTAATCCAACAAAATTTTTGAATGAATGCCCCTTATGGTGCATTGACTGTTCACGCCAATGTGAAAGTGTAAAAAACGGAACGGTAAACGTGCGAGTTGAAATAGAAAGTTTAGCAAACTTTCAAGCTAATACTGCAGCTTACTGTTTAGTCATTTCCGATAAGGTAGTGGAATATGAACCTTTCAGTGGGATAGTTCATAAAATGCATTAAATGCATTAAAAAATTCTCAGCAAGTCTTGTCATGCTTCTCGTAAAATTCTCAAAAATTAAAATAAAAGTCGTTCCGTTAATCCCTCAATCTTACTTCAGTATTATAGCGAATAAACAAAAATTTTATGTGCGAAAAAAAGTATGAATAAAATGTAATTCGATATATCATCAGCAAAAATTATTGAAGTTATCGAATCATCAATTCCTACAGTATTTCCGCTTTAGTCTTCAGTTGCCTTCAGTGAAAGTTAATTATCGGGATTTTTTAATAATAACTTTAAAAATCGGAATACGTAGCTCGTGTAAGTTTTTTTGTAAATCTCAAAAATAATTTCAAATTCAATTTTTTTTTAATTTAATGAAAACTTTTTGCAGAAATATGCCCCCAGTGGTGTCTTGCGAGGTTTGCTTGAAAACCTTTTCAACTCAAAATATACTTAGAAGGCACAATAGGATAAAACACATGCCATTCGATAAAGTGTTATGCCACCTTTGTGGGAGCAGTTTTACGAGGAAGGGAGATTTAAATGTACATATCAACGCATGCCACAAAACTTTCGAATGTAAGCATTGTGAGAAATTGTTCGACACAAAAATTTTATTTGAACAGCATGTCAAGGGTCACAATTACACTTGCGACTTTTGCAAAGAAAATTTCCCGCGAAAGAAAATGTTGAGGAGGCACATCGCGTATCATCTCGCCGAAATGAAAGAAACAAAGGAATCAAAAAAAGACTTAAAAAATAAACGTGAAAGGACTGCTTTGAAAGGTACAACGACGTTTGTTAGGTGGTACAATAAAGAATTTTCGGATGTGCTACCTTACGTTAATTATCAAAAAGATTTTGTTAATGAAAAAGTGATTCCTAAAATAAAGGAAGGTCTGAAATGGAATATTGTAATTACGGTAGAGTTTGTCAAGCAAACTTCAGAAGGGCTTGCCATCAGCAAACCCGCTTTTTGCAGTAAATTTAAAATCTTATTAAATATTCGTGACTTTGATGAACAGTATCAAGAATCTCTCGATCAAATTATGATTGCTTTTGAAAAATATCAAAAAGAAGGCAGCAACTGGACCTTGAATAAAATTTTATTTTTTGATCTAAAAATTGTAAAATACGATCCATTACGTGGTTCCTCTTACATAGAACTACCAAAAAAAATTTCAGGCAAGCGAGGTGTTATAAATATTCAAAATACTAGCGATCATAAATGTTTTTTGTATTCTGTCTTAGCTGCTTTACATCCAACCAAAGATCACCCTAACCGCGTCAAAAATTATATTCCGTATGAAAATGAGATTAACATGAAAGGCATTTCTTATCCTGTAAAGATTCAAGAAATTACGAAATTTGAAAATCTGAATAACATCTCAGTCAATGTATTAGGTTTTGAAATAAACAAAGATGGGGAACTAATTTTTTTTCCGGTTAGACTAACCAAATTACGAGATACACGAAAGCATGTTAACTTGCTTTTAATTAGCAATGATCACACCACCCATTTTTGCCTTATTACTAACCTAAGCCGTTTGCTAGGGCATTTAACTAAGCATAAAGCTAAATCTTTTTATTGTGTTTATTGTTTACTCCGATTTTCTGAGCAACGCATCCTAGATCGACATTTAAGTTTATGCGAAAAGCATAAACCGCAAGCTATAGACATGCCGCTATCGGGGAAAAACGATATACTAAAATTTTCTCGTTATGAATTTGGGCTAAGAGTACCCTTTGTAATTTATGCAGATTTTGAGTGCTTTGTCACAAAAAGTGAAACCTTAAATCAAGATTCTGATGAAGAACAAGATGAAATTAATACAAAAAAAGAAGCAACCCATATACCTTCTGGCTATTGTTATGCTATTGTTGGTCCGGAAGGAACTTTGTTAAAGGAACCGGTGGTGTACCGTGGGGATGATGTTGTTTTAAACTTTTTAAATTGTATGATGAAAGAAGAAAAAGAAATATTATCACTTCTAAAAACCAATAAAAAAATGGTTTTAACTGACGCAGATAAGTTAAATTTTAAAAAAGCAACCCATTGTGGAATATGTGAGAAACCATTTTTAAAACCCTACACCCGTGCTAATAAAAAAGTACATGATCACGATCATTGGACCGGAAATTACCGTCAAGCCGCTCATAATGAATGCAATATTAATTTTAAATGGGGAAAATATATACCAGTCATTTTTCATAACCTAAAAAATTATGATGGCCATCTGATTTTCCAAAAGCTGGGATGTTTAAAAAATAAAAAAATTACATGCATACCTAATACTATAGAAAAATATATCTCCTTTTCTGTCGGCTTTTTAAGGTTTATTGATTCACTGCAATTTTTAAACGCATCTCTTGACACTCTTGTTTCCAATTTAGCAAAAGAGGGTGCCTCAAAATTTAAAATAATTAGTTCCAAATATAAGGGGGAAAAATTGAAACTTTTATTAAGAAAGGGTGTATTTCCTTATGAATATATGACCGACCCCAGCAAATTTGACGAGCAACAACTTCCACCTAAAGAATTTTTTTACAGTTCGTTAACTGAAGAGCATATTTCTGAAACTGATTATAATCATGCACTTAAAGTTTGGGGTGAATTTAACATTAAAAATTTAGGTCAATTTCAAGATCTGTACGTTTTGACAGATACTTTACTTACAGCTGATGTTTTCCAGAGTTTTAGGCAACTTTGTCTTAATTATTACAAACTTGACCCCTGTCACATGTATACGAGCCCGGGATTGTCTTTTCAAGCTTGCCTCAGAATGACCAAAATTCATCTCGAACTGATAAAGGATATTGATATGCACCTATTTATCGAAGATGGTATCAGGGGAGGAGTAGCGATGATTTCAAAAAGGTTCGCAGAAGCAAATAACAAGTACATGGGTGAGGACTACAAACCTGACGAACCATCCAAGTATATAACCTATTATGATATGAATAATCTTTATGGTCATGCGATGCGTCAGTTTTTGCCAACAGGGGGTTTTAAATTTTTGTCTGAAAACGAGATTTTGAATTTAAATGTACAGTCAGTGCTCAATGACTCGAACTTAGGTTATATTTTAGAAGTTGATCTCGATTACCCTCAGGAATTGCACGAGCTGCACAATGATTATCCTTGTGCCCCGGAAAGGTTGCAAATTAACTGTGAAATGATTTCCCCATATTCAAGAAATCTTTTATCCGAGCTCGATTGTCACCAGGGAAAAATTCCAAAACTGGTTCCGAACCTAAATTCGAAAAAAAATTATGTTCTTCATTATGTTAATCTAAAGCAATATTTATCTTTAGGTTTAATTTTAAAAAAAATTCATCGAGTATTAGCATTTAATCAAAGCCCATGGTTGAGATCTTACATCGATTTCAATACAGATAAGCGTGCAAAAGCCAAAAATGAATTTGAAAAAGATTTTTTCAAATTGATGAATAATGCTGCATTTGGTAAAATGTTAGAAAACTTACGAAACAGATTAGATGTCACTCTAGCAACAAATGACAAACAAGCAAAAAGATTATACTCAAAACCAAATTTTCGAGATTTCAGAATTTTCGACGAAAATTTGGTTGCAGTACATACGTCGAGGGTTCGGCTTTTGCTGAACCGTCCGATTTATGTAGGCTTTTCTGTATTAGAGCTCAGCAAAAAGGAAATGTATTCTTTTCATTTTGGCTACATTAAGAAAACTTACGAAAACAAAGCCAATTTGTGTTTCACTGATACTGACAGTTTATGCTATGAAATAGAAACCGAAGATGTCTTTGTAGATATGCAAAAAAATTCAGACCTGTTCGACACGTCAAATTACCCGAAAGATCACTTTTTATACAGTGAAAAAAACAAAAAAGTCGTTGGAAAAATGAAGGATGAATTTGATGGTCGCATTATCGCCTCCTTTATAGGGTTGCGTGCAAAGGTCTATTCAGTTTTAGAGCACAACGGGTGCAATAAAAAAGTAGGAAAAGGGATATCGCGCTCAGTTTTAAAACATCACCTAAGTCATGATGATTACAAAGATGCTCTTTTAAAAACTCGAATTCAATCGGCGCCAATGGTAAGTATCAGAAGTGCTGAACATCATATTTACACGGTAAAGCAAAACAAAATTACACTTTCTCCTTTGGATGACAAGAGATTTATTTTAGATTGTGGCATAAAAACATTAGCGATTGGCCATTTTAAAACAAAATCATTATAAACCTTTTTTTATCTAAAGGAGAAAAGAAGTTCAAATTCTATCCCCAACATAGAGTATGATATTCAGCACTTCTGATGTTTACCATGTTCACTATCAAATTTCTGAATAATTGATTATTGATTATTAACTATTAAAATTTCTATTTTTTTTTGACTTTTTAAAATTATTTTTGTCATTGGTGTAATTAAAATGATCAAAAAATTAGTTTTTGTATTCTTAAATGTATTATCATTGGTGGTGGGGGGTGGTTGACAGTCAGTCCAACAAGGGCTCATCAGTCTCAAGCAGTGGCGTGATGTAAATTTCTCAAACCAGGTTTGGAGGTTTACCTGATAAGGTTAATCCCAAACCTAACCAGGTTTGGAGGTTTACCTGATAAGGTTTATCCCAAACCTAACCAGGTTTGGAGGTTTACCTGATAAGGTTTATCCCAAACCTAACCAGGTTGGAAGGTTTACTTGATAAGGTTTATCCGAAACCTAACCAGGTTGGGAGGTTTACCTGATAAGGTTAATCCCAAACCTAACCAGGTTTGGAGGTTTACCTGATAAGGTTTATCCCAAACCTAACCAGGTTGGAAGGTTTACTTGATAAGGTTTATCCCAAACCTAACCAGGTTGGAAGGTTTACTTGATAAGGTTTATCCGAAACCTAACCAGGTTGGGAGGTTTACCTGATAAGGTTAATCCCAAACCTAACCAGGTTTGGAGGTTTACCTGATAAGGTTTATCCCAAACCTAACCAGGTTGGAAGGTTTACTTGATAAGGTTTATCCCAAACCTAACCAGGTTTGGAGGTTTACGCACGGGTTTAAAGAAATTTACATCACGCCACTGCTTGAGACTGATGAGCCGGAGCCGGATTGGTGGTCAACCCCCCTATTACCCCTACTTGAGATTTTTCTTAAGCTTTTTAATCATTTACGATGCCATTGTTTTGTTTTTTTTTGGTCAGTATAAGTGCCAAACGTTTTGTGACATATCTTCTTTTGCGATTTTTCTTTTACGATTTCTTTTTTTATGGTTTCCAGGGCGCCGTCTAAACCTACTGCCCCGGAAATTACCCAAAAAGGACTGAAAACTAAATAAATTAAAAATGAAAAAATTTTCACTCGGGTTTACGAGGTCGAGACTAATCAAACATAAAAAAAAACTGAGCTTTATTAAGGAGATAATTAAAAATAATAATTCTTTTATTGATCATATTAACGGTTTATTTTTTTTAATATTAAAATATTAAAACCAGCCCAGTTTGACTAGTTGATAATAATCGTTATGTGAGTTATTGTATTGTTGTGTATTTTTATCCATGTACGGTTTTTTCTCACTGTTTTATATGTAAAAAAAAAAAAAAAAAGGAAAATAATTCGGACCGTCAATTATTTTTTATAATTAGATGCTATTTTTTATTTGCGTGACTAGGAGCAATGAATGAAATAAAATAAAGAAGAAAAGTCGCTTTTTTTAAACAGAAAAATGTGGCGTGGTTCATTTCACAGATTTTTTAAATTCATCCGTTTGACATAACTATAACCTGTGGTTAAAAATTTTCTCGTTTAAATTTTTTATTTCTTTTTTTCCTTCGAGGAGATGGACGTAATAATTGATTGGTTCTATTTTCACTTTTTTAATTGTTATTTTTAGTTTGAATCGATTCGAGATCTTTTTAATTATTTGGTTTTTATTGATTTTATTGGGATATATCGATTTCGGTCTTTTGAAATAGACGGTTTTTATACCGAGAAAAGTTTTTTAAAAAGAAATTTTTATATTAGAAATCCTATGAAATAAATTGCCAGGTATTTTCAGTTTTTTTAAAAAAATTATTTTTTGGTGGACCAGAAAGTTTGCCTGTAAATAACTAGAGGAAAACTGACCAAAACTTTTCGTTCGGGACATGTCTTTCAAACACTTTGCCCCGAATTAAATCTCACCTCCAATGACTATCATAACCGGCATTAAAAATTAATCACCCCGGATATAATAGTCTCATAACCTTTCATAATGACGGTCCATCATTCATTTCGTACGTGCAAAATAAAAAAACATACATAATTAATCCTTCCCATATTTGGAAATAATCGAATAATAATCAATGCTGAATACCGTTAAATAATAACAATCCCTTAATTAACTATCAATTTTTTTAGCACCTTCCTCATTTTTTATAAAGACCAATCAAGAAAAAGTCATTTTTTTAAAAATTTAATTTTAAGCTTCTAGCATTTTTTTGTAAATATATAAAAAAAATTGTATTATATGTATAAATATTTTATATGTCTTTTCAAAAAAATCAAAAACACAAATCAAATCACCAAAATTATTTTTAAATGCCTCGAAATTTTTCGTGGCATTTTAGCTTAAGCAATATTTTAATTGTAAATGAATCGCCGAGTACAAATTATTTTTTGTATAAGAAATGTTTTTCGCCTTGTAAAGAGATGCTCAAAAAGAAAAATTTTATAAAAAATTCTTTCTAGCTGAAAAGAAAGTGTCCTTACCTTTTTGGGTGTCTCTCGCCAGAAGTCAAAATACATAATGATTATTTGGCAAGATATAAATCATAAAAAAAATACTGTCATTCATAACTCGTTCCTTTTATTTGTCACTGATATCAGATTAGCCCTGTCATTGACTTTGAATTGTTAACCTACGCTCTGAATACTAAAATTTCAAACATATTCGATATTCCGTTAGTTTTTTCTTTTTACAGATAACACACAATTGAAATTAAGAGGATGATATGGATATATTTTTTAAAGAAATATAATAAAAATCGCAGAATCATTTACTGGCCGCTTCATGCCGTTCTCTTTCACCAGGATATATTGTTCACGTTAACGATTCAATTGATATAAGTTTTTTTTTTATTTATATTCAGAGCTATGGTAAAAGAATGTTAAAAAGGGAGAATGTTTCGTAGGCGGATAGTTCAAAATGTTAATAATGAATCGATTATTCTTTTGTTTGTTAAATACTTTTGCCAATCCTCTGATTAAAATAAGTTAATGAGTATTCGCAGGGGTATGATTTTGAAAGTGTATGATTATTTATTTTTTAACAAAAATACAATATATGGAAAGAATGTAATTAGCCGTTCATTGCCATTTCGCCCCGAATGTTCATGTATTTTTTTACAAGGAAAATCAAGTCATTTTTTTAAAAAATAAGCAAATTCAGTCAGATTTTTTAATGAATGATTTCTGTTTTGTGTATAACTTTTTTGTATAACTGTATACTTTTTTGTAGTATTTATGTAAATTATACACGATTTTTTAATATTTGATTTGCTTGTGTTTGTCAATGGTTTTTACAGAACTTGAAGCCCCATTGCTCCTTCAAATGGTTTTTTTTCTAGAGAACTTGAAAGGAGAGAGTCGCCAACTCTGTCGAAATCCTGGCTTCTCATTGGCTGTGACCAAAATCGTTTCAAACGACATCCGTTGATAGGTGGTGATGTCATGCGTCTTCTGCTGCTCGGTTCTTAACTTACGTTTGATCACAGCCAATCAAAAAGCAGCAATTTAATTGGCGATATCCTCTTTTCAGGCTCTCTAGTTTTATCCTCACAAATGGTCGCCAGTCGGGTTCTTTTTAAGGATCCTCACTCTTAGAAAAATGGTCACCATCTTGGATTTGTAAGGCGTTGAGAAAGTCATTCGCATCCTAAAGTTTTAATCCCTAAATCTTCCTTCATTCTCAAAATTTTAAGCAATTTCTTATTTTCAAATACCAGCAACCCCTCCTGTTCGCGAACAGACAAATCTGCCCATATCTGACCTCAAATACCTCGAATTTTACTATCATTCATGCCTCCGTCCTCGTGCCAATACAAAAAAACAGGAAGTCCGTTACATCTCATAATGCTCCAGACTCGATTCGAGATTAAAATCACAGCTCAGCATGTTACTTGTAATTCTACGCCATTTTAAAAATTTACAATCCTCAGCTCATCCTCACTAATAAAACCTGAAAAGATTAACGCAGACCGGTAACCAGATAAGGTTAACAAAACAAACATAAAAACGAAAATGTAGGTTTATTGCCAAAAAATAAAATAATAAATATTCACAATAAAAAAAAATTAGTCCTAACACTTGTGTTACACTTTTTCCTATAACCATAATTCAAAAAACTTCATCATAAAAAATTTTTTAAGGAAAAACTTACGTATTTCGAAATCTCATTCTCAAAAACATAGATGTCCATGGTTAGAAGCAAGTAATTCAAGATGGCTGCGCTGCACTCCAGTTTTTCTATTATCTGTGAATTTTTTATCAACCTGCATTCATAAGTGAAAAATTTATTACTAGAGCTTGCTAATTTCTTCAGCAGAACTTCATTCTTTCAGCAAATTATAAACATCACCGAAAACGATCAATTTCGTGGAAAAATGAAATCATCACCTTGAAAAGGAAGCAAATCATTCAGCTTGGACGTTTTAATCACGAAACCGCCGCCCTATATCCCAAAATAAAGGTCGTTATGGTTTTATAAAGACGGGAAGCAGACAGATTCCAGTAAAACACATGGCTGCTGTCTTCATTCCCCGACAT
Source organism: Liposcelis brunnea (assembly GCA_023512825.1). NCBI lineage: Eukaryota > Metazoa > Arthropoda > Insecta > Psocodea > Liposcelididae > Liposcelis > Liposcelis brunnea. The sequence goes on along the minus strand of CM042070.1, from coordinate 7,999,834 downwards.
ATTGCGGGATTTGTTTGATTCAGTCAGGACAGTATTCAAGGTAACCCGTATGAAAAATAACTGCCGGAAAATTTAAAAAAAACGAAAGTAACTGTCCATATGACTTTTGCGTAGTATATTGGGTAGTATTTCGAAGATTACTTTCGAAAAATTATAATAAAAACGGGAAAGTGTTCGTCTGGCTACATGTTGCCCGTATAAAAAAATATTTGTAGGTTGACTGATTTAAGTCATATTATTTTCCAATGTCAGTAATTATTGTGTTAATATTTTTGAATTTCATGATTTTGGAGAAATTTTCTTTCAAATCTCTCACAGCTTCAAAATCATTTTTCTAATTATTTTAAATTCAGTAGTAATCCGCTTTAAAAAATTTTTCATGGATAATTACATCCGAATAATATGAAAGATAGCGCAATAATTTACAGAGCTGCATTGTTCACAAAATAATTTTTATAATACCATCCACACTTCCTAACAGTAAAGTAGAACATTACCGACACAGTCAAATATTTCTCCAAAATCATGAAATTCAAAAATTTTAACACATTAATTATTGACATTGGAAAATAATATGAGTTAAATCACTCAACCCAGATATATTTTTTTGTACGGGAAGAATTTCCATTTTATAATTTCTCTCTAAAAAAAAATTCTTCCTCGTAGTGAGATGTGATAGCATTTGCACCGTCATGATGTAATTTTTACTGTCATCCGTAAATTCCCTTTTGAAGGTTAATTACCTCGATTTTGTATCAAAAAGCAACATAACCTCAACCCTTATTCTTTCTTTTTATTTATATCCTGGGCGGGATGTAATAAGCAATAATCGTAAATTAAAACCCTGCGTACTTGTGACCTAAGGATAGTTAATTAAAACAGTTTGATAACATATGGTTGGGAGTCAATACATGATTTAGATACCTAGTTGTTATATTTTGCCTTTCTTCGACCTTGACAACGTAGAATTATCTTTAAAATGTAAACTATTCCTTGCATACCGGTTGATCAATCTTAAACTCATAATTATAAGCATCCTGTATTGTTTGCTACAGGTCGTTTACATAAATATTCGACATGACAAGAGCGGAGGAAAAAGAATCTTTCTCCTTTTAGTTCAGCCGTGTAGCGAAATTTAAAAATTTTAATAATAATTATAATCCCATTTTTCAATTCAGAAAAATTGTTTAAAAATTATTATCATTGACGGGATTTGTGACCGCGGGTTTTTTTAGAATTCTTCCGGCGTTAGGGGCAATTACAAATGGCGGCATTTGAGATTTCTCTTAAGGGAGGCAAACCCGAGTTAAATTACTAGGTTGAGGGGGTCTAGGCTTGAGGTTCTAAAAATCGTTAAGGGCAATGAGATACTTAAGGGAGTGATTTCAGGCTCCTTAAGCCCTAAATGACGCCCCTGGACACTTGTTCAGGGGTTTGGCTTTAGATTTTTCGGCCAGCGAAAATTTTTCAGAATTAAATAAACTTTGAACGGTTTTGTTGTCATGAGCATCAACAAACCGTTAAGGAAATGTCACGCACGTGCGGAGAGCAAGTGATATTCTTCCCGGAGTTAACCAGTGTGTAAATGTCAGTTGGATTTCAGGCGCCACCGAAAGATTAAAAGTTGACAGCAGTAAAGTGACATGGGTTTTCATTTTATTCAACAATGAAAATCCTCGCAGTTGAAATAGGTTTTTTTCTTCATGGGAAATTTATCATTTGTCAGGATTTTTAATATTGCCGAGGTTTGTGAAATCGAGGTCGGAAAAATAGGTTAAATTAATAAGAAGAATTTAAACGAATGCTTGCTGGAGACAGAAATGTAATAAAATCGGTGAAAGCAGGAGAAGGACATAAATTCATGTCATAATTTTTATATTTTTGCATATTTTATTACATTTATCTAAATAGAGCAGACAGATTCAAAATCTTAACCAAGTAAGGTTAAAATATTGGCTAGTTAGCATTAATAATAAATGAGGATTGAAAATTTGACTGTTTTCGGCCGAATCGGCGTGCTTCAGACAATCCTGCCACAAATCGTATTTTAAAATAAGTTTTTCAACATGAAAATAACATTAATTATTGAAGAACGAATAGGCCAATCGCTGTTTTTAAAGTGATAGATTTTTATTCCTTGGTGGCCATTTCTTCAGATTTTACCATTTTCTAGGCCATACAATCTATTTAGCATGAAAATATTTAAAAAAATAGAACAAAAATCGAAAAATCATCAATGATAAAGAAAACAAAAATGGCGTCTATTCGAAATTCAAACTGCTGCCATGTCGCGCGTTCCAGTTAGTTGTTTACTCTATGGCAAAGTCATAAACATTGTTTACGGACGGAAATTTGTTTTCCTTGCAAATTTTTTATAAATTTAGTGCGAATTTGTTTTATTTATCATGAATTAACGTTATTCTCATATAATAAAGGATAATTAGTGAAGCAGAATGATTTTGTAAGTGTAGTTTTTGTATAAAAAGTGTTTTAATTTCAAACAGCAAACGGAAGCAAGTCAACGGTCTTAATTCCCATTATTCTGAAATTCTTGATAATATTTACTTCAATTTAAGTATTTTTGTAATCTCGTGAGCATATCACCTACATCATAAATAACCTCTCCACATATATTTCATATGGGCGTGGGCCCAATTCTTTTGTGAAAGATTATTCGTAGGTTTTTTCAAACACGCGACAATATAACTCTTTTAGTAACATTCGTGGAAAAACCTCAACCATCCCATTACTCTCCATAGTCAATCTCTGCGGTTGGGCTATACGTGTCAATTTATAAACTCAAAAATGAATCAAGATATGAAAGATTAATAATAAAAGATTGCTATAAACGGTAGTAAATTTGACACCTTTTTCTCCTTTTACCTTTGAGGTTGTAAAACTAGTACTGTTATTATTATGTTGCTGTTAGTATAAAATCTTAATGGTGATCTTTTTATTTTAGCGGATTTTTCTTTTTAATCAATTTTTAACAACGAAAAAAACCGGCTGGCGAGAGAGAAATGTAATTAAATATTTTGCACGTTTATAGATCAATGTAACTTCCATTATAAAACGCTCCCTCTTCGCTTTCTAAAATAGTTTTACGCAACCCGCCTACCCTTCAAGCTAGTTTACGTTCCCTTTGAAGCTCTAAAATTGTTTCCCAAAACCTTTTTCTTATTTTCCTCCTGCATGGTCGATAAACATCAATCGGAAACCAATTCATGAGATCCTTTATATACAGGAGCAATGGGTAGTTTCCACCCTAACTTTACATAATCTTTTCATCTAGGAATAAATTTACATTCTTTTCACATTTTTATAACTTTCTTATCAAAGTCATTTCACTAAATAAAGACGCACGAAAGGCGTCGATTTTAATAGGAAAAAGGTGAAAAAATAATTATAGCAATTTCTCAAAATGACAACGTGTATAATTCTAAATTAAATTAAGGGGGTAGTTTAATTTTTATATTTTTTAATGAGTTTCCAGTTATTATCTCCGGAAGGATAATTAGTCGTGTTTACAGTTCGTTTAAATTTATGACGAGATAATTTCCAAGTTGGAAATCATAATTCAACGAGATTCAATTTGGGAGATAATAAGATCAAAGAAGTCTATTGGCACGTATATTCCCATATGTTAATTACTATTTTCATAAAATTTATAATGCCGGACTTGATCAATAAATTGTTAATGGTTACTTTTAAATTTCAATTTTCTTCCGTCTTTTATAAATCAAGTTTTCTTATAATCAAAATGGCTTTAATTTCGCATTTAGTATGTCATATGACATCGGCAACTTTTCGCGAAACTTAAAAAATATTAAAGTGAAAGTAAAATAAACTTACCAGAGGTTAAGATGCATTTTTTTAAAAATAAGAAATATGGAGTGGAATGACTATTAATAAACTTAGTTTGCTAATCAGGCTGAAAAAAGTAATAATGCAATGTAATGATGATGACTTATGGTCTCATGGTGAATTATGCGCGGAGATGTTTTGGAAATTGTTTTTAGGAAAAAAAGATTCAAGGTCGATTAGAAAGTACCGGTGCTGAAAAAAAAAAAAAAACAAGACTCAGGCAATGTCCAGAACGAAATTACGATTTTATGGTCGCGAATATTAATTAGTATCTTAATCTCGTCTTAAAACGAGTTTATTTGTTTTTCTTTATTGGTGCGTGTGAGCCGGCAATTGATTTTGGGTGTGAAAATATAGGTTGTAATTAGGAAGAGCTAATAAGTTTATAAAGAAATTAGTTAAGAAATTTTAAATAATGGAGATTATGGTAGAAGCCAGGAATTATGATTTGAAGTTCTCTGTGGTTTATTGTGAAAATGATACTAATGATTTTTCTGTTGTTTTTAGGTTGCAAAATGATTAGAGAATGTAATAGAACGCCTGGAAGCAGAAAATCGCCAAATGAGGGGCCATGAGTAAACTGAGGCAATCAAACAAAGGAAGAAGCGAGATCAAATATAGCTGAAAATGGGCAACCACAGAAAATACAGAATGGAATCTTGATGTAGTCTCTCAGCCATGAAAGTCCAACGCCTAGAAATAAGAGACTAGAGCACCTGACATTTATCGAAAATTGAAGGCGGCTATAACTGCGGCAGTAAAATTTCAGGTCCTGGAGAGCCACCAGATTAAATGTAAATGCCTCAACTTTTTCTGTGCTGTTCTTCAACACTACTGACCACATGTTTATTCCCCCCTTGAGCCAGAGAGTCGCCAACCCTGTATATCAAAATCCTGGTTTCTCATTGGTTGAAACCAAAATTCTTTTTAATTGATTTCTGCTGTTTTGTGGTGGCGTCATACGTCTTCTGTTGCTCGGCACTTTACTTACACACAGCCAATCACAAAGCCAGCAATTTAGTTGGCGACTCTCTCCTTTCAGGCTCTCTAGTCATACAGACAATTTTATTAGGCACAAGTTTCTTATACTCTATGATATAATCCTGCCAATATTTCCAATAATCATTCAGATTACATAATACTCTAAAAAATCTTTTTACCTTCGATTTGACATAAGTGCTGCTTCATTCGCAAACAAAAAAACTCGACTCCCTTTCTCTTTATAATTTGATTGTTTAAGCGATTAAACAATCCTCTCGCAATCCCCTTTTTTTTTATCTTACGCCGGAAGCGTCCGCCCATTTTCAAAATCCCTTTTTTCCCAAGATTTTTAATCCAATTTCATCCGATTTTGCCATGACACATGAACCCGACACCACATGTTATTTCATAGTTAGAAGAATTCCTCATTATTCATTACAAGGATGAGAGTTGTTTTATTTATTTATTCATTTCATTAACACAAAGGATTTAGTATATTAATTTTAAGCACGCCTATCCCAACACGCAATGTCCCACCGAACCGAGAATTTTAAATCATTCATCAGTTCCCGGAAATGAAGAACTTCCGACGTTTCGAAATCACTTGATGGTGTTACCACCCCACAGCGAAAATATGTTTTTATGCAAGAGGGATATTATCATGGGTTTTGAATTTTGTGTTTGAGGGAGTAGCACAAAGTACAACGTCACTATCACTCGCGTCGTATATTCAATGTGGAAGCCCCACCTTTTTATGCTTCCGACTTTTTTTTTTTTTTTTGAACCGGAAGGCATGAGAAATATTGCCAGAGGGATGAAAGAAATAAGAGAAATGAAGTCCTCTAGCATTTTTTTTTATATTACAGGGTGGTGGACTGGCTGTGTAAAAGTTAAAGAACACTTAGTGGATGGCTTGGCAGAAAAGAAAACAAGGGCAGCGTGAATGAGAATTAGTCTGTTCAAAGCCTGGAAGAGCTTCAGCTTATTCCATCAACTGTGGCGGAAACGAATGCAACGATAGCGGAGTCTTAGAAGTAAGTAAATCTTTATTGGAATCAGTTTCGTATAATCACAATTGTTGCAGAGATATTGCGCTATGTTACCATGATATTGCCAACGTTGCGGCAACATTACTGACAACTTAAATTGTTGTAACAGCTGACAGTTTGCCAGTCTCTTTTAATTTAGGATCTCTAGCGCCGGTGGCGTTCTTAGGCCGGTGTCAAGATGTTGTGGGCACCGGGTGCCAGTCTTAAAGGGGTGCTAAAAATAACAACAAAGCTACTGTAGTTTATATGAAAAAATTATAAGGAATGTTCTTACAATTCAGATCAGCCAATTTTTTTTAAAGGTAATGAGCAAATGGGGGGAGGGGGTGCCAAATAAGTTGACTCGGAACCGGGGTTAAAGGGCAAAAGGGCTAGAAACGCCACTGTCTAGTGCCTAGCCACGCATTGTTTGGGGCAAGTATTCCCTTTTCATTCGCACATACAGACTTCGGGAGGTCCATTCAAAATTTACTTCCCATAAGCTAAGCATTGCATGATATCTTTGCGCCTCCCCTGTATATTAATGAAATGATACCCTTATCAGCCACTAGAACCACTCCACCACCCCAGTAGCTACTATTAACCTCCTCATCGAAAAAAAAAACCGCTTTATGCCTCTTGAACACCTTCCACATACATTTATTAAATCATTCTAATCCTAATAGACATCCCTAACCCGAAACATCTTTTTCTTCTAATTAAATAACAAGTAGCTCCACCAACAGCGACAAGCCATTAAACTAAAATCTCAAATTAACAAAAAAAATCATTTTTATTCGTCTTAATTAATTAATTTTATTCTTTTTACCATTTTCATGTTCATTTAAATTAATAATTATTTTTAACCGCACCCAAAATTGATATCTCATTGATACGATTATTATATTTCCACCTGAGCAAAAGAGACGGGTATGGTGACCTCCAGTCCTTGTACTTGACACATCAATCATTTCGTTGACAGGATAGTTATACGTACATATCTTGTTCAGTCATAGCAATCCCCGGGTACGCGCATGGCCCAAGATGTCATAAATGATTAGTAACATTGCTTTATCTTCATGGTACAAGTATTTCCCCTTTTGCATGTTCAAAGATGTTTTAAAAAAAAAATTATTAAGATAACCAAACCGATATTTGCTTGTGCATTTCATTCCTTATTCGGTCACTGTCTTGTTCGCAGGTTTTTCTTTCACAAAGTCAAAAACCTCATTATAAGAAGGGCCGGACAATATTTAGTACGTGAAATTGGTGAACTCATTAAAAGCATAAAGATTCCAGTGGGCGGGATATTATTGTGAACGATATATCAGCGTAGGGTGAGTCCCAGTTGATATAAATCTTGTTTTTTCATTTTAGTAAGTAGAAAAAGGCAACTTTCGAAAAAGTCATAAAAGGCTTTTATCATATATCTGACTTCCCGGCGTCGGCATGTCCGTTGTATATCTCAATTTTAATATTGTTGTCCCTGAAAACAATAAAAAGAAATTTCTTTGTGGGTTTATTGTTCCAAAACAAACGGATAAATATAAATCTTCCCTTAGGAGAAAAAAGCTCATTGAGAATTTTATTTTTTACTTAACGCCACGTGACCCGGTTAGCGCTTTTGTGAAGATTCTGAGTCATTGTAAGGTCAAAGGGAAACATTTTGGGTTTTTTTTAACTAATATTTTGCTAGTGTTATTTGACAAGCAGACACAACGGGGGGCCGTGTGATTTTACTCTTGGTAAGCTTCCAGTTTGTTATGTAGGAGCAACCGCTCTCATGAATAATTAGGCTAAAGATTAGGGCCCGTCCTTACTTTACGGTTAGACGTAGGAAACCCTTTTTGACTAAAAGCAAAATGTACGCTGCCTACGTTAATTCAATTTTATGTAAATTTCGTGGCCTAGTCATTTTTTTTTTCTTCTTGGTTGGGAACAGTGTTGTATTTGAAAGTAAACTATACTTTGTCTCAATTTCAGAAGTCAGGAATAAAAATAAATGAACCTGAAAATGATGTCAGTAGTAAAAAGAATGGGTGAGTCTTTAAAAAAGATCCAATGTTTGACTTTTTATTTAGAAGCGCACACACTGTCCCTTTTTCGTACCTTCATCAACCCTTAGTGTCTGCCAAAAATAGAATGTTTATCTTATTAAAAGAACATTCTTTTAACAATTACGTGCAGTTACTGAGCTCAATTTGACTTGTCTCTTGCAATTTACTTTTTCTTTCCTTTTTTCAGTTAGGGCGAGGAAAATGTAAGAACTGTGAAAATGTAAGAAGCGGAAACTTGAAATTAAATGACAAAAATACAGATCTTTTAAAATGAGAGCTCGATCACGAGCTTTGCTAAAATTTTTAAAAAATTAACATAAGGGTGGCCCTTAAAATACGAACGACTGAATTTTGATCAAGACGCTCTATTATTTTGTTTCAATCGATTTAATAATAAGCCCCTAAAAATTTTAGATCGATTGGTTAAGATTAAGATGTGCCCCGAGGCCAATAAGGACCCTCAAGATTTACATGTAATAACCCCATAAGGTTTGGGTAATTTTATAAAATTGTTAAAAAGGCTCAGATTAGTTGGTTCTTTGTCCAATTTTGCTGGGATCGGCAAAACGTCATTGCAAAATTTTCCAAAAATCCAATGGTACCACCCCAAGGCATAGAATTAGACTAAGAATCTTCAAGAAAATCCTACTTGATAAGAATCTTCGTGCCCTGGTCTATAGTTACATCTTTATTAAAATAATAATCATTATTACTATAAGTGAATAACATCAGAGTGGGAACATATTTTTTTGCTAAGACTATAACTACCAAGTCTAAGGCGCAATCTTGTCATATTACTGCGATCTCATTAACGGTTTATTTAAATTTTTTTTTTATATGCCAAGAGGGAATTAATAATACATTCAAAAGTCAAGTACAAAATATTGCCGCATGACACAAACAACATCAAAAGATCCTCATTACTAGTTTTTACATAAACGGGGAGGATGGAATCCGAACCAAAGAAAAAAAATTTGTTTTCGTGTAGTAATTCTATCTGTAAGTAATAAAATCGTATACGATAAAAGACCCCTCCACGATCGGGGAAGTTAATTGGGGTGGAGCTGATTCGGAAAAACCGAGGGAGAGATACAGAAACTTTCAAGAAAAAAAGTTTTTTGTTTCCCCCCGCGTTTCTGACTTACAAAGAGTGTCAGAGATGACTGATCAACTGAAACAACATTTCATCACATATTTAATCGGATCATCACCCCTAAGGCAGAGAGAGAGGAAAGGATAATTCTTTAGCGGTTTGACGAGCTTTCGTCGTTGTTAAAAAGACTTCCCGTTTTAAAAGGGTCTTTAGATATTCACCTGAGACATGCCATTCAATATGACACCTGCTTGTCGGGGAATATTTTAAAAGACTAAAAAGACAAGCAAATGGATTTTGTTAACAAGCCTCGGGGAAATTGTTTTTGTAACCCTGGCAACCCTAAATAGGTCCGCAAAAATATTTACATTTCAGACCGGTTCTTATGGTTCCCCGATGTGCTTTTTGGCAACTTAGTTGATTAGCTGTCTCATTGCTTATGACTCTTAAGAATATTTTTTAAAATTCTTTTTCTTCCCCCCCCCTTGAAGTTATTAGCAATAGTGAAAACGGGAGTCTGTTCAAGAGTTCCAACACGGTAATATTTACTTTCCTCCAGGGAATCTCCAATTTGAGGGTGACGAAAATTGACGTTTCAACATGGCTAAAATTATTCCCTTTACTTTGTACGAGTCGATGTGATTATCACGGGATTTCTTCCTGAGACTAAAATAAATTCATCTCGATTGATGATTTCCGTATAGGAAATTCAGCCATCTTAATTCACACCCGGGTGAATGTGATTTAGCCAAAGCCATGGGCGCCATTTTACTAAAATCTTGAAATTTTTCGACCAATGGCGTAACAATCAAGAAACTTTTACTCGAGCCATTTTCTCAATTTTTCCTTTTGACCTCAGGACCTCCTCGGGACCGCCATTGCGTTTGGCCTTTGGGGCCAAAAGATCACTCAGAGCTCAGCTTATGATCCCCCCCTTCTTGGCGCCCTTGGCCAAAGTGTTAAAAAAAATTGATAGGGTCGAAGATCAAAAATTGAAAGCCTAATCAAAAAACACATCTTCCATTTTTCAAAAACCAACGCGTATGTCACTCGAAATGTCACGTTGGAAAATAATAAAAAACCTCCGGCATTTACATAAAGAAATTAATGAACTCCATAATAAGCCTCACATGAAGATCCATTATTTCATCCATTGGTTTATTTCTTTGTCTCCTTTTTTTTTTTTTCTTTCTTTTATCATCTATTCCCTAACGATATAATAAAACAAAATGGCAGGTCATGCCGTACCAAATTGATTTTATCAAAGGTCATTAAAATAAACAGTTCGTGAGAGAGGGATATAGAATAAGAGAAAAAAAATCAGCGATCTATATCTCGAGAAAATTCCTTTTTATTTATAATGAGACGCTACACCCGACCTATGAAAAGAAATGCAAAATAGAATTGTTGTTTAAGGTCGTGATGTATTTTTTCCCCCCTCCCGATTTAAAAGTAATTAATTAGAATAAATGGGAGTGATGAGCCTTATTGGCATTATGAGCGTAGAGCGGTTGCAGATGGGAGACTTTTTGGCCGTAAAAAAAAAGACAAATTTTTCAAAAATTGTGGAGCTCGGAAAATTTTTTCAAGAAAACGCAGAAACACAACAAAGATCCTAAATTAAAAGAGACTGGAAAATTGTCTGCCATTAAAAAAATTTAATGTCGCATTAAGTATCATGGCGACTTCCACAAGAAGAATATTCGGAGTGAATATTCCTTAGATAATAGAATCTATAGAGAGTGCAAATCACTTCGGTTATTCTCGGGTTTTTCCGGGGCTTCCATAAGCTAAGAAAGGAGGGTGTCCACTTTTGTCGTCTGCTTTGTGTTTCAACAAACAACCCGAAGTAAACGTTTTGCACCGTGATATGGCGTTCAATTTCTGCGATGGCAGACATTTTGTAAGTCTGTTTAAATTTAGAGTCTCAAAGACACATCTCCCAAAAAGCCAAATTCAACCCTTCTGCATCATTTTTCAGCCCTGCGAATTACCTAGTAACAAGAAATTTTGAAAAATATCCATAATGTCGTGGCCTCACTGCCATCCAAAACCTCACTGAGCAGCCATAGATCACCAGTGTGCAAAGCTGAAGCGCCTTTAGTGAACAGGTCATAATGGAAACAATCTTTTCATCACTCAGGGACGAAAACTTGTCTTTTCCTCCCTGCAGTTTTTTATTTAAAACATGAAATTATAAGACTTTCTTCGTCAAAAAAAAATATCTTACAATGCAAAAAACAAAAAAGACCTTTTCGTCTCGACCTTTTTAAAGCCCTCGGCCTCAAACTCCTTCTCGGCGGGCAATTTTGTATTTTTCGTCCCTTGTACAGTAATACTATTTCAAATAGATTTTATTAATAATGAACTTTTAATATTTCTCGTATAAAAATTAAAATTACTTTACAAAAATTATAAAAAACAAAACATTATAGTCTTTTTTCTTGCTTTTAGCTTTATACTGAACTGACTGTATCACTTGACTTATAATTGAGATCCATTTTCATTCCTACTTTCTAAAATCTCGGAATCAAGATTAGGCGGTAAATCGCAACCTAAATAAGAATCATTAGCTACACAATAAACCAAGGTACTTCTCCAATACGGATCAACAGATAAATAATGAGGATTCCCGATTACAATAAGAAGCGCTCTTGCTCTAGTTAAAGCGACATTTACCCTTCGAGGGGTCGCTAAAAACCCTAAAGAATGTCTAATATCAGAATCGACGTAAGTTAAAGAACTTCTGACTGTCGATAAAATAATAACATAACGTTCTTGTCCTTGAAAATCTTCGACCGTTCCAATTTTCGGCACTGGAGTTTCTAATTCTGTTAATAATTGGCGAATTTTTTGCACTTGTTTTTTGTAAGGAGTTATAATGCCACAATCGTCGGTTGTTAGGCCGATGGAGTAACATTTTTTAAGGTATAAAACGCATTGCCAAATTTCTTGGTTATTAAACCAGGATGGGCAGTCGCCTTCTTGGAGATTTTGTCCTCGGACTCCGTGAAAAATTATGGCTGGAGGAGTTTCTCGTTCTATTTCTGTTTGTTCGTGAAATTTTTTGGTGATTTTGAATTCTTCGCTTTCAGTAGGTGAAACACTTGGGATTAATTCTGAGTTGTAGAAGAGTTGACTAGGCAGATCTAATATTTGAGGAAGAGATCTAAAAAAAAAATAATAAATAAATTCATTCAAAAATTCGAACTCTAACTAAATCAGAAATTAAAATAAAAATTACCTATAATTAATACACAGTCTAGTAATAAATCGAGGATCGTATCCACTCGTATTGGGAAATCCAGCGTGGTCCCTAGTATACGGAAAGCATTTAACAAAACGTTGAAGAAGACTTGTGCCAAGTCCGTGTTCTTCAGCGACTTTGCTCATACATGTCGGTCCTAATTGTTCAGGGTCTCCAGCTAATATAACTTGCCCTGTTTGCGGATTCAAGAAAGCTAAACAAAAAAAAATTATATTTACGTTCTCAATATTTTTTAAATAAAATTTTATTTATTTTTTCTTACTTATAGGTATTAAAATCTCAGGCTCCATTGCTTGCCCGGCTTCATCCACCAAAATATGAGTAAAGTGATTAGGAGGGAAACCCATGTAGTGCAGCTGTCCCAAAGCCGAGCACGTCCCAACAGTAATTCTATGCCGTCCAATTAATTGGCTAGAAGTAGATTGCTTCAACTGTTTTTTAGATTCATCAAACATTTCTGGATTTCCTTTGTCATCCCTGAGATCAGCTAAAATGGGTAAGTTTAATATTATTACATTTTTTTTATATTAGTCCTAAAAATCACTCGACTACTTACCCGTTGTGCAATACGGTAAAAGTTTCTGAGGAATATTTCCATCGCACATTCGATGATACGCCATTATCCTAACCAATTCCCCAGGCTCCAAAACTCCAGAATCAATAATCCTTTCGCTTATTAAATCCGCTGAGCTATTCGAAGGCGTTCCAATAATAATTCTACTCTCCGGTATCAACTTATAAATTTGCAAAATCGTCTCTACTAAAGTAATCGTTTTCCCTGTTCCTGGCGGGCCGAAAATAACATAAGGCAACGGTCTGCCTTGCCCTTTCAAAACATTCACAACCGACGCTTTTTGATGATAATTTAAAGATTTATTAAACCAAACTAATTTCCTTTTTTTAAACTCTAGTTTTTTATCCATCGGATCTTCTACAGTCTTCGGCTCCGATTTAATTTTCCTTTCAATCGTTTTTAAATCCGCCATCGGCTTCGGCCTTACAAATCCCTCCTCATCGACATCATATTCAACTTCAAAATTTTTTTCATGAAGAATATCTTCAAGATTTAAATCAATATTTTTAAAAAATTCGGTAACGTTAGACGCGATTTCTTCTTTCACCGGAGGCTTAACCGAACTCTCATCGAAATCCTCAATGTCTTCGAAAATAATTTGGCTGGGTTTTTCTTGAACGGCTGAAGGGAACAACCATTTGCTTCCTAATTTTTTCATGGCCCTGTTAATGGCATCGTGAGCTTTATTATAAGTCGAATTGCTAGTTTCGAAATAAACATTACAATCGGTTTCGTCGTACGTATCTTGAAATTTAGGATTAAATTTTAAAAGGACTTCTTTTTGATGAATCTCGAAGATTTTACCGGAGTGTTCATCGTTGTCTGAATCTAACCAAGGTTGCCGCACTACAATCGTATCTCCTATAATCAATGAAGGTCTTTGCTCTTGTAAACCGGGAACTTCCAAAGATAAAAACTCTCCGTGGATTTTCAAAATCACGCCTTCCATATCGTATCTTCTAAGCGCTAACTTTACAGCTGCTTCTTCGAGGTATAGCAGAAGATGAAACCTGAAAAGAGATATGGATTATAATTGTAAACCAGTAATTCTGACTCCGCATTAACCACACTTACCAGTCCATATATCTTTCAGGAGTTATCTCCCCTTCTAAATATCCTGCATAATTCAGAATCTCTGCCACGAGTTCATCATGTTTCTTGGGCATCCCTGAATATCCTATTACAATTTTTTCCAACGCATCCGGAACTTTATATCTTCCTGGTTTTTCTCCTCTTATAAATTTCGGAGCCAATTTCGGTTTCGGCCCATACGTTCTCGTCCTATTACTCCCAGAAGTCTTATTATAATTCTGATGCGGAAGAGCATGAAACGATCTTTTAAAATGAGTTCTTACATCACACGGCATTAATTTATTCATCGCCTTATCCATCGTTATTGTCAATTCTAAATTTCGACCGATTCTAAAATTTTTAAAGTAAAATACAAACAACTCAGTGCTACTCCCCACAAATTTCCCTTTGCATTCAAATACATATCTAATGCTCCCATCTGGTGGAATTGTAAATCTATCATCTAAACCAGGGGATTTTAATCTTATTTGTGAATTTTGTTTTTTTGTATGAAATCTAGTTTTAATAAGCTCGTGAGTTTGAGTTTTTGAAAAATTTTTAACTTCTAATACTAATTCTTTGGTTTCATTTAATCGAACTTCTCCGAATTCTAAAATTCCAACAATTCCTACACTATTTTTATCACGAAGTAATTGTTCCAGTTCTTGGGAGTTGTTCTGGCCGTTTTGTTTTGCAGTTGAAACATCCATTGGCACTACACAAATCGCTCTCCATGAATATTCACCTTAAAGAAAAATGTTTTGTTAGAAAAAAATATTAATTTACTTCATCCAAATTGCAATTTAACTACCTTGCTCGCTTTCTACTGCATCACAAATCACTTCATCTCCCAGAGACGGAATATATCCACTCTCGACACTCTCCTGATGGAAATAAATTTCTCTGTCTATTGCTCCATTCCCATCGCCCTTATTAGAATTAATCCACAAAGTAACTTGACCTTGCTGCCATTTCTTTCTTAATGCATCAATTTTTTTAATTTCTATCACTTCTCCAGTTAAATCAGTTACATCTTCATCTACAGTCACCTTAGCTTTTAACTGTACCCAATCACCTAGGAAAAAAAATCAAATTATCATCACATAAACCATTCTAACTTCTTTACTTATTTAACTTACCTTCAATAGGGATAAAGGATGCCTCAACTTTATCCAAATCAACCCATATATTTGAAGGTTCAATTAAAACCTCTCTCTCCCTTCTTGCTGTAACCTTCCCATGTATAACTCTATTAATCATCTGATATTCTAAATTCTCAGTCGGAGCTACATCAGCCACATTTTTGTTTTCGTCACAATGATTATCATCATCCCATGAGTTGTCGCACAAGGATACAATTTTTAATACTCTTTCACTTTGATTTTCATCAAGTTTACAAGCAAGAAATGTTACCATGTCATTAACTTTTAAGGACACAGTACTAGGAATTAGTTTTGGTTCAAAATACAAAACCTTATCAATTAGTCCATACTCAGGGCATAAATATGTTACTTTCCCTGTTTTCTGTTTATATTGCAAGACTCCTTCGTGATTTACATTTTCTGATTGAGTCTTCAATTCATTTTCATTGCAAGGTACAAAGGGAATGTCATTATCATCTGATGTTATTATATTTAAAAGGTTTTCTTCTTCGTTCTCATCGATGTCCACATCATTATCCGCATCGTTTGAATACCAAAAACTACTAACAAGGTTTTTAAAAAAAGCCATTTTTAAAAGTATTTCTTAAACTAATTACTAAAATAATCCGATACTTCAGATCACGCCGGCCATAGTATATAACAAACCATAGACTTGCACAATATCGACATCGCTTTGCTTCTGTATATTTATCCTCGAAAGAAATGGTTAAATTTGAACTTATCTGTCATATTATTTTGAAAAACCTGTTTAATTTCTCAAAAAATGACAATTAAGCTCAATACGCAAACATTATTTTAATTTCAACGTTAGAAAAGTAAAAAAAAATGAAAGCCTAAAATAAATATCCGGAAATTTATCCGGATATAAATCCTTAAGACGCCATTAACGATGGATTCTCGTACTCTGTGCTCAAATTCAAATTAGTGAATCGTTAGCATTTTTAAGTGCAATTTTATTGTTTTATTTTACATTTTAACGTACAAATGTGAGAAATAACAGAAATGAAGTTTTTTAATCGGTTTTTAATACTATCAAAATGCTCCATTTTGATATCAACGTGTTTGTTATGACAACGGTCGTGGTAACCTCAAAACTAAACATTCTTCTGAAATGGCTAACGATAAAAAAGTGTTTTTACTTGTTCATCCTCACGGAGAAGGAGAAGTTCAGTTTGTTTGGCAAACCGGCAGTGGAAGTTTATTAACAACGACGGGTTTAGATAACTCCGTTGCTATTTTCAACAGAAGAGGATTACTAATCGAAAGGATACGTTTGCCGGGTCTATGCGCTGGTTTTTCATGGGATACAGACGGAGATTTATTAGGAATTATAACGGGTAATTCTTCAGGTGTTATATTATGGGATGCAAATAGTCTGAAGAAAACTACGGTTGACTTGGGGTTAAGAGATACATTATCATGTTTGATGTGGGCAAAGAATTCATCTGTGTTAGCTGTAGCTACGAGTAGGGGTAATTTAGCAATTTATAATCATACTACAGCAAAAAGGATTCCAGTGCTGGGGAAGCATAGTAAGAGGATAACGTGCGGAGCTTGGAGTAGAGATAATATTCTTGCTCTGGGTTCAGAGGATAAGACTGTTACGTTGAATAATAATGAAGGAGATACTTTAAGGATTATTAATTTAAGAGCAGAACCATCACAAATAACATTTTCAGGTAGGAAGCATTTTTTTTATAATGATTCTGAAGAGAATTTTTTATAAGTGCAATTTATTTTCAGACATGAAGCTAGATGAAAGAACAGGACGAGACAATACTGTGAGCATTCTGGTTGGAAAACGAACTTTATTTTTATACAATTTGGATGATCCTGAAAATCCAGTAGAACTTGCATTTCAACAAAGATATGGAACTGTAGTCACATATAAATGGTTTGGGGATGGATATATACTTCTCGGATTCTCCGCTGGATATTTTATAGCAATCTCAACTCACATGAAAGAAGTCGGGCAGGAATTATTTCAAGTTGTAAATCATAGAGATGGATTAAGGGACATTGCTTTATGCCAGCAACTTCAATTAGTGGCTTCGTGTGGTGACAACATGGTAAAAATTCACGATATGAATAATTTACAAGAAACCGCAAATGTTTTAACATTAGACGAAGCAAGTGGTATTGACAGAATAGCATGGTCTGATGACGGGCAATTATTAGCAATGGGAACCAGTGATGGATCAATACATGTTCACTTATCAATGCTACCAATGATCAATGATGTTAACAATTTAAAAATAGCAGTATTATCCAGTATTAATTTAATTACGATTTATGAATTTAGTGAGGATAATGGAAAGCCAATTTTGAATAATATAGAAACTCCTGTCGAGCCAGAATTTATAGCTTTGGGCAGATATCATTTAGCAGCTGGCTTAAACAATCGAGCTTGGTTCTATGATTTAACTCAACAGAGCCCTGACAACACAGGACCGTTACTAATTAGAGATCGGGAGTATTTAAGCAATGTTGTGAGCATTAAATTAAACGCGGACTATGCAAGTGTTCTATACACGATGGGAAATTTACAATTTCATATGATTGAAGGCGCTAATGAAGAAAATGAAGAAAGGGAAAATAAATTATTCCCGGATAACACGACTCACGATCAGGTTAAAATAACATCGCACGCGTTGACGTCTAATTTTTTAATATTCTCAACGGATATGGGACACGTTAGATTTTTTAGCATTGAAGATTGGAAATTTGCCACTGAGTTCAGGCACGATTGCGGAGTTAAACAAATTTACTGCGATTCATCCGGGACGAGATTGATATTAGTGGATGATAAGACCAATATTTATTTATATAATCCTATAATTGACGAAAGTTTATTGATCACCGATGGGCCTAGCCCGTTGAATGGAATCGTTTGGGATATTAACGACAGGAATTCGTTTATATTATACGATAATCATACGATATTTACTTATTTTTATAATAAAGATTCGATTAACGGGACAAGTATCACGAAAGTCGGCACGACGAAATTGCCGGTTAAACAAATTCCGCTGATGTTGAATAATGGTGAGTTACAATTAGAAACGCCAAACGGAAAAATAACGCAATCGGCATTAGCAACGCATCATGTTCCTAATAGCATTATGAATAATAATACCAAAGATTTGGTGAGAAGTTTGAAAAAGCAATTGGCGTTGCAGAGATACGCCGAAGCTTGGAAAGTTTGCGAGTTATTAAATCAGGAAGAACATTGGAAGCATTTTGGAGAATCGGCTCTTACTAATTTGGAAGTTGAATGGGCGATAAGAGCTTATAGAAGTTTGAAAGATGTAGGGATGGTTTGGTCTTTAGAAAGTATTGCAGATTGTGAAGATAAAAGTATTCTAAGCGGGCATATTTCAATGTTTTTGGGACACTTCGATAAAGCGGAAGAATGGTATTTAAAATCAGGAGAGCCAGTGGCAGCGTTGAATATGAGAAGAGATTTATTACAATGGGACCGAGCTCTTCATCTTGCTAAAAAACTCTCCCCGCATCAAATTCCATTCATATCAAGAGAATACGCTACGCAGTTGGAATTTATGGGAAACTACAGCGAAGCTCTTAATCATTTCGAAAAAGGATTAATCGAAGATGTTTCTTCTCCAACGAAAACAAACTCTCCCAGTAAATTAGAACAGAAAAACCATAACGATCTCTGCACTGCTGGAATAGCGAGAAATAGCATTCGAGTCGGAGATATTCAAAGAGGATTGAAAATCGCACTCGAATCTAAAAACACTCAATTAAAAATGGAATGCGGGGAAATATTAGAAAGTAGAAAATCATTCGGCGAAGCCGCGATTTTATACGAGAAATCCGAAAATTGGGATAAAGCAGCTGCCATGTATATTCGCCTTAAAAACTGGGCGAAAGTCGGTGAGCTTTTCCCGAATATAACATCACACCGGATTCATTTACAATATGCAAAAGCTAAAGAAGCGGATGGGAAATATGAAGAAGCGGCGAAAGCGTATCGACTTGCCAAAGATTACGATAATTTAATAAGAATTTATTTAGATCATTTAAATAATCCACAAGAAGCTGTTGCAATCGTTCAAGAAACAAATTCGTTAGAAGGTGCCAAATTAGTAGCCGCATTTTTCCAAAAAGTAAACGATTTCGCTTCTGCTATTAAATTTTTAGTAATGAGCGAGTGTTTTGACGAAGCGTTTCAATTAGCGAGAAGAAGAAGTCAAATGGAGTTGTATGGTGAAATATTAAAAGGACATGATCGTCCAGCTGATTTTAAAAGTTTAGCAGTTCATTTCGAAGGCGAGAGAAATTCATTACTCGCGGGGAAGTATTATTACTACGCGAAGGAGTATAGTAAAGCCTTGAGGCATCTCATGCGAGTCGCGAAAAATAACGCGGAGGAAAACGAAGCGATACCATTAGCTATTGAATTAGTTGGAGCTGCTAATGATGATTCTTTAACGAATCAGCTTGTTAGTTATTTATTGGGAGAAACCGATGGAGTGCCTAAAGACGCTAGATATTTATTTAAGTTATACATGGCTAGGAAATTATATAGAGAAGCAGCGAAGACTGCTGTCATTATTGCGAATGAAGAACAGATAAACGGAAGTTATAGAGTTGCGCATGATTTGTTATTAACAATGTATCAGGAATTAAGTAGAAATAATATTAAAATCCCGCAGGAGATGTACGCGAATCTCACGTTACTACATTCATACACATTAGTTCGTTTGCACGTTAAAAAAGGAAATCACTTAAAAGGCGCTAGATTATTAATTAGAGTAGCTAATAATATTTCAAAGTTCCCATCGCACATCGTCCCGATTCTAACATCAACCGTGATCGAATGCAGTCGAGCCGGATTAAAAAGTTCAGCGTTTAGCTACGCAGCAATGTTGATGCGACCAGAATATCGTTCTCAGATTGATCCGAAATACAGTAAGAAAATCGAAGCCGTTGTAAGGAAACCAGGAAGGAATGCTAAAATGGCATCGACTGATGAAGAAGAACCACAATCGGCTTGCCCGGTTTGCAGTTGCCCTGTTCCTGATTATGATCTCAATTGTCAACAGTGTAAAAGTTTCATACCGTTTTGTATTGCGACTGGAAGACATATTGTTAAGGATGATTTAACCGTTTGCCCGCATTGCGATTTCCCAGCCATTTTATCGGAATTGTCGAGTTTGGTTAAGTCGGAGGAATGTTGCCCGATGTGCTCGGAGCAAGTTTCAGCGGATAATTTGATTAAAATATCGGATCCTCAACCTTATTTGCAGTTATATGCTGATGAATAAGTAAGTTTGTTGTTCATAAAGGAAAGATGGGATGCAATTTAATGAAAATTATCTTAATTTGCAGGCAAGACTGCGATTTATAGGAAAATAAGCAATTTAATGTGATGTAAATCCGTCCTACAATTTTTTTATAATACTCAGCAATGAATCCGTCCTTATCTAGTCAATATTAATGTAAGTTTTCAATGTTAATGGGAGTTTTGGCGATTTGGGAACTCGAGATAAAGCGAGTAACGGCCTTTTTAGCTGCAAATTTTAAAATTTGGTAACTAATCACTGATTTTAATTATGTCCCAAAATTAGTCAGAACTCTCAAGTCACAGAATAAACAGAATGGAACCTTATTTGCCAATCGCTTCCCTATTTGACCGCAAAGATAGCGCCACACTCGCTTAATTTAGCTTATAGCGATTGTACCGCTATCTTTACGGTCAAATGGGGAAAAAATTCTATTCCGTATTGTTTACTCTGTGGCCAAGCGCAATACTTGTTCACAGTGGCATTATACAAATAGACATAATTTGTTTAAAAAGTAAACATTAAAATTTATTAAATAAAAAAAATTTTTTAAAAATAATTATTTAATTCTTTTTTTTTGTATAATTATTTTCTCGTGGCATTTTTGTGAGTTATTGCAAAATATTGCCTAGGGCGCGTTCGCCTCTTCATCTTCAGGAATCGTCTGAAATTCCGCGGTCTTCTACAACAATAATAAAAATTGGAAACAGTGTATCAGTTCTATTAAAGTGGTATTAAAATTTACTTACGGTTTCGAGTTTAGGAGCAAGCGTTTTACGAATTACTACTGGCGAGGGATAATTCTGGGACATTGAGTTCCTGGTGCCTCCAGCAGCCAAAGAATTCCTCATCCTCTCGAGGAAATTAACGCTGGATTTTCTTCTCTCTTCTTTTTCTTTCATAGAATTTTCTGAAAGAAAATTTTTGAGAATTATAATTTGGACATTTTTTAGGTTTTAGAGTCACTCGGTTTGTCATTTATACCTTCATCGTGTTTAATTTGATTAAATATATTCTTATAAGTAGCATCCAAATCAATCGATTCTCTATTAGTTTTCACAGGCTTATCAATCATTAAAATGGTGTTCCTGTTACCAACTTTAGTATTTTCTATTCCCGCCTCTTTGATCAACGCCTCGTCTTTCCGTTTTTTGGCTTCGTCCACTATTTTTTCAATTTTTTGACTTTTACTGAGCTCCTGAAAAGAATTTGACGTTGAACATTAAAATGCTAATTAATTTTTTTGATTTATTTTCAGGTGAATTTACATACTTTATTCCCGCCGAATATAGTTAGCGAAGAAGTGGACAACAGATGGCAGAGGGTTTCAAATCTATGAAGAAACATCCCTGCAAATTGTATGACGAGGATAATGGCGAAGAAAATAACGAACACCAACCCTAACGGTTCCAGTTTTAGGTAAGTCTTTTCCACAGTTATCTAAAAGAAAAAATTAGGTTAATTTTTTTTCATAATCTCGGCTACCGCTGTTGCAACTTACAGCTTTCTTACTTGACTTTTCTTTGGAAATACTTACTTCGAGTGTATATTGATCGTACGAAATGTTGGTTTTAGCCCCCAACGGCCAGTTCATAAAAATCGTATCCTTATTTAACTGAAGCAAAAACAAAACGACGACGAATAAAGCATTTATCATGAAAAATGCAAGAACCATTTTATCTCTGAGATCTTTAAGTTCTTGCTCGATTTTCGCTTTTTGCGCTTTGTCTGAATCTATAGGATGTAAATATTTTTTAATAAGCTCAAGCCAGAATATTTTTTCTGGTGTTCCAATATGATCCACTTTTCCCTCTTTTAAATCTTTATCTTCTATCCAATAAGGGTTGATTAAATCGTCTCGTTGTTCCTCAGGTTCTGTAAAAATTACTTGTTTTAATAATAAATTTGTTTGCGCATGAAAAATTCTTGTTACCTTCTTTTTCAACTTCATCTTCACTTTGCTCATCCCCTTCGTCCAAATTATCTAACGCATTCATTTGGCCCATCGTCATACGATCTCCTGGATGGGCAGAACCGTTTGAACCAACTGTGGTCCGTCTTCTGGAGCTTAGCTGGCCAGATGGATCAACGATCCTGTAAAAGTTGAATCGCTATAGAATTTGCTAAACAAAATGGCGACCGGCAAACAATGTCATTTTCGTACCTTTCAATACTTTCAAGCCTTCTTTTCACTCCTCCCAAAGTATCAGCTATCCTCGTTAATTCCTGATGTTGACTCGGTTTAGGCGACACACAACACATGCATCTAAACAACCCAGCTAAAGAAAATTCAATAGAACCTTGATGTTCATCTTTATTTTTCCCGGTGAAGTTGTCAAGGAATCCGAAAATAGAACTTTGCTTCGCTTGTTTCTTCGCTTCCTCCAATTCCTTTTTCTCTTGTTCCATTTGCTGCAATTTTGAAAATTAGTCACTCTCCCTTATTATTCCCGTTTTCAAAGACATACTTACCGCTTTTGTTTTCTTCACTGCGACGTCCCTAGTCCCCCAAGAAATATTATTCAAGTTGCACACGGAATAAATAATCAAAAGGAGATACATGCTAGGAATAGTAACATAGTAGATGGCACCACTAGGCAGGCAATACCATTCCTGCGGATGAAATAACCCCGCAACAATGATTTCGCCTGCCACTATGAACAAGAACAGCGTTGACGGTGCTAATGGGCCATCCTCCTCGATCTGGATTAATATACCGACTAAGACAGCCATCATGACTAAACCATAAACTGAACTAATTATTAGCGCGACCGTTAGCTGAATATTAGCTTTCAAGAACAAACAAATGAAGATGTAAACGACGATTGGGATCAAGTTCCACAAAAACGCAGTCCAGTTATCAATCTTAAACGCCGCGTTGAATGCTCCAACTAACATCAAAAATATTGTGCCGGGACCAAGGATTGTTCCTCCCATTAACATCATCTAAAAATCAGATCAGTAAGTTTTTTGGCCCAGTTTTTTCTTTTACTCTGACTATTTACCTGGTAGCAGACATACGGAAACGAGATATTGTTATTGATCTTAATCGTTGCCTTATAACTCTCCAACAAATCCAAAATATTAGCCATAGTCGATGGTACCCAACGACGCCGTTGATTATAAAATTCATTAAAGCTTTCTGGACAATGAGTATAAGCGTCACTCGCAGCTGAGTACTCAACTCGATAACCTCTCTGCAGCAATAAAGTACAGAGCCATCTATCTTCACCCTGATCATACTGTACATGATGTCTCGCTTCTTCTGGTGTCTTCGTATATCTGTTCATTACATTATCATCCATCAAAGCTTTTCCTCTGAATAATGAGAAGCAACCCGGACTGCAGAGCACGCAGCCAATCATGTGTTCTGTCGCTTTTTGAAGCCAATGACCGATAGCGTATTCGAAGATTTGGTACCACGCCATCGGGCCAGAACCGACTGGGTGAATTCTTCCGCAAGCAGCGCCGAGATTGTCATTTTTCTTCATTAAATCGACCAAGAGGGTAACTGCTTTGGCGTTGAAGTCGATATCGCCATCCAGGGCTAGTAAGAATGTGTTGTTGGCTATAACTTCCTTTCGTTCTCTCGGTAGTGGTCGCTCCATGAGTCTGTAGCCGAGTAAGTAGTACATGTACATAACCTGGAATTGAAATTAATTTAGGAAGTGCGCACAATATTCATGGAGGATGATGCAAGGTAGATGGGAATGATCGGCTAGTGCCGCTGCAGCCGGAGGCACCACACCAATGCTCTCTAATACTTACTTGACTCCACCGCTTCCTGTGCCTAATTTTATCTTTATTCTTCAAGTGAACATACATCATCGTTTTCCCTGGTAAAGTATATTCCAGTCTTCCACCGTATGGCGTCGGGTATTTTATCGGAGGACTAATTTTATCATTATGAATCTCTTTTACGGCTTTGACCATTGCATCCATAAAATCTTTCACCCATTGGTTAACTATCATATTTCCACTATTTTCATTTTCAATAGCGAAAGCGTCGTCGAAGAAAATATGAGCTGCAAGAATATAATTAGATTAATTTCGAGACAAATACTATTTTTTGGTAGGGACATACTTTCGTAAGTGTAGTAATTAATATCCGCTTTAGAATCGTTTAGGCTTTCTTTCATGATTCTCCTCCTGCACTGATCTTCATCCATTCTTAAGACGGATTTCAGCATTTCCAACATTTCGCTTTTCACTTCGTGCCACATTGTTGCGCAAGCTATGATATGCGGGATTCGGTCGCCTTCAACTTCATCTACTTCTTCTTTAATCTCAATCTGAAAATAGGCAACTCTGGCAGGTCAGTAGACATGTTTACACCCCTCCTCGGACTTGTGAAATAATACTGTACCTCATCTCTTCTTCTGTTCATACAAATCGACTGATCAACTAAGAACTCCGAATACATCGGCAATGAAAATAATTTCTCCGTTCTTGAAAGGCGATCACATCTTGGGTACCAAACATGAAGCGTTATCCAAATTTGAGAAACTATCCAGAATATCCAAATCCAACCTTGCTGGAATTACAAAAACCAAATCACACCTCATGGCTAGAAGCCTCATTTACAAATAACTTACCTGCGTTGCGAAGAAATAATCAGCATCATAAATATCAGGCGCATTGAAAAACAAATGCTCCGGGAATAAGTTTCCATAGTAACAAGGGTCACTATATCTAAGTTCGACTGAAACTACGAAGTATATTATAGCAACTGGCACGACGAGCATGCTCGGCAAGGCGAAGCTAAAGGGCTGAATGAGTATTTTACAAGCGAATTTGCCAAAGATGTAACATAAGTAAGCGCTAAGGACTTGTGCGCCAAGAACCCACCAAACGCTATAGCCTGGTTCTATTGCGAGAGTGTATGGAGTTAGAGCGTATACAACTGGATTGCTTTTAATTTCCACTAGCTAAGAAAATAAATAAAACTTGAAAAAGGTTCATCAGCATTTAAAGAGCATCGGTGTTACCTTTGTAAGATTTAGTACACGAGAATTATCAAATGCGTCTGCTGTGTTTTCGAAGAACGTTAAAACGTCTGTTCCTTGAATCTGAAGGATGATTAACGTTGTGCCGAAGAAGAGGATGATTTTCCAAATGGATACGTAGAGGTACGTTCTGTATAAAAGGATTTCTCTATCGTGAAGTGTGTTTTTTACTCTGCCCAGAAATTTAATAAACGCTGTGGAATAGAAAATGTCAATTAGGGAAGGAAATTATTAGAGGAGTGCACGGTTGCTAATGATAAATAGGAGGGAATGCTTTTAGTAATTAAGGAATTTAGTAGATTGCTCAGACTTGTCAATAAGTGACGCCACACACCACGTGGTACCCCATGTGCAATGGCGCGATATATTCCTTTCACTATGAGCAGTTGCAAGATGCATAAACTAGCTTTTTGATCTTAGCAGCCTTTGTCTGCACCACTAACTTTAAAACTCGATTCTATCTATCGGATCTACTTACAGTATCTTGAAGAAGAGGAGACAAAATTTATCCACCATCCTGAAGATATTAATACCAGAGCTAAAGGTATTAGCCAACCCCTATGATTATCATATGTGCTTTCTATAATAGGCCAAGCTATTAGTCCTGTAAATTGAAGAGCAGACGCCACTAGATCCGTTATGATTTTTGGGCGATTCGATTTGTCTTTCTGATCATACGATAGGGCACCTGCCATTGAAATTTAAAATTATCATCATACTCCTACTTGTCTATAATTCATTCATTAAATTACTTACTGAAAATCCCAGGAACAATGCAAACGCAGTTGGTTAACATTACCCCTCGCACTACATCTAAATTCGGCAGCACCTCAAACACCAAAATCGCCATTCCAATCGTACTCAGAGTCTCCGTCAGGAATATTACTATTGCTGTCATGTAATAAGGTTCGAATTTTTTAGGGATCTTATCAGCGTGCATTTCCAGATCGTATCTTTCCTTTTTCCCGTTCTTCGGTTTTAAATCTTCTTTAACATGTCCTTTGAAAAACCACATCCTAGCCGATCGGATAAACGTTCCAAATTCCGGGACTGTGTAAGCTATCAACAACGCCCAAATCCACGTATATCTTTCTAAATCATCGACTATGTAAGCTGATGGGCCGGTGCAAACTGTTACGTGATGTTCAGGCGCGATTTGTGAGGTCATAAGGAGGAGGAGAACTTTAGAAATAGCAGCTCCGAATAATACGATAACGAACGTAAGAATATAAGCGATGATTTTAAGGATTTGAACGCTGATATCGTATATGGATGTGTCCAATTGTGAACCGCTTTGGAATTCTTCAGGGATGTCTCGGAATGCGTCCCAAGATGGTCTTATTTCTTCTGGTTCTCTGATTTAAAAAATTGGGAACGGATAAGCATTATTTTAGTCAAGTTGGAAAATGAGCGATATACGTACTCTAAGTCATTGTCACCATCCATCATTGATGTTTCTTCCATTTCGTCGTCATCATCGTCCTGATGAACGCCTCGAAAGCGCACCCTATGGAAAAGTTTCGGTAATAGAAATTAATCATGGGTCAGCGTTAGGGCAAATGGCTTCAATTTCTAGATTAGTGCCACATTAGCTAGCTGTGTACATCTTTATCCCCTAATCTGCTGGCAAATTTAAAGTACTGTACATCCTTGAAAACACTCGTTTTGTACGGCTTGTACATTTTCGTATCGAAAAGTTCGAATTCAGAATTGGCATGATGATTGAATTAGCAAAAGTTTTACGTTTTACTCCCATATTTTTTTCTATGATCCATTTTTTTTCGATTATTTTTCTAATTACATTTGCATTTTTTATTAAATTCGGGTAACTAAAAGTAAAAAGTAAACAACTATTGCAAATATCAAATTCGGCTGACAAGTATTGCCTTCACCGCCTTGTCTAAATTTCACAATCACAACATGGCCGCCGATTATTTGATTTAAAAATATTGAATCAGGGGAAAAAATTCAGCAAAAATTCAAAACAAGCTCGGGCTTGGATCAGATTAATTCATTTATAATCTCTAACTTCTTAATTTTATCGAGCAAACATGATTACATGAAGAAAAAAATCTGAGTGGCAACGTTTGTTATGTTATGATCAGTAAGGCAGTGGCAGCGTTCTATTTGTCGGAAATGTAAACAAATGTGATCTTCAAAGCTCTAGGAAATACCAAATTCTATTTTAAGGAGTTTAATAATTACAGTGCTGCTATTCTAAGGATGCTTTTATAAGATTAGGATATTCAAAAATTAGTGACCACAAAACATATTCAGTGAAAAAAAAAGTGAGTTGCTAATCAGCTAGTCCTTTGTCGCATTGTGACTTCGAATTCTACACCACGTGTATTGTTTCAATTTTTATTTTATATTGCTTCATTTATATTAAAAAAAAATGGCGAACTGTGGCAATTGCAGTCGTGCTATTTGCAAATATGCTGAATATATCTGTTGTGTGAAATCGTGCCACAGGTTTTTCCACTTGGAGTGCGAAAATCTTAATCTTAATCAGTACAACGACTTGATCTCAAAAGGACTTATCAAATCATGGGTTTGTTCAGATTGCACCAGAAATCAGCATGAGAAAATGAAGAATTATTATCAAGAGCCAACTGCATTACAGGAATTGCTACAGAGAAAGGAACTAGAACTTGCAGATGCCAACAATACAATTAAAAGTCTACAGACTGAGCTTTTGAAATCTCAGAAGAATGAAGAGGAGTTGCAGAAGGTTTATAATCACAAGCTAACTGCATTAAAGGAATCACTGCAGAAAAAGGAACAAGAACTTGTAAATTTTCACAGAAAAATTAAGATTTTTCAGGCTGAGCTTACAAAATCTCAGAAGAATGAAGAGGAGTTGCAGAAAGAACTTGAGGCTAAAGGAACCAGATATAAAAAAATAATTGAATCCTATAAAATGAATTTAATGAAGAAGGACAATGATTTTGAAAAGGTCGCTGACATCATAAAACGCATGACAGATGCTCTCACTACTTTAGACGAGGAAAAAAAAGAAATGAGTATAAGAATTCAGTGTCTATCAACTTTTAATAAAGGAATAGATAATCAGCTAAATTTGGAGCATAAGGTTGCTAAGTTAGAAGAGCAGGTGGCAACAATTACTCGGCTTATGCCACAGACATCAACTCCTAATACTTCTCTAAATAAGGCCAAGCGGAGAAAGATAAATTGATTTTCACAGTGGTTGAAATTTTCATGAACTAATTATTATTGTTGTTGTTAGTAACCATAAATTAATGAGGGGTTGGAAAATTTTTTACTTTGTGCCAAATAAGAAGTTTCTGTTTATTTAAAGGTAGTTTTGTAGATTATTCCTGTTCAAAGGTTTGTTTAAGATGTTTGCATGGTCTGATTTTTTAATGACGTCTAATTCTCAATAAATTTTAATCCGTTTAATCCTATGATGACCTATTCAAGATTATTCTTGCGCATTGAGATATGTAATTAATTCGCCATCTTGAATATTTAAATTGTTCTGATTTTATGAAATAGTAACAAAATTAAACTAATTATTTTAGACAGGAGAAAAATAGGGTCCCATTTTAAGAAAAATATTGCTACTCAATGATTTTCACGACCTAAAATTGACCGAACGCAAAAATTTTCTTTGCGATAATTAGGTGCAAACTTAATTAGCATTTCATTGCTAATTTAAAAACCAATTAAGGCGAATAAGAAGCTCGTATATTTTTTTCTTTGTCAAAAAAATACTTACATGGTTATTTATTTTTCTTTGAATATTTTCACTTTATAACAATGACTATACCAGCTGAACAAATATCACGAAACTGAATGAAAAAATAGGGATTTGCAATATCAATCGGACCGATAAGATGGATAATCTCTTTTGCCATTATATTTTGACAAGGTAACGAAGATAAAGATTAGAATTCTGTTATGTTAATTTGTTAAAAGAAATTTGGTTTTTTTTTAAAAAAGAAAATAGATGTTACAAGATGGAAGTCTTATAAAATTTTCAAAAAGACAATTGAAAGCATTAAAAAGTTTATTTAAAATTTTTAATTGGTCTACTTAATTATTTTGTAATAATTGTTTTGAAGTATCCGCTGAAAAATCTGATAATAATAATCGGACAGATAAAAGAATTTTATCGCCGATGGGAATCAGTTTAATGACGTGTGTGCTCCTGTTTTGCGACATTTTTTAAACTGATAATAAGCTTTAGATTTAAATATTTACATTAGACTCATGATTACTTTAAAAAATTAAAGTTTTCCTTTTAAAGTGAAAGAAAAAACGGGAATTTTGCTTTTGAATCCGCGCACGCGCAAACGGTTAACTCGTCGTCATGACAACGTAACGGAATAAACACAACAACAAACATGGCGATTTACGAAGTGTTTTCATATTCTGTTACTTTTAAGTACAAAAGTACATTGTGTTCAAAATCTACTTTGTTTTTAATAACAACTACATTTTTAACTGGATTTTTACCGTTGTTAATTGCGTATAGAAGTCACGGTAAGTTTCCTAACCTAAAATTTAATTAAAAAATTTGTGGATCTTGGTTGCTTAATTTTGAAAATTTTTAGGGTTTTGGATAAAAAGTGCAAATTATCAAGAACAGCCTCTTGTTCATTTTAAACATGATTATTTGTTATACATGGAAACAGATAAGCCAGACGTTCCAGTTTTGTGCAGTACTCTTCCATTTACAGATGAATACAATTATTGCTCAGTTGTGAAGGTATGAAAAAAAAAATTTGGCAGGCATGAGAGTTTGACTATTTCAAACTGATTAAGTCACAACAAGGCTGTGACAGCTGCAATTGTGTTTTTCTCCAGTGATCTTTTTTAATGATAATTTTTTTTAAAACTTTCCACTTACTTTTACAGGCTAGAGAAGACGATAATAATCGGGATGGGAAACCAGATGAACTTATACTAGAAATTCAAGTTTCGATTCCTTCAAACTTAGATATTTATTCAGTTCAGCTACTACTAATTTTTGATTACGTTTTGCAGGTAATTAGAAAGCATTAAATTTCTTGTATGAAAAAAATATTTACAATTATGATTTTTTTTTCAGAAACAATGTTTATTACAAATGGAATGTCTTGCATTTTTCCAATACACATCTGGAGTCTCAGGTTGTAGGTTAGACATAACTGGAGACTTAAAATTTGTCCAAAAACAGTTGTTAAGTAGCAGAGGCAGGAATTTGCAGTACAATGAATCAATTTTTGATTTGACAGAAAACACTCCAAAAACTTTACACTTGAAGGAAATTATAAAGGAGTACGGGAAAAGGAATTGTAAGTAGTTCTAAATTAATTTTTTGTGATTGTTCAATTTTCAAAAAAAAAAATTGATTAAAACTTTTGTTTCAGTAAGCACTAACATCCAAAATACATATTACATTTGGACAAGAGGAGAATTACTAGACGAGCCATTCATTATTACAACAAATATACAATACCCTGAAGAGACAATAATTTACCGTCCGAGTTTTTGGCAAGTTATGAAATGGGCATGGATTCAGTATGTTGCAGTCTTAATTATTTTTCAGTGGTTATTCCGCTACGTCAAATGGTATGTTTTCTCAAACCATTTAGTTCCTGCAATCAAGGAAATCCCTTGGAAAAAAAATTAGAAATAATTATAAATGTTAGTTTTTATTTTTCTACAATAAAAAATTTTTTCTACAACAACGGTATTGATTCTTTATCATTTATACCAGACAGCATAGTTGATTGATTGAGCCTGTTATCTTCGAGTATTATCGTCGTGTTCGGATATTCATCTAATTGAACAAACAAATAACGATATTCATACTTTCCCCTATCATTTTCCTTCATTTCTAAATGTACAGTAGCCTTTCTCCTGCATCCTTTAAGGTAGAATTTCATACGTAAATAATCTACACCATCTTTATTGTATAATAAGTGACTGAAAGCAAAAGAATAAAATTAGAAGATGAGAATTCATCGTCAATTCAGATGGTGAACCTACCTTGCATGCCGCCTTCTACCTCTCCTCGATTCTTCTCCATATCCTTTAATTGGTTCTCCTAAACTTATTTGAACCCTTTCATCATTTAAACATCTATCTAATGCTTTAGAATAAACACTATTAGGGCTTTTCCCTGAAAATAATTCCTTGAAAATTGTATAAATAATAAGAGCAGTAACACTTGCTCCCACTAAAATGACTCCAGTGTATGAAACTATTTTTGTTGTTTTTGCAACTAAAAAAAAATGAGGAATTAGATTTTGAATGACATTAAAAACAGAATTTCAGCTTACCAGTTTCAAAAGCAGTAGAAACTTCCCCTGAACTCTGTTCTGATTTAGTAACTTCACTCTTTGGCTTGCCCTGTGTGCTATAGTTTTTACTGCTCCATTCAAAAGTTGATTTTTTATGAGATATATCTAATTTCAGCACACTACTAAACGAAGACCTTCCTAAAATTCTTATAATCGTGCTAGATAATATTTTTTGTCTTGAACAAGATATGACTGATAACATTGCGGTTCAAGTTGAGGTTATGTCACCCCCTTGTTGTAGAAAAAAAATCTTAAACAGGTGTTAATTTAAACCATTTTATAAAAATTTAAATTATCTAATGAAACTGAGTTGAATCAAGTTGGAAAATTATAACTTCAACCTAATTTACCGGTAAAAAAAATAATTATATATTTATACCGAACGAAAACATTTGCTGCCAACTTAACGGCAGCAAATTGTTTATGGCAAAAAAAATGACGTCTGCTTTTGTTGATTCATCAAAGTAAACAAATCATGCTTCAAAACTAGAACACTTTTTTTTTTGTTTTTCGTGTTTTTCAACGTATAATCAATAAAATGCGTTATCGTACGATGAATAAGTGTGATAAGCAGCGCTTAAAATACGTTTTTAATACAAGATAGTTTTCTTTTCTATGTTGTTGTTGTTTAGGGTCCATCTGGGAATAATGCATGGTAGCTGAATTTAATTAAAAATGGAATACGTATGGAATGAGATAGCAGATCTTTCTGTTTTGAAAGTTGTGAAATGGATGGCTTCATCAGCAATAATTTTCGGCGGGATAGTGCCTTACATCCCGCAATACAGGGAAATAAAAAAA
This sequence comes from Liposcelis brunnea, assembly GCA_023512825.1. Taxonomy (NCBI): domain Eukaryota; kingdom Metazoa; phylum Arthropoda; class Insecta; order Psocodea; family Liposcelididae; genus Liposcelis; species Liposcelis brunnea. The sequence continues at coordinate 7,967,308 of CM042070.1, read as the reverse complement.
ACGGAAAATCCTGACGGGTTTTCATTACATGTCTGTTTAGCTTTGTTAATAGCTAACACTCTTAGGATTTTGTTTTGGTAAGAGAAGGACAATGGAAGTTTTGTGTATTTAAAAAAAGAATGATGCTTAAAAATTTTGTTCTTCAGGTTTGGGAAACGATATGAATTACCACTACTTTTTCAGAGTATTATAATGAACGCAACAATGTTTTTGATTGTTAAGTTATGCGTGACAATGAAAAATAGGAATCAGCCTTTGAGAGGGAAAGAAAGAGTATTCACCGGTGAGTTTAAAAAAAATTATATTTTCAAAATTGAGTTTTAATACAATTTTTTTTTTTTTAGATTTTGATACTCGGTATTTTTGGGCCTGGACAGATTTTCAATCTTACGTAGATTTCATGATATTTTTCTCAGTTATAAGTTCATTAATCATGTACATGTTCTTGAATTCACCAGTATTTATCGAATTAGTTGGTTTCCTAGCCGTTTTCACAGAAGCAATGCTTGGGATGCCTCAACTTTTTCAGAATTATTACAATAAATCAACAAGAGGAATGAGGTATATTTTTGTTGTATTAAGTTAGTGTTTTTAGTTGTATTCTCCTCATTTTAAATATTCCTTGATATTTTCAGCATTTCAATGGTGCTAATGTGGACAGGTGGAGACATATTCAAGACTATTTACTTCCTAGCTCGTGAAGCTCCTGCACAATTTTGGATGTGCGGTTTACTACAAGTTGTAATTGATGTTGTTATCTTACTTCAGGTTCGCATGTATAGGGGAAGTGATCTTATAGCTAGCAGGCGGGATTGAGGACCAAAAAAAATAATATTTATTTTTAAATATCTAAAATCAATGCAAAAATTTTCTACTGCTTCCTATTGTGGCTTTTTTTTATATGAAGCAAATTAAATCTGTTACATTGTTAATAATTTTTAAAATGCACTTTTTTAATTTATTTAAATATTGTTTATAGCAATTGTGAGTTTTTAAAATGATTATGAATAGCTTTTATCCTTAATAGCAATACTTTTTTCACATATATAATTTTTTGTTAAGATAATTAAGGGGTGATATTTTTTGTTGTGATATAAGTCCTATTTTAAATGAGTTTATTTATGGCCTAGAATAAGTTTAGATTTTAATAGTTCCTAAAAGCATATCTTACTGTTTTTTAATGAAATGAAATTTCGAAAATTCGAATTTTTAAGAAACATCACTGTTAGGAAATTGAATTATATGAAAATGAATTAAATTATTCATTGCAACAACTCAGAATCGAGATGGGTAGCTAAAATAAAGTTGTAAATGTTAAAGGTAAAATATTTTCTGTGAGATATGTTATTTTAGCTACTGCGTTAGTTTCTATTAGCAATTTTCATGCCTTTTTTTTTAAAAATAATGAAAGCTGTAATCTATCGTGGAATCACGTATTGGCCTATTGCATGGAAAAGTAATTTATTATCAACTAATGTGAAATTATTTAATTCTTTTTATTCCATGAATTATCCTTTTCGCTCAAAAATCTATGAAAGTAATTAGTATAGTTGCAATAATCTCTTCAACTCAAATTAAGGTGGCAGTAGCCTCCATGGTTACATTTTTTCAATATCCTCTCTGTTTGGCTCGGTTCTCAACGTCGGCTCGTCGATCTGGACAAGACGATTCATCTAACCTCAAACTTTGTTATAAACAACGGTTGTAAACAATCAATAAAAAATCATTTTTTTTTATTGAAGATGATACAACCATGATATAACTGCAGATAAATTTATCTGATTGAAAATTGAAAATTTTGGCTCTTTAAAAAACAGACCAAAAAAAAAAAAAGAACCGAACAAAAAAGGCGGTGGAATTCATGATGAAGAAGACAAGATGGCGCAGACGGCAATCGAACAACGTATTGTGTGTGTGCGTGCGTTGTCAAGACTCGAAAGATTAAAGTGAAAAAGTGCTTGTACAGTTATAACGGGATTTTTTCGGCAGAAAACAGCTGTTTTCATCATGTCCTGGATAAGTAGAACCATTTAAAGGTAAGCTCATTTTATTTTTAATACAACAAGATTAGTAACCAGAATTCAATCAACATTGTTAGTAGGTTAGATCTTTCTTCTTTTTTTTTTTTTTGAAGCATTAAGGCTGACAAATGCACATTATAGGATTATTTTGGGATGATAATGGAAAGGTAATCTCTCTGCATGCCGTTACAATATTTCTGGTTTTAATTGAATTTTCAATAATATGGTACATGTTAGATTCATTGAAGGTTTTACTCTCAAACAAATGGCTGGATTAGGAGGACGGCATTTATCCTTGACATAACTGATTTTTTTTTTAAAAGTGATAATGAAACAAATTTTATTTTCATTAGAAGGTAAAGATTTAAAGAGGGTTATCATTTTTTTTTTTTTTAGAAAAAAAGTTTAAACAGGTGGTAAATATTAAACCTGCAAATCGTAAGTTTCACAAATTTTAGTTTTTGGCTTGGTATTTTAGATATCGACTGTTAACTTATTAGGTGAAAGGCAAACCCTTTTTTAATGAACCATTAAATTCTGAGGGTCAAATATTTTTAGCTTAGTGGAAGTTCTGTCATGAAGTGTTTATGAAAATTCAAACTGCGGTATATTGTAAACATTTTGTTTTCAACTTCCATCTGTCATACTTTTATTCAAAAACTGGGCATTGGGGCTGCATTTATTTTTTTTCTCCTGAAGATACTGTATCGCTGAAAAATAATTAAAACCACATGAATTGATTTTGTGTGTGTAGGCGTTTATCATCTGGAATAACTGTTTGCCTTTGTAAAGGAAACTCAAGGTGATCCAAATTTTTATCAACAGTTGATGGAACACAATAGTTATTATATGCTAAAATTTCAGCAGATCATATCATTTATAAAGATATCATATTCCAGGTCCCTTTACACTCGGAAAGCTTCCTATCCCAATTTTTCAAAGCCAAGATGGCTGATTATTAGTTAAAATCAAGCCATTCTCGAACTCAGCTGTTACAATCAAATGAAAATTTTGAGCTGTGATGAACAGGTCAGATTATTTTTTAGTTATCCAAAAAAAATCCATTCTAGTCATTCCGGTTTTTTTTTTGTTTTTGACATAAAGGTTTTCTAGGCATAAATTAGTAATGAGTCCGAGTTTTCTGTTTTAGTATTAAAAAAATTTTGAGGTTCAGATTACATTAGTCCCATTTGGGGTAATTTCCCTTCAAATGATTTTTATATGGTTAATTTCCAAATCAACAAAACTGTGATTGTCTTTAAATTTTCTAAACAAAGGCAACAGGATTCCGTTTTGACATAAGGAAAAAAATGCAGATCTGCATTTAGAGAGTTAGTTAAAACCGTTACAGGATTTGTGGGTATTAGGCTTTGATTGTTTTTGCTGCTTAAAGCAGAAATTTATCTAGGAAAAAAAATCCGAATTCTTGAATAATTTTACAAAATTTAAAAATTTGATCATGCTGGGATTTTTTTTTTTTTTTGTTTTATGGGATTTAAAGATTTGAATTATTTTTACTGCTAAAAATGTTTGGTCTTGTTTATTATTTAGAGGTTAATTGAAATATTTTTGATTGCTGTCTGTTTGAATGTTATGTATTGATGTTCGTAAAAAGAGGAAGGGCAGCCATTATTTTTTCTCCAAACATAAATCGTTTTTCTTTCGAACTGATTTCGTTTTCAGGTGTTCATCTCCCCTATCCTTCGCCACTGTGTTGCACTTTCGAAAACATGATTAGTCTTGTTTCTCCTTCAGTTATAGTTTGCCAGCTTGCTTGTTAAGTTCACTTAAAAATTTATTAGTTGTAATTTTTTTCCGTGATATTTTGCTAAGGTTCTTGTGTTTATTAGGTAAGAAAAAAATGGGCTTAATTAAAAGGGCTTGAGGATTGGAAATATTTAAATTCGATCATTTTAGTTTTATTTTTAATTTTAGGGAAACGTTTTTTAATCACCCTATGAAGGATTGAAGTTTTCACCCCTCCCATTTGGTACGTGAGTCAATATTTTTCGCGCCTGATTTGCTCAAGGACAGTTATCTCCCCTTCAGTTCAGTTTCAAGTCTAGCCCTGTACGGATCAGATTTTATTTAAAAGTGATTTTATTTTTTTAATATTTGTGAAGTTATATTGGGACCGTAGCACTTGCCGACCATGTAAACTGGCGACCCAGCATAATTTTAGGTGAAACTGACGACCGCGGAAAATGCCGACCTATCTTCTTAGGATTCTTGGATTTTTCCACATATCGGCAGTTTCCGTGGTCGTCAGTTTGAGTTTATAATTTCTGATATTTTTTTTAATTTATTGGAAATAATAAATTAAAAGAAAAAGAAAGATGTGCAGGTTTCATGGAAATTAACGACCTTGTAAAAAAATTATCCGTCCCTTCAATAAACGCATTGACGACTACAAATGCTCCCGTTGAAAGTCATAATACCGAGCAAAGCTGACGGGTAGAATTCTGTCAAGAAATTTGGTTTCATTTGTCCTTCACATTACTGTTAAAAGTAATGCCTATGATAACAAACAAATAAGACAAACTTATTTCCCCTCCAAGGTCGCTAATTTCCGCGAAACATTTCATATCTTTCTTTTTTTAAATTATTATTTCCATTATTATTTAATAAAATATAAAAAATAACAACAAAAATAATAAATTCAAACTGACGACCACGGAAACTGCCGATATGTGGAAAAATCCAAGAATCCTAAGAAGATGGGTCGGCATTTTCCGCGGTCGTCAGTTTCACCTATAATTATGCTGGGTCGCCAGTTTACATGGTCGGCGACAGATATGGTGCCAGTTATATTTAGTGGACATATAATTAGGTGAGAATTTAATTAAAACATTTTTGAAGTCTTAATTATCAAGGGGGAATTTTTTTTCTAGAGGGACTCCACTTTAGTCGATTTTTTAAAAATTCATTTTTTCCCCCGCTGAATTAGATCAGATTCATTTTCAATCGTTCCGGAATCAAATAATTTTTTCTGGATTTTTTTTTTTTTTTTGGATAGGGTTAATCAATCTTAATCATAAGACCGATTAGTTTTCAGGTTGTTCAAAATCTCAGTTTAGGGTTAATTAATTTTTTTTTTAAAACTACTCCCAATAAAAAATCTTCTCATCCTTTTTTTTTTTTTTTTTTTGGCAAATGACGTGACGATTTTTCCCTCCAAAATCATTGGCAAGGTCAGCCTCGGTGCTCGTGTACTTAAATCCCTTCACAAGTGTTAAAGATTTCTTCTCGTTTACACAACGTTTTCATTACGTTCAAAAAAAATGTTACTGTGCTTGATTTATACAAAAGGAGGTAAATATTAATTTAGCCCAGTTAATTTTTTAAATTCGAAAACAGGCAAATTATTTCTCTTAATTAAAAATTATTTTAATAAGATAATTTTACCCCCCTCATTTGACAAATGACGTCAATATTTTACGCGGGAAATTTGCTCGAGGACAATCCCCATTTCAGTTGAGTTTAAAGTCTCGTCTTGTGCGGGTCAAAAATTTTATTTTGTAGAAGTGATTTTTTTTTTTTAATTTCGTGAGGTCAGCACGATTTGAGTTTATGCAGTGAATATTAATATTATAACAAGGTGAGGATTAAATTAAAATATTTTTATGGGGGTCTTACTCTTAATTATCAAAGGAAATTTTTTTAATTTTACCCCTCTCGTTAGTCATACTACGTCATCGTTTTCCCGCCAACTTTGCTCAAGGACGGACCCCGACACGTACCCTTTTCAGTTGAGTTTTAAGTCTCGTTTTGTGCGGATCAAAAATTTTAATTTGTTGAAGTGAAATTTTTTGAGGTCAGCCCAGTTTGAATTTATGTAGCAAATAGGTGAGAATTTAATTAAAATATTTTCTTTTGGTTCTTAATTATCAGGGGGAAAAAGTTTTTTCCCTAACCAAACTCCACTTATGCCATTAAATTATTTTCCCAGAAGTTTTTACCCGTTGAATTATGAATTTAGAGTTATTTTGAATCGTTGAGAAAGCAAATAATTTTTTTTCTTGGTTAGATCATGGTTAGCCTCGTTTATTTTATGGTCTCCCAAAATATCTGTTGGATTTTTAATTAATCAATTTTTGAAACTACTTAAAAAAAATATGTTTATCCCTTTGTTTGGCAAATGACGTGACGATTTTTCCCTCCAATATGGTGGTCAAGGACAGGCTGGGGTACTGATGTACTTAAATCCCTTCACAAATGATTTAAATCCCGTTTCGTCTACATAATGTTTTCATCACGTTAAAAAAAAATTTGAGGTTATTTAAATTTTTGTTGAAAGCTTGAAACAAAATCATTTCTTTTTTTTTTTTTAATTTGAAGTTGAAAATAGGAAAATTAATTCTGTTAAATAAAAAAATTATTTTAATGAGATAATTTTACCCTTCCCGTTAGTCATACGACGTCATCATTTTCCCGCCAAATTTGCTCAAGGAAGGTCCCCGACACGTACCCTTCTCAGTTGAGTTTCAAGTCTCGTCCTGTGCGGATGAAAAATTTTATTTTGTAGCAGTGAAATTTTTTTAGGTCAGCTTAGTTTGATTTTATGTAGTGAATAGGTGAGAATTCAATTAAAATATTTTTTTTTTTGGTCTTAATTATCAGGGGAAAATTTTTTTTTTCTCTAATCGAACTACACTTATGCCATTACATTTTTTCCCCTCATTTTTTACCATTTGAATTATAATTTAGATTTATTTTAAATCGTTGAGGGAGCGAATAATTTTTTTTCTTGCATACGGTTAGATTAACGTCAGCCTAGTTCGTTTTATGGTTGTCCAAAATATCTGTTTTCGAACTGCTCATAGTAAAAAATATCCTCATCCCTTCGTTTAGCAAATTACGTCGCGATTTTTTCCTCCAAAATCATTGTCAAGGTCAGTGTGTTCGTGTACTTAAATCCCTTAACAAGTATTTTAGATTTCGTCTCGTTTACACAACGTTTTCATTACGTTTTTTAAAAAAGTTGAAGTTATTTAAATTTTTTTATTTCCTGGCATTCAAAATTAAATACGCGGATTTTTAGTTCATTTTAGGCCATCGAGGAAACTAATTATTTCTTCTGGTTTTTTATTTAGCCGAGTTAATTTTTTTAATTGTCAAAAATACCGACCAGATCACTTTTTATTCAATTTTCTGAATTATTGTTTTTATTCAATCTAAAAAACTGGAATAATTTTTTTTAAGTTAGATTTTGATTCTTTTTTTATTTTTTTCAGATTTTGACAATGGATATTCAAAATCATTGTTTCTCAGCAGAGAAACAGAGATGAAGGAAGCGGAAAAATACCGTCAGCGCAAACAAACTCAAATTAACGGATATGACGGTGAAGAGACGGGGGAAAAGTTACAAAATATGGTGAGTACATCAAATTTTTTCACTTAAATTTTTCTGCAGAGACTTTGCCCTTTTGCTCTTAGTTTTTAATACCATAACGTTTGGTTTTGGATTTCATAATGTAAATTTTGGGTTCTTCCGGTTCGTTTTTGATGCTTGAATTTTTTTTCCATTATAAGTGGAATAATCGTTAATAATATTTTGAATCAAAAAATCGTTAAGGTAGAAAAAATGGCTTTTCTCATTATATAAAAAAAAAAAAAAAAAAAAAAGTAGTTGATCGGAAATAGAAATACGGTTTTCTTCGTCTTATAGAAAGTAATTCGTTTAGGAAAAAATATTTTTATGTAATCACTAAGAGAAAAGAACTTGAAACATTACGAAAAGTTTAGGCCGTTGTCAATTTTTTCATTTTAAAATTTTTAAAGGGTTATCTGCACTGAGAAAAAATCTGTACGTTCTGGGAATTTGTTCGATTAGCAGAAATTATCAGGGAATTTGTTCGAGTAGTAGAAACTGTTAGGAAATTTGTTCGACTAGGAGAAATTGTCAGGGGATTTGTTGGACTAGGAAAAATTGTCAGGAAATATGTTCGAATAGGAGTACTTGTCAGGAAATTTGTTCGACTAGGAGAAATTGTCAGGGGATTTGTTCGAGTAGTAGAAACTGTCAGAAAATTTGTTCAACTAGCAGAAACTGTCAGGAAATTTGTTTGAGTAGTAGAAACTGTCACGAAATTTGTTCGACTAGGAAAAATTGTAAGGAAATTTCTTTTATTAGGAGAAATTCTCTGGGAATTTGTTCGACTAAGAGAAATAGTCAGGGGATTCGTTCGACTAGGAGGAATTGTCAGGAAATTAGTTCGAATAGAAGTACTTGTCAGAGAATTTGTTCGACTAGGAGGAATTGTCAGGAAATTTGTTCGACTATGAGAAATTGTGAGGAAATTTTTTTTATTAGGAGAAATTTTCTGGGAATTTGTTTGACTAAGAGAAATAGTCAGGGGATTCGTTCGACTAGGAGGAATTGTCAGGGACTTTGTTCGACTAGGAGAAATAGTCAGGAAATTTGTTCGACTATGAGAAATTGAGAGGAAATTTTTTTTATTAGGAGAAATTCTCTGGGAATTTGTTCGACTAAGAGAAATAGTCAGGGGATTCGTTCGACTAGGAGGAATTGTCAGGAAATTAGTTCGAATAGAAGTACTTGTCAGAGAATTTGTTCGACTAGGAGGAATTGTCAGGGACTTTGTTCGACTATGAGAAATTGTGAGGAAATTTTTTCTATTAGGAGAAATTGTGAGGAAATTTGTTCGACTATGAGAAATTGTGAGGAAACTTTTTCTATTAGGAGAAATTGTCAGGGACTTAGTTCGACTAGGAGGAATTGTCAGAAAATTTGTTCGACTAGCAAAAATTGTCAGGGACTTTGTTCGACTAGGAAAAATTGTGAGGAAAATTTTTCTTTTAGGAGAAATTGTCTGGAAACTTGTTCGACTAGCAAAAATTGTGAGGAAATTTTTTCTATTAGGAGAAATTGTCAGGGACTTTGTTCGAATAGAAGTACTTGTCAGGAAATTTGTTCGAATAGTAGAAACTGTCAGGAAATTTGTTCAACTAGCAGAAACTGTTAGGAAATTTGTTTGAGCAGGAATACTTGTCAGTGAATTGGGTTGACTAAAAATAATTTACTAGTGACTTTTTTTGGATTAAAAAATTGATCAGGAAATAGTTTGGACTGAAAAGACATTGTCAGGGAATTTGTTCGACTAGGAAAAATTTTCAGGATTAGTTCGACTAGGAGATATTGTCAGGAAATTAACTTATTTGACAAATTTTAATACCTTTCAGCCCTTAGCCATTCGAGACAAATTAAATTCAATCCCTGTTAAGTGTACAAAACGATCTATATTTAATGTTCTTGCTTTTTTTTTCCAGATTGGCCAGTTGGATGTTCATCGTAGACGACGTGGAAGCGTTCGTCAGTAAAAAAAACGGAGAAGGATCGAATCTCATCATTTGTGTAAGTCTCTTTTCATTTTTTTTTTTTTTTTTTTTGGTAGATTAATTTGAATCACTTTGCTTTATTCTACCAATCATAAACTCAAGTAAAGTATTGTATTAACAGAAGCCTGATGTACTCAAGGTGCTCAACAGGCTAACTTGGATTTCCCATACATTTCTTAGTGCTCTATATTTTTTCTGCAAGGTGCCGGATGGTCGAAGGGGAAAGCATGCGAAGGAGTTTCAGTCGGCGCTTAGTCGACGAGGTGTAAGTGGTGTTCGGCACCCTTCCTCCGGTGCCGACTGAACGGGCTTTGCATGCCGGTAGCTGACGGCCAGAAGGCAAACTTGCACTTCCGTTAGTTAAACGGATTTTAGAATTGTTAGGCCCCTTCCCTCAATGCATTCGGAATCTACAAGAGATTCAGATTTAATTTTTACGCGGCCGGACAAACAGGCCCACGTCTCCGCTCGGATCAGGCTCTGCCCCGGCTCCGCCACTTATGGGATCGCACCCTGCCCTTTCGGTAGAATGGCAATGGCCCTCCTCCGGTTTAATCGTCCGGTGACCGTCGTGGGACACGGCACAGGACGGTAGCGCGGCCAATGGGAAATCCAAGTTTTGCGAAATCTCTAACGGAATGCACGAACCGTTATGCAGAATAGCAAAAAGTCAGTTCAAAGAGCTTTGAAGATACCATAAGAATTCATCGGGTAGCAGGCCATTTTCTCTGAAATTTTTCTTGCGTTCTTCTAAAACAGAAATACTAATTTGTAATATTTTTCTTTTTATTTCATGAACTTGCTTGACCTTATTCAATGTGGGAAACTTTATCGATGAAAATCCTTTCGAGCTGAAAGTTTTACAGCATAAAACAGCTAATCTAATATGGTGGTAAGTGTCTTTTCTTATTTGTGGGAGGATCCAACTTGGTTCTTTTTTTTTTTGTTGAAGTACCTCAAAGTTAGCCATCTTAAGCAAAATCCGTGAACCCCTCTAACCTCTAAGCTGGAAAAGTGAATTGTAGTTTTTGGTTGTTTACAAGGATTTGCCAGAATTTTTTTGTGGCCTTGTATTGTTTTAGGATGTTTTTACTTGAAAAAATTAGTACGACAAGAAGAAATTACCAAAACTTTGTTCGACAAGAAATTTTATCAAAATATTTCCTCGTCAAGGAAAAATTATGTAATAATTTCTTTAATAAAAATTTAAAACTTACCTTAAAATCTCAGAAACATATACCCGACAAGAAATTCTAAAAACCATTCTTCAATAGGAAATTTCAAAAAAATCTGCTCGACATGAAATCCCAAAAGCATTTATTTGACAAGAAATTCTATAAACTTTTGTTCGACAGGAAATTCTAGAAAACCTTTGCTTGACATGAAATCCCAAACCAAAAATTTTTACCCGATAAGAAATTTCAAAAGTAGGATATTCCAAAATAATCTGTTGGACATGAAATCTTAAAAACCTGATAATTTTATTGAATATTTTCCTACATTGGATAGACTTTTTACAATCCTAAAAAATTTGCTGGATAAGAATTTTGGAGAAAGCTTGTCAGACAAGAATTTTTACAAACATGTGCTTGACAAATCCCAAAAAGAATTTGTTCATTAAGAAGTTTTAAAAAAATTTGCTCATCTATATATTGTTTATTAAGAATGAAATCTGACCGATTTGTGTGACAAAAGATTCAGAAAAAACTATGTAGATTTTTTTTAATTTAAATAAAAATGTTTCCATGAAAATTTTAGTTTCAATAGGTCCTCATTTTTCTACTTAACTAATTTTTAATACCCTTCAGCCCATAACATTTGTGGGCAAATCAAGTTCAATCCCTGTTAAGTGTACAAAACGATCGATATTTAATGTTCTTGCTTTTTTTTTCAGATTGGCCAGTTAGATGTTCATCGTAGACCACGTGGAAGCGTTCTTCAGTATAAAAACGGAGGAGGATCGAATCGCATCATTTGGGTAAGTCTCTTTTCAATTTTATTTTATTTTTTTTTTTATTTTATTTTTTTTTTTGGGAGATAAATTTTAATCCCTATGCTTCGTTCTGCCAATCATAAACTCAAGTAAAGGATTCTATTAACCGAGGCCTGATGTACTGAATATGGTGCTCTACAGGCTAACTTGGATTTCCCATACATTTCTTAGTGCTCTATATTTTTTCTGCAAGGTGCCGGAAAGTCGAAGGGGAAAGTACGCGAAGGAGTTTCTGTCGGCGCTTAGTTGACGAGGTGTAAGTGGTGTTCGGCACCCTTCCTCCGGTTCCGACTGAACGGGCTTTGCATGCCGGTAGCTGACGGCCCGAAGGCAAACTTGCACTTCCGTTAGTTAAACGGATTTTAGAATTGTTAGGCCCCTTCCCTCAATGCATTCGGAATCTACAAGAGATTCAGATTTAATTTTTACGCGGCCGGACAAACAGGCCCACGTCTCCGCTCGGATCAGGCTCTGCCCCGGCTCCGCCACTTATGGGATCGCACCCTGCCCTTTCGGTAGAATGGCAATGGCCCTCCTCCGGTTTAATCGTCCGGTGACCGTCGTGGGACACGGCACAGGACGGTAGCGCGGCCAATGGGAAATCCAAGTTTTGCGAAATCTCTAACGGAATGCACGAACCGTTATGCAGAATAGCAAAAAGTCAGTTCAAAGAGCTTTGAAGATACCATAAGAATTCATCGGGTAGCAGGCCATTTTCTCTGAAGTTTTTCTTGCGTTCTTCTAAAACAGAAATACTAATTTGTAATATTTTTCTTTTTATTTCATGAACTTGCTTGACCTTATTCAATGTGGGAAACTTCATCGATGAATACCCTCTCGAACTCCAAGTCCTACAACAGGAAGCAGGGAATCGAAGTTAATGGTAAGTGTCTTTTATTATTTTTTTTTAAATTATTGAGAGGATCGAAAAAGTTTTGACAGGAAAAAATTGTAAAAAAATTTGTTGAACAAGACAAATCCTCGAAAAATTTTTTTCCCTTGCTTTGACTAATCAAAATAAAAAAAAAAGTTGTTAAGCTTGTTTCGGAAATAAATAATGGGGATTAAATTTTTGTTTTTTTCATTTTTTAAAAAAATGATTTATTGAAATTTAATAATTAAATTATTTGTTTTTTTAAAAAATTGACACTTTTTCTTTTTGTTTCAGGAGGACGATTCCAAGGAAAAAGAGGACGGAAGAGGGCGTAACGGACTCCGGCTACCTTTTCGCTTACTGGGACCCCTCAGGTCCCAGGTCGCGTGGGTGGAAAACCAATGAAGGTAGCTGGATGAGCCGTTAAGAAGAGGAACCTTCATCAGTATAGGGAACGCATCGCTGGATTTAGTAAATCGTAAGTTCCTTTTTATTTATTTTTGATTATATTTTACTTTCTTGATATGTGCCATGCATTAACTTCGCGTTGTTGATAGAAAAACTTTTCAAACGTTGTTCGACCGGAAGCGACTTAGAGGAGAGGGTTTTAATCGGAAAAAGAATTTGTCACTACCAAGAAATTTAAATTAGATTATTTATTTTTATAAACGTACTGATTAAATTGGAAGTACTAAGAGGGTTGCATTTAGTTGTTTATCCTTACTCAAAAAAAAAAATTCTGAATTGACCGTTTTTAGCTTTTGGTTTTTTTCTGCTTCAGCACTGACCAAGATATGAAATTGTTTCGACACAGAAAAAAAAATTATTTTAAGATTACATCAACAATCAAATAATAAATCTATTGATAGAAAAAAATTTTATCAATAGAGAAAAAGTTTAAAAAGTTGTTGAATAGGAAAAAATTTTAAAAAGGTATTTAAAAACCACTAAAAATAATTATTTCAAATAGTAGACATAGCGAGCTTTATTTGAGAAAAGAATTTGGCATTTTCAAGAACGTAAAATTAGATCATAATTTTTTTTTATTTATCTGGAGGTACTAATTATGTTGGGAAGTTCCATTTATTAATTTATCCTTAATCGCTTGAGCTTAATTTCTAAATTGACCGTTTTTATAGCTTTTCTTTTTTGCTTTAGTACTGACCCAAGAACCGTCATGAAACATCTCTTATAACTTTCATTATTATTTTTAAGTTTTTGACAAAAAATAAATAAACGAATCGAATAGAATTTTTTGTAAATCACTTTGCTAAGTTCTATTTTTCATTACCGGCTTCCATTTATTCCTTTGAAATGAGAAAGAAAATCGTACATATTGAAAATAGTGTCCAATCTATTTTTGATTGAGAAAAAAAAGCTGCTATATTGCGATTAGTACCTCCAGCTTGTTGGTGACGGGAATACTTCTAAGAAAACACTTGAAAAATTTATCACCGCTAGGAGTAACAGGGATGGGCCGATAAAAAATTCTAGTTGATTCCTTCCCCAACTTTTTATTGCCATGATAATTTTGAATACCTACTTAAATGATAATTATGGCAAATTAATTTCCCCTGATTAATTTTCATATTCTCTGTTTCAAGTTAGAGACCAACTTCGCATTTTGAAAGAAAATAGTTTATAAGAAAAAATAATTAATAATCGCTGCTATTTATCTAGAGAGAGTTGTAGCGCTCATTTTTAATTTATAAAAAGATTTTTATATTATGTTTTCACTTGAGAATTTTATTCAAGTAGGATCCGTAAATTGCTGCTTACTTTTTAAATGATATATTCAGTCCTCATTTCATGATAATCTAATTTCTTGTTTTAAAAAAAATAATGCATTTTTTTTAAAAACTGATTTAAAATTTTCAATTAATATAATTTGATAATTCACTCCCATCCCTGAATTTACGTGCAGAAAAATTATTTAACATTCCAATGTCTGAAATCCTGATCGTCTTTCTAAATTGCAAGAGTAAATATTCGTTTAGAAAAAAATATTTTTATGTAATTACTGAGAGGAAAGGACTTGAAACATTGGGAAAAGTTTAGGCCGTTGTCATTTTTTTCCATTTGAAAATTTCTAAAGGGTTACCTTCACTGAGAAAAAATGTGTACCGTACGAGGGGGCTGCTTTGTGGATTGCGGTGCCAAAAAAAAAATAAAACTTTTTATAATGTCATGAAAAGTTCAGAAATGTGACCACCAAAGACGCCCCGCAATCAGCCAAAGTCACCCCCTCGTACGGTACTAATTTTTTGCCCTCGTAATTATTATTTTGGAGGCGAAAATGTCCTTATTATTTAAGTCATTTTGTATATGCATGTTTTTTCTCAGTGCACGATACTAAGGAATGTTAAGGTGACTTACGACTCCCTAATTTGACTTTATTTTTTTACCTTTTTAATTTCTTATCGGAATAGACAGCCAATGAGCTGACTTTTGAAACTAGTCTCATGATATTAAAACCAAGCCGAATCAGGGGGTCAAAAGTTACTCTAGACCTTCCAATGAATGACCTAGTGCCTCCAAGAAGTCCTTATGTTTGAAAGATTTATTTCTCTTGATAAAAAAAGTAAAAAATCTATTTGAAAAAAAAAATTTTTATATAATTACATAGAGTATTGGGATTTGGAATGTTGGGACTACTTAGGGTTTCGCTAAATAAAGGAATTTCTAAATTAAAAAAATCATTTGGGCATAAGTTTGACAAGAGAAAATATTCAGAGAATTGGTTCGACTATAAAATAATCCCCAGGGAATTTGTTCGGCTAGGAGATATTGTTAGGAAATCTGTTCGAGTAGGAGGAATTGTCATGGAATTGGTTCGAGTAGGAAAAATAGTCAGGAAATTTGTTCGACTAGGAGAAAGGGTCAGGGAATTCTTTCGAGTAGGAGATATAGTCTGGAAATTTGTTCGAGTAGAAAAAAGTGTCAGGAAATTTGTTCAAATAGGAGGAATTGTCAGATAATTTGTTCGACTAAGAGAAACTGACAGGGAATTAGTTCGACTAGGAGAAATTGTCAGGAAATTTGTTCGACTAGAAGGAATGGTCAGATAGTTTGTTCGACTATAAAATAATCCCCAGGGAATTTGTTCGGCTAGGAGAAATTGTCAGGAAATTTGTTCGACTAGGAGAAGTTGTCAGGAAATTTGTTCGACTAGGGGACATTCTCAGGAAATTTGTTCGACTAGGACAAATTGTCAGGAAATTTCTTCGACTAGAAAAAATGATGAGGGATATTTCCAAATAAAAAAAATGATCAGGAAATTTGTTCGACTAGGAGAAACTGTCAGGGAATTTGTTCGACTAGGAGATTTTGTCAGGGAATTTGTTCGACTAGGAGAAACTGTCAGGGAATTTGTTCGACAAGGAGAAACTGTCAGGGAATTTGTTTGACTAAGAGAAATTGTCAGGGAATTTGTTCGAGTAGGAGGAATTGTCAGGAAACTTGTTCGAGTAGGAGAAATTGTGAGGAAATTTGTTAGAGTAGGAAAAATAGTCAGGAAATTTGTTCGAGTAGGAGAAATAGTCAGGGAATTTGTTCGACTAAAAAAAATGATGAGGCATTTTTCCAAAGAAAAAAAATGATCAGGAAATTTATTGGATTAAGAAGAAATTGTCAGGGAATTTGTTCGACTAGAATGAATTGTCAGGAAATTGTTCAAATGGGAGGAATTGTCAGATAATTTGTTCGACTAAGAGAAACTGTCAGGGAATTTGTTGAACTAGGAGAAATTGTCAGGGAATTTGTTCGACTAGGGAACATTGTCAGGAAATTTGTTGGACTAGGAGAAACTATCAAGATATTAGTTGGACTAGGGGAAATTGTCAGGAAATTTGTTCGAGTAGGAGTACTTGTCAGGGAATTTGTTCGACTAGGAGAAACTGTCAGGGAATTTGTTCGACTAGGAGAAACTGTCAGGGAATTTGTTCGACAAGAAAAAATGATGAGTAATTTTTTATAATAAAAAAACTGATCAGGAAATTTGTTGGACTAGGAGACATTGTCAGGAAATTTGTTCGACTAGGAGAAATTTTCAGGGAATTTGTTCGAGTAGCAGTAATAGTCAGTTAATCACATAGAGGATTGGGATTTCAAATGTTGGGACTACTTAGGGTTTTGCTATATAAAGGAATTTTTAAAGTAACTGATTTTGAATTAGTAAAAATTTATAATTTATGCCCATCCCTAAATTTAGGTGCAGGAAAATTATTGAACATTCCAATGTTTGAAGTCTTGATCCTCTTGGTGAATTGCAAGAGTAAATATTCGTTTGGGAAAAAGTATTTTTATGTAATTACTGAGAGGAAAGGACTTCAAACATTAGAAAAAGTTTAGGCCGTTGTCATTTTTTCCATTTGAAAATTTCTAAAAGGTTATCTGCACTGAGAAAAAAAAAGTACTATGATTTTGCTCTCGCAATTATATTTTTGGAGGCGGAAATATTCTTATTATCTGAATCTTTTTATACATTTTTTTTTCTCAGTGTACACCATTAAAGTATGCTAGGATGACTCCCAAATTTGGCTTTGTTTTTTTTACCTTTTTAATTTGTTGTCCGAATAGATAGCCAATGTACTGATTGCAAAGGCATTTAATATTTTAACATTAGTGTCATGATAATGAAACAAAGCCGAATCAGGGGATCTTGATTATTACCGATAAATGATAAGGAAGTTCCGGTATTTGAAAGTCCTAATCCTCATTATTTAAAAAAAAGCGAATAAATTATTTGGAAAAAAATAGTTTTATATAATCACTTAGAGGATTGGAATTTCAAATGTTGGGACTGCCTAGAGTTTTTTGGAATAAAAGGAATTTTTGAAATGAAAAATCATTTATTGGAATAATTAATTTATTTATATTTTAAAAAATATTTTTACATATTTCTATTTACATATTTAAAAAAAAAAAACTAACTCTTTTTTTTCTTTTGTTTCAGGAAGAGAACTTCAAGGAAGAGGACACGAACACTTTAGGGCCGTTAGGGAAATCGGTTCTCCTTCCTTCCCCGTCGGTGATGTCAGGTCGAAGTAAAAGCGTATCACACTACAAGTGAGCTACGACTTACGCTTCGTGGCCTGGCATCGCTGACATATCCTACCCCCGGGGTACCAAACCCATCCCGAGCCGTTTCATCTTTGTTGTACCGTATACCTGACCGACGCACATACCCGTAGGAACCGTAGGTATTGGTGCGAGTACAACTTAGGTGGGATGGTCCTTGATCCCATACCTATCCCCGCCATTCCATTCCTGATTCTTCTACATCTCAGCTGTAGAATTGAGTCTTCTGATATTTGGAAGATTGCTTCTACAGTCTGGGGTGTAGGGAATCAGGAGTGGAATGGCATTCCTTCCCCCTTCCTTTTCGATTCACCTCTTGTTGTTCCATTTGCCTGGCCAGACACATACCCGTAGGTACTCTGGTCTTGGCGTGGATCAATGAGAGATGGATGGAAAAGGAAGGGGGACTGGGGGCCCCCCCTTAGCCAAAGGGGGCTAAGGGGGGGCGGGGGGGGCCGCCCCGGGGCCCGGAGGGGCCGGGTCCCGGGGCGGGGCGCTCCCCCGGGGGGGGGGGGAGCGCCGTCAGTTTGTTTCTTGATTTTTACAAGGCTGGACCCGGACGCTCTGTTTCACATCTTTTTTCCTCAAAAAAATTGGCGGAAAAAAAGCGCGCCAAAATTTTTTTAAATTTTTTTGTAAAATGTTGGAAAAATTGTTGGAAAATTTTTTTTAAATAAAATATACTGTTATTTTGTTAAAAAAATGTATTTTTAATTTTTTTTTAGAAGTTAACAAACATCCTTCCTTGCTACATATATTTTTTTTAAAATATTCTACCAAAAAAAAAAAAAAAAAAAATTTAAAAAAATTTTGGCGCGCTTTTTTCCCGCCAATTTTTTTGAGGAAAAAAGATGTGAAACAGAGCGTCCGGGTCCAGCCTTGTAAAAATCAAGAAACAAACTGACGGCGCTCCCCCCCCCCCCCGGGGGAGCGCCCCGCCCCGGGACCCGGCCCCTCCGGGCCCCGGGGCGGCCCCCCCGCCCCCCCTTAGCCCCCTTTGGCTAAGGGGGGGCCCCCAGTCCCCCTTCCTTTTCCATCCATCTCTCATTGATCCACGCCAAGACCAGAGTACCTACGGGTATGTGTCTGGCCAGGCAAATGGAACAACAAGAGGTGAATCGAAAAGGAAGGGGGAAGGAATGCCATTCCACTCCTGATTCCCTACACCCCAGACTGTAGAAGCAATCTTCCAAATATCAGAAGACTCAATTCTACAGCTGAGATGTAGAAGAATCAGGAATGGAATGGCGGGGATAGGTATGGGATCAAGGACCATCCCACCTAAGTTGTACTCGCACCAATACCTACGGTTCCTACGGGTATGTGCGTCGGTCAGGTATACGGTACAACAAAGATGAAACGGCTCGGGATGGGTTTGGTACCCCGGGGGTAGGATATGTCAGCGATGCCAGGCCACGAAGCGTAAGTCGTAGCTCACTTGTAGTGTGATACGCTTTTACTTCGACCTGACATCACCGACGGGGAAGGAAGGAGAACCGATTTCCCTAACGGCCCTAAAGTGTTCGTGTCCTCTTCCTTGAAGTTCTCTTCCTGAAACAAAAGAAAAAAAAGAGTTAGTTTTTTTTTTTTAAATATGTAAATAGAAATATGTAAAAATATTTTTTAAAATATAAATAAATTAATTATTCCAATAAATGATTTTTCATTTCAAAAATTCCTTTTATTCCAAAAAACTCTAGGCAGTCCCAACATTTGAAATTCCAATCCTCTAAGTGATTATATAAAACTATTTTTTTCCAAATAATTTATTCGCTTTTTTTTAAATAATGAGGATTAGGACTTTCAAATACCGGAACTTCCTTATCATTTATCGGTAATAATCAAGATCCCCTGATTCGGCTTTGTTTCATTATCATGACACTAATGTTAAAATATTAAATGCCTTTGCAATCAGTACATTGGCTATCTATTCGGACAACAAATTAAAAAGGTAAAAAAAACAAAGCCAAATTTGGGAGTCATCCTAGCATACTTTAATGGTGTACACTGAGAAAAAAAAATGTATAAAAAGATTCAGATAATAAGAATATTTCCGCCTCCAAAAATATAATTGCGAGAGCAAAATCATAGTACTTTTTTTTTCTCAGTGCAGATAACCTTTTAGAAATTTTCAAATGGAAAAAATGACAACGGCCTAAACTTTTTCTAATGTTTGAAGTCCTTTCCTCTCAGTAATTACATAAAAATACTTTTTCCCAAACGAATATTTACTCTTGCAATTCACCAAGAGGATCAAGACTTCAAACATTGGAATGTTCAATAATTTTCCTGCACCTAAATTTAGGGATGGGCATAAATTATAAATTTTTACTAATTCAAAATCAGTTACTTTAAAAATTCCTTTATATAGCAAAACCCTAAGTAGTCCCAACATTTGAAATCCCAATCCTCTATGTGATTAACTGACTATTACTGCTACTCGAACAAATTCCCTGAAAATTTCTCCTAGTCGAACAAATTTCCTGACAATGTCTCCTAGTCCAACAAATTTCCTGATCAGTTTTTTTATTATAAAAAATTACTCATCATTTTTTCTTGTCGAACAAATTCCCTGACAGTTTCTCCTAGTCGAACAAATTCCCTGACAGTTTCTCCTAGTCGAACAAATTCCCTGACAAGTACTCCTACTCGAACAAATTTCCTGACAATTTCCCCTAGTCCAACTAATATCTTGATAGTTTCTCCTAGTCCAACAAATTTCCTGACAATGTTCCCTAGTCGAACAAATTCCCTGACAATTTCTCCTAGTTCAACAAATTCCCTGACAGTTTCTCTTAGTCGAACAAATTATCTGACAATTCCTCCCATTTGAACAATTTCCTGACAATTCATTCTAGTCGAACAAATTCCCTGACAATTTCTTCTTAATCCAATAAATTTCCTGATCATTTTTTTTCTTTGGAAAAATGCCTCATCATTTTTTTTAGTCGAACAAATTCCCTGACTATTTCTCCTACTCGAACAAATTTCCTGACTATTTTTCCTACTCTAACAAATTTCCTCACAATTTCTCCTACTCGAACAAGTTTCCTGACAATTCCTCCTACTCGAACAAATTCCCTGACAATTTCTCTTAGTCAAACAAATTCCCTGACAGTTTCTCCTTGTCGAACAAATTCCCTGACAGTTTCTCCTAGTCGAACAAATTCCCTGACAAAATCTCCTAGTCGAACAAATTCCCTGACAGTTTCTCCTAGTCGAACAAATTTCCTGATCATTTTTTTTATTTGGAAATATCCCTCATCATTTTTTCTAGTCGAAGAAATTTCCTGACAATTTGTCCTAGTCGAACAAATTTCCTGAGAATGTCCCCTAGTCGAACAAATTTCCTGACAACTTCTCCTAGTCGAACAAATTTCCTGACAATTTCTCCTAGCCGAACAAATTCCCTGGGGATTATTTTATAGTCGAACAAACTATCTGACCATTCCTTCTAGTCGAACAAATTTCCTGACAATTTCTCCTAGTCGAACTAATTCCCTGTCAGTTTCTCTTAGTCGAACAAATTATCTGACAATTCCTCCTATTTGAACAAATTTCCTGACACTTTTTTCTACTCGAACAAATTTCCAGACTATATCTCCTACTCGAAAGAATTCCCTGACCCTTTCTCCTAGTCGAACAAATTTCCTGACTATTTTTCCTACTCGAACCAATTCCATGACAATTCCTCCTACTCGAACAGATTTCCTAACAATATCTCCTAGCCGAACAAATTCCCTGGGGATTATTTTATAGTCGAACCAATTCTCTGAATATTTTCTCTTGTCAAACTTATGCCCAAATGATTTTTTTAATTTAGAAATTCCTTTATTTAGCGAAACCCTAAGTAGTCCCAACATTCCAAATCCCAATACTCTATGTAATTATATAAAAATTTTTTTTTTCAAATAGATTTTTTACTTTTTTTATCAAGAGAAATAAATCTTTCAAACATAAGGACTTCTTGGAGGCACTAGGTCATTCATTGGAAGGTCTAGAGTAACTTTTGACCCCCTGATTCGGCTTGGTTTTAATATCATGAGACTAGTTTCAAAAGTCAGCTCATTGTCTGTCTATTCCGATAAGAAATTAAAAAGGTAAAAAAATAAAGCCAAATTAGGGAGTCGTAAGTCACCTTAACATTCCTTAGTATCGTGCACTGAGAAAAAACATGCATATACAAAATGACTTAAATAATAAGGACATTTTCGCCTCCAAAATAATAATTACGAGGGCAAAAAATTAGTACCGTACGAGGGGGTGACTTTGGCTGATTGCGGGGCGTCTTTGGTGGTCACATTTCTGAACTTTTCATGACATTATAAAAAGTTTTATTTTTTTTTTGGCACCGCAATCCACAAAGCAGCCCCCTCGTACGGTACACATTTTTTCTCAGTGAAGGTAACCCTTTAGAAATTTTCAAATGGAAAAAAATGACAACGGCCTAAACTTTTCCCAATGTTTCAAGTCCTTTCCTCTCAGTAATTACATAAAAATACTTTTTCCCAAACGAATATTTACTCTTGCAATTTAGAAAGACGATCAGGATTTCAGACATTGGAATGTTAAATAATTTTTCTGCACCTAAATTCAGGGATGGGAGTAAATTATCAAATTTTACTAATTGAAAAATTTAAATCAGTTTAAGAAAAAAAGGCATTATTTTTTTTTAAAACAAGATTATTAGATTATCATGGAATGAGGACTAAATGTATCATTTAAAATGTAAGCAGCAATTTACGGATCTTACTTGAATAAAAATCTCGAAGTGAAAACATAATTTAAAAATATTTGTATATATTAAAAATGAGCCCTACAACTCTCTCTAGAAAAATAGCAGCGATTATTAATTTTTTTTTTCAAAAAAACTATTTTCTTTTAAAATGCTAAGTTAGTCTCTAACTTGAAACGGAAAATATGAAAATTAATTAGGGGAAATTAATTTCCCATAATTATCATTTAAGTAGGTCTTGCGATATTCAAAATTATCATGGGAATAAAAAGTTGGGGAAGGAATCAACTAGAATTATATGTTGGCCCATCCCTGTTACTTCTAGCGGTGATAAATTTTTCAAGTGTTCTTATTAGAAGTATTCCCGTCACCAACAAGCTGGAGGTACTAATCGCAATATAGCAGCTTTTTTTTCTCAATCAAAAATAGATTGGACACTATTTTCAATATGTACGATTTTCTTTCTCATTTCAAAGGAATAAATGGAAGCCGGTAATGAAAAATAGAACTTAGCAAAGTGATTTACAAAAAATTCTATTCGATTCATCGGCCCGTTTATTTATTTTTTGTCAAAAACTTAAAAATAATAATGAAAGTTATAAGAGATGTTTCATGACGGTTCTTGGGTCAGTACTAAAGCAAAAAAGAAAAGCTATAAAAACGGTCAATTTAGAAATTAAGCTCAAGCGATTAAGGACAAATTAATAAATGGAACTTCCCAACATAATTAGTACCTCCAGATAAATAAAAAAAATTTATGATCTAATTTTACTTTCTTGAAAATTCCAAATTCTTTTCTCAAATAAAGCTTTTTGAAATAATTATTTCTAGTGTTCTTGAAATACCTTTTTAAAATTTTTTCCTATCCAACAACTTTTTAAACTTTTTCTCTATTGATAAAATTTTTTTCTATCAACAGATTTATTATTTGATTGTGATGTAATGTTAAAATATTTTTTTTCTGTGTCGAAACAATTTCATATCTTGGGCAGTGCTGAAGCAGAAAAAAATCAAAGCTAAAAACGGTCAATTCAGAATTTTTTTTGACTAAGGATAAACAACTAAATGCAACCCTCTTAGTACTTCCAATTTAATCAGTACGTTTATAAAAATAAATAATCTAATTTAAATTTCTTGGTAATGACAAATTCTTGTTCCGATTAAAACCCTCTCCTTTAAGTGGCTTCCGGTCGAACAACGTTTGAAAAGTTTTTCTATCAACAACGCGAAGTTAATGCATGGCACATATCAAGAAAGTAAAATATAATCAAAAATAAATAAAAAGGAACTTACGATTTACTAAATCCAGCGATGCGTTCCCTATGCTGATGAAGGTTCCTCTTCTTAACGGCTCATCCAGCTACCTTTATCGGTTTCACCCACGCGACCTGGTAACCAGTAGCGAAAAGGTAGCCGGAGTCCGTTACGCCCTCTTCCGTCCTCTTTTTCCTTGGAATTGTCCTCCTGAAACAAATAAATTAATTAAAATTAATTAAAATAAAAAACAAATAAATTAATTAAAATTAATTAAAATAAAAAACAAATAAATTAATTAAAATTAATTAAAATAAAAAACAAATAAATTAATTAAAATTAATTAAAATAAAAAACAAATAAATTAATTATTAAATTTAAATAAATAATTTTTTTTTAAAAATGAAAAAAACAAAAATTTAATCTCCATTATTAATTTCCAAAACAAATTTAACAACTTATGTTTTTATTTGGATTAGTCAAAGCAAGGGGAAAAAATTTTCAATCAAAAAATCAAGCAAAACGATTGAATTGTATCCAAAAAAAAAAAAAAAAGAAATGAGACTTACCATTTGCTTTTTTTTACTGAGGGTCGCTCCCACGATGTCCGTCTCTGCTTGTGCTTCATGATTTGATGATCACCACTGCAGAATATGCTGCACATTGTGGATCTGAAATGAATAAAAATAAAATTTAAAGTTTGAAAATTACTTAGCGATAATTATTGTAGACAAAAAATTTTTTCACCGGTTTCTCTTGCCAACCCTGATGAAAAAATTTTAATTTTTAACTAGAAAGTAAAATTTTGTTACTAATTAAAATGTAAGCACCCGACATTTAAACATCTATCAGCTACTTGGATCACAAGAATCGAACTTGATTTCTTCCTAAATCCCAAAAACCTTAAGGACTTCAAATATTTTTTCCTGACCTTGCTTGATTCTTCTGGCTTACTGCATCAAATATTTTCGATTTTGGAACTAACAATTTATCCAGGGACTAGTATTTTTAATTTAATAAAATACCAAAAAATTTTTTCGAGGATTTGTCTTGTTAAACAAATTTTTACAATTTTTTCATGTCAAAACACTTTCGATCCTCTCAATAATTAAAAAAAAAATAATAAAAGACACTTACCATTAACTTCGATTCCCTGCTTCTTGTTGTAGGACTTTGAGTTCGAGAGGGTGTTCATCGATGAAGTTTCCCACATTGAGTAAGGTCAAGCAAGTTCATGAAATAAAAAGAAAAATATTACAAGTTAGTATTTCTGTTTTAGAAGAACGCAAGAACAATTTCAGAGAAAATATCCTGCTACCCGATGAATTCTTATGGTATCTTCAAAGCTCTTTGAACTGACTTTTTGCTATTCTGCATAACGGTTCGTGCATTCCGTTAGAGATTTCGCAAAACTTGGATTTCCCATTGGCCGCGCTACCGTCCTGTGCCGTGTCCCACGACGGTCACCGGACGATTAAACCGGAGGAGGGCCATTGCCATTCTACCGAAAGGGCAGGGTGCGATCCCATAAGTGGCGGAGCCGGGGCAGAGCCTGATCCGAGCGGAGACGTGGGCCTGTTTGTCCGGCCGCGTAAAAATTAAATCTGAATCTCTTGTAGATTCCGAATGCATTGAGGGGAGGGGCCTAACAATTCTAAAATCCGTTTAACTAACGGAAGTGCAAGTTTGCCTTCAGGCCGTCAGCTACCGGCATGCAAAGCCCGTTCAGCCGGCACCGGAGGAAGGGTGCCGAACACCACTTACACCTCGTCAACTAAGCGCCGACAGAAACTCCTTCGCATGCTTTCCCCTTCGACCATCCGGCACCTTGCAGAAAAAATATAGAGCACTAAGAAATATATGGAAAATCCAAGTTAGCCTGTTGAGCACCTTGAGACCATCAGGCTTCTGTTAATAGAATACTTAACTTGAGTTGATGAATGGTAGAATAAAGCAAAGTGATTCAAATTGATCTACCAAAAAAAAAAAAAAAAAAAAAAAAAAAAAAATGAAAAGACACTTACACAAATGATGAGTTCGATCCTCCTTCGTTTTTTTTTACTGACGAACGCTTCCACCTCGTCTACGATGAACATCCAACTGACCAATCTGGAAAAAAAAAGCAAGAACATTAAATATCGACCGTTTTGTACACTTAACAGGGATTGAATTAAATTTGTCTCGAATGGCTAAGGGCTGAATGGCATTAAAAATTAGTCAAATAAGTTAAATTCCTGACAATATCTCCTAGTCGAACTAATTACCTGAGAATTTTTCCTAGTCGAACAAATTCCCTGACAATGTCTTTTCAGTCCAAACTATTTCCTGATCAATTTTTTAATCCAAAAAAAGTCACTGGTAAATTATTTTTAGTCAACCCAATTCACTGACAAGTATTCCTGCTCAAACAAATTTCCTGACAGTTTCTGCTAGTTGAACAAATTTCCTGACAAGTACTACTGTTCGAACAAAGTCCCTGACAATTTCTCCTAATAGAAAAAATTTCCTCACAATTTTTGCTAGTCGAACAAAGTCCCTGACAATTACCCATAGTCGAACAAATTTCCTGACAGTTTCTCCTATTAGAAAAAATTTCCTCACAATTTTTGCTAGTCGAACAAATTTCCTGACAATTCCTCCTAGTCGAACAAAGTCCCTGACAATTTCTCATAGTCGAACAAATTTCCTGACAATTTCTCCTAGTCGAACAAATTTCCTGACAATTTCTCCTAGTCGAACAAAGTCCCTGACAATTTCTCCTGGTCGAACAAAGTCCCTGACAATTTCTCATAGTCGAACAAATTTCCTGACAATTTCTCCTAGTCGAACAAAGTCCCTGACAATTTCTCCTGGTCAAACAAATTTTCTGACTATCTCTCTTAGTCGAACCCATTTCCTGACAGTTTCTCCTATTAGAAAAAATTTCCTCACAGTTTTTGCTAGTCGAACAAGTTTTCTGACAATTTCTCCTAAAAGAAAAATTTTCCTCACAATTTTTCCTAGTCGAACATATTTCCTGATGATTCCTTCTAGTCGAACAAATTTTCTGACAATTCCTCTTAGTCGAACAAAGTTCCTGACAATTTCTCATAGTCGAACAAATTTCCTGACAATTCCTCCTAGTCGAACAAAGTCCCTGAGAATTTCTCCTAGTCGAACAAATTTCCTGACAAGTACTCCTATTCGAACACATTTCCTGACAATTTTTCCTAGTCCCACAAATCCCCTGACAATTTCTCCTAGTCAAGCAAATTTCCTAACAGTTTCTACTATTCGAACAAATTTCCTGACAGTTTCTGCTAGTCGAACAAATTCTTTGAAAACTTTTTTCTAGTAGAATAATTTCCCTCACAAATACTCATATTCGAACAAATCCCCTGATAATTTCTCCTAGTCGAACAAATTTCCTGATAGTTTCTGCTGGTTGAAGAAATTTCCTGACAGTTTCTGCTAATCGAACAAATTCTCTGACAACTTTTTTCTGGTCAAACCAATTCCCTGACAAGTACTCCTATTCGAACAAATTTCCTGACAATTTTCCCTAGTCCAACAAATCCCCTGACAATTTCTCCTAGTCGAACAAATTTCCTAACAGTTTATACTACTCGAACAAATTCCCTGATATATTCTGCTAGTCGAACAAATTCCCAGAACGGTACAGATTTTTTCTCAGTGCAGATAACCCTTTAGAAATTTTAAAATGAAAAAATTGACAACGGCCTAAACTTTTCCTAATGTTTCAAGTTCTTTTCTTTTAGTGATTACATAAAAATATTTTTTCCTAAACGAATTACTTTCCACAAGACGAAGAAAACCCTATATCTATTTCCGATCAACTACTTTTTTTTTTTTTTTAAATAATGAGAAAAGCCATTTTTTCTACCTTAACGATTTTTTGATTCAAAATATTATTAACGATTATTCCACTTATAATGGAAAAAAAATTTAAGCATCAAAAACGAACCGGAAGAACCCAAAATTTACATTATGAAATCCAAAACCAAACGTTATGGTATTAAAAACTAAGAGCAAAGGGCAAAGTCTCTGCAGAAAAATTTAAGTGAAAAAATTTGATGTACTCACCATATTTTTTAACTTTTCCTCCGTCTTTTCACCGTCACATCCGTTAATGGGAGTTTGTTTGCGCTGACGGTGTTTTTCCCCTTCCTCCATCTCTGTATCTCTGCCAAGAAATAACGGTTTTGAATATCCATTGTCAAATTCTAAAAAAAAATGGGAAAAAATTAGAATCTAACTAAAAAAAAGTTATTCGAGTTTTTTAGATTGGACAAAAACAATAATTCAGAAAATTAAATAAAAAGTGATTTGGTCGGTATTTTTGACAATTTAAAAAATTAACTCGGCTAATTAAAAAACCAGAAGAAATAATTAGTTTCCTCGATGGCCTAAAATGAACTAAAAATCCGCGTATTTAATTTTGAATGCCAGGAAATAAAAAAATTTAAATAACTTCAACTTTTTTAAAAAACGTAATGAAAACGTTGTGTAAACGAGACGAAATCTAAAACACTTGTTAAGGGATTTAAGTACACGAACACACTAACCTTGACAATGATTTTGGAGGAAAAAATCGGTACGTCATTTGCTAAACGAAGGGATGAGGTTATTTTTTACTATGAGCAGTTCGAAAACAGATATTTTGGACAACCTTAAAAGTAGGCTCACGTTGATCTAACCAAACAATGCAAGAAAAAAAAATTATTTGCTCTCTCAACGATTTAAAATAAATCTAAATTATAATTCAAATGGTAAAAAATGGGGGGGAAAAATGTAATGACATAAGTGTAGTTCGGTTAGGGAAAAAATTTTTTTCCCCTGATAATTAAGACATAAAAGAAAATATTTTAATTGAATTCTCACCTATTCACTACATAAAATTAAACTAAACTGACCTAAAAAAATTTCACTTTTACAAAATAAAATTTTTCATCCGCACAGGACGAGACTTGAAACTCAACTGAAAAGGGTACGTGTCGGGGACCGTCCTTGAGCAAAGTTGGCGGGAAAATGATGACGTCGTATGACTAACGGGAAGGGTAAAATTATCTCATTAAAATAATTTTTTTATTTAACAGAAATAATTTTCCTATTTTCAACTTCAAATTAAAAAAAAAAGAAATGATTATGTTTCAAGCTTTCAACAAAAATTTAAATAACCTCAAATTTTTTAAACATAATGAAAACGTTATGCAGACGAAATGGAATTTAAATCACTTTTGAGGGGATTTAAGTACACTAGCACCCGAGCCTGTCCTTGGAGGGAAAAACCGTCACGTTATTTGCCAAACGAAAGGATGAGAATATTTTTTTATGAGCAGTTTCAAAAAGTGATTAATTAAAAATCAACAGATATTTTCCACAACCATAAAATGAAGAAGGCTAACGATGATCTAACCCAACCCTTTGCAAGAAAAAAATTATTTGCTTCCTCAACGATTTCAAATAAATCTAAATTCATAATTCCACGGGTAAAAAATTGGGGGAAAAAAAATTTAATGGCATACGTGGAGTTCGGTTAGAAAAAAAAATTTCCTCTGATAATTAAGAGCAAGACCCAAAAAAAAAAATATTTTAATTGAATTCTCACCTTATTATAACATTAATATTCACTGCATAAACTCAAATCGTGCTGACCTCACAAAATTAAAAAAAAAAATTCACTTCTGCAAAATAAATTTTTGATCCGCACAAGACGAGACTTTAAACTCAACTGAAAAGGGTACCTGTCGGGGATCGTCCTTGAGCAAAGTTGGCGGGAAAATGATGACGTCGTATGACTAACGGGAGGGGTAAAATTGTCTCATTAAAATATTTTTTTTACTTAAGAGAAATAATTTGCCTACTTTTGAATTTAAAAAATTAACAGGACTAAATTAATATTTACCATCTTTTATATAAATCAAACAGTAAAATTTTTTTTACAAATATTAAACCTCGATTTTTTCTAAACGTAATGAAAACTTTGTGTAAACGAGACGGAATCTTAAACACTTGTGAAGGGATTTAAGTACACGAGCACTGAGCCTGACCTTGCCAATGATTTTGGAGGGAAAATCGTCACGTCATTTGCCAAAAAAAAAAAAGGATGAGAAGATTTTTTATTGCGAGCAGTTTAAAAAAAATTAATTAACCCTAAACTGATATTTTGAACAACCTGAAAACTAATTGGTCTTATTATTAAGACTGACCTAACCCTATCCAAAAAAAAAAAAAATCCAGAAAAAATTATTTGCTTCCGGAACGATTTAAAATGGATCTTAAATCCTAATTCTACGGGGGAAAAATGAATTTTAAAAAAATGACAAAAGTGGAGTCCCTCTAGAAAATAATTCTCCCTCTAAATAATTAAGACTTCAAAAATATTTTGATTAAATTCTCAC
The DNA here is from genome assembly GCA_023512825.1 of Liposcelis brunnea. NCBI lineage: Eukaryota > Metazoa > Arthropoda > Insecta > Psocodea > Liposcelididae > Liposcelis > Liposcelis brunnea. Next base: position 7,937,592 of record CM042070.1, on the reverse strand, counting down.
CTAATTATATGTCCATTAAATAAAACTTCACAAACGTTTAAAAAAAAATCACTTTAAATAAAATCTGATCCGTACAGGGCTAGACTTGAAACTCAACTGAAGGGGAGTTAACCCAACCGTCCTTGAGGAAATTAGGCGCGAAAAATACTGAGGGCGGGGTGAAAACTTCAATCTTTTATACGATGACTAAAATTAAAAATAGAATTAAAATTATCGAATTTAAATATTTCCTCTTGTTCCAATCCTTAGGCCCTTTTAATTGTATTAAGCCCATTTTTTTTCTTACCTAATAAACACAAAAATCTTAGCAAAATATTACGGGGAAAAAAAATGACAACGAATAAATTATTAAGTCAACTTAACGAGCAAGCTGGCAAACTACGACTGAAGGGGAAACAAGACTAATCATGTTTTCGAAACGATTTAAAATGAATTTGATCTAATTCTGCGGGGAAAAAAATGAATTTTAAAAAATCGACAAAAGTTGAGTCCCTCTAGAAAAAAAATCCCCCCTTAATAATTAAGACTTCAATAATGTTTTAATTAAATTCTCACCTAATTATATGTCCACTGAATATAACTTCACAAGAATTTAAAGAAAAAAAAATCACTTTTAAATAAAATCTGATCCGTACAGGGCTAGACTTGAAACTGAACTGAAGGGGAGATAACTGTCCTTGGGCAAATCAGGCGCGAAAAATATTGACTCACGTACCAAATGGGAGGGGTGAAAACTTCAATCCTTCATAGGAAGATTAAAAAATGTTTCCTAAAATTAAAAATAAAACTAAAATGATCGAATTTAAATTTTTCCAATCCTCAAGCCTATAAGGCCATTTTTTTCTTACCTAATAAACACAAAAACCTTAGCAAAATATCACGGAAAAAAAAATTACAACTAATAAATTTTTAAGTGAACTTAACAAGCAAGCTGGCAAACTTTAACTCATAGTAAAAGAATACATAGTATGCCAGCGCGCAGGGTGTACCACGTGAGAGTGGCCTATGACGTCTACAACGGGAAAGACGAAATGAATATCTTCTGCTCGTAAATTTTTTTTTCCCCGTTGTAATTAATAAAAATGCTATTTCAAAAACCGTGCCGGCATTAATTTGTTTTATTATTGATGGTACTTACCGAATTTATGTAGTTTTGATTTGTAAAATTGATTTTATGAATTATAAAAAAACAGTGAAGCAGAAGATATCGTCTCAATCTTCCCGTTGATGACGTAATGCGCGACCTTGACGAGTTTGGGAGCCAGATCTGGCATACTATGTATTCTTTTACTATGCTTTAACTGAAGGAGAAATAAGACTAATCATGTTTTCGAAAGTGCAACACAGTGACGAAGGATAGGGGAGATGAACACCTGAAAACGAAATCAGTTCGAAAGAAAAACGATTTATGTTCGGAAAAAAATAATGGCTGCCCTTCCTCTTTTTACGAACATCAATGCATAACATTCAAACAGACACCAATAAAAAATATTTTAATCGACCTCTGATTAAATAAGATCAAAAATTTTTAGCAGTAAAAATAATTCGAATCTCTAAATCATGTAAATCGAAAAAAAACCACAGCATGATCAAATTTTTAAATCTTGTAAAATTATTCCAACAGTCGGATTTTTTTTCACAAAATAAGTTTCTGCTTCAAGCAGCAAAAACAATCAAAGCCTAATACCCTCGAATCCTGTTATTGTTTTAACTAACTCTCTAGCACTTGCCAAATTAATCACTTACTCGTCTTCTTCATTTTTTTCTCAATTGGCAAACAATATTTGATAACAGAACCCTATTGCTTTTGTTTAGAAAATTCAAAGACAACTACAGTTTTGAAACAAGATTAAACTTGAATTCAATCATTAAGTAGCTTATCCTTGCCCACATTCAAATTTGGGGACCAAAAACTTTCAAGACGAGACAAATTTTCAATATGATCTGTATAAATCCATTCTAAAACCCTCGCTTAAAGAGAGCAAGGTGCACCACAACTGAAATTAAAACCAGAACAAATGAAAATATTTCCAAATGGTAAAAAGTTAAGGTCAAGACAGCTATCGAACATGAATGCATTTGAGAAGGAGGCATTTTTTTCCTAAACACAAAGTCCTTGACTGTTGAGAAAGCAAATTGGCATTTGAGCGAAGAAAAAAAAAGGAACCCAAAATCTAGTGAATGAAATCTAGCAAATGATGAAACAAACGGAAAAATAAAATCATTCCACACAATAACTTGAATGTTGATTGCTTAAACAATGATTTCACAGACCTGTAGAAAACATTCCTTTGCAAACACTTCAAATGTAATAATTGAATCAAGGGAATCTTGTGAAAATAAAAAAAATATAAACTGCACCAGAAATAAAAAAATCATGCTGCACTAGAAAGCCGTTTATCAGTAGTCTGACTGCCTAAAAGTCAAATCTGCCATGTTTAACGATTCTCAAATCTTCAGCTGGTGAGGAAAAGTAAAAAAGACATTTTTATGTGAGCTTAATCCTCTGTTCATCCTTACTCACAAAATATTTTCAAATTCTTGTTTCACAAAAACGCTGAATCAAAACACTGTTCTAACCTATACTTGTATAGATACTCAATGCTAGGTAATTTTGTTTGATTTAAAAACGATTATTCCAATGAAAAAAATTAAAAGCCAACTTACATATCAATTATCACATTGTTGGTGCCCTCCAATGAATGTGCGATTGCCAATTTCCAGTTCAAAAACAAAAATTTTGGCAATAATAGCTCTACCGTTTTTAAGACCGAGCTATCCCTCATAATGCTAAGCGTCGATATCAAACTAATCCACACACCTGAATTTTTCCAAGAAAAAAAATTACTGAAATGTGAACGATGTGCTCGTTTTAATTTCTAATTATAATTAATGAACTTACCTTAATTTTTTGATTTAATTGCTATGTCTAAAGCAACTGAACGGAACAACTGCACGTTGAACACAACGAAAACAAACGGCGGCCATATTCGTTTGCGCACTCACTCACCGCCGACTGAAAACAATATGGAACGAGTCCAACCTTTGAAATTCAAAGTCTCTCCGACAAAGGTAACTCACCTTTGGCGCCAAAAACTTCAAATTTTCTCATTCATGTCGTTTGCTTTGATTTTCGGGTTTTTTTTTTAATAATGAGTCTTCCTGAGAGTTCTAAAAAAGCAGGATTGCTTGATATTATGAACGCATGACGTCACGTGTTGATAAATACATTCAGTTTCTTCTCTTCTGATGGGAAACGATGAATAAATAAAATCAAAATTTTATAAAACCATTGCCTTTTATTATATGAATATTTTAAAAAAGAATTTTCACGTTCTGCTTCTTCCATAAATTTTTATAAAGATTTTAATTACAATAAAAATTATTTATAAATAAATATAAAGGACTGAAGTAACAGAATGAGAATTTTTCTTTTCCATTTTCATCGTTATACAAGAGAACGCGAACAGAGAAAGGATTATGAATAAGAAAAAAAGGTAAATAGGATTCAAGGAAATCATATCCAAAAATCGCAAGTTAAGGAGCAATGGGTTTTAAACAAAAAATAATTATAAAATTTCAAAATAAATAGGAGAGGTGACACTTTCTTCAAATACAAAATGTCTAATTTCTAAAATCATTTTCTGGCAGGTTCTTTACTTTTAATTCATTGAAAATAATTGATTTAATCTAAAATTTGAAAGCTTTGAACTTCGCAGAAAATAAACCGCAAATTTCAGAGCTTTTCACAATAATTTTTCCCCGCTCACTTCTACCACAAAAAAATGTTGACCGCACAAATAAAAAATTTGTATAATTCGCACGCGTACAAAAAATTATTTAAAAGATATTCTTTGCGCGTTTTATTTTTTAAATTTTCATGAGCTAAAAAAAATAATTTATATTAGATATTTTTTTTTTTACGATTATTTAAATTTTTTTTTAAAAAACAGCTTTTTTTTCTTTCTAATGGAAAGCAGTCATGCCACTTTTCTAAAAATAAACTACTATGAGTATTATCCTAGCAATAACACAAGGACTAATCTCTTTTTTTTTTTATCCTCGATAATTAAGTCGTTTTTCCTTTTCTTAATTGTAACTAGAAGTCATTTCCTCGCCTTTTTTTCTCATTTTTAAAGCTCGATAACTTTCCACATTTATATAAAAAATTTTTTACAGTATTTACTTTTTTGTTTTAGTTTCAAAGTATAAAAAAATTTTAATAAAAGCACCCATGTAACGGTCTTTTTTTTCTCCATCAATTATTTTTTTTTAAATTTGTTTTTTTTATGTAACAAAAAAAGCAGTGCTGCCAATTAAAAGAAAAAAATCCGCGAATCCAGTAGCGACTCCAAAAAGTGGCCAAAAACAGTCTTAGCCCTACAGATTTTGTTGTAGTTTATCAAAATGGCGCCGCTATTGAACAAGTCGGTATTCTGAAAAGGGCTCAGCCCTAACTAAAAAATTTTGAGCTGTTATTAGATTTTAGGCCAACTACAGTCCTGCCATATTATAAAATTTCAAAGCTCAAAATTAATTTTTTTCTTTAAAATTATTAGTCGCATCAATTTTTATCAAACACATAGAAATTAAAAAAAGTAACGAATATGGCCGAGACATGGTAATTATCACAAATTTTTAAGTAATTTTTAACGAAAGACAAAGAAAAATTGCTTAAAAATACATCTAGAATTAGAAAATAAATGCTTTTTCGTGCCTAGGAAAAAGAAAAATAAATAAATAAATAAGTTCGCTAAAAATTGGCATTCGAGATTCTTCTACTACAAAAGCGGTGATTCCTCCTTTTCAAGCTGCTTCTGGTCAGCTCCTGCTTTCTTGGCGTCAGCTGCAGCTATCGATGCTGCCTTGTAATTAATCGGCCCGTATGATTTATAATCAACGTCTGCGTAATCCAAATCGGAGAATTCCGGACGAAATGGCTAAAAAAAAGAAAAATCAAAATTTAGAATATTTTTATGACTATTTTTTTTTTTTTAAAGAAAATTGCGGCATGACCATGGTCAGCGACGGCGCCAGAAAAAAAGCCTCCCCATCTCTTTCCCACTCTGGCGGCGTCTCTGGCTAATGGCTTGATTTGCGATAAAAGCGAGATAAAAAATAAATCAATAAGCAGCGCTATTTAAAAAAGTAATGCAGTCGAGTTGAAAAGGAATCAAAATTTGACTACAAAACGTATACATACACAATTTCGGAATTCCGATTCCCTCCTAGAAAATGTAAGTAATGCTTGGTTTAGGCCTCTTTTCATCCTGTTAAAAATACACAAATAATAAATATTAAAAATAAGCTTCATCATGTAAAAAAAAGCGCTAGCTAAAAATGTGTAGAGGGAAATCGTTTGCTAGAAAACTGAATCCTTTTCGCTCGATGCAAAAAATAAAACTAAAATATTTGTTTTTTAACAAAATGGCGTCTAATGTTAAAAAAAATGGGCAATAGCCTGGGGCCCCGTTATTAATTAACAAAAACGACACTAGCGCTATCATTCGGCCTTTTACAGAACTACAAAGAGGATGAAAGACAGTAGCGCCCTCTGAACTGATACTTGTCTTCCATTTTATGCCTAATTATAAATAACTTATAGGATAGAATTTATAGAGAGCATTTCTGACTTCGGTTGTTCCCGTTCAGTTCTAACCTAAACTGGTTAGAAATGTCCTAGTTCAGTAATGTTTGGCTACATGGGAAGCTAATAAAAAAAACATAAGCTCTCTCTCCTCTCAACATGGAGTAAGGCCAAGACCAAGCCTCTTTAAGCCTGAATTTCAAATATACTGACAAAAGTTTAAGCAGAAAAAACAATATGCAGCGACCCTGGTGGATATTTGTCGAATCCTCCAAACACTTAACACTTGACGGGCACAGAATGCACATAATGGAACCTTAATTTTACCGAATTTGACCGTAAATAGATAGAGCTGCATTCGCCACAAACTATATAAATAGTGCGGGGCGCTATCTTTACGAACAAATGGAGAAACAACTTTTTACCGTAAATCAAGATTCTATTCTTTAAATTCTGAGCTTGGGCTTTTCATAAAATATCTCAAAAATTATAAAATCTATAAAAAATTAGGCCAAAGAACGGGGAGGCAAAAGCAAAATTCAACCACTAGAGGGCGCTTAACTTTATATGGAAGCCGAACGAAAATTCACAGACTCAAAACTCGATGATCAGCATTAATATAATTTGCTGTGTATTATAGTAAGAATAATATAGTCGATCCTAACCTCAAATGGTTAGAATTGGAACCGTGATTAGCTAAGGAGCCCAATGGGGAGTGGATCCAACGCCAATGGCGGTGTTCTCTTTTTAATTTGAGAATGGCGGCCGTCGAATTCAAGATAATGACAACTTCCAGTTTTCAACATGGCGCACCTTACGTAGCAGACGATTCAACGAAGTGTCCACTACCTATTAGGCTCCGTATGAGTAACCAGAGGACAAAATAACTGAGTTGCGACTCTCTTACTATAAAAGGCCCTTTTATAGCAACTAAAATCTGATTGGACGCCAACAATATGATTGCAGCGACCTCTAGTGACAAAACAAAACGTCAATAGGAGGTCGCCACTGTCTGTGAACGATCCTATCTTACTTTTAATAAGTTTTAGTATAACAGTTAAATATTAAACATAAAAATATAACAAAAAAAAGGATTAAAAAAACAAAACCGAAAACTTGGAATAACATAGAAAACTAAACAATGGGCCATAAAATAAACAAAATTTAAAAATAATAACTTGACCGTGAAATCACCCTTATTAATCAATCATACCAACCTCATACATCAATCTCTTGTCCGACATCGTGAAATTTAAGCGAGGCATATTCCGAATTTCTCTTAGGATCACCACCGACACTCCCATTATTTCTAAGTTGAGCAACTCTCGCCCGCTCGTTAGCGACAGCAGCGGCATGAGCCAAATCCGCATAAACAACGCTATCCCTAACGAACGGATCGCTACCTAAAGGCGTTAAATCGCTGCCTCCGGGAGTGGCGTCACTTTCCCCAGGAGTAAACATCGGAGGCAGATGGGGCTCGCTGTTGGGCGTCAAATCGCTTCCCAACGGGGCGTAATGAGGAAGCAACAAAGGATCGCTTCCCATGGGCGTATAAAACGACTGTATAGGTAACGTCGAAGGGGGAACGTAAGTCCTATCACTTTCCTTACGATCTAAAGACCTTCCGGTTCGTTCTAACGAGTTCGTATGATTACGATGTTCGCGCACAGCACTATTATTAACAGGGACGGGGCGGTAAATTTCTAAATCGCCCACGACTCCTCTATAAGACGATCTCGAACCGTCTCTTAACAAACTCTCCTCGCCGGAAGATATATTTTTAAAATGTCGACTATCAGAAATCGCCATTTCTGTATCGCCTGAAGACGAATCCGTGTTAAACCTTCTTTCACCGGAAGAATCACTATTAGATTGTCGATTGTAATTTTCGCCCCCTGCGGTAAGTAAATCTTTAAATCTCATTACTTGCAAAGGCGTGCTATCCTTTAAACGTTCTTTCGTTTTTTCACGAAATTCTTTATTACTTTTAATTTCGGTTTTTATTTTATTTTTAAACTCACTATCACGAATGCCGTTATTTGTTAATTGTCTATCGGCATCACGCAACGAATTAAAAAATAATTGATTTTGACGCAGTGAGCCGTTCATGTTTTGACTATCTAAATAGTCGTTGTATTTACGGGATGAGTCCCTCATTGAATTGGTGTCGTATTTACGGCTTCGCCCGCAGTGTCTGGGCTTCCCCTGATGTTGTAGCAAGTTGTACGTTGCTTGTTGAGCGTTCTTTTTGTTGTTTAAAGGAAGGAGGTGCTGTTGAGAGGATGTTAGTTTGTAATGGCGAGCTTCGAGTGACTTCTGAAATGGAAAAACGAAAAGCGTCATGCATGTTAGTTCGGTTAGCAGAAAAAAATAAAATTAATTAAATTTTATTTATGGCTAATCGGATGTGTTTTCGTCCGATTGAAGAGTTATGAGCAGATTTTAATAAATTTTTAGCTGGTTAAGTTAATATGAACTTGAGTTTTATAAAATCAGTAATCGAAATTGATTCCTTTCCCAAATTTTCAAGACTAGAAAGTCTTTTCAGAGACTTTTTTCCAGATTTTCTTGTATTGAGCAAATTTTTTCAGAATTTTTTCGAATTGAATAGATTTTAAGATAATTTTTTCTAGTCGAACAGATCTAGTGCTAATTTTTTCTAGTCGAACAGATCTTGTGTAAATTTTTTTAGTCTAAAAGATAAATCTATGTGATATTTTTTTCTAGTCGAACAGATCTTGTGATATTTTTTTTCTAGTCGAACAGATCTTGTGATATTTTTTTTCTAGTCGAACAGATCTTGTGATATTTTTTTTCTAGTCGAACAGATCTTGTGATATTTTTTTTCTAGTCGAACAGATCTTGTGATATTTTTTTTCTAGTCGAACAGATCTTGTGATATTTTTTTTCTAGTCGAACAGATCTTGTGATATTTTTTTTCTAGTCGAACAGATCTTGTGATATTTTTTTTCTAGTCGAACAGATCTTGCGATATTTTTTTTCTAGTCGAACAGATCTTGTGATATTTTTTTTCTAGTCGAACAGATCTTGTGATATTTTTTTTCTAGTCGAACAGATCTTGTGATATTTTTTTTCTAGTCGAACAGATCTTGTGATATTTTTTTTCTAGTCGAACAGATCTTGTGATATTTTTTTTAGTCTAAAAGATAAATCTATGTGATATTTTTTTCTAGCCGAACAGATCCTGTGATATTTTTTTTCTAGTCGAACAGATCTTGTGATATTTTTTTTCTAGTCGAACAGATCTTGTGATATTTTTTTTCTAGTGGAACAGATCTTGTGATAACTTTTTCTAGTTAAACAGATCTTGTGTAAATTTTTTTAGTCTAAAAGATAGATCTGTGTGATATTTTTTTTCTAGTCAAATAAATCTTGTGATAATTTTTGATGACCCTTTGCTTTCGACCCTTTTGTCGACCTTTTTTTTCTTGCTAATCTTTTGATTATATTTTCTTCTCAAATCAATTTCCCAACGAATAGAATTCTAAAAAATTTCTGAAAATTCCATAAAAACAAAAATATTTTCTAAAGAAAACTCTTAAAAATATTGAAAAAAGTGAAGAATTCTGAAAAAATTTTCTTTTTTAAAAAAATGTTCTGCCTAAAATTTTCACGGCTTGTGAAAATAAAAATTCCTACTTTTCCTAATAACAATTGTCTCAAAAGAATGTAAATCAATCTCTACACCGAGAAAATGAGGATTTTCTTTTGCTAAAATTAATTCGACAAATTCCATGAATCAAAATAAACAAACACACGCTCAAAAGTGTTTTCCCGGTTTCATTACCCCGACTTATATTTATACGCCATCTACCGCTAGAAAAATTAACTATGAAAAAAGAAAATCCTCATTTCACTTCTAAAATTTCTAATTTATCACAGAAAACTTTCCTTTTTTCTCATTTAACTAATTTGTGACTACGTACCTCATTATTCGGGGACACATCCTGCGAATTATTAGGAGAAATAGGTATGGGCACATTTTGATAAGTATGTTTGTTATTCGTGCTAAGCTTCGATAAACTATTAGATATTAATTTTCTAGGAGCAGGTACTGGGGCGGGGGAAATCGATAATCGTTCCACCCCTGAGATCAAACTCTCGTTATCATCATTATTAATAAAAGTATCGTCCAATTCCGATTCCGTTTCGCTTTTACATTTCAATTTCCCATTAAAAAATTTCGGTTTGTTCTTTCTATCAGGTACGCACGGAGTATCCAACGAATCATCTAAGGACGAAGTCGTCGTCTCGTCTAATATTTTAAAACTATCTTTGGCTTCTTTGGTTTCGTTATTCTCAATCTCTTTCTGACTATTCTCTTCGTTGTTGGCTAGTTCGTTTTCGTTTGATTCTTGACTAGCAATGACTACAGGTACGGTAACGTCTTTGTTCTCTCCGCAATGATGCGTGCACGTCGGGTATAAATCTTTAAGCAAAATCGTAGAAGTTTTAACCCTCGTTATTTTTTCCCCTCCGTCTCGTTTTTCAAGTCTTAACGAATGAAAAACCGGCTCGCTTCTCGTTCGATATCTCGGATTCCTCAACGTGTTGAATTTTTGAGTTTTTTCCGTCCTCGAGCTGAATTCCGACGAAATGGATCGGTTGCTTCGATTTTGAAAATTCCGACTGTTTTGTAATCGGTTATCAAGCGTAAGGCCACTCTAAACAAACAAAAAAAAACGCATGCAAACGAAAATCAAAATAAAAATCATAATAAAAATAATAAAAAAATCAACGAAAAAATAAAAGCAAGAGAACATAAAAGGGGTTTGTTACATTATCCCTGAGACTTACATCGCAAGAGGTTATACGGAGTTAAAGAGCAGTTTCGTATATTAGAGGCTCCTATAAATAAGGAATCACACGTCAATCGTGCTTCGTATATTGTACTGGGATTAAAGTCTGGATTTGAGGCAAATCAGACGTTGAATTGAAATATTTACTCAGTGAGAAGTTTGATGGATATTGCAGCAGAGGAAGGCTTTTCATAAATAATTTAGGTTTAAAATGAAGAGTGTAGGAGGAAATAATTTTCAACTCTATTTTGACCTTTTATGGGAGGTTTTCGGTTTTAAAAATTCTGGGAGACATGGTTTCTGTTTTTAATTGATGTTCAGAAGAGAAATTGTTTAGAAGTTTTTTTGTTGAGCATGGAAAAAATTTTAAAGTGACGAACAAGGAAAATGAACAAAATGAAGAAAAAAAATGAAACGAGGGGGCAGTAAAAATCAAAAGGAAAAAATAGGAAAAGAAAAAATATAGCTGAAAAATCAAAAAAAGAAATGAAAGAGGAAAATGAAAAGAAAGAAATGGAAGAAAAAGGAATAAAAGGAAAAAAGGAATAAAAGAGAAAAAGGAAAAAAGGAATAAAAGAGGAAAAGGAAAACAGGAATAAAAGAGAAAAAAGGAATAAAAGAGGAAAAGGAAAACAGGAATAAAAGAGAAAAAAGGAATAAAAGAGGAAAAGGAAAACAGGAATAAAAGAGAAAAAAGGAATAAAAGAGGAAAAGGAAAAAAGGAATAAAAGAGGAAAAGGAAAAAAGGAATAAAAGAGAAAAAAGGAATAAAAGAGGAAAAGGAAAAAAGGAATAAAAGAGAAAAAAGGAATAAAAGAGGAAAAGGAAAAAGGAATAAAAGAGAAAAAAGGAATAAAAGAGGAAAAGGAAAAAAGGAATAAAAGAGAAAAAGGAAAAAAGGAATAAAAGAAGAAAAGCAAAAAAGGAATAAAAGAGGAAAAGCAAAAAAGGAATAAAAGAGGAAAAGGAAAAAAGGAAAAAAGGGAATAAAAGAGGAAAAGGAGGAATAAAAGATTAAAAGGAAAAAAGAAATAATAGAGGAAAAGGAAAAAGGAATAAAAGAGGAAAATGAAGAAAGAAAAAAAAAATTAAGAATAAGAAATAAAACAAAAAAATTAAAAAAACGGAAAAATAAAACAAAAAAAGAAAAAGAAAAGGGCATCAAACAAGATTGACTTAAAAGAGAAAAATAAAGAAAAAGAAATAAAAAAGGAAAAATCTCACTGAGCTTAAAATTTTAAAACATCTAACTAATCAATTTAAAATAATTGGTGCTTAGTTATCCTGTCCAAAAACATTTAGTTTGATTTAATTTAATTATCAACATAATTTCTGATAGCTTATCTCTGTTTCAATTCAATCCAACTTAAACTAGCTACAGTTTAATTTTTGCGTATTTAATTTTTTTAAGTTAACAAGAAAAAAAATCAAAAGGAAAAACGACTTCACATTTTATTTGACTCCTCCATAAATAGAGATTCGTTAGTTTTTCCTGGAAAATCGCTGGAGCCCAGAAATTTAGATTCTACTATCCACAAGCGAGGCAAAGAAAATTTTTCAAACGAGAAAACTTCTTGAATGGTACAAAAATAATCACATTTTATTCTTCAAATAGTTTGATAATTAAATTAAACTTTTTTTTTTGGACAAAATGTTCTGACAGCTTAATAGAAAAATAATAATTACAAAAGAAATTATTAAAAGAAGATATTTTCCAGATTGATTTCCTACATCAAAAGGATTTTAATTATCATGTTAGATACGGACAACTGCAAAGAATTTAATTAAAAAGAAAAATAATAAATAAAATAAATAAATATAAATGAATTGCAATCACTATTTTTCAACGGAATAAATAATAAGCAACATTTGATTAGGCAATTTTAAAAAAAATGTATATATAGATTATTCTTTTAAAAAAAATATCTGATGACTTACCTTAGTGGGAGGGTTCTGCATACCATGGAACGGAAGGTTCTCGTAAAAGGCTCTTTCGTCCAAACCGTCGCTCTGGGACCCTCTTGGGTCCAGCCCCAACTTATCTGCGGTAGCCGATTGGTTTGGGCCTGTCGAAAAACAAAAAGACAATTTCAGGAATTTTAAAAAATTCACAAAAATTAACAAATTATTATTTAAAAAAAATGATTGAGGTGATAATGATGGAAACGGTGCGATTAACAATTTCTAAAAAAAATTAACTAAATACTCACAATCTCCAGGTTTTTTTCTCTTCCTGGATGAGGTCGTCCCTGGAAGTCTGGAATCGTCCACTTTTCTGAATGTAACAACTACACGGGTACCACGAACATAAATTTCCAAAAAAAAAAAAAAAAATGCAAACAAAAAATATTAGCTTAAACAATCACATGCGACAAACAATCAAAAATGCGGGGAGCAAAAAAAAAAAAATTATACCTCCGGACTTGCCCTGGTAAAACCCAGTCGGCAAAGAGTCCAACCTCTCATGCGAGAACATTTTCCTTATTCTATTAGCGCGAGATCGTTGACTAGTATCATCGGCTTGAGCGAGCGATCCTAAGCTAATAGCGCGCCTCCTTTGCACATTCCAAAGCTTTTTATTCGACCTCGATCTCGTCGGGTTGCTGCTCCCGACGTTCGGTTTATTCGGCGTGCTCGTTTTCGGCAAGCTGCTCAAACTCGACGCCATCGACAAGCCCAATCCTTGACTAAATCTAGCATTGTTAACGTGTACTAAAACCCCCGGTTTTAACGGCCATTTCGGTTGAGGAGGTTGAACTGGTTGCTGAACAACGACCGGCGACGCTGAATTCCCTTCGGGACTAATCGAACAAGGTTGATGAAAACAATTCGTGTGAACAAAAAAAAAACATGCGGCATGCACCAGGGAAAATATCGATACCTTCTAAGCAGATAAACCGGAAGTAGATAAAAAAAATAAATGGAAAAAAAATAAATAGACAAGCAGACGAAAAACCGTTACTCACGGGTTACGGACGTCAGGGCCGTAGAGATTAAGGATAAATCGCTCGTAACTCTCATAGCTGCATTAATTAAAAGAAAACGGAAGTTAAATCCGTCACAAAAGTCTTTTTCTTATGAAAAATTAAAATTTTTAGGAGGTGGGGGTTTTTTGTTTTTCATCCCAAAGCCATTCGTATGACGTTGCAAATCTATAAAAAGGGGAATAAAAAAAAAAGGGCCCATCAATAATAAAAATATTTAAAGCTAGGGTAATCTCAGGTATTAAATACGAGCGAACTAAATAAAGGGATTTAGAATTTGAATGAAATGGCATAACGAGTCGGTCGTGTTATTTAAATTAATGCAATTCCTCTTTTTTTCGAAATCCCTTTATGATATATGCAGCCCAAAAACCATTATTAAAATTTTTTTTGGATAGGATTGCGATTTTAACATTGAGAAATTAACAATGAAAAAAATATTTACAATGAGGCTGTGAAACCAAAAAAAAAAAAAAACTAATTTGAAGTTAACACCTTTCACCAAAAATTCATTAAATCACCACTAGCGCCATCTATTAAATTTTTTTGGAACAAAAGAATCACAGAGTATATAAAATGGAATCTTAATGTGATTTAAAGAAAAAGTTTGTTTTTCCATTTCACCGCGAAGATAGCGCCACACTCGCTTAATATCGCTGCTGGCGAAGGTGTCGCTATCTTTACGACCGAAAAAGGAAACAATTTTTTACTATAATTCAAGGTACCGGAGCGCTTCGACGTTTACAATCATGATCTTGAGACTCCACCGCTAGATGGCGACTTACTCGAACAATGGCGGAAAATAATACGAGCGCTAGTGTCGTCTTAGTTCATAAAATCACCACTAGTCGGTTTTTAGATGTTAAATGTTGATAAATTTCAGCAGAATACTTGGATTACTGTATTCACATGGTTCTAAAAAATTCCAGCAGATGGTGTTCTTGGTAGTTTGACGAATTGTCGTTGAAAGGCGCTACTGTCGAACTACTCGATAACAAATTGTAGAGAAGAATATTAGTGTGGATGTAGTTCGTGAGTAAGCTGTTTCAAAGCGCTGGCTTTGACTCAGGCAGGATCTTTAGAGGATTGTGATTAATATTTTTGGAAAAAATAGTCAAAGATAATGGCCTATGATGGAGTTTTGAATCTGTGTCTTGGCTTTTTGGTCAGTCAAGAACTTCGGTTTTAGAAATATGTTATTTTAAATTTTACATTGAACATATTTAAAAATGTCGCCGCAAATTGAAATAAAGACATGACGTCTGTTTGGTTTCTGCTAAGCAATTTTCAGAGCTTGTCTTGAAAAGAAGCAAAGTGCTGGTGACGTCACGAATCTAAAGCTTATATTTAGCTCGTATAATTAAGGTCTCAAAATTGATATTGCATAATTTAAGCCTGATTTGCTTCTGCATAATCCTAAGAATAGAGGATAAAGTCTCAAAGTTGATTTTGCATAACCAGATTGGAAGGGGCTCGACAGTCTATTACAGAGAGCCTGAAATGAGAGAGTTGCCAACTAAATTGCTGCTTTTGGATTGGATGAGACTAAACGCAAGTTAAGTACGGAGCAGCAAAGGACGTCTGACGTCACCACCAATCAACGGAAATCAGTTGAGAACGATTTTGGTCACAGCCAATGAGAAGCCAGGATTTTGGTGTACAGAGTTGGCTACTCTTTCCTTTCAGGCTCGTGGTAAATGTGTTGCTTAAATTTTCTGGTAAGTGTACGAAAAGATTTGGCACTTTGTCCTTTTGGGGAATTAAAAATTGGTTCACAGCCGTTTAGTAAAGAATAATAAAAGCATCAAAAGATAAAAGAAAAAATAGAACAAGGATAGAGAACCCCGCCACCCTTTTAATATCCCAAAAGATAAAAAAAAAGCTTAACCAAAAAAAATCGAAACTTACTTCTCTCTTTCCTCCAACTCCATGGGTTTATTATCTAAAAAAAATTAAAACAGGGACAAATAGTCTAGTTAGTACTTGGTTAGGGTACAAAAAATCCAGCTTTCAAAAAAAAAAATTTTACGGCTTTTCACGTTATTTAAAAAATTTTTGGTTTTTCAAAATAATTTTTCTGTAAAAAATTGTGAGTTCCATGTGTTTTCGCTGAGTATAAAAAAAAAGATAGAAAAAAAGGAATATAAAAAAGGTTGTGAAAAAAGTTACTAACAACAAGGATTATAATAAAAAAGCAGGGAACATTCAAAGTAAAAAAAAAAAAAATAAAACCAAATTTTAAAAAAAATCAGAAAGCAAGCATAGGATTATACGAATAATTAGGACAAAGCAAATTTTGTAAGTTACTAAGTGCATCACTGAGATTAATAAAAAATTTTTAAAAAAAATAAAGGGTGAAGACAAACCTGTTTCAGTTTTCGTGTTGCCCAAAACCGTGTAAATGACCCAAGTGTTTTTCTTTTTTTTTTAATTAAAAAAAGTAAATTCTTCCTTTGCGGATTTTTTTTTAAAAATACTCCATCACGCCCAACTTAGGATAATCAATTATAATTACCAAATTATCCTAAACTAGGCTTTCCACTCAAACAGGGAAACAAATACCAAAAATAAGAGAACAGAGAGATATATAATGAAAGTGAGAAAAACAGATAAGGGTGAAGATAAGCGTGAATGAACACGTGAAAATAGTTCCAATTATTTTCTTTTTTTAAAGAAAGAAACTAAAAACAAAAATAAACTCACATTTATCGTCTGCTCTTTTCCTCCTGCAGACAATTATAATGATGACACATATAACTAGGAACATGAGAATGGCACCGATGACAACTGCGACGATTATTACTAAATTGTCGTTTTCGAACATTGGCCACCATGCTGCTTTCCCTAAAAAAAAAAAATATCCGGTTTTAATCAATTTACTTAAAAATAAATTTAAAATTTCTCCTTTCGCTTCAGACCTACTGACTAAATCTTTAACCTACTAAAAATTCTTCTACCTTCATTTTAAATTTTATTTTTTTTAATAGTCATGCTTTTAGCCGTTAACGACAGGAGAAAAGCTAAAAAAAAATAATTTTCAAAATAAATCCTAATCGTGTAGGGTTGAAAAGAATATTTCAGCTACATCTACGCTAAATGTTTAGATTCATGCATCAAGCACTGATGGAATACATTAATCTTAATTATGAGGCGCCAAGTTAATGTACTCCAAAAAGAGAGAGAGAGTTCGAGAGAGAGAGAGAAAAACAAGAACAAAAGAATGTTTAACAATGAAATGAAATAAAAAGAAAAACATAATTAAAATTAACTGAAGTTTACCTGTGGCCAGGAACTTGCTACTTTTCTCCTGGAAGGCTAAAAGCATTCCTATTATTACTGACAAGCCTTCTTTTTTTTTAATATAAAAAAAAAATATGGAAGGAAAAAAAATAATGTATTAAAAGCAGAAAGAAGAAAATTGCACACGACGACAATTGCATGCACTTGTTTTTTTTTTATATATAATATAAAAAGTTAAAGAATGAGATTTAAAAAAGAAAAAAAAACATTCGGAAGGGTTTTGATTATCAAGTTTTTTTATGCGATTTTTTTTAATGGCAATTAAAAGTTTGGTTTGGTTAATAATTGAGTGTAGCGATGCCAACGGGGGGAAAGGGGGATGACTCCCCTGGGATTGTTAGAGATTTCTTTAAAAATCCATGAATTTTTTGTCAAGCAAGTTTTTTCAAAATTTTTTGTCGAGCAAGGTTTTTTTAAAATTTCTTGTCAAGCTGGTTTTTTTCAAAGTTTCTTGTCGAACAAGTTTTATCAAAATTTCTTGTGGAGCAAATCTTTTCAAAATTTCTTGTGGAACAAATCTTTTCAAAATTTCTTGTCGAACAAGTTTTATCAAAATTTCTTGTGGAGCAAAATCTTTTCAAAATTTCTTGTGAAACAAATCTTTTCAAAATTTCTTGTCGAACAAGTTTTATCAAAATTTCTTGTCGAGCAAGTTATTTTTTAAAATTCCCCAATTCAAAGTTTTTTGTTGAGCAAGTTTTTCCAGAATTTTTCAATTTAAAATTTCTTGTCAAGAGCATCTTTTTAGAATTTCTCAGCTCAAAATTTCTTGTTGAACGGTTTTTTCAAATTTAAAGACTTTTCATGGCCTGTAGTAAGAAACAAAAACTTTAAAGTACTTAGTTTAAAATAAGAGACTTTTACAGGAAATAAAGACAAAGTTCAATCTCTTTGAGATCCGAAGCTGAGCCAAGCTTAGTCTCAAAAACTGCCTATCTTTCCGCATTCAAAAACTCTTTTGACTACTGCCTCCATAAAACAACTTGATATCTGAAATCTTGCTTCGATTCAATGCAATAAAAATTTGCAAAAAGTCAAAATGATTCTCAATCAAAAGAAGGCCAAAAAAAAATGGACTCGATCGAGTTTCTGGACAAGTTTTGAAAAAATCCCTTCCAGTTGGCAGCAGCTAACAATTATTTTTTTACATTTATCGAAATTCGCCGCATCTGGCTGAAATGAAAAAAAAAAAAAAAAAACACTCATTAAAAATGTTACCTGTGACATCACGTTCGCAGGGTATTGACATTCCCACTGAATTATTGGCGAAACACAAATACGTCCTGAAATTTTCTATCCTGCTTTCTAAAGTTAAAAAACTTTGTAGACCTTGATTTTCAATTGAATCTTCTACTGTTTCATTTTCGTTTTTAATCTTCCACGTAAAATCTACTTCTTTCGGGTTTGCGTGTGCTGTACATATAAGGACCGGTTTACCATTAGTCTCTGTCTGCGTGATCCCACATTCAGGCTTAACTAAAAAAATAAAAAAAAATAATCGAAGTCATTATCGCCACTTGACATATCAGTTCTTTAATAAAAAATAACTCACAAAGAACATTGAGATACGTTTTCCCCGACACATTACCGTGTCGGTTATAGGCTTCACAAACGTAATTCCCACCATTCCTTCGTGGCACTGGATAATTTAATATAAGGGCATTTCCTTTGATAATCGTTTCTGTTTCCCCTTCTTTCCTCCAATGATAAGATGCTTCGGGGTATGCTTTCGCTGAACATAACACTTTCTCCGGGACGTGTCCTTCTACTACTGATATTACTTTATTTGATAGTGTTATGTTTTCAGGAGGATCTGTGAAGATAAATGATGTAATGATTTAATTTGAATTAGAAGACGTTGAATGGTTTTTTTTAAAAAAAAGATTACTTACATTCAACTCCGAAGATTGTTGTACTTTTTACCCCACTTCCGACGGAGTTGCCTGTGCTTTGACAGGTGTAGTTAGCATTGTCGTGGATTCTGTCTAATTGACCGCCTGGCCATGCTGACATGTTCCAGAGTAATGTGGATTGAACGGATTTGAAGTCGTTTGTTCTGGGATCGGCAGGGATTACGGTGTTTTTTACCTGTAAAGAAATCAAATATTAATACACTGGTTTTTGAGGTTTTGAAACTCTGGGTGATTCCCATGGCGATGCGAACGGCGAGTGCTGACTTGATGGAACATTAATGGAATATAATGCACTGGGAACACGAAAGGGACCCAACGAGAGACTCTTTTTTTTCGGGAAACAAAATTCTGGAGTTTATTTTCATGAGACGAATAGTTGAAATTTATTTTCATGAAACTACTAGTTTTTGAAATTTATTTTCATGAAACTACTAGTTTTTGAAATTTATTTTCATGAAACTAGTTTTTGAAATTTATTTTCATGAAACTAGTTTTTGAAATTTATTTTCATGAAACTAGTTTTTGAAATTTATTTTCATGAAACTAGTTTTTGAAATTTATTTTCATAAAACTTTTTAGGAATTTATTTTCATAGAATGTTCCTGAAATTAATTTTCTTATGAAACAAATTTCTGAAATTTATTTTCATAAAACAAGTTTCTATTATTTATTTTCATGAAAAGTTTCTACCATTTATTTTTATGGAATGTTTCAGAAATTTATTTTCATAGAATGTTTCTAGAATTTTTTTCATGAAACAAGTTTCTGTAAATTATTTTCCTGAAACCAGTTTCTAAAATTTATTTTCATAGAATGTGGCTGAAATTTATTTTTCAAACAAATTTCTGGAATCCATTTTCATGAAACCAACTTCTGTAATTTAGTTTCATGAAACGAATTTCTAAAATTTATTTTTATAAGAAAAGTTTTTCTTTCTTTTTATGAAAAGAATTTCTAAAATCTTACCGAATATAACAAGGAAGCACCGGGGGTTGAATCAAGCGGACGACCATTTTTCAACCAAGTAACTGTACAAAGTGGTGAGCATTCGACTCTACATGAGACACTAATATGTTGAGCACTCATCAAAGCTCCGTGGTACGGTGGAAGTCTTTCAATAAACGCAGGTGGAGCTGCAACCAAAAATTTTCAATTAAAAAAAACCCTTCTAAAATAAATTCTTCTTTCATCCAAACTCACCGAAAACTTCAATATACACAGAAGCGCTATCACCCTCCCCACCGAGATTATAGGCAGAACATGTAAAATTAGCCTCAGTCTCTAATGTAACAGGATCAATGGTCCAGTTAGCAGATGTTACATCTTGGATAAGATGAGTGCCTCGCACCCAACGAAACGTATTCGACGGCGGCCGGCCAAGATCGCTGACACTGCACATTAATCTCACCGAACTTTTCTTAACGACTCGTTTTGGTTCGTATACGAGCGTTGCAGGACCCGGAGGATCTAAAAAAAAAAGAAAACAAACAAAAAGATTTAAGTGAAAGAACAACGTGACACATTTCAGATTAATGAATAAAAAACAAACGAAATGACATCTAGCGGTGAAAATACAAAACTTACAATAGACGACAAGCTCTGAGTTTTCCGAAAGAGGACCCCAACCGGCATCGTTCATCCCTTCGCATGAATAATTCCCATGAAAACTTCGTCCGACGACTTCCAGCAAAAGACGGCTCGGGTCGATGTCGCACAATGTATCGTTTCCAGGACTGCATTCCGGGAGCTCCTGCGAAAAATCATAATTACACCTTTAAAATTTTTTATCCGCAACAAATAATAAAAATGACAACGCGCGGGGGGGAAATGAATGAACAAAAAAAAACTGTTTCTTTATATTAAAAGCAAATGTCGATATTCCGATATTTTATCAAATTCCACGAGGGTAATCCCGAATTCCTGAGGTATAATAAAATATCCGATAGGGCTTCTGGTGTATAAGCGATAAAAGATGAATGGAAAGTGTTTCTCTAACTAGGATTTTTTGTTAATTTCTTTTTCAATAATAAGATTTATTATATTGTGGCAGTGTGCTGCAGCCAAGATAAAAAATTTTGATTGTTTCTCATTTATCTTTCACCAATTTTTTTTATCGAGGCTTAAACCTTGAGGGCTATGTTCTTTTGTTCTTGATTTCTGCTTTGTTGTTCTTACGACGAACGACGTGCCAAAAATCGAAGGCAAATTTTTTGTAATTGTTTACTTCAGGGCTCCGAATTTCAATTTTAAGCGAACATTTTTGTGTGAAGTTCGAGCCTTGAGTTTTTATGTCAACACTGAAAAAGGTAATTTAGATCAAACATTGTACATGTTATTTCAATATTATACTTACTATTCGTATTTTTTATTTGGCTTTGATTTTTTTTAAAAAAACGGTTTTCTTATTTTATGTTAGTTTTCTTCTCTCTTGTTTTCACTCTATTTTCTTCTCTCATTTTTTTCTTTTACTCTTTTCCTCCATTTTTTTTCTCTCAGTTTTTCTCTCCGCTCATTTTTTTCCTCTACACTCATTTTCCCTCTCAATTCTTATCACTCATTTCTTTCGACTCATTTTTATTTTTCTCAATCAAGTTTTTTTTCTCTTCACTCATTATTTTTCTCTTATTGCTAATGACTCATTTTCTTCTTCTTCATTTTTTCCTTTAACGCCTTTTGAGTTATTTTTTTCGACTCATTTTATTATCTGGACTCATTTTTTTTCTTTTCTTTCCACTCATTACCTTTCTTCACTCATTCTTTTCTCAAATTTATTTTCATTCACTTTTTTCCTCCCATTTCTTTTAACTCATTTTTTTTCTCTCTACTCACTTGTTCTTCTTAATTGATTTTTCCTCTCATTTCTCTCCACTAATCATACTTCTTTCAACATTTCTCCCTCATTTTTTCTCCCATTTCTTTTCCCTCCGCTCATTTTCCTGCATATTTTCCTTCATTTACCTTTTTCTTTTTATCTTTCATAATGTATCTTTTTCTCTGCTCATTTTTCTTAATAATCTTTTTTCCACCAAATTTTTCTTCATTAGTCTTTCTCTCTGCTCATTTTTCTTCAATAATCTGTTTTTCTGTTCATTTTTCTTCATTAATTATTTTTCTCTGCTCATTTTTCCTCATTAATTATTTTTCTCTGCTCATTTTTCTTCATTAATTATTTTTCTCTGCTCATTTTTCTTCATTAATTATTTTTCTCTGCTCATTTTTCTTTATTAATTATTTTTCTCTGCTCATTTTTCTTCATTAATTATTTTTCTCTGCTCATTTTTCTTTATTAATTATTTTTCTCTGCTCATTTTTCTTCATTAATTATTTCTCTCTTCTGCTCATTTTTCTTCATTAATTATTTCTCTCTTCTGCTCATTTTTCTTCATTAATTATTTTTTTCTGCTCATTTTTCTTCACCAATCATTTTCCTGCTCATTTTTCTTCAATAATCTTCCCTCCTCATTTTTCTTGCGTGTCCCTCCTCTCATTCTTTCCCACATATTTTATCACTAACTCTTTTTTCTCTCTTGTTTCTTTTTACTTATTTCCTCCTGCTTTATTTTATTAATTGTGAATTCTTTGGCTTTGAATTCTTTCGAAAACTGACTTAAATACCCTCTACCCTCCCCACATTAAATTCTAAACGATGCACACACCCTTCCAAAATTACAATAAAATTATCTCACTTACTTTTAGTAAACTTCCATCAAGATACCATCGGACTACTTGCAAGATGTCAGGATTTCCGGATTCAACTTGACAAATGAGGGTGACATTTAGTTTATCTAGTTCGCTAACCGGCGATGGAGGGTTCATCACTACTTTTACCGTAGGTTTATCTGTAAAATTAATAATTCCCAACGTTAAACTTGCTTCATTCTCTTGAATTTCAACATTTTAACAAAAAAAAAAAAAAATTAAAACACTTACAAGAAATATTAACGTAGACAGCGTTCGATGACTCGGTCGCTCCAACTTCGTTCTCCAAAATGCAAGTGTACACTCCCTGATCGTAGCGGGTTGAATTTTTTATAAGCAAAGTGGGTTCTTCGGTCGTGCCGCCAGTAAAATGTTCCGGGTTCAGTTCAACTTCGATGCCGTCTCTCATCCTGAAATAAAAAAAGAAAAAGGCGGTTAAAAAAATTCTCGAATTTAAATTGTTTACAGGAAAAATCCTGCACCAAACTTGCAAAAATAACGAATCTAGTTAAATCCTTAATTAAAATTAAAATCATTATTTCTGCTCATCACAAACAAAAACAAAGAAATCCCTTCAATCACTAAAAAAAAAAAAAAAACAAATTTCGTATTCTACACTTTCGATTTTCGCATCGCAATTATTCACATTTCTTTTAACAAACTTTTCTTTATTTAAACTGACGTCAGGCTGTACTTCTATTCATTAAACGAAAAAAAAAGAAAGAAAACTTCGAAAGTAAAAGTTAACAAAAAAAAATCGGAAAAAAAAACTTTTCGAGTGTTCTAGAAAGCGGACCCTTTTCCATCTGGCAGATTACCAATGAATTAATGCTTATGCGAAAATGACTTTTATGGCAGCTAAACAAAAAACCATTTTGCAACAAAAAAAAAAATCCGGAGTTGCCAAAAAATTACAAAAAAAAAACACCTGTTTAGTTTAGACTAAATAAAAATTTCCACCCTTCTCTTTTGTGAAAAAAAAAGTTTTAAAAGCTCTTTTAAAATAAAGACTCTTATTTTAGTAATAATCGAGTAAATAAAGAGATAAGTTACTGCGCCACTTTAAAATAACGTGTAAAAAGAGGGATCAGCCGTAATGTTACCCCCGCGTGGATTTATCTTAATAGCCTCGACATTTTTCTCGCGCCCTATTTAAACCCAAAACTGGAGCGTATAACTCGCCCAACTTCCGGTCTTTTAACCGGTTGCTTCTCTCTTTTTATTTTTTTTCCAGGCCTCTCGACATTAGCATGTTTATGAAATTTAAAACTTTTTAAGGATTTTATATTTTATATATGTAATATACAATCAATCGGAAATCGATAAATTTTTAATGAAAAAATAGAAAACTTTTTAAAATTTTTTTCTTTTTTTTGGAATATCGAATAAAAAAAAAAGACGTTAATTGGTTTTTTGTTATCTGTCTCTTTTTTTTTTTTTGTTTTTGTGCGAAAATTTTCTTTCAAGCTATAGAGTTTTGTTGTAAGTGACAGCTAGATTTTTAGTTGAAAGAGGGCGCGTTGAAGCTATTTTTCTGAAAGAGTGCTTCTCTCAGATGTTATTCCGCTGACCTACTTCTCTCAACTTCATCATTAAGATATTTCGTCGATACTTTTTCTTCCCTTTTCATTTTAAAAAAAAAACACTTTTTTTTTCTTTTTCTCTTTTATTTTTTCGACAGGGATGCCAACTCACGTCAAAATTAGATTTCAGGATCAGTGGCGAAGGAAGGAATGAAGTAAAAAATGTTGTTACTTAAATAAATGAATGAATGAATGGATGGACGGATGAATGAATCAATGAGTGAGTGAGTGACTGAATGAATGAGTGAGTGAGAGATTGTTCAATTGAATGTTTGAATGAGTGACTAATCCGACAGATTGAATGAATGAATGAGTGACTGATCCGACAGATTGAATGAATGAATGAATGAATGAATGAATGAGTGACTGATCCGACAGATTGAATGAATGAATGAATGAATGAATGAGTGACTGATCCGACAGATTGAATGAATGAATGAATGAATGAGTGACTGATCCGACAGATTGAATGAATGAATGAATGAATGAGTGACTGATCCGACAGATTGAATGAATGAATGAATGAATGAGTGACTGATCCGACAGATTGAATGAATGAATGAATGAATGAGTGACTGATCCGACAGATTGAATGAATGAATGAATGCATGAATGAGTGACTGATCCGACAGATTGAATGAATGAAAGCCAGTAAATTGTCTGATGCATGACAGATTGATTGAATGAGTGAGTGAGTGAATGAATGAATCAATAAATGAATGAATGAGCCACTGACATGTTGATTTAAGGCTGATTAACTAATTAAATGAATGAACGGGTGAGTGAATGAACGAATGAATAAAAGAGTGAGTGAATGAAGGAGTGAGTGAGAGAGTAATGAGTGAATTAATAATTGTATGAATGAGCGACTAGGTGACGGTCTTTAAGAGCTAAAATAATGAAATATATCTATTGTAATGTAAATTTTTTGAGAAAAAAAACGAAATCTATTTAAGGACAACATCTACCCTGAATTTGTTATTTCTTACCGTCTTAAAAATCTCACTCACTCCAAATTTTTTATCCCACACAGCAACCCTATCACCGACATCTCAAACAATGGATTCATGAACTCGAAAATATGGCAACCAGGATCAAAACCCACAACTATGAAAAATATTCATTTCCTTTTCCTACGAAAAGAACAAGGTCATCCCCTTGAAAAAAAAACACCGCAGATTTTGACAAATGACGATAGGAAACGCTTTCTACACTTGTCACTTAGTAAATATAAGTACTTCAAAATATGGAAAAAAAATTTAAAGAACTCAAGTGGAACATGAATCATTTTTCACTGTCAAAAAAAATATATAAATAAAGATCTCAAACTTTTTTTTTTCAAAAACCAACAACGTTTGTTTTTTTTTTTTTTACGGCAACCATCTTTATTATTTAGCCATCGCAACATAATTCGGGAAAAATCTCTCTAAAACGAAAACACAAAACCGTGCAAGTCGCAAAAGCCCTCACGTCCCGTTGAAAATAATTAATTTGATTTAAAACAATGCACCTTTCTCATAATGTCCTCTCTTACTCTCCCAGTAGTATCCCCAACTTCCCGCAATAATTTAAAAGGGAGTTAATAAAACCTTAATTTATTTCTTGGGCCGCGGAAGCTCATGTTTTATATTTGTCATTCGAACGAGTCCGAAATATTTATAATGGAGCGTTTTAAACGAATCTACCTCGAGGAAAAAATCCCTTTTAAGAAGAAAAAAAAGCAATTGAAAATGTAAACCTGAAAAAAGAAGCAGTTATTTATCCCGGGAGAAAGAAAAGAAGAAGGAAAGAAAAAAAGGGCGACACGAAGTGAAGTACTATCGTCGAAAAAGGGTCAACTACTAAACAACTTGGCTAGAAATAAATCACCCGATCAGGACTTAGCTTTCGAATGTGTGGGCCCCCGATGATAATTTATGACAATATTATGTACTTAACCATTTTGTCGGAAGGAAGGAGAATAGAAAAAAAAAACCTAGACGCTATCCGATTTTTTATTTCCTTTTTCCGGAGATCCCTTTTGGGCTGAAAAGAAGCAACCCGATATCAGCTAAGTTTTCCCCAAAAAAAAAACCTTTCTAGTTGCTAAGCAACTCCGGCTATTTGTCACTCAGCCCCGAAGTCCATTCGTAAAAACGTCACAGTTGAAATCATTATCTAATGTCGTGGAGGGAGGAAAAATCTATTGCTCAACAGAGTCATTAGCACTTTTTACAAAAAAAAAAAAGAAGGGGAGGAATTTCATTTTCGAAGGTGAAGAGCCTCTTCATTTAAAAAAAAAATTCACCCTCTCCGTCTTCGTCCTGCAGAATAAACAATAGGAGAAAAAAAATATACGCCTCGTGCATAATACGTTATTTAAAATCACACTCAAAATTCATTTACATAAACTTTTTAATTAACCATCAGTCACGAACACCTATTTCCTGTCTTAGTTTCCGGTTTCGTGATTTTTTTTCAACCGAAAGCTCAGACAGTATGGAAATGATTAAGTAAAATTAATGGAAAACAAACTAAGCGAAGAATCCCATTAGATGAATGGTTTTTCGGCGGTTTTTGTTTTAACAAGTTAAGCAAACAACGTAAGTAATCAGATTTACGATGTTTAGGGCTAAAGCAAAATGTTTTGAAGAAGTTGGGGAATTATTTATAGAAAAATTACTGCAGACATTTCGGCGAAGAGCTATTTTCAGACGTCATTAACTTTTTGCCATAATTATTAAAAAATAGTAAAATAATTTAATTTTGGAAATATAATCTATTTTAATTTATTTATCACACAATCTGATGGATTGGTTGGTTAACTGATTAATTGATTGATTGATTGATTGAATGAATGAATGAATGAGTGAATGAGTGATGAGCGAACAAATGAATGAATGAAGGAACGAATGAATGAGCGAATGAATGAGTGAATGAGTAAATGAATAAGTGAGTGAATGAATGAGTGAGTAAATGAATGAGTGAATGAATGAATGAATGAATGAGTGATGAGCGTGGAAATGAATGAATGAGTGATGAGCGAGCAAATGAATGAATGAATGAGTGAATGAGTATGTAAATGAATGAATGAATGAATGGATGATTGAATGGGTGAACGAATGATTGATTGATTGAATGACCGTGGCTAAATTTTCAGTAATATCTTCTCTATTTATTTTACCTTTTTCCTGCATAAAAAATTCTTGAAGATTAAAGAGCTCGGAAGAAGAAATCATAAAAAGAAAAATAATGAAAATTGAAAATAAAAAGGAAAAAGTTTCTTTTTCCCCGATGACATTTTCATTCGATCGAAAATTTCATTTAATTATCTAAATTGGTGGTAATTACAATCTTGTTTTTTTCCTCCGACTGGATCGTCCTTTTCGATTACCATTAGCTTAAAGGCTTTTTTTTTTTATTTTATTCGAAAATAAGTTAAGTTAATCGGCGCAAGCCGAAAGAAAAGGAAAAATACCTCATTCTAAAGTTAACAAAGCGAGGGGAAAAAAAAGGTTAAGAAAAAAGACAAGGTGAGAGAAGAGGTTTGGTAAAGGAAAACGAAAAAAAAAAAGTTACGGAGGGGGAAGAATTTATTTAAAGTTTATCGTTCTTCCAAAAGGTGGCTATAAAATTTTAAATCTGTGTTTTAGAACAAAGTTAGAGAGGCGGGAATATCAAAGGCTGATCTACTTTAATGTTTGAAAAACTCGAGTATTGAAATCTATTTATTGGTTCTTCTGCTCCATCAACTTCTAAATACGCTCTATGTCTTTCCATTCAGAAAAAGCAGCAACTTTACAGATTTAGATTTACTTTTTCAATTTTCCAACTCAACCCGGTTTAGGCAATAAGCACAGTTTTAAATATTTTCAAAAAAAGGTGCGTTCTTTTCTCATAGAAATTGCGTTTTATTCGTATGGCCGATTTTTCACGTCAGAGTAGACAATCAGGGGGGGAATGAATGGGCGAGAAGGTATAAATATAAACGCAGTTGAAACATAATTTACACATTTAGTGGATGTGAGGGTAATTTGAAATTCCCCAAAGGGGAGAGGCTTGTGCCACGGTGACAACAATGTGACATTTCCTGAAAGCTTTCTAGTACTTTCTTCCGACAACGATTTCTTCATTGTTTTCATTGTAATTTTCAGCGCGACTCTCCCTTCAAAAAGCGTTGTTTTCATTTTAAACTTCTTTTGTAATTATTCATACATTTTTCTTCGAGGGTTGATGATAATTCCGTGATTTTTCATTTTTGCTCTTTTTTTTTCGTTGTTAAACTCGCTCTTTCTCTTTTATTGTCTCTGCTCGAAAAACTTTTGGAAAAGTTTCTCATTTTCCCGAAGCTTTTCTCAAATTGCAATGACTAATCATTCAACCGCGCGCGAGATTTCGATAAAAAGTGTCTCTTCTAGGAAAAGGAATCCATTAATTAATATTTCAACTTATAATTAATTGTTTTGCTAAGTGATTACGTTCTCAGGGTTTTGAATTTGAAACTTGATTGTTAAAAGTAGCAGCGCCCGTTCCTTGGTTAACAAACGTTTTCCTGCGGTTTGAGAAGAGAATTGTTTAGTCAGGATGTTATTTAATAGGAAGGATTTTAAATCTTGTAAAATTGAGAAATTTAGTGGCGAAGTGTTTCAGGTCGTGCGACTTGAGAAATAGGAAATAGTGAGTCAAGATTTTTTTTTTAAATATTTGATTTCAGTTTTACCACTTACTAGTAAAGTCAGTTACTTGATTCCTAGTCGATCATTCATTCATTCATTCATTCATACATTCATTCATCCATTGAATTAATTAATCCGTTGGTTAGTCACTTATTTATTTAATCATTCGATAGATCATTCAATTAATTAGTCGATCTGTCATTTATCTGGTAATGGAATTAATCGAGCTGTTCTCGATCAGCTCAATCATTTATTCACTCACTCACTCACTCACTCACTTACTCACTTACCCATTCGTTCACTCACGCATTTATTCACTTGCTCACTCATTCATTCATTCACTCGTTCATTCACTCACTCATTCACTCGTTCATTCACTCACTCATTCACTCGTTCATTCACTCACTCATTCACTCACTCACTCATTCACTCGTTCATTCACTCACTCACTCATTCACTCGTTCATTCACTCACTCATTCACTCGTTCACTCATTCACTCGTTCACTCATTCACTCGTTCACTCATTCACTCACTCATTCATTCGTTCATTCACTCACTCATTCATTCATTGTTCATTCAATAAATCAATGAATCGATCATTCAATCGTGTAATCGTTAATTTATCATTCATGATAAATTTCCGGTTTAATTTTCCTAAATTCCAGTTTACGATTTCATTTTAAATTAAAAGAGGAAAACAATAACAAAGAAAAATGAGCCAATCACGCAAATTAAAGCAGGAGATTAATTAGTTTAACAATGCAGCTCTTGGTCAGCTTAGTAAGCAATGGAAGATAAAGCAACAGTAACCACAATCATTAGAAACGTCGGAAAGAGAAGATATATCAAAGAAAATCTCAGCTCTGGTGTCTGCGGTAGCTTAGAGGTAATGATTCTGGTTTTGTACACGGTATCAGAATCCGACAAAGTGCGAGATCTCTCCAAAAAACCTTTTCCTCAAGAATACAACTCCAAAATGTTCTTAAATTTTTTCAGTTTCAATTTTTCCCCCAATCGATACCTTTTCAACCCGATAGAAGGGAAACGGTTAATTGTTGAGCCGGAAATTAGTATCTTGGATGATGTCAAGAGGAAGGTATAGAGCGTTGTAAATTAGCTTGCTTTTGATGTGGCGAAGTCTCGAGGTAATGCATTATCATTTTCAATTACGTCTCAGCACGTCATGACGTTTTCATTAATTTTTAATTAACAGTTTTCCGTCAAAAGAAACCCGTCTTCTTTACAGTTAAATTATTTAATTTTCGAATAAAAGGTTTGAAATACAAAAATGACGGAGGGAAGGGAAAGGGTGAAGAAGAAGTAAAAAAAAAAAACGAGAAAAAATATGGAGAAAAAAAATCTCGAAGGAAGAAGCTTTACTAAATTCTCTTTTTTATTTTTTTTTATAAAGAAAAAAAATTTGTAATTAGGTTATTTAATGGCCAATATTTTTATGAAGGAAATTAGAAAGGTTTCATCTTGAGAATTTTATTTATAATAAAAAAAAAATATTCTTGACCTTCGCCTAATAAACTATTTTTTATCAAAAGCAAACTCTTTCTTAAAAAAGGGATGTCAAAGGAAAATTCAAACAAATGGCCCGAAGCAGTTTCGAAAAGAAAGAATAAAAGGTCTTGGAAAAACGATTTTTATGCGAATTGAAATTCACCCGAATCGGGATTTATAAGTCGGAAAGTAAAGTTTTAATCGAAATTCAGATACTCTTCAAGTTTCGGGAAACTCCGGCCTTGTCATTTTAAGCATCTGCATCGATCCGATTTTAAGGGTGGAAAAGGGATTCAGCACACGATCCTGAAACTGAAGGAAACTTTCCTGAGTCGGTCATCGATTACTGACACTCTCAAAGTCCGAACTCATAAATCCTGGGCTTGCCTGCTTACAAGTTGCACTCAAGTTTGACCGAAAACATTTTTCTTGTACCCGTCAACACGTTTATCCCGAGACGCATTAGGGTAGTCTGGGATCTATTTTTAATTCCTTTTGTTGCACTTATTTACAAGGAGAGGATTTTCCAACGTTAAACTCGAAATTGAATTTTTCGGAATCGATTTTTGCAGTAAGGAAAAATAATGCCGAAAATTTTGGCTCTTTAAAAAACTTAGTAGGTGCCTTTAGAACTCGTCGAAAAAATTTCTGACCTCTCAAGGGCTCATCCTGGCTACGGAGCTGAATAAACGGTGATTTAGACCATTTAAACTTCCACAAAAAATTTCGATATTTCTTTTAAAAAAAACTACCAACTATAATTCATGGGCCTTTTCGGAATGTAATCGAAAAACAATAATGGAAGGTTTTTCGAAGGCTTAAAAAAAGGGAGGAAGATAAAGAGTAACCCATTGTTTTCTCTTTGTTAGTGAAAAAGTAAAGGGGTCACGTGCCGCAGTTTGAAAGCCTCTAATCTAACGAATTATGGTCACTACTATCGGAGAGAACATCGTTTAACATTTTCTTTCTTTTCAAGTTAAAGGATTTATGAATGTTTTGTGGGGGAGGAAGTTTTATTCTTTTTTTTTTTAAAAAAAAATAAAATGGGAAGATATCGCCCGGTTCCTGGGATGTTTACCTTTTCTGCATTGAGAGAAAGGAAAGTGAATTAATTTACGAAAACTAATAGCATTTCCTATTAAACTTCACCCTTCTTCCTGATGCAATGGGTTGCTAATCCGACTTTACTCAAAATTCACCCAAGACGATAATGGAACAATAACAAAGTAGTGCATGTATATTCTCAAGTTTCGAAAACCTTTTCATCTCGTTACAGGGCCCTATTTTCTCCTCCCCCCCCCCTACACATTTTCGTGTATGTAAAGCTTCTTCATTCTAAAATTGAACCCTTTTGAAATAGGAAAGTACGTCACTCTTAAGCTGTGGATCGAAGGAATGGTGCAGGTTAAATTTCATTATGGTAATAACAAGTGAGGGACAGACAAAAGAGGGATGGAAAAGGTCCTGGTGGGTCGAATCTTTTTTTTACCAAAGACCATACCAAAGATGTTAATGGCTGAAAAGAGAGGCAGAAACTCAATCATTTTTAAAATTTAGGACGGGTGACTTTTTATATAAATATTTTTCAGTTAAAAAATTTTTCAAATTTTTTTTGCATAAATTATTTTTATTTTTCTGAATAAAATCCTTTTAGTTTTTTATTAATTATATCAATTATTTATATAAATTCTTTTCCATGATCGATTCATCGAGCTAGTGATTAAGAAATGAACGAGTGAATGAATGAGCGAATGAATGAATGAATGAGTAAATGAATGAAAAATAAATAAATAAATGAATGAATGAAGAATGATTGAATAAGAAATGAGTGAATTGAATGAATCAATGAATGAATGAGTAAATGAATGAAAAAGAAATAAATGAATAAATGAATGAATAAATGGATGAATGAATGAATGAATGAATGAATGAATAAATGGATGGATGAATGAATGAATGAATGAATAAACGAATGAATGAATAAATGAATGAATGAATAAATGAATGAATGAATAAATGAATGAATGAATGAATAAATGAATGAATAAATGAATCAATGAATGAATCAATGAATGAATGAGGAATGAATGAATGAGAAATGAGTGAATGAATAAATGAATGAATCAATGAATGAATGAGTAAATGAATGAGTGAATGAATGAATGAATGAGTAAATGAATGAGTGAATGAATGAATGAATGAATAAATGGATGAATGAATGAATGAATGAATGAATAAACGAATGAATGAATAAATGAATGAATGAATAAATGAATGAATGAATCAATGAATGAACGAGGAATGAATGAATGAATGAATGAGTAAATGAATGAGTGAATGAATGAATGAATGAATAAATGGATGAATGAATGAATGAATGAATGAATAAACGAATGAATGAATAAATGAATGAATGAATAAATGAATGAATAAATGAATGAATGAATCAATGAATGAATGAGGAATGAATGAATGAATGAATGAGGAATGAATGAATGAGGAATGAATGAATGAGAAATGAGTGAATGAATAAATGAATGAATCAATGAATGAATGAGTAAATGAATGAGTGAATGAGTGACTGGGTTGTGAACATTTAAATTTGTTAAAAAAATTTTTAATTTCAGGAATTTTTTCAAAATTCTTTTCATATCAGGAATATTATAAGATTTATTTGCGTTTGGGTATTTTTGTGTTTGAGTAATTCTTTTAGATTTTCAAGATTACTTCTGTCTTCCCCAATCCCCCAACTCTCAATTTTCCTTATCCTTTTCAATTTAATCTTCCTACTGACACCCGGCACATGCAAAATCGAAAACCTCTGCTTTTTATTCAATAGGCTTGACTGCAAACTGCCTTTCCCGAAAAAAAAACCATTCCCCCCCATATCAAACTCCTGAAAACGGTTTTTCAAAAGTTGATAATCTTTTTCAATAGTCGTTACTAGAAAATGAAGTCTTCCTAACGACGACACAGGGGAATCGTTATTATTCAGATGATATCGGGGAAAGCTCTGGACATTACGAACCAAAGCCCAACTTTTTTTTTTTTTTTGATAAAAGAAAATATTCAAATTCAAGTGCTTTTTTCCTACGTGCTTTGAAATATTATTAAATTTATCGAATATCGTTGTTTATGTAAAATATTAACCCTTTCACGAATTTCCCTTATTCGAGGAAAACTGACCAACGAAGGCCGCATTATAAAATTAAGTGCGCCATTTTATTGATCTCCCGTACGCTACCTTTTGACACCTCTTGCATACAAGATCCGACATCATTCTGTCACTTAAACGTCACGCGGAAAGCAATGAGAATTGCACGTCCATCAAAATCCTCGCAAACGATTGACTGACTTAAATTTCCGTTCAGTTAACACAAACTAGAGGAAGTTGTCCATGGCCGGGCGTAATGGATTCCAGACACGGCACCTAAATCCCATCGGATGTTTTCCTATACGCTTAAGAGGGCGGGAAATCGGATTTCCCGTGTTAATGTTTCGTTTCTCTTAGAAACCGCCTTAATCTTAAGTGGTAGTCTGTTTTGGTTAAGCCGAACAACGGGATTAAAACGAATTTTTTTCCGTTGTTGCTATCGGAGTTTCCATTATACCGAATGCAAAAAAAAAACGAAAACAAGAAATGTTCCCGTTTACGAGTTTGAAAAAAAAGAAGGAAAACGAGTGTCATGCAGCATTTTCATTATTGGAAAACGATAGAATCCAGTCATAAGTTGGCATTAATGCAATTTTATCCGAAAGAGATACAATAACCAGCAACGCTTGTGAACTTGAGGGCTCATGAGTAAAACATTGTGCATTCTTTCCCCTTTACAAGGGATTGAAAATTCTTTTAATACAGAAATGTTTTTTTTTTTTTTTTCGGAGTCCCGTTGAAATTATGATAATAAACACATTTGCTGTAAGCGCGTTTTTCGATTGTCAGTGGTTGAAAGTGTAAAAAGAATAAAGAGCTAAGCTTTTAGGATATTAGGCGCGTAGTTGAGACTTGGAAAAAAAATTTTTCCCTTTGGTAAAATGTGAAATTTTAGTAATAGAGCCCTACGCGAAATATGGAATGAATGAGCAAGTAAAAGAAAAAAAAGTAAGTGAATAGATAAATGAATAAATAAGTGATCGATTGATCGAGCTAGTGATTAAGAAACAAACGAATGAGTGAGTGAGTGAATGAATGAATGAATGAATAAATAAGAGAATGATTAATGAATGAATTAAAGCGTGAATGAATGAATAAGAAAATGAGCAATAAGTGAATTGAAGAATGAATGAGTGAATGACTGAATGCATGGATTAATGAATGAGTGACTAGCTATGTGAGTGACTAATGAACAATGACTGACTGAGTGACTGGAAGAGTGAAACACCCAGTGAGTAAATGAGAGACTGACTGAATGAATGGAGAGTGGTTGAGTGAATAAGTGAGTGAATGAACGAATGAAGAAAAAATGAATGAGTGAATGAATGGGCAGATGAATGGATCGATGGATGAACGAACGAATGAATGAATGGACGAATGAACGAATGAATGAATGAATGAATGAATGAATGGATGAACGAATGTATGAATGGATTAACGAATGTATGAAAGAATGAACGAATGAATGAATGAATGGACGAATGAATGAATGAATGAATGAATGGACGAATGAATGGAAGAATATATGGATGGATGGATGGATGAATGAATGGATGAATGGATAATGGATGACGGATGAATGAATGAACAAAAGAATGAATGAATGAATGATAAATCGATTGACTGATTAATTGAATAAGTGTATGAGTGTGTTTTGACTTACTGACTGCCAGGATCTTGTGTTGGGTTTAATTCCAGGAAAATGATTTTTAAGGCTGTGAATCTGAAAAATTTTCGCGGCCGTTTCTTCGACTTTCTCTTTTTCCTGGAACTCAAACCATCGTATAAGTCATGTACCCGACCGAACAAGGGAGATAATCATGTTAAGAATACTTTATTATACTCCGGATATTTTCCTCCTGCAATTACTCTGGCGGGAGAAAGAGGAAACCTTTTAAGCTAAGTTAAATATGAGATTATAAAAGAAGCATTTAATCAGTGTAAAGCTCCATTCATTGCTCATAATCTCGATTAATTCCTTCCAAATTGCGCGTATAAAGAGGTCAACCTCATAAAATTTTTATGCTTTACATTAAAATGCGAAAGATTACATTTGAAGATAAAAAAAGAGAAAGGGATGAGGGGATGGGAAAAAAAACTAAAAGAAAAGAAACCGTTTTAGAAACATTAAAAAACAAGAGAAATCTCCAGCCCTTCTTCAGATATACATTAAAATGAAACGGATAAGAAAAAAAAAAAAGAAAAAAGGAAAAGATGAAATATCAAAATGTAGCAGTTTAATTAAATTACTTTTTAACTCTTTTGAGTCATAAAAATTCATCGTATTAAAAACGGAAAGCTGAACCCGTAACTATGACGAGGGAGACATCGTCATGGAATAAAAAAAAAGTTCGTCTGGTTTTTTGGAGAGTTCGCGAGGAGGTGATAACGAAATGCAAGTATACGCTTTGATGCCCCCTCTTCGTATTTTTTTTTCTTCATAAGAATAAATTCTTTTCTTTTTTAAAGAGAGGAAAAGAGAAAACGCCGCGCGACCAGCTTTCCGCACCAGTAACGGAATTTAAATTTATTTGCCTTCAGTCCGTATGAAATATATCATTTATAACGATAAACGGGCGAACGTTCTCCATGTTTGACTTACGCCCCGGGTTAGAAAATTTTTCGTGACCCAGATAAGTGTAAAAAGAGGGAAATCGGGGAGGGGGGAAAAAGGGCTTTGAGAGAAAAAAAACAACCGAAAGGTAGTTACTGCCTTGTTTGTTTGTTTAGAATTTGAAATTTGTTTTCATGTCTTAGGACTCGTAAGCCGATTCTAACGATTTTTTTTTCTTAGGGCATGCTCTTTGGGAAAAGACAAAAAAAAAAAGATTCGGGGAAATGTTAATTCAAGACTTCCAACATTTTTTTTGTTCATTTATTTTTTTTATTCCACTTAGTCTATAAATATTCGTCGAGAGCTTTATTTAAGAATGCCACAACAGGAAAGAGAAATCGAAGAGGGATTTTTTTTTTGTTTGAGGAAAAAAAATCAGAGCGAGATAACTCTTTCGTTCCTTTGAGATTTTGGTCTTCTTTGATATTTTTTTTTTTGAAAAAAAAAAAAAAGTTGGTACCCGAGGGATATGAAACGAATCTTTGTTTAATTCGAAATAATGGAAGATAATCGAGGTCAATTCGGAAAATTTATTCAGAATGGAAGAGTGTAGCAGAGCTGGAAAAAATACAAATAGAAGAAAAAAGGCTCGGGGAAGAATAGATGTGTACTTCAGAACGCGGATATTTAAAAATGCAAAATTAGTCTGAAAATTTTTTTTGAGTTTTGGAATCGTTTTATTCAATTCAATTTTTAATTTGATTTGATTTCTGTCTCGTTTGGATTCAAATCAATTGATTTGATTTCTGTCCCGTTTGTATTCAATTCAATTGATTTGATTTCTGTCCCGTTTGTATTCAATTCAATTGATTTGATTTCTGTCCCGTTTGTATTCAATTCAATTGGTTTGATTTCTGTCTCTTTTGTATTCAATTCAATTGATTTGATTTCTGTCTCCTTTGTATTCAATTCAATTGATTTGATTTCTGTCTCTTTTGTATTCAATTCAATTAATTTGATTTCTGTCTCTTTTGTATTCAATTCAATTGATTTGATTTCTGTCTCTTTTGTATTCAATTCAATTGATTTGATTTCTGTTTCTTTTTTATTCAATTCAATTGATTTGATTTCTGTCCCGCTTGTATTCAATTCAATTGATTTGATCTCTTACTCTTTTGTATTCAATTCAATTGATTTGATTTCTGTCTCTTTTGTATTCAATTCAATTGATTTGATTTCTGTCTCTTTTGTATTCAATTCAATTGATTTGATTTGATTTCTGTCTCGTTTGTATTCACTTCAATTGATTTGATCAATTTCTGTCTCGTTCTTTGTATTCACCTCTCTCTTCCTCACTTTATTTTATTTCTCTATCTCACTTCTTTCTTTTTTAATGATATTAAAGCATGTCTAGACTTGTCTTTTGCAATTTAATGAAAGAATTTTTTAATTTCCTTCTTATGTCTTACTTAATTTTATTTTTTCCTACTTTACTATAGTGCGCACGAAATTAAGATTTTTTTAAAAGAAAACGAAAGGCGGCTTTCGAAAAGAAGATAAAAAGATTATTTCCCCGGTGCTAAATTAATGTTTCATTCTTAAGATTTTTTTAAATAGCGGAAATCAGAGTAAAAGATTAAAATAGGATGAACCAAAGGGGGAAAAAGAGAAAGGAAGTAGCCTAGGCGCGTTTTGAAAATAAAAGCACGTAAAAAAAAAAATAAAAGATAAAAAAAAAGAACGCAAGAAAAGAAATCAGATAAAAAAAAAGTTTTTCTTTTCCCTTGGAGTCCTTGAGCAAAACGGAGAAACTGGGTTATTAATCATTCGAAATAAGTTGTGCAGCTTTTGGTTCCAGTAAAAACTAAAGAATGAGAATCCCTTTAAGCTGTTTTGTTTTGTACATTCGAAAAGAAAGAAGACGTTTATTAAGACTTAAGAGACAAAAAGACTGAAGACCAGTACAACAACCACAAAAGCAGTTAAGTCAAAGCCCCTGATTTATTACTCTGTAAAAATGGGAGCTTGTACGATCATGTTTCTTTGGATGTGTGAGAAAATGCGGATTCCCAACCAAAGGACCAAAGAGGGTGATTATCTAGGGTGAAAATTGCTTCGTCCGCAAGTTTTTACACAATTTTTTTTTTTTCCAAGACAATAAGATTTGGAAACGTTGGCAATGAGGAAAAAGAGATAAATCGTTGGAGTGAAGTAATAAGAGCTGCATGCGATATTCCACTTGGGAAGCGAATGAAGTCATCGAGTTGAAATATCCCAAGCCTGAATAACAATCATAATCATAATGATGATAATGCTAATGCTATACAAGAGTTTTCGTTTGAATTAAAGAATATAAAAATTTTGCGGAGTCGTCAAGTGGAAAATAAGGGGATTCTTTTTTTTTATAATTTCAAAGTTTTATTTGAATGATTCTTTTATTTTCATTGCTTTTTACCTTTATGCTTCCTGCGTTGCGTACGAGGGGGGATGATACTTGTCTTCTCGTGCTTAATTTCCATTTCGAATTTAATTCAAGAGTTGAAATATTTAAAAAAAAAAAAAAAAAAAATAGGAGCCGAAGATTGAGAAGCGAAGCAAACCAGTTTTTTTTTTTTGCAGCGAATTTTTAGAATTGAGATGATTCAAATCTGTTTTTAAAGTAAAAAATGGTGTTTTTATTGATTAAAAAAATGACACTAAGCGATCTAAAATTAGAAAGGCACTTGAAAGATTTGAACTAGGCTGTCTAAACAAAAAATAATATTTCACGAGATAGCAATGTTTGAAATCAACCTCCATTATCCGCTTCCCGTGTTAACCTCAGCGAAAACGTAACAAAATACTAGGAAAAGGTTTACACTGTGAATCTTTTATTTGTATGAAAAACGATTTCCCAAATTGGAATATTTACAAGTTGGGAAATGACGACGACGACGACGACGCCTTTTGGAATTTGGATTTTCCAGCTCATGGTTTTGAAAATTTTCTGATCCTGTGACTTTAAAACGGAACTTGAAACTTCCCTCCCCCACGGTTTCGAGTTTGTTAAAAGGATCGATTCCGTTACATTTCAAAAAAAAAAATATATTACCAGGAAAAAAAAATTAGGGGATTTTTTTTTATTTGTGGAAATGTAATCAGAGAATTTTATTTTTAGAACGAAACAAAGCGGGCAGGATTTTAAAACGAATTATGGATAGTTAGCGCGATTGTTGAGCTTGTACAATCAGATTTCGAGCACTATTCAAAAATTGAAATGTATCGAAACTGAACTACTGATTAAAATGGCGTCAAAACACGTTGTGAAATATTAATCTATAAAACATGTTATCTGTCGTTCTCTCATTCCACTAGAAAACTAGATTAAGTTAATCATAACGCTGTCGATTTTATGCTCGTCCCCAGGGGCGGAATGAAAAGATAAACAGGGCTTGGAAAATTTCAGATTACAGAAAGCTGGGTCATTTAGAAAGAATCTAGTTCGTTGGTGAATTTTTTTTTGCGTGAATAAAATATAAAATTTTTTTGTGTTCAAAAATTTTAGAAAATTTTTCAATTTAAAATTTTAGAAAATTTTTCAATTTAAAATTTTTTGACGACTAACATTGCATGTTAAAATTTCAAAAATTTGCTAAATTAATTCTTGGGCTTAGCCGCTTTATTTATCATCTTAATGACTGCTTTAAACTTCTTGTGATCCCATTAAAAAATTTTAAAACCAAAATGTCTTTTTCTCATATCGCTAATAAAAAATCCAGAGTCACAAAGAATAATGCAGCCTAACTTGCGACATGGCAAACTATTCCAATTATTTATAGCTTGCACTGCTGACCGCATTCTGAATGCATAGACAATAAGCGAAGTTAATTTTCAAACTGCAGAATAATAATTACATATACGAGAAAACATCTAAAAACGGTAAATTAACCTAATTTTGCTTATGGTAAAGCTCAAAATGCACGAATGCACTCTCGTGTACGCTTTTTGAATTTTTTATGGGGAAAAGAGAAAATTATAAAACTTTACACTTAAATACCCCACGCCGGTTTTATACAATTCGGACACATAACAATAAACATAATAATAAACGATGCATGCTACCATCTGAAAATAAGAGGAGGTTGGGGACCAAAAAAAAAAAAAAAAAAAAAGAAACTTTTCCATTTGAAAAAATACTAAAAGATAGTGTCAAATGAATTGTAGCACGGATCCGAATAAATACGAAAACTTTCCCCTGAAAAAAAACGGAACTGAAAAATATAAGAGATAAATGAGAAGTCGGAAGAAAAATGAAATGGCACAAAAGTTCTCCGGAAAAAAAAAGTCTGGAACTAAATCCGGAAAAGGAGGAAAAAAAAGCTATAAGGTAAAGACGGCCGCTAAGACTTCTACGAATTTAATAACTTGACTTCAAAAGTTTCCTAATGCACAGGAAACCGGTCTTACATATATTTAAAAAAAAAAACTTTTCTTTTTTAATAATAATTTTTTTTTTGGGAAGAGAAAATGAAAAGAAAAAGAGACAAAAGGATTAGGAATGATGAAAAATGATTTTTAATTTACTCCCGATTGCTCACAGTTTGAAGCGATCGAATAAAATCGAAAATGTAAAATATTTTTTAGGTGCTTTCGTATTCAAACGTTTGAGGGATGGACTGAGTTTTAGCAGGAATTTTTTAAATGAAATTTTTTAAAGAGCCAGGCAGGAAAACAGCTGTAGTGCCTTTTTTAGTCCCCCCCCCCTTTCTAGTAAGAGCAAGTCCCTGACATAATTCAAAATAAAAAAATTTTTTCAAGAAAGAGAAATTAAATTAATTGAAGTGAGTTAGAAATTACCTAACAGGAGACAAATATCAAATTAATTGAAAATACTGAATACAAACGAGACAGAAATTAAATTAATTGAAAATACTGAATACAAACGAGACAGAAATTAAATTAATTGAAAATACTGAATACAAACGAGACAGAAATTAAATTAATTGAAAATACTGAATACAAACGAGACAGAAATTAAATTAATTGAAGTGAATACAAACGAGACAGAAATTAAATTAATCGAAGTGAATTTATTCACTTCACGAAGCTGAAATCACTTCATAAAATTAATTTAAGTTCAACAGAGGCGGAATCCAAATTACAGTACCCGCCGCTTTATAGAAACCCGCTTAATGGAATCAGCCGCTTATTGGAATCAAAACTCAAGGAACGGATGCAAATCGCGGATGCAAAAGTTTTTCGCTTAATAGAATCGTCGCTTATTAGAATCAAAAATGACGGAACGGATGTGATTCTAGAAAGCGGCGCGCCGCTTTCTACAGTACCCGCCGCGGCGGGTACTGTAATTGAAAACAATTCACAAGACAATCTTGAATCATGAGTCAAAGTCTGTGGTCATGTTTTTACTTCTTCCCTTAAAGCACATGGCATAAGAACTTTTTGATGGCAAAAAAGTAAAACTCTTTCCTTCTTAAACATTTAATTTCTACTTTTCAACTTCTTAAAACTCAAAAAGCAATATAAATTATTATTCAAGCTGCCCAACCATTCCGGTTTACTTTTTAAAGAAAAAACATCGAAACTTGACGGCAAAGACATGTTACCAAGTTAACGAAACTAAGAAATTTACACTTTACGGTCGAACCAAGGCCTTCAAACAAAAAGTCTTACCATAAAAGGTTTCACCTTCGGGGGGAAAAAGAACACGAAGAAAAAAAAAACTTTGTTTCCTTTTCCTCAAAAGTTTCACTTTACAAAAACTTCCCTAGAAGTCGCTAAAATTTTCTCTTGGTTTTCCCCACCCGAAAAAAAAAAAGGTGAAAACTAAATGATATATCTATACACTCAACGAGCGACCCCAACAAAACCTCAATTTAATTAATTCATTAAACTCTAACGTGTTATTTGAATTTAAAGGGAGGGAAAAGGGGGGGCGAAAAAATCAATTTAAAGTAATTTAGTTTGATCAGGAGTGGGCGTAGTTGGAATTCAATTACCCTCAGTGAAATGTTTCGCGATTGTTTATGAGATGCCCATTTTGATTTTCCTCGCTGATTTTTTTTCAATCGTGACTAAAGTTTCTAAAAGCTCTATTGTAACCCAAGATTGAAACTCGAATAGAGAATCGAATATTCGTGAAGTAATTAAGCAAAATTTAAAGGAATAAAGTGAATGAATGACTGGAGGAAACGAAAAATTAAAGTGAATATAAACAAGGCGGAAATACAATTCACTAAAGTGAATGTTGAGGTGCCGGAAATCAAATTACACGAAGAGAATATTAAAAAATAAAATCAAATTAATTTAATTGAATACAAACGAGCCGGAAATCAAATAAATTAAATGAAGTGAAGACAAACGAGACAGAAATGAAATTAATTAAATTGGGTACAAACGAGACTGAAATGAAATTAATTGAATTGAATTGGATACAAACGAGACTGATATGAAATTAATTGAATTGAATTGAATACAGACGAGACTGAAATGAAATTAATTGAATTGAATTGAATACAAACGAGACTGAAATGAAATTAATTGAATTGAATTGAATTGAATACAAACGAGACTGAAATGAAATTAATTGAATTGAATTGAATACAAACGAGACTGAAATGAAATTAATTGAATTGAATTGAATACAAACGAGAGTGAAATCAAATTAATTGAATTGAATTGAATACAAACGAGACTCAAATGAAATTAATTGAATTGAATTGAATACAAAAGAGACTGAAATGAAATTAATTGAATTGAATTGAATACAAACGAGACTGAAATGAAATTAATTGAATTGGGCACAAACGAGACAGAGACAGAAATGGAATTAATTGAATTGAGTATAAACGAGACAGAAATCAAATGTATTGAAGTGAATACAAACGAGGCCGAAATCATATCAGTTGAATTGAAAACAAACGAGAGAGAAAACAAATTAATGGAAGTGACATCACACACGAGACAGAAATTAAATTAATTGAGGCGAATACAAACGAGACAGAAATCAAATCAATTAAAGTGAATATAAAGGAGACCAAAATCAAATTAATTCAAGTGAATACAAAGGAGACCAAAATCAAATTAATTAATGTGAATACAAACGAGACCAAAATCAAATTAATTCAAGTAAATACAAACGAGACGGAAATCAAATTAATTGAATAGAATATACCAATGAGGTGGAAATTAATTCGATTGAAGAAAATACAAACAATGGAAAATCAAAATTTAAGTTAAGATTAACAAGATGGTCCAATTTTTTTTTTATGTCCTGCCTGAGCTTTTTGGCCATGTCATTGACACGCTGTTGTCACCAGGCAAGCCCATGGTCACGATTACGGCCACTCTACAAAATCATCTTCTTAGGCCAAAATAATAAAAATAACAAAACTTACCATTTCACCGATTTCAGCAAAGTTGGATTAGCCTCGTACGAACAAAATAATAAAATATCCGTCGATTCGTTCACAGTTATATTTTCCGGACTTACAGCTACAATGGGCGGATCTGTAAAGAAAGAAAAAAAGAAAATTAAAGAACAAAAAAAAATTTTTTTTTTTCATTTTCGATATTAATCAATAGATCCTTTCGATCAATTTCAAGCGAAGATCGAGCTAAAAATAATTAAAATCTTTTTTCCGAATGAAAATGTCAGCAGGGTGCATTTTAATCATGGGAGAGCGGGCGGATTCCGGGAAATGAGGCGGGAGGGGGGGGAGGAGAGCGCGGGAAAATCGGAGAAGTGATAGAAAAGTGGAAATCATACATTGATACTGTCGCAGTAATCAAAATCTTTTATAATACCCGCAAGACTCTTTAGCCGGAAGATAAGTTTCCCGTCGTCGGAGCTTGATAATTCGTTTATCGTTTAATTTCAAACTCGCTTAATTAATCAGAGAATTTTGAGGGCTAGGATTTCGTGGTTTTAGGATTTTAGGAAAACCGGATGGAGTTTCGATTCGTGTTTGCGATAGTATTAGTATTGCGCATAATAAAGAGTTTATTTATAAAAGTTTTAGTCCGGACTAGATAAAAGAAGTCTGGTAAAATTTTCGGAAGAGTCTGCGGCCGTTTAAAGAAAATCACGTGGAGGACAACGGAAACT
Organism: Liposcelis brunnea; assembly: GCA_023512825.1. Classification (NCBI taxonomy): domain Eukaryota; kingdom Metazoa; phylum Arthropoda; class Insecta; order Psocodea; family Liposcelididae; genus Liposcelis; species Liposcelis brunnea. The sequence continues at coordinate 7,893,732 of CM042070.1, read as the reverse complement.
AACGGGAATCAGATTAAAATCTAGCAACTCTGCAAATAATTTCCTGAATCATCGCCCCCGATTTCAATAAGGAAAGACTTTATCATCCTAAACCCTGTCAGTCATCATAAAGCTTTCCAAAAACAAATACAGTCGGATGAAATGATATTTGATACCAACCTGCCTCATCATCGCTCGTCTCTTTACTCTCCATTATGACTGACAAAATCTGCACGAACACGAACCGCTATATATTGTGTACTTTCACCCCTAACGGGATCAAATGACATTATCGATTACTAAAGGTACATCCTCTTAATCCTTGTTATTTATCGTTTAGCTTTACCGTCGAATCCTAAATATGGTCCGAGAGAGATGATTGACGCTTACGTTTAATCAAACCAACTTTCCCTCAAAGTTTAGACGCGAAATTAGGTGCCTGGGAAAAATCCAAGCCGGGCCGAAATTTGAGATAATGGAAATTATTAAAAAAAATTGCCCAAAAATTCGCGCCAAGCTCCTTTGGCCACTTTCGCCACCTCCCAAATTCTTTTCAAACTAACATTTCTGAGATGAGAAAGAAACTACTTTTAAAATTTATTCATAGGTTTTCTCCAAACGGGAAATAGATTAAGATATTTATGAATGTAGATGGTACGTGTCATTACGATAAGAAAATAAAAATAAACAGAGACGGTTTTTTTTTTTAAAAAAGAAGAGACGAAAAAAAAAACCTTAGCTCAGATTCGCAAAATGCATTTCTCCTGAAGTCAGAGCTAATACACAGACGATTTGTAAACGAGACACGTTTTCGAATCAATGTATATTGGGGCGGACCTGTCAGCAATCGAAATCGAATTCTAAGGGATTTCTTCTGTTAAGGTGTTGTATAACGCCCTTCAAACCGAGGAATATTGCTTTCCATACAATGTATCTAGGTCAACCATTTTTCTTCCCCTTTTTTTAGTTGAATTCAATCAGCCGTTGATTGGAATTCAGAGTCGGACCAATAAATAAAAGGTTTTTACGGTCGGTGCAAAGAAGAATCATGAGGTTAGGTTTTGAAGAATTAAAATCGTGGATGTGTGCCAAAAAAAAATTAATTTTTAGGCGAATCATCATTCCTTATTAAAAAGTATTCAAGTCGATCATTTCAAGGTCAAGTGTAAATGATTGTATCACTTGGATCTATTATGTAATGTTTAGCTTGTTTTAGTTTATCATTCGTGCTTGATGTTTGTTTGTGGCTAAACGTGCTCTGCTTCTGTAAGTATTTTCATGGCGGATTTTCTGATTTTTCTTGTGAATTTTTAAGTGTCAAAAAAATACGATTAACAAGATCTGAGTTAAAGATGTGAAGCTGGGAATTGATGGGCGACTTCATTGTTTACAACCGGCTTTTTGAAATTCATTGTCATTCCAATTGCGCACTTAAAGAATGAGATCATGCACATAGCTAAAAATGTTTACTTCGAGGCGACTATTTGTTTGATGTCCTCTTAAGCAAACCCAAAAACCGTCCGTTCTAATTTTTAATTATTTTTTATTATTTCAGCTCTCAAAATGGAATTATTTATTATCATCGGAATCGCCATAATCGCGGTGTACTTTTATCTCACTCGAAATTTCAAATATTGGGAGAAAAGAGGTATTAAATATGAGCCGCCAAAAATTATATTTGGTAATCTTTCAGAGGCCATGCTCCAAAAGAAAAATGGCGGGCAAATAGTGACTGAAATTTACCGGTAAGTAATATTTAAATATTCATTTTTTCAGTGACGTCATTTTAGATTTTTTATGGGAAAAGAGGAAATATGGTAGACTCGAGCATATCTTAAGCTTAGGGAGCTCCGGGGGGGGGGGGGGGGGGTGGACCCACAGCCCCTGGAAAAAATTTGGTCCCACCTATTGGGAAGATCAGTAATATTGCTGTAATGTAACACTGTTAGACTTTGGCCCACATGAAAATTTGTGGTCCATCCTTGGCCCCATCCAGAATTTTTGCTGGCACCTCCACTGCCCCTGAGTGTCTGGAATCCCGCTCAGTTTGCACAGTATTTGTCAAAGGTTGTTTTGTTCCTTTGTTAAAAATCTAGACACTCACTCGATTTGTTTTGGCTTCAAGACCCCCTTAAGGGCGTTTGGTCTATTATTAAGGTCTTTGAGTTTTCCCTCCTCTATCAATTGCAGGAGGCAGTGCTTCTCCCCGCTAAAAAAATTCATCACAACTTTCCCATTCCAGAAAATATGACAACGAGAAAGTCGTTGGAATGTTCGTCACGAGCTATCCTGCTTTGCTAGTAAGAGATCCCGAGCTAGTTCATAAAATCTGGACCAAAGATTTCAGTCATTTTGCAAACAATGACAACGACGTTGACGAAAGCGTAGATAGCGTGCTAGCGAGGAACATGTTCTTTCAGAAAGACGAAAAGTAAGTAAATATCCCATTAGATACGGATCTGTAAACGATTTGCATAACGTATAACGATTTCAGATGGAAGCATACACGTCAGGCATTATCACCTGCTTTCACTATCAGCAAGATCAAAGCTATGTTTGATCAAATGAAAGAGGTGGGGGAGAAACTCAAGACGTTTATATCGAAACATCCGGAGGAACTCGAGGTGCGTTCTGAGATTCCTACAAAATAAAGGGCCTTAAAAACGTTTTGATTTTTTCGGTTTTATGTTTAGTTAAAAAAGCTGATGACTCTTTATACGTCTGAGGTTGTGGCGTCATGCGGATTGGGAATCGATGGCTATTCTTTTACGAATAAAGATCCTCAATTGGTTAAAATGGGACGTTTAATATTTGAACCAACTTTTTACAAGGGGATTGTTTTTCTGACAACGTTTGTAGCACCGACTTTGTCGAAATTGTTTAAAATGAGGTAAGAAAAAATGCGTTTGGCCGCTAGATAGAGTTAGTGTTGATATTAGTTCGAAGAGTGGCAGCTAAATAGAGTTAGTGTCCATGTCAGTTCGAAGAATGGCCGCTAGATGAAAGGTTAGCGTCGGTCTTAGTTCGGGAAATGGCCGCTAAATAGCTTTACTACCAATGTTAGTTCGAAGAATGGCCGCTAGATAGAGTTAGTGTCCATGTTAGTTCGAAGAATGGCCGCTAGATAGAGTTAGTGTCCATGTTACTTCGAAGAATGGCCGCTAGATAGAGTTAGTGTCCATGTTAGTTCCAAGAATGGCCGCTAGATAGAGTTAGTGTCCATGTTAGTTCGAAGAATGGCCGCTAGATAGAGTTAGTGTCCATGTTACTTCGAAGAATGGCCGCTAGATAGAGTTAGTGTCCATGTTACTTCGAAGAATGGCCGCTAGATGGAGCTAGTAATTGTGTTAGTTCAGGAGATCGCCTCTAGATCAGTTTCAAGTGCCTCGATGAAAGTCGTTGCCTTCTCGAACCACCTGGCGACAATTTTTGGAACTGAAAGTGGAACTGAAACTTTTTTTGGAATACTTAGCGGCTTTGGATACTTCGCCTCGCGGGTCCAAAACCTACGAATTTTTTTTTAACCACGAGGGCTTGAAATGCACGCTAATGAGATATAAACAAAAAATAATTACCTTCCCTAATAAAATTCCCAGAGCGATACGGATCCCCTAATGTCAGATCTAACTGTCATTTCTTATTTTTTTTTTTTTACTTGAACTTTACCGTTAAAAAAAATTAATTTTTAAGTGTTCTTTTAATTTTTCCTCGGGAAAAAAAAAATTATTTTTACAGCCGTAGATATCTGCATGATGAACTAAAGGGGGGACGCTTGATTGCTCTTTTCTTTCCCTTATTCTCCCCTCCCCTATTCAATCTACCAAAGGTCTTTTCATTAACTTTCCTTTCAAATTGGCAGCTGCCTAAAAAAAAAAATTTAATTTTTTAAAAGGATGATTCCGAAAGAAGTCCCTGATTATTTCGAAGGAGTCCTCGGCGAAATAATTAAATACAGACAAACCCAAAACGGAGAAAAACGCATCGACATGATGCAATATTGGATCGATTTACAAAAGAAAAGCGAAGAAGTCGAAAAAGGAAATATCAAGTCTGATGTCATCACACAAGGTATATAGAAAAACTCGTATTGCTTTTTTTCCCCAGCTAAGACGTGCTCCGTTTTCTATTTTTTTTATCTTCTTTAACAGCTTTTACAGACGATGACATTTTAAATGGGTGTATCACATTCTTTGTCGAAGCATATGAAACGTCATCGATGACTTTATCTTTCGTACTTCATTATTTAACGACGAATAAAGATGTGCAGGATAAGGCTAAGCAAGAGGTGGATGATATGCTGAACGAAAATGGCGGAGAAATGACATTTGAGGGCGTCACAAAAATGCCATATTTGGATAGTTGTATTTTAGGCAAGTTTTGAATAATTGTTCTTTACTAAAAACCGGAGAGAGCCTAGTAGGGAGTGGACGTTTCGATGAGTCGTCTGCTACATAGGCGCCATTTTGAAAACTGGAAGCTGCCATGATCTCGAATTGAAAAGCAAACATCGCGGTCGGCATATTTTTCAATTTGAGAATGGCGGCCACCAAACACGAAATCATGGCAGCTTCCAGTTTTCAAAATGGCGTTCTCAAAATACACAAAATAAGCCAGCAGCTCTTAGGCTGGCTTAAAATTTATATTTCTTGATAATGAAAAAATTAGAATTCATCTCTTAGCTTCAATCTAGATGTTGCTAAATTCCAATGTTTTCCATTTATTTTAGAGAGTATCCGGTTGCAACCGGCAATTGCGAATTCTTCAAAAACTTGCACGAAAAAATATGAGATGGATATTGGGAAAAGTGAACCTCTCATCATCGAAGAGGGAATGTCGATTCTGTTGCCCAGTTTAGGCTTACATACGGATCCTAAATATTGGGATCATCCAGATAAATACGATCCGGATAGATTTGCGGGAAATGCTCAAGAAAAAATTCCAAAAGGAGTGTTTACGCCATTTGGAGATGGGCCAAGAATTTGCATTGGTAAGTAAAGAATTAAAAATGGCACATGGCTAATGGAGAACTGACTGGATAAGACTTCATTAGCCTTAAGAGCCCTAGTGATGCTTGCCACAAAGTAAAATTCTTGGTCGACTACTATTTTCTTTCAATTTCAGGTATGAGAATGGCTATGATCTTCATGAAAATCGCCCTCGTCAAAATTTTAAAAGACTTTGAAATCGTGCCAACATCAAAAACTCCCAAGAAAATAATCCAGAATCCTTCCCATTTCATGTCCTGCAGCAAAGACGGACTTTGGGGGAAATTTGTAAAAAGGAAATAAAAAAATCCCAATTTTTTGTCTTCATTATTTTCCTCACAAGATAAACCTTTGATTATGATGCAAAATACCTATGGGGGAGGAAGAACCCGAATACGGAGACATATACATACAAGAGTATGGTCATAATTCAACGGAACCCAACAGGAAATGAAAACATGAATTGGAATTGTGAACAGGAAGCTAGCACTTTGATTCAAACTGGAAAAGAGAGAGGGGGGAAAGGGAACTACAGCACATCCGACGACATTGAAATGATAAAAAGAAAATTCGTTATCAAGTATTGAAATATTTTTACACAATAATTTTTTTTTTTTTTAAATCCCCCCATTTCCTGGCAAACATTTTCAATTATCATTCCTACATAATGCATTGGCGCTAATTAACGCGGCGGGGAAGATCGAAGGGGATTTTTGATATTTGATACGTGACGTTTCCCAAACGATTCAAAAGGATCTAGAGAGGAAAAAATATTTTAACGTTTCGTTTAAAAAAAAAAGAAAGGTATAAGAATAGGAGAAAAAAAGGTAATACCCGTCCACAAAAGGATCGTAAAGAAAGGATACGACTGAAACGGCGAAAAAGAAAATAAAGAACTTACATAAAACCTCGAGTACTAAAGCTGATTTCATCGGCGGCTCATCCCTATCGATCATAACGGAGTTGATGGCTTCGCAAGTTAATGTCCCGCCATTTTCGAATCGACTCGCTGTAAAAACGAGATTACTTTGAGTCTCGTATGTCCCATCAGCCTGAAACAAAAAAAAAATGAAAAATGTTAGCGTGAGTTGCACCTCAAGTAAAGAATTAAATGTGAAGAGTGCTTAGCAGCTCTTTTTTTTGTGAACCGAGGGCCTTTGTAACTCTTTAGCAGCTATTTGTGGCCCAAGGGCCTTTGTGGCTTCTTAGTCGCTCTTTGTGGCTCAAAGGCCTTTGTAGCTCCTTAGCAGCTCTTTGTGGCCCAAGGTCCTTTATGGCTCCTTAGCCGCTCTTTGTGGCCCAAGGTCCTTTGTGGCTCCTTAGCCGCTCTTTGTGGCCCAAGGTCCTTTGTGGCTCCTTAGCCGCTCTTTGTGGCCCAAGGTCTATTGTGGCTCAAGGTCCTTTGTCGCTCCTTAGCAGTTTTTTGTGGCCCGAGAACCTTTGTGGCTCCTTAGCAGCTCTTTGTGGCCCAAGGGCCTTTGCGGCTCCTTAGCCGCTCTTTGTGGCCCAAGGTCCTTTGTCGCTCCTTAGCAGTTTTTTGTGGCCCAAGGACCTTTGTGGCTCCTTAGCAGCTCTTTGTGGCCCAAGGTCCTTTGTGGCTCCTTAGCCGCTCTTTGTGGCCCAAGGTCCTTTGTGGCCCAAGGTCCTTTGTGGCCCAAGGTCCTTTGTGGCCCAAGGTCCTTTGTGGCCCAAGGTCCTTTGTCGCTCCTTAGCAGTTCTTTGTGGCCCAAGGGCCTTTGTGGCTCCTTAGCAGCTCTTTGTAGCCCAAGGACCTTTGTGGCTCCTTAGCAGCTCTTTGTAGCCCAAGGACCTTTGTGGCTCCTTGGCAGCTCTTTGTGGCCCAAGGGCCTTTGTGGCTCCTTGGCAGCTCTTTGTGGCCCAAGGGCCTTTGTGGCTCCTTAGCAGCTCTTTGTGGCTCAAGGGCCTTTGCGGCTCCTTAGCTGATCTTTGTGGCTCAAGGGTCTTTGTAGCTCCTTAGCAGCTTTTTGTGGTCCAAGGGCCTTTGTGACTCCTTAGCCACTCTTTGTGGCCCAAGGTCCTTTGTGGCTTCTCAGCAGCTCTTTTTGACTCAAGGGCCTTTGCGGCTCCTTAGCAGCACTTTGAGCTCACATTTTGAGGCTCTTCAAGGTTTCCAAAGCTCAAAATTTTCATCCAGGTTCAATTAAAAACCTGAACCAAAAAAATTAAAAAAATATATTAAAACTTTATTTAATAATCATTGTATTTGACTATTCCTCAAATTAAAACATTGCTCACTGAATTTTTTTTTTAAAAAGAAAATTGAGTGTCACAGAAGAAAAGAAGTCTCCCCCCACTCAGAGTAATTAAAACCAATATTGGAAATGGTGACTGAGTGCTTAATTTTTCGGAAACGGGGGAGGAAAAGCTTTTTAAGAATAATTTCAAGACAAACTTTTTGATAAAGTCTGTTTTCTAGTCATTAAAGAAGGAAAAAAAAAGAGTAAAAAGGAATAAAGTTTGGTTTAAAGAGTGTCGAGAAAAGTATTTTCCGCATGGCCGGTCGCACAAAGATCTCCGACAAGATTTTTTTTTCTTCCTCTAACAAAATATGACCGATCTGATTGATTTCTCAACCAAAAAAAAAAGGGGGGAGGGGATCGATATGATTCAACGGTGCGTCTTTAATCGCGACTTTTCCGGAGAGAGAAGGGAGATTATACACAAACAATAATACGATAAACTCATTATACCAACTCAAAGAAGTTAAGAAATAGGATTAGGTTTGTTAGAGAGGAATCAAATCAACGTTAATGAGAAAGATGTGTCTATACGTTGAGATAGCGAAATGCATTGGATCTAATTGAAACCGACGTCTTAGAAGCTTCAAAGAGAATAAACTTCCCTTAACTTTATTTTTGTCTGTCAACCCTACAACGAGGACTACGAAAACGACTACGACGTCTGTATCGAACTTCCCTTCATGCGGAATTGTATGTATTTGACTCGTTCACATCTGTTGGCTTGAGTTAATTTGATCCTGAGATTGGGTTAGTTATATTATACAACTTTCTATCTCTCTCTCAAAGTTCTATTCTAGCAGAAAATCGATTTTCAAGAATTTAACCGCGCGTCAACACCGAAAATTTTTTTTTTTAAAAAACGTTTATGTTCTTAGATTAGTTTTGAATTCAAGACGCGTTCCCCTTGAAAAATCAAAACTTTCTATAAAGGGTTTTAAGTTTGAGACGCGAAAAGTTTTCGGGTTTAGTTTTTTTTTTCCTTCCTAATTTAGCACCTGTAAGTTTATAAGCGCTTGAGATAAATACAAGCAGAAGATTGAAGAATTTTTAATGATTTAGAACGAGCTAAGTTTAGTAAATTTTTTTTGGTACATAACCTAACCTGGTGGAAATTCAACATAGGAGAAACTAGTGGACTCAATTTCGAGATTCCTCAAGCAATTCATCTTGTGGCAAAGATACGCTGAAAATTCTTTTGCCTTTTGATTCGCCACTGCACTTTTTCCGCAAGAAAAAAAAACATTTCAATGTAATTTGTTTAAAATGTCGTTTGCTTTAAACCGTTAACTAAACGCACTTAACTTAAGTGTAGGAAGAAAATGAGGAGATGAAGTAAACCATCCTCATTTTTCCCCCTTTCAATTTTCAACATCTTTTGGGGGGCAATGCCCCTTTAAATTATTAAAAACTTAACCAAAAATTTCATATTTCAAGCGTCACTTAAAGCAAATAATTTTTAAACTAAGAATTCTTTTCTCATTTAAATAAAACGATATAATTTATTCAGCGATTTCCAAGGCTTCAAAAAAAAAAAAAAAAGAACTTTTCTCTAAAAATATAACTTCAATTCGCTTTAAAAAAAAATTCAAGCTTGAGAAGTAAGCGATTTCACGAGGGGTTTCGTTTTCCTAATTGAATCGGTTTCTTTTTCATTTTTGCTTCAAGATCGTTTTCTAGACACCTTATCAGCAAAAGAGAAAAAATTTTTTTTTATTAGGATGTTCAGTTTAATGCGGGGAGGAAAAAAATCAGGGATGAGAATATTTAATGAGTAATTAATACTCGAGTTTTAGAAAATGAGTGGTCAATTATCAATGCGTTGATTTTCCGGGAATAGACTGCATTAGAATATAATTTATACGTGACAGTTTCTATTAACATAATTAAATTGTTTATACGGCTAATCGGCTTCTCGTTTCTGAGGATTGGGTAATTATTGTTGTTGATGTGAATCGTCGCGGTAATTGAGAAGCTAAAGAGGATTTTTGTAATGAGTAGTCAAATTAAGCACAGAAACGATTTAAATTTTAATTAGCTTCTCTTCTGTCTTTGGGAACTGTTGGCTAATCAAACAAAGTTTTTAGGAACAGATTTGAAACCAAAATCAGGCCTCAGCTTCCTGAATCCCGATGTCTCCTAATTTTCATCCGAACAAATCAAAATAGGAAACCAACAAATTCTCATAGAAAAGTGTGATGAGCTTCTGTAACAATAGGAAACTTAAGATGTTTTCCATCGACACGGAATAGAAATCTCGAAAACGATTCATCTTAAACGAGACAAATGATCTTCTCATTAAGAATTATAAATGTTTTCTAAGCTAAATGGAATTGTTTTCCACGCTTCTCTTATGGTTCTTTAAAGAAGCTTAGTTTTAATTTTCTCATTAAGTTCCATCTTCATAAAGCTTATTTAGTTCCGTCTACTTCTTCTCCCTTTCGATTCACCCCTCTTAAAAAGACGTCGCCCTTTTTTAAAATCCCATCAAAACGGTATTAGTATCCTTGAAAAACAAAACAAAAAATAATAATAATAATTTTTCTTTTTTTTCCCCGTAATCATCGGGTCAATCTTTTTTTAGTTCGCTCCTTAAGTTTCGATAAAATCCCATTTAACGGCGACAAAAAACTGGTGAAGCGTGCTTGAAACGAGGTTAAAAAAAAACACGATAAAATCTCATCTTTCAATTTTCCCGATACAGAAACAGAAGATGTCCATTATGTTTAGGTAAACATTTTTTTTTCCTTCGTGAAAGCAAAAAAAAAAAAAAATCATTCACCGTTTCTATTTATAGCATTAAGAGAACTTAACCTCGTCCAATTTTTTTTATCAATCAAGATTGAGTTTCCCCCTAAAACAAAAAAGCTCTTTACTCTTGCAGTTTTTAAAAATATAACCGAAATATTTGATTCAGCAAAGTAATTATTTTGCCTAATAAAAATAAAAATTGAAAAGAAAGGCGTATTTTTTCAGTTTCTAAATAAAAACTTTTACCGGCATTTTAAGAAGACTTATGGACTATTCAATAGTTCACTCCGCGTTTGCGAATTATTATTACGCCACTGATTCAATCAACGGATCGGACAAATATTATTTTTATTACTGACGACAGCGATTTTTTAAAACAATAATTCCCCTGAAAGAATAATTTCTCCGACTTAGATAAAAATCAAACTCACGACATTTATTGACGTTTGATTTATATCAGACAATTTGTAATACTCCGGAACGGAAAAAGAACTATTGTTTGCCCTTTCCAATGAGTTTTATAGTTCAACAGGTCCTTTTACATGTCACTTTGATTTTACGATTATTACGCGAATCGTCGATGAATGTAACAACGGCGGATCCATTCTTTTTGATTTTTATATATTTTTTCCCTGTTAGACCATTCAATTTTAATCTCGCCGAGCGTTAAAATAACGTCCAAATATTTGGTTTTTTTTTTTTTCATGTCATGTTTGAATAAGATGAATGTATTAAAAAAGCGAAAACAACAAAGTATCGTAATGACAAAACTGCGTATTCAATTAATTTTTGAAAAACAAAAAAAAAAAAAAAAAAGAGTGAAGTCATCATGCAAACAGTCTGTTGTCAATAATGAAATAAATGTCCGAAATACGTCCAGGTTGTATCTAAAAACCATTTTGTTTTTTTTTGTCGACCCTTTTTTCGTGCTCGTTTCACCGAAAAAAAAGAACAGTTAAATGTCAACGAAGTGTAACAGCCGATTAAAGATTTTTTTTTTTTTTTGTTGAAAAAAAACAAAAAGTCAGGATTTGATTTAAAGCGATCGGCTTATGCCGGGATCGTTTTATGTCTAACAAGCATCTCCGATTTTAGTGTTTAGCATTAAATGGATTTTGGCGGATGAAATCCTGGCAAATTTACGACTCATTACGTTTACTTTGATAACTGCAGCGAGAATTTTTGTGGAAAAACGTGCAGGAAGTTGATGAAATGCTAATTTCTGTACCTTTATCAGGTTACCGCTGCATTCTGTATTAATCTCGTATGTTTCGAGGGTAATGAAGGCGTAGGAAAGGCCCTCATGTTACTCAAAACCGCACTAAACATGAATAGTGGTCGGGAAATGACGAATACGTTGTGGAGAATTTTACAATACGAGAAAATCCCGTGTTTTTTTTCGTAAAAATTTAATCGACGTTTTTTTTATACCGATTGTTTCGAAGCGGCGCTTTTGAATTTATTTAACCGATTCTTTTTTCCCCCCCCTTGTATCTTTATTAACAACGCGTACAATGGTTTTTCCGGTTTTTTGGGTTCTTCAGCCGCGCGCGTTTTCATCGGGAAGGATTTTGTTTGTAATGTCGTGACGTGAGATGAATACTTAAAATACGATTTTGTCTTGACATTGATTTGGTTTAACGAAAATAATAAAATGCAACTTTTTGGTCATTTTGGAAGATTTTAGTGAGCCGCATGGCGCAAATTTTAAATTTTGTAAAGTTGAAATTTATGAACAAAGGGAATTTTGGGCATCGCGGCCAACCGCGAGTGAGATTTTGTAAAGCTATTTTTCTTTCAACCGGCGGGCAATAAAAATTTTCGAAGGGAAATCGTTTCAGCATTTTTTGTTTTCTTTCCCCGCCATCATGCATCAAAATGACCGTGAAAGATTAAAAAGAAATACTCAGTGTCGTCGCCAAGTATTTCTGGGCGAGCCCTCAGTCCACCCAAAATTTGATTTTCGACCCATCTTCGTTACTCTTGAGTTAGCTTTAATCTTTTCCTGTTCAGAATTCTTCTATATTCTTCTATATTCTTCATATTCTTTGTTTTTTCAGAAAAAAATTTAAATGCCTTTTTCTCAGAGTGAAATCTGATGACGCCACTGACCCAAGTCGAAAAATCTCCGCTTTTGTTTTTCGAATATTTCTAAAAACAAATTTCCCGTTATAAATTTTTGGCGCATCAGAAAAGCGATTCGAGTTCTTCGCCCCCGATCGCGTATAGTCATTTTTATTTTATTTCTTCTTAACGGATTCGTATTTCCTGCCAAAGTCAAGCACCATAAATAAAACTGTTTGTTTTATATTAAAAAATAAAGCAGAAAAAAAAATGAACGGCGCACACAGGCACAAGATATGTCGGGTACTCATAAATTATTTAAACACTAGAAGAGAGGATAATACGTCACACAGTAGGAGACAATATTCCAAGAGAAAATCGAGGGAGGTTCTTCATCTTGAGAACAACAATACTGGTGGCGAATAGCCAACCATTCTAAGGCTTGACACTTTTTCGTGCCAAATCTAACAGCGAGTTATGGTTATTGATGGCTTTAGCTCAGTGTGAAAATGAAAAGTCTTGGTACTTCCAAGCATGATCGCAAAAGGTACACTCAAGATTTTCCGAATAGTCAGTGGCGTAGCACTGACGAGAGAGGATTTTATAGCTGCAGAATTACTATACGCCACTGCGAACGGTATTCGCACAAAATCACGGGAGCTGAATATTTTTCAAGGGTAATTTAGCACTCCCCCCCGACCTCCTGTTTACATGAATGAGAAGCTAATTCCTCGTTGAAATAAATTATAAAATTGATAACTCTGAAAAAAGAGTAAATAAATCGATGAAATATTTTTTGAATGCAGTTATTTCGCGGAACATGAACGTCGCTGTATATACAGGCCATCTGTCATGCGGGTCAGTGTCGCGAATCCGTTCGCAAACGAGAGAAGGGGATCTCGAAAATCGTTGTTCGCTTTCCCATACATTAGTACCAAACCAGCAAACAATATTTGTTTCATATTATGTATGCAAACATGAAGGCAGTCGTTTTCCATTTTGTTTGTTTGTTTGTTTGTTCATTTGACCCGAGGCACTCGGTCAATCTTTTTATATTTTCATCCCCGAACCGTTCCCTCTGTTACACGCTGCGGGGGAGTGTTGTAGATAACGTCAACGACGAAAGCTAACGGGGCCTTAAATCAAAATTCTGCGCCGATAATTACTACCGCTCTACGAAAGGAATAATCACCTGGATAACTCTATACACTACAATTATTTCAATAATGTTGTATCACATCATGGTACAAGGATAATAAATCTCATGCTCGGGAGCTGTCCCGACCTTCCGGGATTTCGCCTTGTTTCCCTCCCCCTTTTTGCTATATATATATGTATTAAAATGAATATAGACGTTGAGGTTAAGCGAAAATGGCCTTTTCAATGAAGATTGATCGATTTTCAAAAGGGAGTCGCAGTGTGCAAATAGGCTGAGACAATAAATTTTATTCATAAATACAATAAATATCGGTTTTAGATATGAATCAGATTATCGATTAATTATTTTATGATTCATGTGTGATGATAATTTTCCAATTGAAAGGCATTTTTTAATTTTTTGAAGATTAGGAGTCAGCACTAATTGTGAAAACGTTGACAAAATGGGAAAGAATATTGTTTTTCATTTTCGAGCTGAGAAAATCTTGCGGTTACTCGTGACGTCACATCTCTTCAATTTTGGCGCCAAATTGGCATCAGTAATCCAAAGTGATATTATGCCCCCAAGATAACATCATGACCCCGTGGTGACGTCATGACTTCAATATGACGCCATGAGTCCAAAGTGACGTCATAAATCCATGGTGACGTCATGACTCCAAAGTGACGGCATGAACTCATGGTGACGTCTTGACTCCAATATGACAACATGACTCCATTATGACGCCATGACTCTAAAGTGACGTCATAAACCCATGGTGACGTCATGACTCCGATTTGGTGTCATAACTCTGAAGTGACGATACTTTAAGATTGCAAATTACAAGTAGATTTTTGGAAGAAAAGGAGTCGAAATTTCGATAAACGAAAATCGTAAAAAAGCTCAGAGTTTAAAGAATTTGAAGGTGACATCGTTCAAGTAGATTCCTAAATCGTTTGGAGTCCTAAGCTAATTTTTAATTTAGTCCTCTTGCAGCAGCCATTCTTTTAATTTGCACTTAACAGCCGAAAGTCTATCTAGCTTCATCAGCTCCTCGGGTAAGCTATTAAAAACGGCGGGACACATCTATTCAAACCCAATTTTGAATAACGACCAAATTATAAGAAAAGACCTTAGCTACATAATTTACCTCAATAAAAAAAAATCCTCGTATCCCTTAAGTATTCACATTCACCATTCTTTTAATACATTCAACGCCCCAACGTGAAACTTTCCTTTGGGATTACCACCGATAGAATAAAAAAAAAAATTTTCGCGGAGGTTTTTTTTCCCCCCACGAAAAAAAAAACCATTCGCATATATTTCTTTTTATGTAATTTTTAATAGCACATAAACCTTAACCCGTTCAACCATAAAGTTAGTATGTTACCTTGATATCATCTCTAACAGTTTAAAACCCCTTAGTTTCCACACTCATGCGGTCACATAGGTGTTAATTACTCTTTTGACTGCACTTGAGGGACCCTTGGAAAACCCTTTAATAAAATTCGTTTTTGCCTTAGACCTCGAAATAACAATAAAAAAAAAGGGATCGCCTCGGTTATTTTCAGAGTTAAAAAAAAAAAAAGGATTCGTTATTTAAATTCCCGGCCTATTTCGGAAAAACTTTTTCTTCCAGCTTTTTAATCGTTAAAAAACGTTGAAAATGTTCACTTTTATCCCAATGAAAATTATTCCACGCTCCCCCTTAAATATTTAATTCTTTTTGTTGTTTTCTGTACCTGTTGGGCCGTAAAGTTTATTAAAGTAATTACTTTTGTTATAGCGTATACACGGCTACGAGTATTAAAACGGGGATGCAAAAAAGAGAACGGGGTGGAGGTTTTTGCACTTATTGACAGGGCTGGCGTCGTTTCCCTCCTTCCCAACGTGGCATTTAATTTTCTAAAAAATAATAAAACGTACGGAAAAGGAAACTTTGAAAACGGGTTTTTTGAGAAAAATCTTTTCCACCCCCCCTTGACGAAAAAGATGCCGGATTAATTACAGAAAACTTATTAATAAGTTCGAAATCGATTTCTTACTTCGTTTAAGAAAATTATAAGTAGGAGATTTTTGCAGACGTTTTTACGGTATAAACATCTTTATAGATTTTATTTTTAAGATCAAAGCCAGACGGAGACCTGGCGGCAGTGCAGTAACAGGCACTGGCGCTCTCTTTTTCCAAAATTGCAGTTACATGGTGATAGAAGGGGGCGTGGCCACTAGCTTTAAAAATTATTTATTTTGACCTTGAAAATGATACTAACCACGCCTTTTTGCGACATTCGTGCTATCTAGCAGCAATGTATGGAGCTAGAGAGCATCAACGCCGATTAGGGATGGACGGGAGAAATCCGGCGGGAAATCGATTTCTCGCTGGATTTCTCGTGGCGAGAAATACCCGGATTTTGAATCCTTGGGTGTTTTCAGGTCGGAAACCGAAATTTAAGCGATTGCTCGAAAATTTTGCGTATAAGAAAATTAAACGACAAATATACCATATAGTCCAGATTCGTATATATATTTTTTATATATTTAAATATACCATTTATATATTTTTTTATTTCTCGGGTATATCTACCGGAAATGTATTTTTTATATGACCCCACATTTCCATGTGATCCCTAACTTCTATTCTTGTTAGGACTAGAAAAAAGATTCTTCGAAATATCACAAACACCTTTTTTTAATAATATAACAATTGGCACTTTAAAATTTTTTCTCTTCAAACTTTCTCAACCGTAGGCCGCTTAAGTGCTCATCATCGCTAATAAAAATAATCTCAAACTTTGATTAAAAGTTTCATTCTCCCATAAGTTTCCCAAAGCTCACCTCATTTTCTCGTTTAATGCTCGGCTGAGCTGAATTAGAACAATGACGGAGGGGGAATTTTTTTTTTCACCCGATCTATCCATATTCATACAATTTTAATACTTCTTCGCTCTTGGAAAAGAAAAAAAAATTGTATGTTAACTCCTGGAAATATATATTTTATTTGGTTGGTCGTATCGGGAAAAGCGTTTGCCCAAGGAAGGATATTAACAATTCATGAATCCGTAATTGGGAAGGAGGATATTTCTGAGAAAAAGTACATATGAAGCAATTTCATCATCTTCAATACAAGATGTTCACTTTTCTTTCAATCCTACCCCCTTATCTCTTTCGCCTTTTCATTCCAAAAAGCGAAACTATTGCCTTTGGATATTTTCATTTTGTTTAGTAT
The DNA here is from genome assembly GCA_023512825.1 of Liposcelis brunnea. Lineage (NCBI taxonomy): Eukaryota > Metazoa > Arthropoda > Insecta > Psocodea > Liposcelididae > Liposcelis > Liposcelis brunnea. The sequence goes on along the minus strand of CM042070.1, from coordinate 7,877,331 downwards.
GAAGTTTCCCCCTATATCGTATATTTCTTTTTTTTTTTTCGAAATATTACCTGGTTTGAAGAGGAAAAAATGTCAGTGTTTATTCCATCGCCTAAAAGAATTGTCATTTAAAGATAAATAATAAAAGGTAAAAAATATTTTTTTTTGTTTCGTTTCCAAATCGGGGAAACTTTTCGGAAAAAATTCGTGCGTTCGACGTTGAAGTCATAATAGAGAACAAACGAGGGAAAAAATTCAATTCGATAATAAATGGATTCCGGAAATGAGAGCGAAACCCCCTCTTTTTTTTCGAAAGGTTTAATGTTTTAAAGGGAATGCAGTACTGTAGGGAGGGGAAAAAAAATATCAAGTTCAGTGGATATTAATCCTAGCAATAATTTCCGGGACTGCTTTTTTGTTAAATAAACATGCTCGGGTTTAAGATCATTGATTTTTAGCTTTTTAGCGAAGCCTATGACGAGTTCCAAGAGATGGACTCGGTTCGGATTGAACTAAGCAATAGAATTAATAGCAATTCTTTAGCTTTGTTCCGGCTAATCTCACTAAAAACCCAAATTTGCCTCGGCTTTTAAGCCTCTAGGCTTTTTCACGGCTTTAGCCCATTTCAAAAATCAGCTAAACAACCTCTAAAATCGTTCCCTACTACTTTAAAAATTTTCCATGCTAAACTAAACCAAGCAATTAATAATACTTACTGTTAGTATAATTTTCGTCTTCGGTTGCTGTAGATCCAAGCCGCGCAAAAAAAAGAGAAAAAAATCGTTATTTAACAAGCTTAGCCACAAATTTTAATCTAAGAAATCTTTTCCCCAAGGGAAAAAATGCTAATAAGTTAAGATCAAGAAAGAAGTAGACCATGTTCTAATTTCCACATTATAAATGTAAAACGCTGACGGAGCATAAACAAAGAAGCAGACGACAGCCATCCATCTTGATTTAATTCGATTTAGCCTTTCCCTTTTTTTTTTTTTTTTACTTTTTTCTCCTTCCTTCGTAAAATCGACTTTCTTATCCGGGAAAGACTTTCTCTAACCTAAAAGGACGAAAATTTGTTTTGAAACCGGGAGAGGGGATCGGAAACGGGGAAGAAGGGTTTGAACCAGTTTTCAGGAAACCGTTCCAACGGTTACGAATGAAACAGCAACTTGTAAAATTACACGGTGGAAACCTCGAAGTTTAGTGTTGGCTATTGAAATTAGCAACCAGCGCGTGACAGACTCTCGAGAAATCATGAGGGTTTCCATTCTTCCTCTCCCCGTTTATTTCCAGATCGTCCCCGGACACATTTTAACTTTCAATCGCAGTTTCAGGGAGAAGGAGGACAGACTGTTGACAATTTAAATCCGTTAAAGTTAAAATCTTCCCCCCACCCCGAGTTTGACCTTCTTTGTAAGTCCAAAGAGCGAAACCCACAGGTGCGAATCCAAGCGGGAGACAAAAAAAAAAAGAAGGGGGAAATAAGTCTGATAAAATGTAAACACGAATGGGAGGGGTAGAGTTAGGCAAGAAACAAGAAAGATACAATTGTAGAAAAGGCAAAATGTCCCAAGGGTTACGATGACTTATGACCTGTCCGTCCCACGTTCAAAGGACAAATGAGCATGACTGATGGAGTGGGTCACAAATCTGTTCTCGCAATTATTAACAAAATTTTCTATATTTTCAGTCGTTTACCTTTTATAATTTCGAAATAAAATTCCCGGCCAAGAAACAAGCGCCCGACTTCAAATCTAAAATCAAATCCTTCTCAATATTGCGAAAGAAAAACAAGCTGCGACACGAAATTAAAGATGAATGAATATAATGAATGGATTTGTGTGAAAAGGGCTTTTCTCTAACATCCCTATTTATATTCGGCGTATTTAATATTGAAAACGGGAATCGTATGAGATAATTCTAAATTGATGACGCGGGTAGTTATCGCTGAAATATACCTTTGGGATTAGCAGAAATGTTTCTCTATCACGAATCAGAACCGCAAACGTTTCATTTTCTAAATACCAAAACACAACTGAAAATGGGCATTATTTTTCCGCGGTAAACGTGTCTTTATTCCCGATCATCAAAATCGATGTTTTTGGTCGGATACATCGAATCAAATAAAAACATTTTTCGAAGAGAAATTTTACAATTTGAAATCGATATAGAGAGGCTGAGGCTGGGATAGATTAAAAAAGACCGGCAAACTGTCAGCCATGATGCTGCACACCGCTTTCTACAGGCTATGTCGTGCTCCTTCCTCCGAGTGGATAGGCAATATCAATTCTGGAGTCCTCAGCTATTGTTAGCTTATGCAGAAGCGAATTAAGGCGCAGTTTATGCAAAATCAACTTTGGTTCTCGAATATATAAGCTAAAAATAGGTTTTAGATTCGTGACGTCACGATATACGATACGAGCATTTTTGCCTATTAAAAATAATTCTTGGACAAAGCATCGTGATTACTGTGAAAGTTCTTATTTTTATGAATCTGGATTGGCTGCCGAATATTCTTCTTGTGGCAGTTGCCATGATGCTTAAAATGGCGTTCAATTTTTGTAATGGCACAAAGACCGTGAACTACTTGCGACCATAAAGCGCAGGAAGTTGGGAGTATCTTGGGCATGTTGCGGGGACCCAAGTACAGGCTGCTGTAGACCATCATGCATCATACTTGGTCGTAAGAATCTCTCCTGGTTGCGGAATGTCCGGAATTGGTCCGGGATAACCATAGAGGAACCATAGTCACCATGGGGTAACCGGTAAGGCATCTTTTGTCTTGCTCAAGGAATGGCGTCCTTGCGTGGGGAGCTCCCTTCTCAGGTTTATGAGCTAGTGGAGGGCAGCAGCTTCGCTAATACTGACCTAGGGCAGAAGATGATAGTAATGGGCAAGGCCTAGGCTCAGATACCGGGAGGCAGAGTTGGATCAATGGTATGGCTCCCATACTGCGATGTGGAAGATTATGGAAAGTCACCACATTATTTGATATTCCTAGTAAAATCATCAATGGTTGAGAACAGGATCGCCAATCTCCGACGATGGAGCTATTCCGCACGGCGCCGATCGTGAAAGATTTAAGGAGCTCATCGAATCGATCGCATAAGCTCGAGTGCGAGCAGGGCACCCAAAGAAGAAGAATCGTTTGCCAGTCTTTTTTAATTTAAGGTCCCTAGCTGGGCCTGGGTCACAAATTTTCTCCTTCAGGAACTAAGCAATTTTTAAATCCTTTCTTTTAACTTTTATGTAAACAAAACTCAAGCCTCGAACGTTTTCTTTTCCTCATTCGTACTTTACAACCTGATTCAAAATTCAAAATACTGCTCTGCTGGGTAATATTAAAATAAAGCGAAAAAGCCGTATTGTTAAGGCCGTATACTTTTGTAAAACTACGCAATTAGAATGATCATGCCATATGAAAACGTCTCAACAGCCTCGAGTTTTCATTAAAATGCAATAAGGTAACTTCTCATTTTAGTAGCTGAAATAACAGTTATCCGGACGGTATAATAACAAGACGGAATGGATTTCCAGGTTCCGTTTTAGAAAAAGAGAGAGAAAGCAGCAGCGATACTATTCATTGCCGTGTGTGTGTGTGTTCCTCCCTACATACGAAAATTCCCGCGTTTTATGGGGACAAGTATATAGGAGTTGACCATTACCGTAATGAAATCTCCATCATTTCCACCCCTATACGGCATTGTACTACACTTGCGGACGATTGGTTTATTCCCACGGAACTTTAATTGACTATTGTTAAAAGGTTAAGGAAAGAGCGAGGGGGTAATTTAGAGGATTTAAAGGGAAAGAAGAAAATTTTTTAAAGTGGAAGGGATTAGCTTAAAAGAGGATGATTTTTGGCCTTAAGGTGAGCTTCGGGGCAAAAATAGACGTGGGGTTGAAAATATTAAGTAGGATTATTTTCAAGGGGACAAGGTGGCGCACTCAGCAACAAAAGAATTCTTCGTTATCAGCTAGTAGCCAAATTATTCTCCCGGCCTAGATTCCAGGCCCGCAGCCAAGAGGAACCCGGGGGGCCTCAGCCCCCCCTGATTCTTGGGCCCCTCCTGCAAAAACTTTTGGTCCGCGGATCTTATAACGGATTATTTGATTATTTGTGCCCCTCCTACCCTTGCGACCTGTCTACGGGCCTGTTGAATTCTCTGGTATGCAATAGGCAACTTGCATAATCGCAGATTTATTGTTAATACTATTTCTTCGATCAATAACTAAGATTAAGCAAAAAAATTTCGTGCCCGTAATTGTTTCGTAATTATTTTCTTAAAATTTTGCTTTCAAATCTTAAATTTTAAAAAGCCCGCCAAAAACCAACCATGCAATTATGACGTCAGAACTGAGATTTTGTTCCATTTGGTGGAATTTTCGCACTAAAAAATAGTTTAACTTTGCTATGACGTCATTATCTCCAACAAGGCGTTTAGTTTTTTTGGCGGGCTTTTTAAAATTTGAATTTAACACTGAATTTTTCGCTTTGTAGAAACATTTTGTCATGATTTTTTTCTCGCTAATGAATTTTAGAATCAATATTATGATAATAATAATGTTTTCTAAATTAATGCAAGATATTACTCATCATGATCCGCTGCCACCAAATTTTCTAATTTTTTTAAACAGCTCAGTTCGAATCTTTAACTGATCTGAAAATCTCAGCTAATGCCTCTTGTGATATAATTTAACCTACACATTTCGCTTGACACTTGTTTTGGGAGTCCAAAGCGCCTTAGTACAAGCTAAAACAAACTCTTGAAAATTTAAACTTACCTTAACGGCTGATGTCGTCGACACGAGATCCTCTCTCATCAATTCAGTCCCATTAAACCACGTGATATTCGCCGCGGGTCTAGCTCCGTACACAATACACTGAAGTAAAACCTTTGTCCCTTGTACTACATGATGTTCTACCCCGCTCAGAACCATTTTCAACGGCCGAACTAAAAGAGAAAAAGAAAGAAAAAAACTTAGTTAAGCCTCGTTCACCCTTTCTCCAATTCCCAAACATCATTATGCAAAACGAAACCGGATTTTCAAGGTATAAAATAAATATCGTAAGGGTTCCCGAGCAAATCCGACACCTTCACAGGGTTTTAAGAAGAGAAAGAGGGAAAAAATTTTTTGAAACGGAGGGTTAAAAACCTCTCAAAATCGATCTTCGCATTTTATTTTTCGTTTAAAAAAAAATTTCTCGGTAATAATTATTTTCTTAAAAAAAAAATCGGGATGACCTAAATTTTTTGAAAACGGGAAATCATCCACGGAATGATTTACGGTTTTTAGAAGCATAATCTCGGCAAGTTATTGCTCGCTAGGGAATTAAAAAAAAAAGTATTGGGAAGCTAGCTTTTTCCACATTTTCTTTTTTCGTTTTTTTTTATTTTATGAAAAGAATCACTCTTCATTTCATAGATGAATCCATACTTTTTTTTTTTAAAAAAAGTGATACATGTAAAAATTTTCAAACAGTTGTGAAGTCCCTTGTGAGTTTTCGCCCAGAATAAAAATTTAAAAAAAAGGAAAAATTCAAAGAAAACAAAATGGACAATATGGATTGAATATTGATTAAATCCTTGGCTAAAACCTTTTTTCTTCGTGACTTTTTTTGTGACTTAGTTCATTTCAAAATGGCGGCTTCGAAATTTGATTTTTCTTGGGTTTCAAGAAAAAAGACAAATTTAAATTGTCTTCCTTCCATTTTTTCATGAATTACAAGCTTTACTTAAGGGACTCTCATGCCTTTTCCAATAGGTCCCTTTCTCCAATCATAGATAACGTCCCAACAGGGAAACAAAAGAAAGAAACGGAGAAAAAAAAGAAAGATGAGCTGGAATTTGATCGAGTTGTTGAACAACAAAAGAACAGAAATTGCAAACATTTTATTTGGAATTATAGAAAAAAGACTTTTTTCTTTTCATAAAACCATCTTTGTTGCGAAAAAGGAAAAAAATAGAGAATAAGAAGAAATAAAGTGAAGACACCTCTTTGATGTGAACAAGAATATCAAAATTGCCATCGTCCGGGTGTTCCTAGACAGGACAAGACGTTCTTACAAAATTGACGTTTTCTCCCCCTTTTTACTTTAACATATTTTTCTAACGCTTTTTTTTTATATAAAAAAAAAATTCCGTTACCTTTTCAGGTAAGCGTGACGTTACGACATAACAAGATAAAAGAAAATTTATTTTATTTTTAAATTCAATCCGCCCAAAAAAAGAAAAGGAAATTCAAAAATAAAAAAAGGACGTTTCGTTTCAAAATTTCTTTTTTTTAATGACTTTTAAGGTTTTTGATATTTGCCATAAAGAAGGCGAAAACCCTTTCAACTTTTGTTTCCGTCCCCGCAACGACAGGCTGCCGTGCTAAAGTTTCAAGTCCCTTAAAAAGTTAAGATTTCCAGGCCACAAGCTTAGGTTACAACTTTATAAAATACTGGATGAAAGACACAGTAAGTAAAACTGAAAAAGAAAAGTTTTTTAAAAAAAAAGATTTGAGCTTTCGATAAGAAGAGCAGAATGAGAAATGAAGGAGCCATGTTTTATTAGCATCATCTTTTAACGTGCAGCTCATCTCCGCACATTAACAATTTATTTAGTTTTTAAAAATATTTTTCAATTTCGAATTTCGAAACTAATCAAAAAAAATTACAACAAACTTTTAAATAAAAAAATTTTTTGTTACTTAAAAAATTATTTTAAAAGAAAATAAAATAATTTTCGTAGAAAAAACTGTGCGGAAACGTCCTGCAGTCAATTATCCTTCAGGACTTTCCTTTTCTTTTCTAAAGATATTATCATGGATTTTACGGTGAGGACGAGATGAATATAAAAATATACGTTTTGATATTATTCTAATAAAGAAGTGTCCGCTTAAGTTTAGCTGTTAGAAAATGAGGGGCTCTTATATTTCTTAGGGAAAAATGAAAAAAGGAGGGAGAATATTAACGGTGAATGAGAGCTATCTCGGTGATTATTGTGACGAAATATTCAGGCACTTTCTTTAATTAAATAACATTTAATTATAGAAAATTCAAATATTGTTCAAATTCAGTCGGAAATATTTTTTCGAAAAAAGGAAGGTGGGGGAATCTTAATTAGCTAATGCATAATAAAAATTAGCGTGTCAAAAAGTATTCGTGCTTTAGTGTTTTAATTTCGAATTTGGGCATTTATCTGAATGTTTATGATCCCGAGGTTAATTTTTTCGACGTGTAATTTTTTGTTTGATCACGTTTTAATGTGAGCAAGTTCGTTTTAAATGTTTAGTGGATCTGAAGATGTAAAGTTTGATCGTCCCCGCGCAAGGGAGGTCAAAGAAACAGAGCAAAATCTCGGTACCAAAGTGAGCCCAGGCATTGGCGGATCCAGAAATTTTTTCGGGGGGGGGGGGGGGGGGGGGCACTTATCATCACCAAGAAAAAACCGATCTTGGAAAAAATGTTCTCTTTCAAATTTTTTCAAAAAATTTTCGGGGATGGGGCGCTTATGGACCAATCAATATTTCGCCCCGTCTTCTTAGAGTGCGAACCAAATTTTTTTCTTTTTTTTTTAAGGTTCTGAGTTGACAACCTACAAGTTAAAAATCTTTAATTGGGCGATGGCTTCGACCAATTATCTAGCAACCACATGGCAAAAATCACTTCTAAGTCAAAAAAAAAAAAAGGGAAACCCTTGAACCCGGCATTACAAGATTCTTTTCTTGTTCAGCGCACGATTTAAAAACCAAAATCCTATTTTACATCTCCCTTTTTCGCCCTAAAAAAAAAACTTCCGAAAAGAGATTCCGCGAAATTTGTTAGAATTATCTCGGTTAAAAAACATATCCGGGATTTTCCTCTTAGCGAGACGAAAAATCCGATGAAATGGAACATAAAAAACCACTCGATGAACGTCGATTCCGGAAAAAAAAAAAAAAGAAAAAAAAACTTTCGAATCCCGGAGATATTGAAAACCGATATCAATCAAAAGATACATGGAAATGAAACCAACAGCTTATGTTTGCCAATAATTTCAAACAAACATGAGCTTTTATCAAATAAAAATAATAAAAAAAAAAAATGTCAAGATCCTTTTCAAATGCTGATATTAACCGTTCGAAATTGGGTCACATATTGCAGCTATATCCGTTTCGTCAACAGTGATATGAGCTATTACGTGGGTATTAAAAACTGAAAGCGATCGTCTGTCCCTTTTCGGAAAACTTATACGAAATCTTTCTTCGGATTTTTTTTTTTTTTTTTTCGGAAACTTCCGTGTCGGGATTAACGCCGGATTTCGATCAGTCATGAGGTCACAACCGCCAATCTTCCACAGGAGAAAATTGGTTTTCCAGTATTTAGCTTCTGGGCCCATAGCCTGTTAAAGCGGTTTAATTATATGAGAATTATCTTCTGGCATTGATAACGGAGGGAGGGAAGAAGAAAATCATCCGTTTTAATAAGTGTGCACGCCATTTTGAATTCGTTTCAAGTTCCCCTTAATCCGAGCACCGTGAAGGATTTTCAAAAAAAAAAAAAAAATTACGGAAGTGAAATTATTGAAAATTACGAACATTACAAGTATTTAAAATAAAAAAAAAGAATGAAGGGGGAATAAAAAGAGAATAAAAAAGGAACGCACTTGAAAATCCCCCCTGCTGTCCTCGTATATTTAATATTGCGACAAAAAAAAACACGGGGAAATTTTTTTCTCCCCCGAAAATAGGGGAGAAAGCACAAAAAAAGGGAAAGTTTTTTAATAAACCAGATAAAGTGCAAACTGCAGAGGTTATCGCCTCGAATTTTTCCTCGACTCAGCAGATGCATTTAAAAAAAAAAAAGGTAGTAGCCGAAAATATATAGATCCATTTATTAAAAAGAAGAAAAAAAACTGCATTTTTCGTAAAAATCAAACAAATAAAAAATTGGATGAATAAAAAGGTTAAGTTATTCAAATAAAAAAAAAGCCTTCTTTGTTCTGAGTGAAGGTAAATATTTTGTTTTTTAGGTTCCTTTGTTTGTTTGTTGAAACCGAATTGAACTCCTGAATGATTCCAGGATTGAGCAAACATTCAAATGAAATACATAGAGAAACATTTTTTTTTTCTTTCGTTTATCTAACGCTTTTTTTTAAAACTCTTCTTCTTTTTCTCGTATTATCTACTTTGAATAATCTGAGAGTGACTGTGATCGCGTTGTAGGAATGTGGAATATATTAAGCTAAAGTTTGTAAAAAACCGTGCCCCTGCGAACTTTTGGATATGCATTCGGCAATACAACTAACTTGGGACATTCATATCCCTTAAGTCTATAGCTTTAAAAAAGGAACGAAATTGCATAATATGCAAATATTAGTCAATCGTGTATTGCGGCTTGCCTATACGCAACTTTATGAGTTCGGATTTTTACGGTTTTCGGGCTTTATTGGCTTCAAGTTTAAGTTGTCCTAGCTCGGTCCTCTATAATAACCCTATCGAAAATTAATTTGGCTTTTAAAGGGTTAAGGAAGGGATTTAAAGAAAATAGTTTTCAAATGGCAAGAAATTGGCCCCCAGGTGCTCGCTTAAGCTGCGTTGGGAGACTTCTTATTCTTCCGAACACTTCTTCACCTTGCCTTTATTATTTCCAGCACCGCCCCTGCTTCCCTTAAATAATTTTAGGCCGTGGCCAAGAAAATAGGGTGGAGAAAAAACTTATGGTTCTTGTGAAAAATAATACACGTCAGCTGTAAATCCGAAATCTGAGACAAAAAAAAGATTTATTATCGGATTCGGATTGCTGACTGGTTGAGAGATAATATATAGCTTTGAATGACGTCAGAGGTAAAATGATCAAAAAATATGTTTAAATGAATCACATTTAAATGTAATTTTTTTTCCTGTTCGAATTTCCCGATCCCTCCGCGGGACTAGAAAAAAAATCCGGGCACCTACGGTTCAATCTTGGCACAGGGGTCGAATTCATACCTCGAGAGATAACTTCGGATATTTTTCAATAGAAAGGAAAAAAAAAAGAGAGAGAGAGAAAGAGACGAAAAAAAGCAATTGAACAAAAGAATGCAAGCTAAGAATAATGGGGGGAAACAACTCAAGTTAATGGAAAATTTTTCTTCGGGGGTGAAATATGATATTTCGAAAAAAAAAATGAGAATTCGGTTTCATAGATATTGAAAGCTTGGCTACCAAACAACCCGGAAAACGAAACAGTTTTCCAGATAAGCACGTTTCGGATATAATCATGTTTTCCTTGCCCAAATCATCAATTTCGCACGAGTTGCGGTTTAAAACCGAAAATGTGACCGAGGAGAGTATTAAGTGCCCGGATAAATATTTCTTCTTGGTGAAGTACACGGGAAACTTATTGATGGAACTTTTCCTGGAAAAAATGGTGGGAATGGTTCGATTGGTTGCTATTTTCACGAAACGGCAAAGAAGCGAACTCAAGGTTACTCAATAGAGTCGATCTGGCTGTTGAGTCCCACAATGGCAACTTTGCGACGGAACAAAATAGGGAACTTCACATATTAATTCTTTAATCAATAACTGCAACTAAGCAAAAAAATTTCATCAAAAAAATTTTTAGGTAGCAAAAAGTTTACTTTGAAATTCAAATTCTCGAAAACTCGCAAAAAACGAACCATGTAATTATGACGTCACAAATGAGTCAGATTCTGTTTCTATTGATGGAATTTTCGCGCCAAAAAATTAGCCAACGAAATAATAGAGTTATGAGATCATAACTGATGGGAGTAATGACGTCATAGTTGAGTAATGACGTCATTACCCCAAACATGGCGTATCGTTGTTTTTGGTGGGCTTTTTTGAATTTTTCGATTTTGTAAAAACCTTTATTCATGAATTTTTTCTTGCTTAAGAATCTGTTTATATTTTCTATTCTCAAAAAAATTTCAAGGCTACAATCCAGTACAAAGCTATTTCATTAAATCAAAACAAGGATAATAACACGATTTTTGAATAAACAAACCGTGTTAATCCCATTAATCCTTCCTTTTCTTTTGAAAATCAGATATTCGTAATAACAAGATAAGGGTTTTTAATCTTTCAAAACGCTTCGAAAGGAAAAAAAAACCTTTTATTTCTTTCTCAATAAAACCTATTTTCGCCCAAAAATTTAAAATGGCTAAAAAAAATTCTAATTCAATCTTTCATCATATCACGTCTCATTACTCAATTTTCCTTAAACGCAATCCTCATTTTTTTTTTTTTTTAAACTTCTACTGTAAAATTCCCCGGGAAACTTTATATACGTAGATCATTGAAAATTTCATTAGAAGGAATTTTCGGGATATTTTCCTCGGTTCAAAGGGTAAATAAAATTTATGTAAATGGTAAGTAAAATGCCCTTCCGTATATTTTCACGGATCTTTGATCGGTATAAGCCGGGGCTTCCCTTGCAACATTTTAAAACACTTCCGCACTAAAAAAAGATAAAAATAATTTTTCCCATCTTCTTTTTTTTCGTGAATCGAGCGTAATAAAAAAAAAGTGTTAACTGCCATAATTATGAAACAAAAAAAAAGTGAAAAGGGGGTGTTTATAGTAATTGCCTCACTTTTCCTCCCCCTCTCTCTCTCCAGTTATAATATCCGGGCATAGTTACCGGAACGTTGAAAAGTCGTTTATTAATATATTCGCGCTTTTTTTTCTCTAACTTTTATCTCGGTCGTTTGATTGTAAATTTTCACGCTTCCGGTTTTATTACCATCTTCCATTTTTAAGCATGCGAAGATATTTCGGGAAATGATTATAATTTCGAATATAACTTTTGATTTTTTTAAAGAGCCTATCAAAACCAAACAGTTATAATAAAGACGTGAAGGAGATGGCGAAAAAAAAGTAAAAAAAAAAAAAAGGACATTTAAAAAGTCTTCACGTTAAGGATTTTCTTACTTAATATAAAAGTTGAAGCATTAAAGAGATTTATTTTATTTTCAAAAAAGAAGATGCGAATCTGAGACGATTAACGACGAAACTTCTTACTTAAGTGAAAGTAATATCTTTTTTATAATGATAATATTTTACGTCCAAGACGATTTTTCCCTATCCCCCCCTCTACGTTTTTTTTTTCGGTGCGAATAAAAAAAAAAGTGAGCGAATGAGATTACACATTTTATCTCCCGAGTCATCCCATTAACTCCCGTTTGTCTTAACTTTTTTCATGTAAACTCATCGACATGAGTTAGAGTCTCTTTAAATAAATAAAAAAAAGAATTTAAATTTTCGCGAGATGGAAATTTTTTCGCGGATTGATTCGCGTCGCGATTTATTTCCTCGTTTTTTGTGAGAGATGAGGAAGAAAAAAGTATGTTGTGCCTTTCGCTGTGATGGGAGATCAAATAAAATGATAAAATTTTTTTCAACAATTTTTCAACAAAAATCTATAAAATCTTTTCAACAAAAATTTAAGAGATATTTTCAACAAAAATTTGTAAAATCTTTTCAGCAAAAATTTATAAAATCTTTTCAACAAAAATTTAAGAGATCTTTTCAACAAAAATTTATAAAATCTTTGCAACAAAAATTTATAAAATCTTTTCAACAAAAATTTAAGAGATCTTTTCAACAACAATTTGTCAAATCTTTTCAACAAAAATTTAAGAGATCTTTTCAACAAATATTTATAAAATCTTTTCAACAAATATTTATAAAATCTTTTCAGCAAAAATTTATAAAATCTTTTCAACAAAAATTTAAGAGATCTTTTCAACAACAATTTGTCAAATCTTTTCAACAAAAATTTAAGAGATCTTTTCAACAAAAATTTATAAAATCTTTTCAACAAATATTTATAAAATCTTTTCAGCAAAAATTTATAAAATCTTTTCAACAAAAATTTAAGAGATCTTTTCAACAAAAATTTAAGAGATCTTTTCATCAACAATTTTTGGAATTCTTGCAACATGAATTTTAGATTTTTTCCCATTAAAATATTTGGATTTTTTCAAAAAAATTAGAATTTTCCTCAACAAAAATTTAAAACATAATTTAAAAGATTTCTCCAAAAATCTTTCATTCAAAAAAAACTCTAAATTGTTTTTCTGAATAAAAAAACTGCTACAAAATTAATGGAGAAATCAATTTCTCTCTATTGCCTTTTTATCTTCATTAAGCAAAAATTTGAAAATTGAACGGGAAGGATTTTGATCAGAACCCACGTGCTCCCAGATCATTTCTAATTAACAAAATGACACGGAAGAAAATTATTTAAAAAGAAAAACGAGCAAAAAAAAAAAATGTTACAAGAGTTTAGAAGAAAAGGACAGAAATTGAATTGGAACAATCGTGAGAAAAGTTTTGCGGGAGCCAAGTCTAAAAGGCCATGTCATAACTCTATAATTTAATATACGAGAAGAAGTCGAAAAGGTGTTCTCTCGGGACCTTTTTCAGTCAGTTATGTGCTTTGTTACAAAAACGTCACAAGCTTCTAATCCTCTTCACTTTCTTCGTTGCCTTTTATTTAAATCTTTTTTTTTCTTTCTGTATCCTGGGATTCTCTCACGCTGACCGTATATATATTTTTTTTTAATCTCGTCGCTTTCATTCACCCCTAAGGACAAGTATTTAGTTTTTTTTTTTCGAAAATTATTTTACCTCTCGCGCCCGTTTTTGCGAAAAATGATATGCGAAAACGGATTAGCGTTTTGAATTTTAAATTAAAATCAAATGTCATTTCACCTTGTCATATTTTCAACCCGAGCAAATATTCGATAAAAGGATTTATTATTAATCCAGAGATTGTTGGCAGTAATATTAGATTTTCCCTAATTGAACACTTGAACCCTTGGTTTTTGATTATGATAAGTTTTCAGGCGAAGCGAGTTTTTGAGTTAACGGCGGCCATGTTTGACAATTTCATTATGATAATTACGGTTTGAAAAATTTTGAAGTAGATTGTTTATTTTAATGAAGAAACTATGACTATGACGCTTTACAAAATTTATGGTGCTAGGCATCGGCCAATAACCTGAAAATTTTAACCCAAATAAATCAATACAGGAACCCTTTTTAATCCTGTCATTGACCTTAATCCTTAAAAACATGTTTACCACCAAAAAATAATGTTTTTGGCAAAACAACTCAACCCAATTGACAAAGGGTTGTTTATCCCAAAACAGGTACTCCCACCCTTTTTTTCATATAAATAGGGGTGCAAACCTAGTTAAGGTATCATTTCAGCTTCGAACGTCACCGACTGCAGTAGCTCCAGTTTATATTAAGTAACTCGACTATTCTGGTTAATGATGGATTCCAAGCAGAAAATGGCGATCACCAACGTAAGTATCATCAATATTTATTTAACTAAAATCGTTGGTATTGATTTTTTTTGTTAATCTTTTGCTAATATTATTTGTTTTTTTTTCACAGGTAAGACAGCCAAGAACTTCAACTCCCATTCGGGAACTTGAAGAATTGCCGCCGACCTCCAATTCCGTCAGCGAGTTCTTTTACCAGTCATGGAAAAGCGATTTGGAGTCTGATGAATCAACTGGAGCCAGCCAGCCAAGAGTTCCAAGCCAACCGATTGTTCAACAACCGATCGTCTACTACAACCGGACAGTGGTCATCTACAATCCAGTCATCCCAGTGCAGCCACAGTACTTCACTCCGGTGCCAACTTATCCAATTGTGGGATATCGTCCAGATGGGACTTATGGATTTCTTCAGGGATCTTATTGGCCTTCGTGGCAAATGAGATGGTAAATTTTTATTGAAATTTTGAATTGTAAATATTATTTTTTAATTTTGACGAATTTTAAAACAAAATTGTAAATCTTGTAAAAAGAAATTTGAAGACAAATTTTAATGTTTATGGAATTGTAAAAAATTGTAAATAATTTTTTGACGATGGAAGAGGAAATTATAGACAATCGTAAGATAAGAAATTTATTTCATTGATTTAACCTGCTACAGGCTTTTCTGGCCTCTGAGTTTTTTTTCCAGGAAGGAGACTTGCAGTGAGATGCTGCAGGATGAAATTTTACTTTCTACTTCCGTTAAATGTTTCCGGGAATATTCACAGAGACAAGCGCATGACCTACCAGATGTAAAGAAAAATCTCAAAGGATACCAAAGAGCAGTTAATTCAAGAAAAACTGCTTTCGGTAAAATTTAATTCAATTTCTTCCTCTTTCTTTGTCCATGCATAAAAATAATTAGCAACATGACTGTGGAAACCTCCAATCCTGGCCTGATTCCCCAGAAAACTTCTCATAATCAAAAGAAAAATTATGATTCCCAAACCATCACAATAAAACCTTCACTAAGAAAATTTTCAAGCGTTGTGCATTTGAATTCCCCTCATCCCTCTTTCCCTTGTTAAATGAAGTATTTTCTCTTTTCTCGAATTATCTGACGAAATTCCAACAAGTTTCCCTTCATTACTACTAAACAAAAAGTAGGGAAATTGGGTCAAACTTCGTGTTAATTTTCTTCAAATGAGGAAAAAAAATTTTTTATTATTTCTTCCCCTTGTGCAGCTTTTCAAGACGTTAAAATCAATTTCTACGAATTACATTTTTTTCCTTTTTTAGGGATCAACTTTAATCAAACACCTTCACACATTTCGACCTTTTTTAACGTCTTAAACGCCGGGGATAATTCCATTAAACTTTGACAGCCTTTTTTTTATATATAGCACATCTCTCTATATCCTATCAAAGTTCTAAAAGAAATGCCCGTTTTCAATTTATACCTTTTTCTTTTTATGGCTCGTTTTCGAATATAAAAATGGGTTTTTTTTCTAGAATTCTCCACATTTCCGTTATTACGTCATATTCTCGAGTCCACACGAATTTATTTCATTGTGGAAAATAACAAACCTCGAGTTTCGGGAAATTTTTTTTCTGGCCAGGAAATTCGTAACGTCGCCCGGGTCCGAAAAAAAAAGAGAAGCTGCTTTCAATTTTTTAAATTGATGTCTTTCAATCTTTTCCATCTTGTTTCTGACGTTTTTTTTTTCCTTCTCTTTTAACAATGCGGGGAGTCGTAATCAATTTATATCGAGTTCTTAGAAATTTAATGGCACTAAGAAAAAATTACATTTTCCCAGGGCGAAGAAAGAAGTAAAAAAAAAAAAAAAATGGTTGTATATTTAGCCTGGTTAGGAAATTTATCGCGATATCCGGGGGACGAAGGGGTTAAATAGTTAACGAACAAGTTAACGGGGTTATTTGTCAGGTCAGGAGTTTCTAACCAGAATGGATGTCCCCTTTTACAACTATCAATTCATTATTTTGAGTTCGCACACGGTTTTCTCTTACAATCTAATGAAGATCAATCGATACGGGTTCGAAAAGTCTCCCCCTCCACCCATGCCGGCCTCTTATTTTTTTATTTTTTGTAAAAGGATTCGTATCGGAGTCGTTAAGCCGTAACATTAGGTCAAGTTGTAATTATAGGGCAATCGTTGAATAGGCCTAATCTGCAAACGATTTTCCAAAGGAGTGGAATTTCCCGAGAACACGTTGCACACGTTTAGGCGATTTAAACTTTCTAAGACTGTTAACTAATTTATATTAGCCTGTTCTTGTGGAAGTTGTTTATGGGTGAATTAAGGTTACTGCTTTGTATCGCTTTTCTATTTTTTAAGATAGTTCCAGGGAAAAAATTTTTACTTTCAGAGTATTAGCTAATGAAAAAATATAATTTGCCCGTACCCGTAACATCAACAAAAAATATCCTAGTCCTATATAATAGTCCTAGACCAAGCTCAAAAAAAATCTACTCAGAATTCAAGCAGAAGCCACTTAAATCTCCTATTTTACGATCAGACTCTCTCCCTAAACTTAAAAAAAAATCCCTTTCCTCAAAAATAATGTCCGTTTCCCTTATACACCTATCGGATATACATTTTCCCCTCAATGCAAACCAGTAAATCGTCCCTGACGCCGCAACAGCAAACAAAAACCCTCATTTAAAATTGTAATTTAATTTTTTTTCGGGGGGAGAGAAAGAGCGCGGGAAAAAAAAACAAAGAAAAGACCTTAAAAGATGCTAACATTGACCTTGAAGAAGGTTATAAATAACAGGAAGAAAAGCCGGAGGAAAATACCCGAGCGTTTACTTTTTGATGGAAGACCCCATGAATATGAATCTCTTCACGGGTAAAACTTCTTTGAAAATGATTGAAATAAAATTGTTGGGAAAAGGTTTCTGGTAGAAGAAGAAGCGGGGAATGAAAAAGGGACACAGATTCCGACTCCCTTTACCGGTTTTATGAATAAGCCTTCAGGAATGATTTAATGAGAGCGCAGCCTGCTTAGATCGCATTGTCTATTACCCACTGGAATAACTCGACTCCATTCAGCTTGAATGCTGTGATTCTCAGGAGGACACGAGTCGACCATTTAGAATCAACACTTACCCCCCCACTCTCGTTTTTCATCCCTTTCGGTTTTAGTAATAGCCCTTCGTTTTCACCCCCCCCCCCCCCTCTTTTCCTTTCGGGTTTTCTCGGGACGAATATACATCCCGTAGAAAACAGCTTTGTTTCGTTTTATGTCAAAATGATGATCTAAATTCATATTGTTTAATAATTTTAATGCGTCGGGACGTCCTCCCCACCAAAAACTTTATGAATATCAAATTTATTTTATGGATAAGGTTGCTCCTGCGGAATGAAAGTAATTTTGAGGTTTCCTGATGCGTTTTGAATGGCTAATGCGAGAAGAGAATACCATGAATAAATGTATGTTTAAAAAGTTTTACGAGGATGACCGGTTTTCGGGTTTTTCACTGCGAGATGGAATTATATGTGTAATTGAATTAAAAAGGAGGGACGTTGAATGGGGAAAACGGGTTGACGTCCAAAAGGAAAGGGATTTTTCGGGTAAACATTTTAAGGGCTTTAAAGAAAAGAAAATATGTCTTGTGGAAATTTTGGAAAAACCCATTCCATCAGAAATCTTGAAAATCCTTGTTCCACAAGAAAATTAAAAAAAAAACTTAGACAGAAAATTTGGAAAAAATATTTTGACTAGAAATTTCAAAAATTTGTTTGACAAGAAATTTTTAAAAACGTACACACAAAAAAATGGATTAAAATCATTCATTCATTCATTCGTTCATGTCTTCATTCATTTCTTCAATCACTCATTCGTTAATTTCTTCATTCACCTATTCTTTTGTTCATTTCTTCATCCATTCATTCGTTCATTTCTTCATTCATTCATTCATTCATTCATTCATTCATCCATTCATTCATTCATCCATTCATTCATTCATTCATCCATTCATTCATCCATTCATTCATCCATTCATTCATCCATTCATTCATTCATTCATCCATTCATCCATTCATTCATCCATTCATTCCTCCATTCATTCGTCCATTCATTCGTTCATTTTTCGTCCACACTTTTTCTTTTAACTTTTAACCTGGATTCTTAATCGTCACTACACTCCACAAAATTAAAATAATTTTATGACTTACGTATTTAAAATTACACCGATGTGATTCATTTTTAATCTTCTTGGACTGATTGTTTATTTTTTATTTTGCGAAAATAAATAAATAAGCGGACGAAATTTAAAGAATTCATTAAACAAGGCAGTGACTTGTTCAGTTTTGCCTTAGACTATGGAGATTTTTACTAGGGTGACCAGCCGCCTCCACCGCCCTCCAAGATTAAAATTAAATATATATCTGGATAAAAATCCGGAGGAAAATATTTATTTCGGCACAAAATAAACAATCCTTTTTGTTTGATTTTTAATCAACATGAACTTAAAAAAGTTAAGCAAATTCTTTTAGTCCAAATTTTATTTAACTTAATCAGAAATATTTTTTTTGTGTGTATTCAACAAGAAATTTAAAGTACCTGCAAAACTCTCACATTCCGCTGATCCAAACAATTTTCACCTCCAGCAAATCAACCTTAATTGCCTTTTCCAAGTACTTTTAATTTTCCGGTGAATCATAAAAATTCACATGAAACTGTTAACAACATAACATCCACTTGCAAATATCACTCGCATCCTTCCTGGAATTTTCATTTTCCAATCAACCGATTTTTCCCCCCCTATTTTATACTTTTCCAGTCCGGATAAGTGGTTCCCCACAACAAGAACAAAAAAAAAAATCAATCCCATTTATAACGATATTTCCTCGTTCATTCCTCGGATTTTTCGCAACCCTTAGATCAGTAAACAAAAATATTTATTCCCTATTTAGCGATATCAAATTAAACGAAAACAATTCAAACGAAAAATTGAAATTTGATTTCACTTTGTAGTCAGAAAGATCTGCCAAACTCATATCAACATATCCCCGAAAGGTTTTCCTCCAGGGTGCGATTGGAAAATCCCGTTCAGACAGGGAATGTTATACCCTTCCCTTGTTTTAAATACACCGTGCCTCGAAAAAAGAAAAATAAATAAAATTCATTCAATTACCAAGTGCAATGAAGGAAAAAAAAATATTTCCCCCGGTTTTCCTTTGACGGAGCAAAATAAAAGAGAGAGAGGAAAAAAAAGGCATCGAAAACCCGGGGTCTCCCATTCCCTAAACTATCATAATGACTGTCTCGTCCGCTTGTATTGTTTCCTTATTCCAAACACCATTCCACAATTTAGTCGTACGTGCTCGCTTATGTGAAATATTCAAACGTTCTTACCGTTCACATCCAGCTCGACCCATGAAATGAGAGGTATTTCCAGGGCGTCATTTTGAGCGTTGCATTCGTATTTGGCCCCCAGATCTCCCCGTCCTATTGTTAGTTTGATTTTATTCCGTCCGGTACCAACTCCGTTTGAATCCGCATCCACTTGGTAATCACCTGAAAATTAAATGGATATCATTTTCATTTGCTAGCAATGTAAATTAAATCAATCAGGGGTTTAATAACGAAACACGATTTATTAAATATGTGTTAATGGAGGGTATTTATCGACAGTTTTAGGAGTAATTGGAAATGCATTACAAAAATTTGTTGCATGCGAATGAAGATTTTTGAAAAAGTTTACTACAATAAGAAAAAATACCAAATTTTGATTAAAAAAATTTTCAGCCTTCTTTATTTAAAGAAATATTTACAATAAATAAAGTAATCATTTCATTCGCCCATTTCTTAATTCAGTCATTCATTTACTTTTTTACCCTTTCACTTCTTCATTCATTCGTTTTTTCATTATTTCTTCATCCATCCACCCATTCATTCATTTTCTTCATTCATCCAATTATCCATCCGTCCATGTCTTCATTCATTTCTACATTCATTCATCCATTCATTCGTTCATTTCTTCATTCATCCATTAATTCATTCATTCGCTCATTTCTTCATTCATCCATCCATTCATTCATTCGTTTATATCTACATTATTCCATTCATTCATTCATTCATTCGTTTATATCTACATTAATCCATTCATTCATTTGTTCATGTCTTCATTCATTTTTTCAATCATTCATTCGTTCATTTCTTCATTCATCAATTATTTTGTTCATTTCTTTATTTATTCATTCATTCATTCGTTCATCCATTCATTCGTCCATTCATTCATTCATCCATTCATTCGTTCATTTCTTCGTTCATTCATTCATTCCTTCCTTCATTCATTCATTCATTCATTCGTTCATTTCTTCATTCATTCATTCGTTCATTTCGTCATTCATTCATCCATTCATTCGTTTTATTTCTTCATTCATCCATTCATTCGTTCATTACTTCATTATTCTATTCCTTTGTTTATTTCTTCATTCGTCGACTCATGTCTTCATTCTTCTATTCATTTCTTCATTCCTTCATTCATCTATTTATTCAGTCAGTCATTTCGTCATTCTTTAGCTCACAAAATCATTCATTTTTCATTTTTTAGTTTATTGATTACTTCATTCTTTAGTTCATCGATTCACTAAATTCTTCATTTACCTTTTGCCTCGTCATTCCATTCATTCGTTCGTATATTTCTTCGCTCAAAGATTTATCTTTAAAAAAAAAAATTCTCAACAAACACAGTACATCTTTCAAACATATTTTCTTCCCGGGCATTATAATTATCATCGTTATCATCATCCACGCTTTAAGTTTCTTCAAACTTCCTTCCGGAACTTTTTATTTATCTTCCCGCAGAAATAATGATTTAAAATGATTCCCATGTCATTTTCCTAATTAACCGATCCCGCTATTTCCGTTTTACAAAAAAACCTCCACCTCTTTTTTAATTTTACTTCTTTTGTTTAAAAAAAAAAAAAATTGTCGAAATGTGCATCAGAAATCCATAATGGAGAAGTTTTTTAATCTCTTTTCCTCTTTCTTACCCCCTGACATTTCATTCATTTTACGATTACATAAAAAGAAAAGGAATAAGTGGGTGAAGGAAGAGAAAATGTTTTAAGGAAAAAGAACCGCTGAACGTTTCTCTCTCGTCGGAAAAACGTTCTATTAATACAGATGTGTTAAAAACTCAGCTCAGTTGAAAAAAAAAAGAAGAAAGAAAGCATTGAAAATGAAACCCGATTTCATTCCCAGGCGGCAGTTTGGCGAGAGGACGTCTTATTCTTTTAATTATTTGTCGTTCATGATAGTTTCTTTTTTTTAAAGTCAGCCCGAATTGGTGTAATAAAAATGGTGGAATTACGATGGAATAAATCTTGAGTGTCTTTTAAAGCTGGGAAGTAAAAGTTTTTCGGAAATAGTGGCATAAGATAACTATTCGGGATTTCACAGGCCTGAAATCGAATTTTTTCCTGCCTGGCCATATTTAATATTCGCCAGACATGATCGAGATTTTTATCAACGCTGCTATTTCCCGACCAAAAAATTCAATTTACAAATTAAATCTTTTTTAACAATTGTAATCGTAAAAGAAAAAAGAAAACTTTATGTGTATAGCTGTAGTTACAGTCCAAGAATCCTAACTGAAGTAATCCCTATTGTTCGCCCGGAAACGGCTGGTTATCTTTAGGCAAACCCTTTTGTTTCGGGTTGCTCCCTCTCTCTCTCTTCAAAAACAATATCCTGGAAAATTTCTATCCGTTTCCGAAATCTGTTTATTAATATTGTCCATATTGTTTGGCAGGATAGAAAAGGACTATAGTTATACGGTACTTGGGGGATTTCCAGTCTTAGAAAATCTTTCCCATTGAATTTCGATTTTCAACTTGGAGGAATTCTATTGTCGCTAATTCATTTCAAAGAGAGTGCAGTATTCTTCTTTCCATGTCTCTGCCTATGCAGCGCAAAAATTATTGGAAGATGAGTCTATGAGAAATTCGGCTAACACAAGATCTACTATTGTCAGCGTCTGGCCGTACATCATTCCGAAGACAGCTGAAGGCTGTGCTCTCATCCCACTCTCAAAGGGAAAAATCTTTGCTTAAATCCATCATCATAGAAGAAATTCAGCTTATCGCTTCCTTTGACTGACAGGCTTACAATATTTACTTTTCAAACACTTTTTTCCCCCCTTTTACTTTTCAAAGTATAAAATCCCACAGCCCTAATCATCGGGTGTAATATGTTTGTCGGATAAATATGAATTCCTATTAAGTCGTGTAAAAGGCAATTACAAGCATGTGTTTGTATAAGGTTTTTATTTTTTGTGTGTGCGCGGTGCTGGTTTGTATTTACCGCCCTTTTCATATCGCGGGGCCTTACCGGTAACATAGAAATGTAATTACGCGTAGTGTTTGCGTTATGCTCGCAATTCTTGAGGCTATTTTACTTGATCAAAAGGCGGTATCGATTGACTTGGAAAAGTTTAAAGACGAGGGAGTATATGTTTTTCAAACAAGGAAAGGTTAAAAGGAAAACTAATAATTAGATGTTCCGAAGATTTCCTTTATGAATTTTTGAAAAGGGATGTTTAAACTTTGGAAGAAAAATATGAATAAGTTACACGTTGGTAGTAGGATATGTATTACTTTGGGGCCGTTTCCTTATCCAAAATTAATTGATGTTTGTTTTCAGGTATTTCGTCTGATAGCGAGAAGGCATTAAAATGCCAAAGGGGCAACTTTTGTCTTCATTCCATCACTTGTCAGTTTATTTATTTCTTCATTCAATCATTTGTTCGTTAATTTGTTCATCCATTAATGTCTTTGATAATTTCATCATTCACTCCTCTAATGATTCAGTTCTTCATTCATTTAATCATTCACTGTTCCATTTCATTTCTTCATTCATTCGTTTGTTTCTTAATTCGTCGAATTCATCTTCACTAAATCATTTCTTTATTCATTCATTGATTGGTTTGTTTTCATTATTGTTCAATTATTCATTCATTTGTTTCTTCATTCATTCATTCGTTCGTTCGTTCGTTCCTTTCTTCATTCATCCATTCGTTCGTTCCTTTCTTCATTCATCCATTCGTTCGTTCCTTTCTTCATTCATCCATTCGTTCGTTCCTTTCTTCATTCATCCATTCGTTCGTTCCTTTCTTCATTCATCCATTCGTTCGTTCCTTTCTTCATTCATTCATTCGTTCGTTCCTTTCTTCATTTATTCGGTCGTTCGTTCGTTCCTTTCTTCATTCATTCATTCATTCGTTCGTTCCTTTCTTCATTTATTCAGTCGTTCGTTCGTTCCTTTCTTCATTCAATCAATTATTTTTTTATTTCTTAATTTCTTCCTTAAATTGTTCATTCTTTCTTTTATTCGTTCATTCCATCGATCATTTGTTCCTTCATTCGTTCATTCCATCAATCATTTGTTCCTTCATTCGTTCATTCCATCAATCGTTTGTTCCTTCATTCGTTCATTCCATCGATCATTCAGTTCTTCATTTAATCAATCATTCGTTTCTTTATTTAATTCATCATCAATCATTCGTTTCTTTATTTAATTCATCATCAATCATTCGTTTCTTTATTTAATTCATCATCAATCATTCGTTTCTTTATTTAATTCATCATCAATCATTCGTTTCTTTATTTAATTCATCATCAATCATTCGTTTCTTTATTTAATTCATCATCAATCATTCGTTTCTTTATTTAATTCATCATCAATCATTCGTTTCTTCATTCTTTCATTCAGTCGATCAATCAATCAATCAATCAATCAATCAATCAATCAATCAATCAATCATTCATTCGTTTTTTCATTTGTTCATTCAATCAATCATTCGTTTCTTCATGTGTTCATTTCTTCATTCATCCATCCATTCATTCATTCATCAATTCATTTATTTCTTCATTCGTTCAATTGTTGATTTCTTCATCTTTTTCCTATATCTTAATCGTCGCCATGACCTCATAAAGCGATAAGATCGTGTAAAGACCTTTAAAAAGATTTCTGCTCCTATACATAAGAAAAGTTACATTTTGCTTAGCTCGGTTTCTCTAAAATTTCTGATCGTTTCCACTCAAGCATTTTGCATTCAAATAACAAACCCCAAAAACCTGGAAATTTCTCTTTAAAATCCATCCACACGCGCGGCTACCTAATTTAATTAATTAACCCCAACTCGGTTTACAAACCGGGGAAAAGTAGACACACATGTAGGAGTAAACGAGAAAGGTATATAGAAAAGCGGAAACAGAAAACTGTTGGAAAACTAGAGTAAAGAATTCCACTTAGAGTTTCTTAAGAAATATTTGACAGGAGGAAGGGTTGCTGTCATGAAAAGGAATTCCTGACTTCTCAATAACCATTTCAGAAATTTCATTAACACAGAACATCCCGTGTTTCTCACCTCAACCTCATTAGCCCACTTTTGTCAGACGTTTTTATATATTTTTTTTTTCTTCTTCTGGCAAGAAAAACCCAGCCGAGTATTCGGTTTTATTTTTCGAAAAAATCTTTTTCCCCCCCACGACTGTTATTGACCCGTAATCGTTTAGATTAATTTAAGAGAGGGGGGAAAGAATAAAAAAAAAAAGGGCGGCGTCGATTTTATGGAAAATGAAATGGTTTAGGGGGCATTTTTATACGAGTTCGAAAAGGTTGGCGGGTTTTTAATACTCTCTGGCGTGACGTAAAATGGCTACATTTCCGAAACGTCCAACAATAAATCGAGGCGAAGTCTCGTTCACCTTCACGTGCCGGGATAAAATTAAAAAGCCATATAATCACCCTATAAAAGAAAACCTTAATCTGATTTTAATCCTCAGTCTTGAATTTTAAGCAAGTTGAAGGAGCAAATAAATCGTTTTTTAGTTTTGCTTAAATGTTCTAAAGAGTTTCTTCCTTTTTTTCCCCAATTTTTTTTTCCTCTCCTCTCAACGTCTTGCTCGGATTTATTTTTAATTAAAAAGAGTTTGCAGCAAGGTGTTTTTTTTTCTTTTTTTTTCCTCCCGTTTTTTTCCCCTTCTCTCATCCAACAGGCGAAGATAATATACGTCTGCTGTCGTTTACCGGGATTTCGAGTTGCTGAATATGAATCAGCTTAATTCGTTTCATTTTAGTTTTGCTAACTTCGAGATTTTTTTTTGCATAATCCAGTTTCCTGTTTTGTTGTATGTAAATTCTCTCTCTCTCTCGCCGAAGCACTTTCATTACGATTCTCATCAATAACTCTCTTTACAAAAGCGTTACAAAACAGGATGGTAGGGAAAACAAAAGACGGGAGCTTGTACTACAATAGCGTAAGATGAAAAGATCAACCGTTCTCTCGTTAATGATATTTAGTAGTTAAGTTTCGATCTATAAGTATTACGCAAGGACTTAATAGCCATCGATTTCTGGGTAACATGTTGGGAGGGAATAGTCGTTTCCATTGTTCATGGCTAAACAAGTAATTCACTGGTAAATAAGAGAAGTATTCACAGGAAAAAGCTTTAATTTCCCTCTTTAATAATAAAAAAATTTTTCGACCTTAATGAAAACATTCGCAAGCAAAATGAACCTTAATATTAATATCGGACCATTTCAAAGCTCAAGACAGCGGTAAAAAATTAATTTGGGCGAAATGTTAACAGTAAAAAATAAATATTGAGAGGTAAATTAACGATTGGCTCCAGTACCACAATCGCTTCTGCAATCTAGAACTTTTGCAGGCACAGTGATTTCCGAATCCAAAAATTTAAGTATGAAAAATTAAATTTGGATGAAGTGTTTATCAAGACTAATAAATTTTGAATGCTAAACAAAAGATTGGCCTTGGTTCCCTAATCGCTTCTGCGATCTAGAGCTTTTGCACGCCACATAGTTCCACGTATCTGCAGAAATTGGAGGAATCACACAATCAGCAAAAGTTCTAGAGTTGTAGAAACAACACAGAACTATTTATTAGTGCCTCTAACCAAATTTTATTAACGAGTAACTGGTGCAAATTTAGTTCTAACGTACAAAATAGTTCATTTAATTTGAAGAAGGAGGACCTAACCGTCTGCAAAAGTTCTAGACTGCAGAAGCGGTTGCAGAAACAATGCAGATCTATCTGTTAGTCCCTAAAACTAAATTTTATGAACAACTAACTGGCGCAAATTTAGTTCTCATGTACAAAATAATTTATTTGACTTAGAGAAGGAGGAACTAGCCGTCTGCAAAAGTTCTAGACTGCAGAAGCGGTCGCAGAAACAACGTAGATCTATTTATTAGAGCTCTAAATTAAATTTTATGAACGACCAACTGGCGCAAGTTCATTTCTTTTAACACAAAATAATTTCTTCAAATTCCTTCAACCCAGCGCCAACACTTCCAACGCTTTCTTCTAAATCGGCTTAAGACCCTAAAAAATTTTCCCTAAGATCTTTTTTAGAAAAAATTTTCAAAAAAAGGAAAACGCTAAATTCTAATTAACTGCCATACGTCCAAACGTAATCCGAAAAAAAAAGTTCAGCAAAAAGTTTTTCAATAACCAAACAGTAAAAAAAAATTCACTAAGCATTCGAGATAACGGAAAGACCGTAATCGGTCTTGTTCAACTCCCGACCCGATCTTTTGTAACTTTCCTTCTTCTTTCCCGACCCGTTTCCTTCCTGTCTCGAGAACCTTATGCCCCTTTTTCTTTCCCTTCGTTTGACCTTAGCAATGAAAATATCTTCCGGTCTTTTCGATCGGAAAATCGTCGGAGAATACTACACGGCGAAGGGCGAAACACACTCTTTAAAAAAAAAAGAAGAAGAAGAAAATCTCTCAAGGAAATGAGGACTAAAAGTAGTCGTTCACGTGAGATAAACGCGGAAATGGTAATGCCTCTTCTTACAAGAGGGGAGGGGAGAAAGAAGAAAGAAAATGAAGATAGAAAAAGAAAACACGTTATGTGTGTGCCTTACACCGTGATTTAGACGTATTGTTAAGCAATCGAGCGTAATATTCAAGTGGACGTGACGTTAAATGAATACGGAGGAAAAATCTGATAATTGGCAATTTTTTTTTTTCCGCGTTTTAATGGAGAGATACGATTTCATTTTAAAAGCGAAGTAGGGTCGTTTGTATAAAATATGATCGGAGTCTAGCAGATTGTAATTACGCTCATGAATTATTTGGATGTCTCCTTTAGGACTGAGGATTATAAGAGCTGCCGTTTACTTTCTAAGAAAGCCCTTCTTATGAGGTAGATTAAACTTTATTGGGGCGTGTAAGGGACATGCTCGGGTTCTTGTTGTTTGTCTTTCTAAGAAAAAGTTATGTAACAATAATAATGCAGTCGAAATTTGATAAAAAAAAAGACACGTGAGCTTCAGTATTCGTGCGTGTCGGAAATGGGCCAGTAAAACTTTCAAAACTCACTAGTCGTCTTTATTATGAATCTCGAAATTTTTGCGCACCAACCAAAATTTCCTAGAATTTTTAAGAAGTATAAAGAGTGAAGTTTGAAAAAAATAGGCTCTAACTTTTATTGTAAAAGCCTAAAATTGAGACTCTGGACTGATCAGTTTTCTCAGTTAAAGCTGAATTCTAGCTCTGTTGGTGCCACCATGGTCAAGCTCTCTGGGATAACAAATGCTCAGCTCTGGCCTTTGAAATACCAGACTCAATTTCGGACTTTTTAAGCCACTAGAGCTTGTGCTTGGTCCCGTTTGGACCATCAAAGCTCATTTGTGATCTCTTCTGGGCCATCAAAGTTTAACTTAAGTTTCTTTTGAGCCACTAAAGTTGTCTTAAAGCTCTTCAAACGATCAGAGCCCATCTTTGGTCTCTTTTGGGTCGTCAAGGTTCATCTTGGGTCTTTTTTAAGCGATCAGAGCTCATATTTGGTCTCTTCTGGACGATCAAAGCTCATCTTGGTTCTCTTCTGGGCCATTGTAGCTCATCTTTGGTCTCTTCTGGACCAAAGTTGGGCGATCAAAAAGCTCATCTTTGGTCTCTTTTGGGCTATCTGAGTTCATCTTTGGTCTCTTCGGGCCATCGCACTCATTTTTGTTCTCTTTTGGGCCATCGTAGCTTATGTTTGGTCTCTTCTGAGCCATCGTAGCTCATTCTTGGTCTCTTCTGGGCCACCATAGCTCATGGTGGCTCCATTGGCCTCTTCTGGGCGATCAAAACTTATCTTTGGTCTCTTTCAGGTTATCAGGGTTCACGTCTAGTCTATTTTAAGCCATCAGAGCTCCTCTTTGGTGTCTTTAGGCCATCGTAGCTCATTCTTGGTCTCTTCTGGATCATCGGAGCTTATTTTTGGTCTCTTCTGAGCCATCGTAGCTCATTCTTAGTCTCTTCTGGGCCACCGTAGCTCATCTTTGGTCTCTTCTGGGCGATCAAAACTTATATTTGGTCTCTTTTGGGCCATCAAGGCTCATCTTTGGTCTCTTTTAGGTCAGCAGGGTTCATGTCTAGTCTTTTTTAAGCCATCAGAGCTCCTCTTTGGTGTCTTTGGGCCATCTTAGCTCATTCTTGGTCTCTTCTGGGCGATCAAAGCTTATCTTTGGTCTCTTCTGGGCCATTGGAGTCAATCTTTGGTCTCTTTTGGGTTATCAACGTTCATCTTTGGTCTTTTCTGGGCCATCAGGGTTCATCTTTGGTCTTTTCTGGCCCATCAGGGTTCATCTTTGGTCTTTTCTGGGCCATCAGGGTTCATCTTTGGTCTCTCCAGGTTGAAATATCTTGACATCAAAACCAAAACTTAAATCCATAAAGGGAATTAAGCTTTGTTTGAAAAATCTTTTAAGAAGATAGAAATAGATTTATTTAAATAAAGAATTTTAGTCACTTTCGGGCTTCCGCCATTCGAAAAAAATTTAACCAAGTGAGATTCAAAAAAATTAACCCACAACTTTCATCTCATTCATTGAAAATTTCGTTTTAATTTAAATAGGATCGACCGGTCTGTTGTCTAAAACTAATGAAGTTGATCTCTTGGTATCACGTGTCAAGCAACCAGACAACAAAACACGATTCCAATTTACACTTAACACGGGGACCGAATCATCAATAATAAATTCCATCACACTTACCATTGATTACGTTGGATCCGTTCTTCCACTCGACCTTCGGGACTGGCTTGCCCCCGCCGGATTCACATAACAAAGAAAGGCGATCACCTTCGCTGAACGGTCCTATAAGGGATGAATTCTGTAATTCCGAACCATCTGCTCGGCTTATCCTCAAATATTCCGGTTTGACTGAAAAATAAATAGAAAAAAAATTTTTTTTTTTTTAAACAACTAAGGGTATAACGGGCGAATAATTTCGGACGGACGGAAGCAAACAATTTTTTATTTACAAATCATTTAGCAAAGGAAAAGTAAATCGAGAAATAAAAACTTCACAGAAAACTATCCGGTAAATTGAATATTGCGATATTTCAACAAGTTATGCTTTTTTTTTTTTTACGGAAAAATCTATTTCATCCGCATCGCTGACTTTTATACACCAGATGTCAAGAATCAAATTGCGAGGCCGGAGTATATGGATACGGACCTCAACCGGAAAGCATTCACGGATGACGAGCGAAAACCCCGGGACAAATTGTACGATTCCAAAGCAATCGGTGAGTTTTAATTACCGGATCACCTTTTTTGACGAAAATGGGGAACGAGCACACGCGGGAAGGAAAGGGGAGGAGAGAGGGGGGGGTGACGGAAAAAATGATGATACGGGGAGGAGTGAAATTTATGCAGATCAAACGTTTCGCGTAGATAGCGGCATTGTCAAAACCGGGGCTTTGAATTGTTGAATCGGGTCGAATTTGATAATTACGTTCGGGGAAATTTTAATTGGCTTCTATTAACTAGTTGGTTAAGTTTCGTTGCATGAGGAAGATTAAGTTAACGTTGTACTGATATGGCATGTAGTTGGTTAACAGGATTGCAAAGCGAACGCATGAGTATATTTTCCATGGGTTTACCGCTCGGATCTAGTTACGAAGTTAACATCGACATCGTATCGACCGGAGTAAAGGTTTCTGACAAGCTCAGGCATAACCTGATGGAACAGTTTAAACGGTCGGGAGTCAATAGAATGGCTAGGCTCTTAGTTACACTCAAGAAAGTTAAGTCAAGGCCACCGGATTGATAAAAAGCTTGAACTAACCCTATCAGGGCGAAAGAATTCATTAGAGCTCATCTCAAGATGAGCTAAATTCTCTCAAAGTTTAAAATAAAGGTTTGCATGAGCAAAAAACTTATGCTCGAGGCATAAATGGCCCCTGCATTTTTTTCCTGGGCACGATTTTAATTTTTCAAGAAATCCTCTTAAGTGAAACAAATTTCTCTTCAATTTTTTTCCAGAAACTAGATCACACGCAATTATATTTTTTCTCAATAAAAGAGAATTCTTTTTACTTAAAGAAATCCTCTTCACTAGAGAAATATTCCATTCAGTGAAAAAAAAATAAATGCCACCGGGAAAATTTTTTTTTTAACTGGGAAAAAATTATTTTCGCCGAGAAAAAAATTAATTTTACCAAGGGAAAAAATACTTTCAACGAGAAAAATTCTTTTAACTGGGAGACAATTTTTTCACAGCACAGTTCAAAATATTTGAGAAAATTTGAAAATTTTAGGTTTCACTGAGGGATGAAACCTTTTCGGTTTCAAATTGAATGCAAACGAGTTTCAAATGATACTTTCCTGGAACTATTTACACAAAAAGTTCCAATTTGAAGTCAAAAAGTTTCCATTTTGAAACTTTTTTTTGGGAATATCAGCGGGCCCAAATTAGATCCTTGAGGTTTATTCTTTCCGCATTTTTTATATTTCTCGCCAATTTTCCACCTAAATTATTTTTCAGATCGCTGGCACGATTACAACATATTTAGTCATATACTAATCAAATTCGAAACGTTAAATCAAAACGTTTTAAATTCCACAATCTCAGATTCATCTTTCAAAAATTAGCTATAGCTAATCTCTTATTTTTTTAACTTTTCCTTTTTCCTTTTTGACTTCAAATTGAAACTTTTAGGCTAAAACTCTTTTTTTTCTCAAATGAGAATATTACTTTGAACAGTGCGGGGAAAAATTTATTTTCACCGGAAAAATATCTCTTTCCATTGGATGCTAACTGCCTCACTTTACAAAACTCCTTTTTAATGTGAAAAAACTATTTTCATTGAGAACGCCGAGTACGAATTTCGTGCAATAGCCCATCTTTTATTCTAGCAATTCGAAATTAGGTTATCCATTAAATATTTATTTATTTCCGTTTGTAATTACCGGGAAACAAGCTTCCCTTTAATTCAGCCTTTATCATTATTACCTTTTTCCGCGAAATAAGAAGCGGCAAGAGTTTAAAGAAACAAACTTAAAACTTCCCTGTAATTTACGTCTCTGAATTTGTATACTAAGTTTAATATCGCCGATGTACAAAAATGTCTCTTGTAATATGATATTCGCTTCTGATTTATGAGATATTTTTTTTAAAAAAAAAAAAACTTGCAACAAATTCTTCATTACAAAAATTACAACCGCTAATTTATTTTCATTTAAACGTCTCTAATTAATTTTTTCCCAAGAAACGGTTCATCGATTTTCAACCCATGATTCTGAATTCTAGCCCAAAAATTTATTTACTCCAGTTTTTCATTTTAAAAAAACCTGAAACATTTCTGTCATTTTATTACTTTCAACTCTCCATTACAAACCTTGAAATCCCACCAAAAAAAACTAAAACTCATAACTCAACTTGAACAGATACTTAAAAAATCCATCGCTTCTCGCATAATCACAAAAAAAAAAAAACCCCGCCGAAACGAAATCATTTTTACTTGTTAAATGTCTTGTGTATGATAAATTCGAATCTAGATCGCTAAATAAAATTCATAGTGAGCTCGGTATAACAAAAAAATTTCCCCGTTATAAAATAGTTATTTCGAATTCAGTTAGCTTCTTCTGTCGACAGAAGGAAAAAACAATATTGACGATAAATGACGTCGTATCAAGCCGGCTCTGATATACCCTCTCAGATTCAAACCGGGAAATGTGATTTAAGGAAAAGGAAAGGAAAAAAAAAATCTTTGAGTTCTTGTCAGCTCTGATATATGGGAAAGTGCGAAATATAAATATTAAACTTCTTGAATGATCGATTTACCTGCTTCCGATTTTTTTCCTCTTCTTACCTTTTTTTTTCTCTCTCTCTCTCGCCCGTTCCCTTAAAACTACCCCTTCTACCTTTGGAGAAGTTCAGGATGATGGGATTAAGGTTGAAAGATCGTGTGTCACGAATTTATGACGTTTTTGTATCAGTTTTATGCAAGATTTCGGTTTCGCTTTTGTTTTCGAACAATCAAAAGAGAATTTTCTATTTTCGAAAGAAAAAAAGGTTTAATTTTCAAGTTTTAACATGTCGGCGTACGTCGATACATGATAATGCGAAATACTTTTTTCTTATTTATTGCCAGATCGTGTCTTGATTATATTTATTTCTCGACGTTTTGAAATTTGTATGTGAATGGGATTATTATGACATTCGATGCAAGTTGAGTTTGGTAAATTTATACTGGTTTTATAAACTTAAAAAATCAATTTTGTAGTTAATAATTTTAATTAGGAATCTTCCAGGGCAGTGATGCGTTCTTTCTCCTGAATCAGGATTTAATTTTTTAGGGTTTTTCTAGTCAAACTCTGTTGTCATGGGCCGAAAAAAATTTTAGAATTTTTTCTGGACCAAAAATAGATTTTAGATAATTTTTTTTGACAAAATATTTTTCCTAGAAGATTGAGTTGACAAAAATAGTCTTTCCAAAATTTTTACTTGACAAAAATAGCCTTTCCAGAATCTTAGTCGACAAAAATCATCTCAACAATTTTTTGTTGACAAAAATGGTCTATCCAGAATTTTTAGTAGATAGAAATAGTCTTTCCAGAATTTCTAGTCGACAGAAATAGTCTTTCCAGAATTTCTAGTCGGCAGAAATAGTCTTTCCAGAATTTCTAGTCGACAAAAATAGTCTTTCCAGAATTTTTAGTAGACAGAAATAGTCTTTCCAGAATTTCTAGTGGACAGAAATAGTCTTTCCAGAAATTTTAGCCAACAAAAATAGTCTTTCCAGAGATTTTAGTGGACAAAAATAGTCTTTCCAGTATTTCTAGTCGGCAGAAATAGTCTTTCCAGAAATTTTAGTCGACAAAAATAGTCTTTCCAAAATTTTTACTTGACAAAAATAGTCTATTCAGAATCATAAATTCACAAAAAATTATTATTTTAGAATTTATTGTTTTCCAAAAAAAAATTTGGAGCCTCCCTTCTTTCTCTTCTGAAATTTTCAGGCATTCTCAAAAATCCTAAACCATGTCTACTTCAAATTGTTCACCTTTTAGGCTCGGATAGGAATTCCGGTCTTGTAGTCATTAAGTTAGACCAAATAGGGGTCAACCTAAGAAAATTCTACAAACATCGAGCCAGTGATACAATTCTAA
Source organism: Liposcelis brunnea (assembly GCA_023512825.1). Taxonomy (NCBI): domain Eukaryota; kingdom Metazoa; phylum Arthropoda; class Insecta; order Psocodea; family Liposcelididae; genus Liposcelis; species Liposcelis brunnea. The sequence goes on along the minus strand of CM042070.1, from coordinate 7,843,664 downwards.
CTATTTCTCTTTTCTTTTAATTTTTTCATTTCCACCTTCCAAATCCCTTAAAACTCCGCATTTAATGAGATGATGATTGGACAACTGTAATTTTCCCAACAGCAGTTGCAGGCCTATAATTAAACTCAACGAAAATGACCGAGAGAAAAAGGGGGAGCTAAAATTTTAAGCTCCGTTTAATGCGGCAAGCTAATTGGTATCTTAATATCATGCAGAGGAGGGGCGGGCACTCTTTTTCTCCCTTGAAAAATTATAAATTTTTAGTTCCTAGTATATAGTATTATATATAAAGAGCACGGAGAACGAAAACGATTTCAGTAATTCCTTGTGAGGATGGTTAACCCTACTAGAACACTAGAAGAGATCATTAAGCTTGGATTTACAACTCCCCGTTTAATTAAAATCTTGCCCTTGGTTCTTAATGAATAGGTAAAACCCATCCTTACGGTTCTCATTTAAATATAACTTCAACTGATTTTCGTCATAGGTTTTCTTTTCCCCTCGAACATGCAGGGGGGGGGCGCTTGAACCCTTGCCGCAATATGAAAAGAACCCGCCCTTCCTCCCCCGCCTGAAAAATCTTTTTAATAATAAAAATGCCTACGACGAAAAAAACTTGTTAAAGGATAAAACAATCGAAAGCTAACGATACATTTTAAATGAGTTAACGAAATTAAGATAAAATTGAAGTCGTCTGTCGAGTCAGATAAACTCATTCATTGTGTAGATAAATTAATGAGAAGGAAGGCGAAGGGGGGAGGGGTAGAAAAAGCGGGCAGGGCGGCGAAACTTCGTTTTTTGAACAAGCTTTGCGTCTGGAATTTTGATGAGAAAGGATTCTTATTTTTCTAAAGGTTACCCGCACTATTAAAAAGCGAGAATTTTGATTTAAATTAATTAAATTGAAATTGCGTGGCGCTTCTTCGTTCGACCTCCTCCCCTCCTCCTCCTTCTCTCTCCATGAATAGCGAATGAATTATGGGCAAGTGCCTTTTGCTTAGCTTGAAAGGATATTTATATGAAACTGACGGGAAAAGAAATTCCTACCGGATTTTTTTTTTTTTTATTTTACGGTCGACGTCTATCGAGAACATGGAATTACAACCAAAACGTTCATTCGACCGTGTTAGTATTATCGCAGGAAGCAAAAGGAAAAGACGATAAGAACCGGAAAGTTAAAGGAGAAAAAAAAAGAACAAGAAGATGAAGTGCTACAATATAGAGGCAATAAACAAAACTCTGACGGACGGGAAAAGAAGCGTGGGGCTAGTCACAGGAATTGAACGAACACATGATTTTTATTGTAGCACCGTTCCCGAATCGTTGTCGTCATCCGAAACGACCATCATTTTTACCCATCATCATCTATTTTCAGGTCTTCAAACTGACTTATCAAATCTATTGAAATATCAATCTCCTTAAAGTTTATTTCCCTTCTCGATCTTTTTCTTCTTTCCTATTCACTTGAAATGTTGTTATTTCCTTTTAAGTGACAAAATGGTGCTTAAAATGATAGAATGGTGTTTGAAGTATATGAAAAGGCGATTGCACTAAATTTTGGAAGCAAGATATGATGTGTCCAGGCCAGGCAAATAGAAACGAAATTTCTAAAAGAAAAACTCAATCTTTCAGAATCACTTCTTTAACCAATTTTTTTCAAACTTTTCTTATTCAACAATTTTTTTCAAACTTTTCTTATTCAACAATTTTTTTCAAACTTTTCTTATTCAACAATTTTTTTCAAACTTTTCTTATTCAACAATTTTTTTCAAACTTTTCTTATTCAACAATTTTTTTCAAACTTTTCTTATTCAACAATTTTTTTCAAACTTTTCTTATTCAACAATTTTTTTCAAACTTTTCTTATTCAACAATTTTTTTCAAACTTTTCTTATTCAACAATTTTTTTCAAAATTTCTAAAAATTTTCTTGTCGACCAAATTTTTTCAAAATTTCTTGTCGAACAGATTTTTTCAAAATTTCTTGTCGAACAGATTTTTTCAAAATTTCTTGTCGAACAAATTTTTTCAAAATTTCTTGTCGAACAGATTTTTTCAAAATTTCTTGTCGAACAGATTTTTTCAAAATTTCTTGTCGAACAAATTTTTTCAAAATTTCTTGTCGAACAAATTTTTTCAAAATTTCTTGTCCAACAAATTTTTTCAAAATTTCTTGTCCAACAAATTTTTTCAAAATTTCTTGTCCAACAAATTTTTTCAAAATTTCTTGTCCAACAAATTTTTTCAAAATTTCTTGTCCAACAAATTTTTTCAAAATTTCTTGTCCAACAAATTTTTTCAAAATTTCTTGTCCAACAAATTTTTTCAAAATTTCTTGTCCAACAAATTTTTTCAAAATTTCTTGTCCAACAAATTTTTTCAAAATTTCTTGTCCAACAAATTTTTTCAAAATTTCTTGTCAAACAAACTTTTTTAAAATTTCAAGCCAACGAATCTTTATCGAAATTTCTTTTTAAACGAATTTCTTGTCGAACAAATCTTTTAAAATTTTCTTGTCGAGCAATTTTTTTCGAAATTGGTTGGCAAACATTTTTTATTGAACGAATGTTATCAAAATTTCTTATCGAAAGAGTCTTTTCAAAATTTCTTGTAAAAAATCTTTTCCAAGTTTCTTGTAAACAAATTTTTTCAAAACTTCTTGTCAAACAAATCTTTTAAAAATTTCTTGTCAAACAAATTTCTTATCGAACGAACCTTTCCCAATTCTCTAGTCAAACAAATCGTTTAAAAACTTTTTGTCGAGCAAATCTTTTTCAAAACTTCTTGTCAAAAAAATCTTTCCAAAATTTCTTGTCAAACCAATTTTTTCAAAACTTCTTGTCAAACAAATCTTTCCAAAATTTCTTGTCAAACAAATCTTTTAAAAATTTCTTGTCGAACGAATCTTTTTAAAATTTCTTGCAAAAAATTTTTTTTCCAACTTTCTAGTCAAACAAATCTTTTCAAAATTTCTTTTCGAAAATTTTTTAAAATTTTTGTCTTGTCCAATAGATTAGTTCTTAATTCTGAATAAATTTTCCTTACCGAGAAGAAACTGAACAGAAATTTTATAAACATCTAAAAATCCTGGATACTTTATGGCCAGCAAAAAAAAAAAATTAGACAAAATTTTCTGCTAAGAAACAAATCTTTTAAAAAAAGGAACTTTTACAGAAAATAGGAACTAAGTATAAGTTCGAAATTTCGATCCCTCAATAATCCTTTTCTCTTTTAATAAGTCAAAGAAAAAGAATCCGCAGATAAAATTAAATTCATCGTAATATATTAAACTTGACGAAGTGCTTGTCGACGCCATCAGGGACATATTATAAGTTTGAGTTCACAGCGCGATGTCGGAAATGTGGCCACCAACATCTGGCGCCATTCACTGATAATATATTACTCATTCCCGTATAATTGTTTATTTTCTAAATCCATCCGATTTTATTTAACAAGAAAACTTATTTTTTCCTTTCAACAATGAAAATCCCGGATTTATTCGCATACGCATATTTCCTCGCGATGGCTCAACTATTATGTCACCAAATATGATTTGCATCTCTCAGGGACGGGAGAGGAGAAAACGTTCCATATACATGCAATTTAGAAACGGTGACAAGATGGTAATCAACCGTGGGAACCACGGCAGGCACTGCGGAACCGAACACTTGATATGTATTTGCATAGAATAACACGTAAGTTCTCGGATAAATAATTTTACATATCATTTCTGTGAGTCGGATTTTTGAACTTTACAAAAAAAAAAAAAAAAAAAATACGAGAGAGGGAAAAAAAAGGGAAAAGATTAAACGTAGTATCGGATATATGGGGAGCTTTGGCGCGCGGGAGAGATCAAAAATCTATATGTACACAGTATCTCATAAGTGTTTCGATATTACATCAAATTTATAAGGCATGTTAAATATATACAGAGGAGAAGAACGAAGGGAATAACGTAATCGTAAAATGATGAAAAGGTTTTTGAATGCGTAAATTGTAAGGCCAATAAATATAAACACCCTTTCGCATAAACAACATCTTCGGTGTAACTTACGGATCTAGGAAAAAAGGAGGGGGAAAAAAATATTGAGACTTAAAAACTTGGTAATAAAAAATAAATAAGAAGAAAAAATTGGTGTTATGGTTTATGTGTTGTTTGGATGTCTCAACCAATTCTGATGTACAGTAATTTGATATATAGGCGGTTTTTTTTCCCGCGAAAGGAGTTGAGTCATTATTGTAACAAGTTTTTCTTTTCGTGCTTTATCAGTGGCGTTCTTAGGCCGGTGCCAAGGTGCCAGTCTTCAGACTAGATTTACATTTTATATGAAAGAATTCAAGATATTCAAAAAAGGAATGTTTTTCTATTCACATATACCCTTTTCCCACTAATCTATCATTCCCCTTCCTTTTTGTTGACGTAGTTACCACGGATACCACCAGCAGCGCCACCGTCGCCCCCTATATAAACAACGTCATTTTTCCGCTACCCTCAGTCGTACTCGAACTTCCGAAGCGTTAGCATCGTTTAAAAATTTAATAATTAAGTAAGTTTTTTTATTTTATCAATTCTTAATGATATAATGGCGCGATATTTGCATGAGTTATTAGTCAAGATAAAAAATAAAAATTGGGGTGAAGTTATAAAATACGTCGCGAATCGCGTAGAGGGGAGCGGAGGTTCCTTGTGGGTTTGTATATGCCACTTCATCGACCATTTCGTTTTTATAATATTAGGCGCGAAAAATCCTAATGATGGATAGCGTTGACGCTTCCTGGGTGTCCAATGGAAGTTGAACGCAAATAAAATACCATTTCCAATTTTCTTAACTCCCATACTTTCCCCTAAATAACTTGGGTGGCAAAAAAGCTTGAAACGCCACTGTACTTAATTCTTGCCGGGGTGAGAAAGAAAAATAGTACACGTGAGCGATTTTTATTTTTTTTAATCGCGAAGAAATCTTTTAAAAAAAGGGGGAAGGGCGGGTTTGTATTGTTTCCTCTTCTTGCTAGATTATTCTCGATCAAAGGAACTTCACACTGGATCGTTCTACCGGAAAATTGATGTAAGAACTTTTCCATAATTCTTTATAATACCATTTTTCCCCGTGAAGAGATTTTGTTTTTAAGAAGGAAAAAGAACAATGGTTTGACGTTTTCTCTGCGAGATAAATAAATAAATAATTAATTAATAAAGAAAAGGGATTTTTTAAAATGGGAATAAAATTCGAGAAGGAATAAAAAGGAGAGCTTTTTTTTTGGAAGAAGAAGATCAGGTGCTGCGTGCTATGGAGTTGCCGTTGCTTTTGCGGTTCGGTGCACACGGTGTGAAAGTAGGCGGGAACGGTATTGTCTCACCATTCGAGATATTTGTCATCAAAGTTTATTGCCGAAGATTTTATGGTCCAAAGGATACGGAAATTGCAGTAGAATTTCCATGTCTAAATAAAAGTGGATTTTTATTTAAAGGAAAAGATATATAAAAAAGAAAATTGTCGTGGTCGGGAAATTTGAGAATTCCGTATTGAGTATTTTTTTGAGAGGATACAAGATGTTTAGTTTTACTATTTGGGGGGCTAAACATTTTCAAGTAGGCGCGATATCAACGTAAGTTTCAAATATTAGCAAATACAGTTTTAAAACTTAAACTTACCTAGAAGTAATATACTGGAATACTATTTTTTTCTTAACTACTTCTGTTGACAATTAAAATTTTGACAAGCCAAATTCTTCTCTTACTGATCTTATTTTTAATTCCTTAAAATTCTAAATTATTAGTTTTTCAACATGCGAAAAACAGATAGAAGATGTCCCGTGATTAAATTTAAATTTATTTTTTACTGATCTTACGAAATAATGCAAAAATTATCGAAAAATTCCTCAAAATTTAAAAAGTAATGTTGAAGTGCCGTTCAAAATCGAAGTAAAAAGACTGATGACTTTCACATCTTACTAAACAATAAATTTCTCGCATCTTCTAACTTTTCCTGAGCTTTTTTTAACTTATTTGTTATTTTGCAATTTTTTTACAGGAAGAAAAAACCCCCCTCGACGCGTATTTCCGGAGAAAAAAAAAATAACTGGAGTCAAAAAAAAAAAAATGAATCTCTTAATATGATTTTTGTTAAAGTTTTCCGACGACAATTTTAGAAACTGACCAGAGCTTTTATCATTTTCGTCCATTACAGAACCGCACCGAGTTTATATGCCTTCTGGTTTAACGAGCCGCCGCGAACCTCAAAGGTCGTTCCTTTGTTTTCCGCCGGACGCTTCACGTCTAAACTCATAACCATACTCCCTTGATCGTGATAAAACGTCGTTAACTTTTTCCCCAAACCGAATGAGTTATAGTTAAGATTATTTCGCGAACGCTTTCTGAATGTTAAATGTTTTCCTTTACTGCTTCTGAGAAAGCCTTTCCCATCAAAAGCAAATCCGTTCGCTTATTTTTTTTTTTTTTTTTTTTTGCGTGGATAATGCGAGCTTTTTCCATTCGAAAAATTTTTCATTTAAAAAATAAAATCAACTCTCCGCAGGGCTTATTCATATTGTTATCGTTTTTATTATCCTCAATCTTTGGAAAACTAATCGTCCAAAGTGATTAACAACGTCCCGATATTGCATCTGAGTACAATAAATAATAAATGCGTGAAAATTCTCCCCTTCCCGTTTTTTTTTCTCCCTCTTGTTTTGATTTTCCCAGAGTTTTATTAAAAAGTTGAAAGAATAATGACGTTTTTAACATTTCCCATTCAAAAAAAAAAAAAAAGATTTATTCGTTTTCTTTTGTGCGAATGTCAAAAATTGGACAACTTTTTACGTTTTCAAAAAAAAAAAAAAAACTTTCCTTCCTTTTTTTGTTTTTTCTTTCGGAAATTTAAAAATACCTTGTTTTAATTCTTTTCTTCCTTCCCGAACGATTTTGAATTGCCAGATTTTTTTTAAGGTGACAAATTGACGGAAGAGAAAAGGATTATCAGTCGGTCGAGTTTTTTAAAAATAAATGTTCAATTTTTTCAGTGGTTGAGAAAATAGCGTCATGCGACCATTTTTACTTCAACATGCACTTTAAAACCTGTCCGAACTAATACCTCTTTGATTCCCGGGGAACTCATTGAAAAAGAAAAAAAAAACAGAGGATCGAAAGCAACTATTCATGCGTGTTTATTTCATGTGCCGATTGAATCGTTTTCTATTTCGGTTTCGAATGCCTTTCACTTCATCTAGTAATCGCCTGGTTTTTTTTTTCGAATCTAGCGTTGAAGAAAAGAGCGGGAGATATTTTTAGAATTGCTATTAGAATCTGCACACACGAAAGGGTTAGTTGGGGGATTAACTGTTGCAGTTTCAAGGTAACAAAAATTTTCTGTCTAAATATTTTGATCGAAAAATTTAAAAAAAATTCATCTTAATACTTTTTTGTCTAAAATTGTTTTCTGTTCTAAAATTGTATTTCTGTTCTAAAAATTTTTGTCTAAAATTGTATTTCTGTTCTAAAAATTTTTGTCTAATACCCTGTCTCCATACTCTATTTAAATAGCACCGAGGATTATTCGAATCGCTATTTAAATGACCGAACGGAAGTACTTGCTTCTAATTTCGTTCGAAAATTTTGAAAATATAGCTTTGTTTTGAAACAAATAAAATGGCGAAGAAAATAAACATTTTAAAAAGTAAGAAATCCGGATAATAATGAAGCCTTCAGCCTTCTGTAAGTCACAAATGTTTCTTTTATTCAATTTTATAGCTTTTTGATTCCATATTAGAACTCTAAAGCCGATTTATCTTTTTTAAAAACAACAGAACGGGATCATGGAGTCAAGTACTTCCGGCGAGTCGTTTAATCAAGAGTTCCGATTAATCCGCGGTGCTATTTAAATAGAGTATGGAGACAAGGTATAAAATTGTATTTCTGTTCTAAAAATTTGTCTAAAATTGTTTCTAGTTCTAAAAATTTTCTTGGCCTGAAATTGTTTTTGTGTTAAAAATTTTTTTCGTCTAAAATTGTTTTTGTTCTAAAAATTTTTGTCTAAAATTGTTTCTAGTTCTAAAAATTTTCTTGACCTGAAACTGTTTTTGTTCTAAAAATTATTTCGCCTAAAATTTTATTCAGTTCTAAGAAATAATTTCTGAAAATTTTATCAAAAAATTTTTCTTCAATTCGAATTATGAAATTTTCTTTATTTAAAAATATTTCCTGATAACTTTTTTTAATTACAGATTTCGGAGCTAATTTCAATAAAAACGATCGGGAAAAATAAAAATCCTCTTAAAAAATATAAAGCTTAATCCTATAAAATAAGGCGAGATTGTGAATAAACCGCTTAATTTACTTTAAAAGCAAGTTGTTGAACGTATTTAAATGCGGTTTTAATGCCACTGGGTCTGAAGGATGAATCTCAAACTAGGGAAGTTGTCCGGTAAACCAATTAAGAACTAGTAGCCCCTTTTCTCGGTCAAGATGGGCGCTTTTAATGAATTAAGAACCTTCAAATAAATTTATTAAATCCTTTAACTTTTTAACCCAACAAAAGGATTTTCTTTCCTCGTCCTCATTCCACGATCGCCCTTTTTTTTTTTTTATTTCAACAAAACAAAAAACTGTCTACGGTTGATGAGGATTTTAATTATGGAAGAGCTGGAAATTGCGTCGGACGTTGAAAAACAAATAAAAGTGTCATCGATTCCTGTATAATTAAGTTAACATCGATGTTCATCCTTCAATCGAGTTTCATTACGGACATTAACTCTGACGCAGTTGAGAATGGTATTATTGACATAGTCAACGGTAACTTGAAATCGATACCTTTGAAAGATTTTCTCTTTTATAAAAAAGGGGGACGATTGTTGGAGAAAAAAAAGATACGGATTTTTGGCGAATAATCGGCGGCGTAAATAGGCGTAAATTTTTCTCGATGAAAATAAAAATTCTTTTGATAAAATAATTTTTTGTGAAAAAAATTTCTTTACATAAAAATTAATTTTGGCGATAATTTGTTTTGATGAAAATAAATCTTTGTGAATGAAATTAACTTTGATGAATATAAATTTTTTATGAAAACAAATTTCTGTGAAAGAATTTCTTTTTGATGAAAATAAATTTATGTGAAAGAATCTCTTCTTGATGAAAATAAATTTCTGTGAAAAAATTTCTTTTTTGATGAAAATAAATTTCTGTGAAAAAATTTCTTTTTTAATGAAAATAAATTTCTGTGAAAAAATTTCTTTTTTGATGAAAATAAATTTCTGTGAAAGAATTTCTTTTTGATGAAAATAAATTTCTGGGAAAGGATTTCCTTTTAATGAAAATAGATTTTTGGGCACGAAATCTTTCATGAAAACAAATTTTTGTGAAAGAATTCCTTTTTGATGAAAATAAATTTCTGGGAAAAAATTTCTTTTTGATGAAAATAGATTTGTGAAAAAATTTCTTTTTTGATGAAAATAAATTTCTGTGAAAGCATTTTTTTTATGAAAATAAATATCTGGGAAAGAATTTCTTTTTGGCGAAAATAAATTTCTGTGAAAGAATTTCTTTTTGATGAAAATATATCTTCCATCATTAATATAACAAAACCAGGTTTCATTTTACTTTTCCAGTGCTAAATATTTCTCCCCGACTTTAAAGATAAAACGCCATCATGCGACTCTTTTCACCTTTCACGACCGGTGAGGGGAAAAAAGCCGGAAAAGCTTAACGAGCGATGACGCGAACTCTTGTATTAAAGAGATGAAAGGTCAATTGTCCGGGTAATGGTCGAGAAGAATGAAACGGATTGAGGCAGAAAATGAAGTTACTTACTTTGAGTGGTCAGGTTGATGAACTGGACCACTGAGCATCCCTCCCGCACTTCGATGTACGTGATCTCGCATTTGTAGAGAGCTTCGTCTGACACGTGAACTGGTTTTATCCTCAGGGAAGACCTCGTCTCGTTATGATCATATTGAAGCTCGGCCCTGAAACAAAGAAATTAAAACTCATATTACATCCAATGTCTTTATTATTTTCGCCGCAGAACTTGAACGCGGTTAGAACGATTTCCGATTAACTTTAGCTCCTTGGCGCCGCTACTGACCCAAACAAAATTCCATCATCACACAAAAAACATTGCGAAAACCGTAGAATAGGAACTGAATTTGATCCACAAACTGTCAGGATATATGTTACGAACCTTCGTATGATTGGAATTATGAAATTGTATTGGGATATAATGACTAGTCAATCATTCCTGTCATTTCACTCTATATATTTTCAATCTATGTTACTGTCATTTTCGATCATAAGGTTATTCCGAAAACGTCGTGATGATTCATCGAGGCAATGGAAAGATCATTTTTAGCTCGAACGCCTGTTGAGAGAGAGAAAAAATCCGACTCTGGGTATCCGCATCTTCGGGAGGGAAGGGAAGTGAAAAATAAAAAAAATAATATTAAAAAAAGCTTTAGAACGTTCGATCATTGTGAAATGATAAATGAATTGAAAGTTCTAACAATCGATGAGCCGAGACTTGGACCATCGATTTTATTTTTCTATTATCACGTGGCATTGTATCAAGACCTCTCCGGGTTTTGGGATTCATTTATATTAAAAATTGTTATCATCATTTTTATTAGGAAATGCTTTGATCCCCAACATGGTTATTAATAATTTTGAAAAGGAAAAGATTTTGAGGAAACTGAATTCTTTTACGATTTTGTTTTGATAACTTTGCTCAACCTAGCTTAACCGAGGTGATGGACTATTGTTAATCTGACTAAATCATGATTGTAGCTTTAGCCTGGCTGAGTCGTGGCCACAGCCAAAATCTGGCTGAGCCGTGGCCAAAGCCAAAGTCTGGCTGAGCCGTGGCCACAACCAAAATCTGGCTGAGCCGTGGCCACAGCCAAAGTCTGGCTGAGCCTTGGTCGTAGCTAAAATTGATGCTGTGGCCAAAGTCTGGCTGAGCTGTGGTCATAGCCAAAGTCTAACTGAGCCGTAGTCAGAGCCAAAAACTGGCTGAGCAGTAATCATAGTTGAAGTCTAACTGAGAAATGGCCATGGCCAAATCTTGCTCAGCCGTGGTCGTGGCTACAATCTAGCTGAGCCGTGGCCACAGCCAAAATATGGCTGAGCTTTGGTCGTAGCTAAAATTGAGGCTGTGGCCAAAGTCTAACTGAGCCGTAGTCAGAGCCAAAAACTGGCTGAGCCGTAATCATAGTTGAAGTCTAACTGAGAAATGGCCATGGCCAAATCTGGCTCAGCCGTGGTCATGGCTACAATCTGGCTCAGCCGTGGCCACAGCCAAAATCTGGCTGAGCCTTGGTTGTAGCTAAAATTGAAGCTGTGGCCAAAGTCTGGCTGAGCTGTGGTCATAGCCGAAGTCTAACTGAGAAATGGCCATGGCCAAATCTTGCTCAGCCGTGGTCGTGGCTACAATCTGGCTGAGCTGTGGCCACAGCCAAAGTCTGGCTGAGCCGTAGTCATAGCCAATGCCTAACTGAGCTTTTGGCCATGGCCAAAATCTTGCTCAGCCGTGGTCATCACCAAAATCTGGCTGAGCTGTGACCACTGCCAGTCTTGCTAAGCCGTAGTCATTGCCAAAATCTTGCTGAGCTGTGGACATAGCCAAAGTCAAACTGAGCCGCTACATCTCTCGAAAACTTTAACCTTGCCACGTGAAACATTTCTAAATTCCAAAAACTAAAAACAAGGTCACGTTACCAGGGAGGGAGAGCAAGATCGAGGGGGACAAAATGAGATAAGTGGGTGAAGGTAGCGATCGGTAGCGGAATCATAAATATTTTAAGAAAGCGAAAAAGCACGTGAAAAATGCTTTCTTTATACGACCGAACCTCTTGAATGTGAATTATTGAACAAGCCGCGTGAAAAAGCGAGCAAAAGAATACGCGATCATCGTATATATATAAAGAAGAAGAAGAAAAAAAAAATGTGATAAGAACGTACGAGATAGTATTTCTCCAGGAATCGTATTCACCGAACAATTTTTTCAAGGCAACACGTTATCCCTTCCATTTAAAATTCCCCGCGTCCCTGTCAAAAAGAATCAAGACAATTCCGAAGGAGCTCTAAACGTTCCCAAGAACATTACTCAGCACTCCCTACGCGACCCCGACAACAAACTAATTATCGTAAACTCGTCTCTTAAAGTGGATCATTTTTAACCCGACATAGTAGAGTCTAAGACGAAATTCGTGTAATAATGAGAGTTACAAGGTGTCAGCTGCGTGAATAAAGACGCGGGTGGGGATGAGAAGGAAAGAACACGGAAGAGGGAATCCCCTGCAGTGAAAGCGAGGCGGGAGGAAAGGAGGACGAAAATGGAAGGAGCCGCAAAGTTGAGGACACGACACCTGATAAAATAAGGAAGCGCTCTTTGAGGAATTGCTTTCAACCATCTTTTAAAGCGAATCTGATTTTAATTTCATTAAGAACTCGCGAACATGAGGCGTTAGAAGGGGGGAAGAAGAGGATCGATTGTGGGAATCAAAGGAGGAAGTGCAATTTTAAGTTTTCGAGTAATGTTATTAAGTCAAAAGAAAATTCCGATGAGTAAAAGGAATGTTGGACTTCTGTATTTGAAGATAACATCGTCTGGGTAAAAACAAACTATAAATAAGGATGCTTGACAAGAATCAAAGGGAAAAGTTTTCCACCCTTCAGAAGAAAAAAAATTTTAAGAAAGCCAAAAAGGATGATTCATCATTGAAGTGGTTACAGTTTAAAAAAATGCAGGAGTTGGAATTGTCAGCTCGATTCCAGCAGCTCTTGGGCTAAATTTTGGATATTAGGACCAGTTGAAAAGTCTGCAGCCATCAAAAAAATTTTTCCTATTCTCTGCAACTTCCACAAAACCATTTCTTCCAATGAATATTAAAATAATTCATTGAGAACACACAAAAAGCTTGCGGAATTTACTTCCAAAATGATAATGCTTCGTTATCGTGTATTATAGAAAAGGTTCCGTAAGAGAATCTACAAACAACGAGGTGAAATGAAAAAGGATGAGAGAGGGGGGGATGAGGCTAGGCGACGACCAGCTTACAAAACACAAAAGAAAATGCAAACAAAACTCGAAGTCGAATATTAAACACGCCAAAATAAAATTACTTTGCCATCTGCCTCTAATTTAGAACAGATAATGAAATACGTGCTTGCTTGAAGAATGAATCCCGACATTTTGCGGAAAATTAGTTCATCATCGTTACCTGATGCCAGTTTTTTCCACGAAAGAAATCGATACTTTAATTTAAAAAGTAAAGCATGAAGGAAAACAGGTTTTGCGAATAAAACCCAAAATCAATATTATATTTCGTTTTCGTTCGAAATCAAAGGGGTTTCCTTCCTTTTCCCTTTGTCTTTGTTTCATTTCTAATTCGATTTCATCAATATTTTAAAACGTCAAAAACAAAATGTCTGGTAAAAAAAGCCAATCGAGGAATAAATACTCGAAATAAAAATCTAGGAAAAGGAAATTTGTTTTTTTTTTCCTTTTGATCATTTTTTTTTTTTTTGGGTGGAGGAAATTTTTGTGTTGCCAGAAAACGTAACGGGAATAAGATTTTAATGTTAATATTTTTCACGCCGGAAACTCTGACAAAAAAGTTGTCAAAAGACAAAACTTTCGGGGCGGGGGTGTCAAAATTACAAAAGGATGCTACTACGTGATTTCCTAGTTTATTTCTTAGTTTCATAAAGAAACTCGTAAACAATGTTACACAGATAAAACTTGGGAGCGTACAAATATATACAGGGACGTAATCAAAGTACAGTCAGATATGGTGAAAGACCCCCCCCCCCCCCCCCCCTGCTTTTCTCGCCCTACTTACCCTCATTTCGAAAACTTTGCAAAATTAAACCGACGTTTCTTTGCGAGTAGCTAAAACCGCAATGATTCGGGCGAAGACATCTTTTTTTTTTTTTTATTAAAAAAAATTTATTCACTTTAAAAAAAATATCCCCGGAAATGTAATTAAATAAATCAAATTCCTTTAGCATTAATAACAAGACTAATTAGGAGTTAAATAATTTACTTTTTTAATAAAAGGTCTTTGTTTTGATCCGGAAGAAAAAGAGGGAAAAAAATTTTTTTAAAAAGAGTTTTCGTTTACGCCACATAAAAAGGAATCGAGGGGAGAGGAGAGATGATGAAAAGATTTCGAAGGGTGCGAGATTTTTTTTTCTTCTTCTTCGGGGTTTTTCCCTTATTTTAAAAATAGGGAAATATAATAGAAGAGAGATGCCGGGAGAAAAGGATAAAAAAAAAAATTTCGGACGGTTTTCAAAAATTGCCCACGTCAACAATCTTGCACTTTTTTCTTTTGAGTTAACGAGATGTCGAGATTGCACTCTAGTTCTTTAGACACGTTCGGATATTGTTTCGTACCCTTTTTTTTCAAGCTTTATTAAAATTCAGGGATAGCCATGTTAAAATTGTAGAGAGTTCGATGGAAACGTGTTATTAAAAGAAAGATAAAATGGAGGCGGATTGATGAAATTAGTGCTCAAGTATTATAAATGGGGCTTTAGTCCAAATCAAAATTAAAAAAATGGTGAAAAGGAAGAAAATCAAAAATGAAGAAAAATGAAAATGAAGAAAATAAAAAATAAAGAAAAATGAAAATGAAGAAAATAAAAAATAAAGAAAAATGAAAATGAAGAAAATAAAAAATTAAGAGAAATGAAAATGAAGAAACTAAAAAATAAAGAAAAATGAAAATGAAGAAAATAAAAAATAAAGAAAAATGAAAATGAAGAAAATAAAAAATAAAGAAAAATGAGAATAAAGAAAATAAAAAATAAAGAAAAATTAAAATGAAGAAAATAAAACCAAGATCAAAAATAAAGAATAATGAAAATGAAGAGAATTGAAAATCAAGAATGATGAATATGATGAAAAGTTGGAATACGGATATTTATGGATATTTAAGTCCGGGTGGGACTCACGGCTAGCAGAGATCATCAAGCTAGGTAAAAATAGGACAAGAACTCGAATGGGCGACTTATTTAAATATCTGGGAGCAAGACTCACTGGGAAGGAATTGCTGGCTTAAAGGAATTTGGACTTCCAAACCTGAATAGGACTGAACAGATTGTGAAATTATAGCCCGATCTCGAACAAGAGAAGTCCGAGCACGGGACACTGCAAATATAATGGATAAAAATTTCTTATTTGTAAGCAATAACGTCAATATACCTTTGTCCTCCATCACATTTCACTCATCAATTCCTACTCTATTAAAATCAACCATCTGGATTTAATTTCCAGGTATAATCACCAAACCCGAAGCTTTATTAATAAATAATCGACATATCCAACGATTTAATCGTTTATTAAAAACCCATCCTGAAGGGGGAACGCCTTTGAAACACAAACTTTCAAGTACCCCCAACTTGTAAATCAGGGACAACGTCACCTCTTCATCAAGAGCTTGTAATGAGTTTGTTGACAGAGTGTTGGTCGTCGACGGGGATAAACATTGACAATCGACTCTAGTGTCCTACCTCTCTTACTCAACATCAATCAAAACCTCTTCATTTTAAAAATCATATTTTAGAGGATTTTCCAAAAAAATCGACCCGGAATCAATTCCAACATTTATTAATTTTGTCGGGCCCACCGATCGCGATTTAAGATAGCTAAGCTCCCCCGTCGCGGGGGTATAAAATCTCATGACAATCCTTTGTCTATTTTAAGGAAACTTTGAGAATGGGATAGATTTCCAAAACGGAAATTCTGTATGCGGATGTTATTCGAAACCGACAACGAGCAAAGCGACGACGACGACAGGTAGTCTCTAGTGTCTATGTTGTCAAAATCACGTCCAACATCTTTTGAAAAGGGGAAAATGAGATCTCAGCAGGCGCTGTTCATATCTTCAGTCTACTTAATTACGCATCTATGACACAATATCAATCATAAACTCATTTGATTTCCGTCTATATGAGATTTCGTTTTCGAGTTACGCTCAAGCCTGGAGGGGATTCAATTAAAACCACGAGAGAATCCGAAATGTGACAGATGGCAAAAAGCCCTTTTTGGGAAGAGAAATCTCAACGTTAAACGCCTTTACCTTGAAAATTTCCCGCTATTAAAAATATCCCGTTTACTGACCATTCGATGCGGATTGAAGGAAGAGACCCCCGAGGGTTAAATTGCCTTTTATCCGCCTTTTTATTCTTCTTTTTTTTAAAACCTCGCACTTAACCTGAGTTTTTTATAGTTCCGAGTAAAAATAGGTGAGATAACCTTTTCTTTTTTATGTATTACGGGCACATGGGGAGCTTTTGATTGAAAACACTCCGCTAATCTATAATCTCAAACTTCTAAAAGCTTCTAATTACAGTTAAAGTTGTGAGGATTATCATCAGCAGTCACTTTCCCATCCTTTGATTGCCTAAGAGTCTCGAATATTTCTTTCCTCTGAGTTTTGGGGGGGAAATTTCCCTGCGGAATATATGGATGAGAGAGTAAGATAGTGATTAGTTTCGTCTTCATTAATTATGAAAGTGATTTATAAAATCAATCATTAACGTTCAATGTCTAAATAAACAATTTGGGGGAAACTTCAAATACTGTTTACACATGGTACTTTGTGTATCTTGGTAAGATCCGATTGAGAATGGTTAATTAGGTAAAGCCTTTTGACTTGACCTTCTCTGGGATCGTCGGGGTCGCTCGGTTTGCCCGTTCGTTTGTAAATTTGAAAACAATTTAAATGTACGGGTTCGGGCTGCTACACGATTCCTTCGAATTAGGAAATTGGGAAAATGCTTCACTGATTAATGGCACAGATGCGACGAGAATGAAGAGTGCTTTAAAACAAAATTAGCCTTAAATCTCAAAAAATTAATCATAGTAACGCATTAGCCTTTTTTCAAAAGCAGCAAAGTCTCATAAAATTTCAAACTTTAACAAGGCTAAAATTTCTCCTTCAAAAAGATCCCTTCCTTACTCAATCATAGACAATTTCTACTTTCCTTTCATCATAACGCTAAAAGTCTTGATTAAAAATGAACCGATATAAATTGACGAGCGATAGAACCATAAACGGGGGGGGGGACTTGATTAACCGACGGTAAAAAGGGCTGTAAAAATCTTTTTGGGTTTCAGGTTAATGAGTTTCCGAGGAAACATTTTTTTCTTTATCAAAAGCTCTCTCTCCTTTTTTTAAAATACGTATAAAAAAATTTTTTCAGGTTTAGAAAGTCAAAAAAAAGATTTTTTTTCCTCTCTTCCCGGCGTATATATAAAGATATAACATTTTCATTAAAAACTCTTGGAAACTTTTTTTTTTTCTATATACATTTTTAGTTTAGACACAAGTTTCCAAAGCGATTGGATGTTATTGACAAGTTTCTTTTATCCTTTTGTTTTCATCTACACAACTTGAAACTTTTCACCTAACAGATGTTCGTGCTGTCTTGATTTTGCAAACGACTAAATTGCCCGGGTTTTATCATTTAGTTTGAAGGTAAATGTTTAAAATTTTAGAGAAAAGTTTAGCGCTTTAAAAAAGGGGAGCCTTGAATAACGCAGAAAAGGATTTAAGATTAGAGTTTTGGTGTATGGTAGGCTGGCTCAATTACGGATTCCCCTAAAATGCAAACAGCAGAAATATTTGCATGGTCAGAAGACGGAAAACAAAACTATAAATGGTACAAGAGTATAGATGGTGCAAAAGTATAAATGGTACAAGAGTATAGATGGTGCAAAAGTATAAATGGTACAAGAGTATAGATGGTGCAAAAGTATAAATGGTACAAATGTATAAAAAGTACAAGAGTATAAATGGTACAAAAGTCTGAATGGTGCGAAAGTAGAAACGGTGGAAAAATATAAATGGTACAAAAGTATAAATGGTACAAAGTATAAATGGTACAAAAGTATAAATGGTACAAAGTATAAATGGTACAAAAGTATAAATGGTACAAAGTATAAATGGTACAAAAGTATAAATGGTACAAAGTATAAATGGTACAAAAGTATAAATGGTACAAAGTATAAATGGTACAAAAGTATAAATGGTACAAAGTATAAATGGTACAAAAGTCTGAATGGTGCGAAAGTAGAAACGGTGGAAAAATATAAATGGTACAAAAGTATAAATGGTACAAAGTATAAATGGTACAAAAGTAGAAACGGTGGAAAAATATAAATGGTACAAAAGTATAAATGGTACAAAGTATAAATGGTACAAAAGTATAAATGGTACAAAGTATAAATGGTACAAAAGTATAAATGGTACAAAGTATAAATGGTACAAAAGTATAAATGGTACATAGTATAAATGGTACAAAATATAAATGGTACAAAAGTATAAATGGTGGAAAAATATGTGCTGCAAGAGTATAGAGCCTGCAAGTGCAGGCTCTAGCCCGGCCCGGGCCTCTTGCAGGAGTCTAAGATCTTTACTCCTTAATCCCTCAGAACGATAATAAAACAGCAGCCGAAAACCTATTTGTATTTATACTTCCCTTCTCCGATGCTCAGTTTTTCAGTTTAGCTGACTTTCAACTGTTTACAAATAAAAAACATTCGAAACTTTATGTTCTGTTTTTGATTTGAATTCCAGAACAGAATTGCAATGTAGTAAACTGTTTACAATTTAATTATCTAGAAAGTTTTGGACCATTGCACTAGTCTGTCCAAAAATCTACCGACCATTATTTAAAAAAAAAAACTGAAAAATTTCATACTTTCGACTTGTTTAGACAGCTTTGTGTTACCTTGAAAAATATCTCCATTAACTCGAGGATTATTAATTAATTCTAGGAAAAGCTATTGTTTACAACTTTTGTACATTTACTGATCTTGAGATAAAAACTTTCCCGATCTATCTCAAGCATAATAGACTTGCTTGTTGTTTTTTTTTCAGCAAAGGATAAAATCAACGGTCGAATCAGTAAATTACCCCGGATAAACATGTAATAGCTTAAGGCAGGAGGAAAACTTTTCAGCAGCAAGTTTCAATTAACTTAATTTCCCTCAGGTGTTTATTTTAACACCAAAACTCGAATTCTTGTTTTCTTTTTCGATAAGTGCGGTCTCTCGGGATCGTCCGCGCGGTTTTTTGACTTCCCCGCCCGGTTATTTCATAACAAGGACTTGCCCATTAAAAACTAAGAAAAAAAAAGAAAACGAGAGGGAAAACATTTCCACTCGGAAATACCATTCCTTTTCCACTTATTCTTAATCAATTTCCCGGAGAGCGGGACATTCAAAATCGCAAGATTCTTCCCGATATAATTTAATTTAAAAACGATACATGTACATGCATTAGGAAAAAGCAAGGGAAGTCATTGCTGTAGTAGGACGTCCCCATGAGACCGATCCTGGATCCTCAATGGGGCTGTAAATCTAAGGCCCCGAAGCTAAAACGCTCTGAATTAATCTCATTTATGTCCTTTTTCTTTTTGCAACTATGAATCATGGCTCCCTTTCATTCTCTCGAGTTAAATGGCGGTTCTATTCTTCCTTTCCTTTTTTTTTCGGTCATCGCACGAATTTTCTTTTATTTCTAAAATTACCTTCTTTCATTTCATTTCAACCTTGATTGGAATCAAGTCAGCTATACGTATTTTCTTAGAAATAAGGGTTTTTCCTCAAAACTTTCTTTTTTTTTTATTTCACTCCCTTGATTTTTGGACACGTAAGCAGAAAAAAAAAAGGATTTATCTTAGGTTGTTTATAGAGACCTACGTGAGAAACGGTCGATGTTAAATCGCAGATTTTTGTAATAGTCGGAATTTTTAAGCTGGCTTGAAGCCCACGCCAGAGTTTCTAATGTTTGATTCGGTTTCGTTGCTGAGTCAGCTCGACTAACCGAATTTCAAACGAGTTAGTTAAAAAAATTACTGGAACCGCTGCCACCAATAAATAATATTTTTTTTTTAAAGCAGAAATTCAATATTTCAAACGCATTAGCATTCAAAATGATTTTTCTTAAAAAAGATTTCCCCCCCGAAAGCATATTTTTTTAAGGTTTAAAAAAAAAATCCAGTAAATTCATGCCTCCCGCTGAAATGCTTTTGACTTTGTCAAAGAATTTCTTAACTTTATGACATTTGCATATTGGCTTCTATATTTTATCTTGAATTATGTTCTACTATTTTTGACGAAACTTCTTTTCTCCCGAACCACATCAAGAAAGGAAAAAGGGGGAAGAAGGGAGGAAGGGGTATCTTACCCAAAAAGAAAAGAAAATCCGAGTCTGCTAGGGTGCGTCACATCTTTTTTTCAAAGAATTCTTGCAAAAACTTTTTGTTTTTATGAAGTTATTCACGAAAGCACTATCGAAAACTTTCCCATGAAGATGCTTTTCCGACTTCATCCTACCTAAAGAAAGTTTTTATTTCAAACTGCCAAATCTTCGCGCAGTGAAGCCTTCCTTTCCATTCTTTTTTTTTTTTTTGTGGTTTCTTTTTCTCTTTGAAAATTTTTCCGCAACGCGTATAATGCTTATAATAAGCCCTCGTATATACGCGAGGTTTCTCAGTTCAATCGTGCCAGACGCACCGGGGGGTGGAAGGAAAAGAAAAAAAAAAGAATCCCGAGATAACAGGTTAAATTTAATTTGAACTTTAGTTTTTCCAGCTTTTGAGTCTGGGTAAAAAGCTTTTTGAAACAAGCAAGGATATTATTCTTTTTAAAGTTTCGAAAACCTTAAACTTTTTAGATTCTTCGTTAATCTTGTATAAGAAAAAAGAAACGTCTGTGCATTGGTATTCTTGGTTGTTACATCTTTTAACAGGATTTCGGGGGAAATAAGCTTTATCTTGCGTGCTTGAAAGAGAATCCCCCACAATTGCAGCCCCGGCCCATCTCCCCTAATGTTAGGAAGAGGTCAGGTCGTCACATTCGCACCTGTAGGCCCAATATCGGCCACTAGAAATCACCATGTAAAGATCGGCTAACGCTCTACGCTCTTTAAAGACGGTAAAAAATAATTTTGCTTGGATAAAAATCCGCTTAAATTCGCTAGCAGGCTTTTGAAAGAATAAATATTGAGAAAGCCCTAAAATGAAATTTTAAGTGATAAAGGATTAAAAGTGAGTTACAAGAAGAATAGCCTGTAGGGTTTGTCGCACAAGTTGTTAGATCTTCTAGGAAAATGTTTTCGCAGTTAAAGTCGGTTTTGTTTGTGTTTATAGTTTAAGCGATGAAGCAAAGAAAATCAAAGGGAAAAGCTATGTAAGGTCAGTGCTGGAACACGAATTTTCGCTCCTATTCTCCAGATACCTTAAAAAAATATTAAAGTTTGGATCAAGAAATGGAGGCTGAAATCAAGATAAATTTACCTTAGAAAAAAATAATGGATGTTTAAATCAAAAATCGACGCTCTAGACAAAGAATTTGACACTCAAGTCAAATAGTTGGTCAAAAAAATGGACTCATGTCAAAAAATTGACATTCAATTCAGAAAAAGTTTACGTTGAAGAGCAAAACAAATGAACGCTCCAGTGAAGAAAAAATTGACGCTCCAAGCTAAAAAATAATTGACGCTCAAGTCAAAAAATTGACATCTAAGTCAAAATTTTTGCGCTTAGGTCAAAAACTAAGTATCAAGAGAAAAAAATGACCAGCCTAAAAATATTGACAACTAAGCCAACGAAAAATTGATGCTCTAGTCAAAAAATTTGACACTCAAGTCAAATATAGTTGGCGCTAAAGTCAAAAAAACGACGCTCTGGTCAAAAAAATTGACATTCAAAATTTACGTTGAGGTGCAAAACAAATGAACGCTCCAGTGAAGAAAACATGGACGCTCAAGCTAAAAAATGATTGACGCTCAAGTCAAAAAATTGACATTTAAGCCAAAATTTTGGCGCTTAGGTCAAAAACTAAGTGTCAAGAGAAAAAAATGACCAGTCTAAAAATATTGACAACTAAGCCAACGAAAAATTGATGCACTAATCAAAAAAACTGACACTCAAAACACGAAAATTACGATTAAGATGAGAAATAGGAGGCTTGAACGTTTAAAAATTAAGTCAAAATAATGGACACAAATCAAAAAAAATTGATGTTTTAGTCAAAAAATTGACGATTAAGTCAATTCTGGCGCATAAGTTTAAGAATTTTTCTTGTTAAGTAAAATGACCCTTAAGTCAAAAAATTGACGCTTAATTCAGTAAAATGGCTCTTGAAGACAAGAAATTGACGCTCAAGCCTAAAGAATTGCGACTCACATTAACAAGTTGACGCTCTAGTCAAGAAGAAAATGGACGCTCAAGTCAAGAAAAAATGGACGTTCAAGTGAAGAAAAAATGGACGTTCAAACCAAGAAAAAATGGACGCTCAAGTCAATAAAAAATGGACGCTCAAGTCAAGAAAAAATGGACGCTTAAGCCGAAAAATGGACACTTACGTCCGAAAAATTGGGCATTACATTAAAAATTGACACCGAGGTCAACAAAATCAGGTGGGCCAAGCAGAAGCGCAAGCTACAATTCATCAGAACTGAGAGCGTCAGCTTTTTTATACAAGCTCGCCTTAACCTGACATATTTCTCTCGATTCTTTATTTTTTTAAATAATAAAAAAAAAAGGTTCTCCGTTTTGTTGGTATAAAAATGTAATATATAAATAAGGATTGTATAGTATAGCAACATAATCCTTCGAATCTGGGAAATACGCGATTTATGACGCATAAATTTTAAAAGTAACTTCTTAATAGGTTTCTTTATTATCCGGGGAAAAAATATAAAAAAAACCTTGCCCTATCCCTATAACGGAAATAAAATTCTTTTAACTTCCTCTTATCTCTCTCTTTCGAAACCCCCGGAAATCGTACGTATATAACTTTAAAAAAAATAAAATAAAAAATCCTCCCCGGGTGATGTATCGAATAACCGGAAACACTTTCAATTACATTTTGAGATCTTGATAAAATCATTTTAAATGTAGTTTGTAAAGTTAGATTAATATAGTGTTTACTTGAAAATCTCTTAACCAGAATAGTTTAATTAGATTTTCGTTGTTATCAATCTCCCTTGGTAACCACTCCCACAATGCGGATTATCGCCGGGGTTTCTAAGTAGTTTATTAGCAGTAGAACTCTCAAATTCGACAGAGTTTTCGCCCTAAAAACGGATATCTCTCTTTTCTCATTATTCCTTTGCCAAAACTCGGGAGTATATATATATTTTCATTTTGAAAGCGCGCGGGGTGTTTGTTTGTTTTTCTTTAATGAGTCTAACCTTGCTGCGAAAAGGCCGGAGGGCGATATCGTATACAACCTCTGTGTCAAAACAATATTGAAGTTAAACCTCAATTAGCTATATCTCGCGGCACATAACTTCCGTTCGTTCGAGACAGGATGTTGTGACAACTTGATGGGGAGAAATTAATTCCGTCATGTTTGGTATTTCTCTCCTCATCTCGTTTTAAAAAAGTTTTAATCCCGCGAGTCGATTTTATTATTTTTATTCTTCCCTATCCCCGATGAGATTGCTTTTCGGAGGGGAAATTAATTAAAAGGGTTACGGGGAGGGGAAAGCCCGAAAAAATAAAATCTGGTAAATATGAATGGGCCGGAAAATTATAATTATTAAAATAGTTTCGAGTAATAGAATTGTTGACGGAGGCAGGAAAGGAGAAAATAATCATTAAAATCGGTTTTTCCTTTTTGTTGTAAATTCAAAACTGGAGCGAAAACTATAAATTATTAACTGACTACGGTTTAACACGACTTCAGTGGAAACTTTTCCAATTCTAACAAGTTCGTAAAGTTTCCAATTAAATCAAGTTCCAGAAGCAGAGAACGGAAAAAAAATTAGCGTTTATTTATTTTGTCACGTTTTATTATTATAAAAATAATTTCGCGTTTTTGAGATGTTATACTGTATATTTAACTGACGTTGCCTAATTTCTAGTTTAGATTTATCAATCGGCAAAAGAAGGAAAAAGTTCCAGGAAGGAAATTAATGTAAATGTAGACTCAAGAGTCAAAAGATTGATGCTTCAGTTGATTATCGCAGCTTGCACAAAGAAATAAAAGCTAAATTTAAAAAAAAATGACGCTTAAGTCAACAAATGAACACTTGCTTTTGAAAGAGCTGAGCTTCAGCTTTAAAATGGATACTAGAGTAAAGAAAATTAACGCCCAAGTCAAAAATCTGACGCTCAAAACAAGAAATGGACGATAAATACAAGAAAAAGGAGGTTCAAGTTTAACAATTGAGGCTTAAGTCAAAAAAATGGAAGCTGCTTAAATAAAAAAATCGATGCTCAAGTCTGAAATAGGAGCATAAGTTAAAAAATTGGCGTACGAGTTTGAAAAATTTACTCTTCACTAAGCAAGTGACTTTAAAGTCAAGAAATTGACGCTCCAGTCACAAAAATAAACTCTCAAGTCAAAAAATGGATGCTGTTTCAATACAAAAATCGAAGCTAAGTCAAGTCAAGCTTAAATCGAAATGGACGATAAATACAAGAGGTTCAAGTTTAAAAACTGAAGCTTCAGTCAAAAAAAATGGACGCTCAAGTCACAAAAATAAACTCTCAAGTCAAAAAATAAATGCTGTTTCAATAAAAAAATCGAAGCTCAAGTCAAGTAAGGCTTAAATCGAAATGGACGATAAATACAAGAAAAAGGAGGTTCAAGTTTAAAAATTGAAGCTTCAGTCAAAAAAAATAAACTCTCAAGTCAAAAAATGGATGCTGCTTGAATAAAAAAATAAATGCTCAAGTCAAAAATAGAAGCATAAGTTAAGGAATTAGCGTAGGAGTTTAAAAAATTTCCTCTTCACTAAGCAAGTGATCTTTAAGTCAAGAAATTGACTCTTAAATCAAAAAAATTGACGCTCAATTCGAAAATGGTCGCTGCTTAAGTAAAAAAATCAATGCTCAAGTCAAAAATTGGAGCATAAGTTAAAAAATTAGTGTATAAGTTTAAAAAATTTCCTCTTCACTAAGCAAGTGATCTTTAAGTCAAGAAATTGACTCTTAAATCAAAAAAATTTACGCTCAATTCGAAAATGGACGCTGCTTAAGTAAAAAAATCAATGCTCAAGTCAAAAATTGGAGCAGAAGTTAAAAAGTTAGCGTATAAGTTTAAAAAATTTCTTCTTCAATTAGCAAATTATCTTTAAATTAAGATATTGACGTTTAAGTAAAAAAATTGACTCTCAAGTCAACAAATTAAAACATGAATCAAAAAAAAAATGCTGACTTTCAATTTTCGTAGCGGAGGAAGAAAACTGATCTCGACTGAGTCTTTTTCGAACAAAATTAAAAAAAGAAATGTCATGACACGCCGACGGGTGCTTGTCTGGGCTTGAATATCATTACCATAGATCTCGCTCACGGGAGGATTTCGGTAGAAGCAGAGGTAGGACTAATCATACCCTGAAATTTCGCCTCGTTACATTAGATCCTAGTTCTCAAGCTACCATTTCAATTTTTTCCAACGCCAAAGTTGGCCCTAAAGCCAATTTTCCATTTCACTTATAAGGCACACCGATGAATTCCCCTTTTCAATTTTTATTAATAAAATCTCCCTAGCTACGGGGACTTTGGTTCATCATAACGCATACGATCTTTTTTATATTTTTTTCACTTTGACAAAAGAAAGAAAGGAAAAAAAAAAGACAAACATGTATTACAAAAGAGTACAAAAATCTTCGGGAAACATTTTATAACGGGATAGATGAACTTTTCCATCGAATGCGATTTGCCTGAGGGCTTTATTTTTGAAAATACGAGATAAAATGCAAATAAAATTTATACTGTTGCTTCAGAAAAAGGAAAACCCAAAGGAATTTTTTTTTCTTTTACGAAAAAACTTTTTTGTGTGTAAAAAAGTTAGAATTTTAAAAACTTAAAAGAAAAAAAAAAAAAAAGAGTTGCTTTGCAATAAATATATACGGTGCTTGGACAGTAAAGCGGCCCGTTTTAATAAATGCTAAGAAAAAGGTTGAAGCTTGAGATTAAATTAAAAGTTGGACAGTTTCGAACAACCTTTTTCTAAAAAGAAAAATTATAATAAATAAATTTTACGGGGAGAAGTGAACGAAAAAGATGTGAGGATAATGCATGAAAATTACATGTTAAATTTTTTTTTTCTTCTTCAGTAAAATGCAGAAAATCAAAAGAACGGCGGAAAAAGGTATTCTCACTTGACACCATTTAAAAATAATTTCATTATTACGAAGCTTTTAAAATGTATTTTGCAATGTAAATTTGTTAAAAAGGAACCCGTGTGAAGTTATTCGAGACGGGGAATAAGGGAAGATTGAGGAAAAGGGAAAGTGTAAGCAATACACAAGGGGAATGATCCTGTCACAAATTGTTCATGTTTTTCTTTCTTTCGCGGACTTTGATTTTGAGTCTTAAAAATTTTCTTTTGTGGAAAAAAAAACAATTTGATCCGGAATTAAAAAATGCAGAGGTAAAAGTAACAAAAAAAAAAAGTGAAGGGTAAAAAACTCATAATTTATACTTTTAAAAAAAGAAAATAGAAAAAAGTTTTTTTTTTCTGGAAAAAAGTCGTTTAGCTGTCTAGCAGAAGGGAAGCATCCTCCTCAAAGTTATGTGATTTATTTTTCCCACACAAAGTCTTACGTCTCAGCTTTCCTCTTTAACTAAAAGTGTTGCTTTATTATTTTTTTTTTTTCATTGAAAAATATCTTTATCGTTTTTCGTAATTAAAGTGTTTTTTTTTTTTTTTAAATGAAAAGAAGTCGAGTGTCCCAGAGGCAGAACTGAAATTTTTCACCGATAAGGCCGAAAATCGGCCTAGCTAAGAAAAGCTACTAAAAAATCATAATCCTATCTTAGCACATTAAACTCTCCTTATTTTAAAATCTGTTGTGAAATCACCCCCTCCTTTTAACATCGATCCCCTCACCACTTCCCCGCTTTGTTATAATCCAAATCTCGTTGATACAGCTTAGTGTTACCGAGTACACTTGGGGGGATCAACCAACAAGTCATGAAGACCTAGAAAAACCTTTTATTGGATTTAGCTCGGGAGGGATTGCAAAAAGGATATTTGTTTGATTGGTTAAAACTTGTCGGGAGAAAATTTTCAACGGGACATGTTATTTCGATATCGAGTTTTAAAATCCATTAAAAATGATAAATGGCCCGGTTATGAAAAGAAAAATCGAAAATCTCAAAGCAATTATATTTTTCTTCTTTTTTTTTTCTAATGGTTTCATTAACGAATTATTTTTCCTCGAAAAAAAACTTTTCCTTTCGAGTTTTCTTAAAAATCGTTTTTGTTATTTAAGTGAGTTTCATCAAAAAAAAAAAAACTTTTCCAAAGAATTTTACCAATTTCAATAAACAGTTTTTTTTTAAAGTCGCTGGCCCCCGAGCTTTAATCAAAGAAATTAAATCGAGGCCGTAAATATCGGGGATCGTTTTACGAAAAAAGAGAAAAGAGCAAGAAAAAAGTTGGGAGGATTAAAAAAAAAAAAAGGCTTTGAAGACGTTCATAGCCGTAAGGGACCATTTGCCTTCGGTAACCATCAATACAAATTCGATTCCATTTATTTTGATTTTTCAACTGAAGGAATGTCGCGTGATAAAAACAAATAGTTTGCGACCCTTCTTAAGGAAAAAAGATCACCTGTTCTCGTTTGAAAGGATTTCTGTATTCAATTTCTTCTAGTTTTCTTTTCTTCCCTTGAGAATTTTTTTTTTTCTAAGGGAAAAAAATCATCGGATGTTGCAAGGGCTTACACTTTTCGCTTTTTCCACGCTGGAGAATTTTTATTACTTCACAGGCGTTGTAATTGAAGAAGGTTATCGAGAAATGGAGGAATTTTCGGGGAAAAGCGTTTAGTTACGGGAAATTGTTCTTGGGGTAAAGAAAAGGGCATGAGAAAAAACAAGACAAAATTTTGGAAAAATATTTTTTTAATGAGAAAATTTTGAAATTTTTTTGTGGAGAAGAAAAATGAGAATTTTATAGAAGTAAGGAGGCTTTTGAGATATTTTTGTAGCAACTTCAGAAAATTACACAAAATGCCTAAAAAGAATTTTATGGCAAAATTACTCAAAAGAATTTTATGGCAAAATTACTCAAAAGAATTTTATGGCAAAATTACTCAAAAGAATTTTATGGCAAGATTCCTCAAAAAAATTTATGACAGAATTCCTCAAAATAAATTTATGGCAAAATTCTTCAAAAAATTTTATGACACAATTCCTCAAAATAAATTTACGGCAAAATTCCTCAAACTAATTTTCTGGCAAAATTCCTCAAACTTATTTTCTGGCAAAATTCCTAAAACCAATTTTATGGCAAAATTCCTCGAACCGATTTTCTGGCAAAATTCCTCAAACTTATTTTCTGGCAAAATTCCTCAAACTTATTTTCTGGCAAAATTTCTCAAAACAATTTTCTGGCAAAATTCCTCAAAACAATTTTCTGGCAAAATTCCTCAAACCGATTTTCTGTCAAAATTCCTCAAACTAATTTTCTGGCAAAATTCCTCAAAACAATTTTTTGGCAAAATTCCTTAAAATAACTTTATGCCTAAATTCCGCAATAGAATTTTTTAAAAAAAATCTCAAAAACGTTTTACAGAAAGAATTCTAAAGAGAATGTCATGGCCAAATTCCTGAAAGAATCGTTCTGAAAAAAATGGTGTTTTACAGTGATACTCTGTCAGCAACAAGAACTCTTTCTAGGTTCAACAAATTTTTTTCAGATTCTTTAAAATAACGTAAAACTTATTCCTAACACTTTGAAAAATTTAAAATTATTACCGAACTTTGATCGTGCCCCCCAAAAATTATCTTTACAGAACTAAATAAGAAAACCAATCAATTAAAAAGGATCCCAGTTATAAAATATAAACTCATGATTTTGATTCATTTTCTTCCGGTTTCGAGTTTTGAAAAACTTTCTCTCCTAAAACTTTTCTCCCCCGGAAAAGACTTGTTTTATCGAAAAAGGGGTGAAATTTTAATATGTAAGGAGATAGGTGATATAAATAATGTTGTAAATGTTTACTATCTCCATAAACCAAACTTAAATTAACTTATGATTTTACAATAGGCGTATTATTTGTACAATTTACCCGAGATCAAATTTATACTAGTAGGAAAAAGCCGCAAATATTGCATATGCTAATTAAATGCGTCTGTATCACAACCCAAAATTTTATATTTTTTCTTCCCTCTCAATATTTTTCTTTCCTCGGTTAGGGATGTTATATTTCACGAACGACGTCGCGTGCCCCCCCCCCTCTTTTTTTCCCGATCCCCGCAGAAACATTAAGGGGGATCGAGTCATTTTTCACGGTTGTTTTTTCATCGGCACATCGTTTTGAATACTAAACGCCCCGTGCTATGAGAAAGGAATTCCCTCAAACCTTCCCCGCGACTTTTCTCCACAAAAAAACCCGACCCCCTCATCCCTAAGCTCGCTTCTTTCGCAAATGGGCTACGGATGTTCGATGAAAAGGAGAATGCATGTTAAAATATTTCACCCAAAGTGTCAAATTCGGTTTAAAACTTAATTCAGACGAGAGCATCAAAACAAGTTAGAAAATACCGTGTTCAAAATAATCTCTTCCCGCGGATTGAATGAAAACTCGGGGGGATTCTCGTCTACGCGGGGCAACCGAGTGCGATCCAAATTTAATACAACAAGTTTCATTAGGAAAGAAAAAAAAACATCCAGGGAAGAAATGGCACGGATCCTTTTTTTTTGTTATTTTGAATATCGATTCGAAGCTCGATTGTTAAAACTATAAAGAGACATGCAAAGGGACTCCTCACACAGTTAGAAAATAAAGTCGTCCCAAAGGGGGTGAAAAAGGTTGTCACAATCTCAAGACTGAGTCCATTTCGAAACTCTAATCAGCTGAATTACATCTCCTTCGGGAAATGGAAACTAAGGATGGGTCTATTAAAGAGTTAACCGAGTTAGACGTGAGATTCGCGAATTTTCTCCTCTTTCGGGAAAATTTCGGGTGAGGAATTTTTTTTCTTCCCCCCTGATGTATGACGTGTCGATACGAAGAGACGGTTCTACCTATGCATAAAAGTAAAATATTTATCACTTTGATATATAACGTTTTGTGACATATTTAAAAAAGGGAAATAAAAAAGAGATGGCAAGTAAAGCCGGGGAGATGTGAAATGAAATTTCGAAAGTGGACGATGCACGTGCTTAGAATGAGAGCAAGAGTCATAAAACGAAGGAAATATGGTCCACGACAGAAGCATCCTGGATAAAAAAAAAAAAAAAAAAAGAAAGGAGAAGAAAAAAATCCGAATAATAAATGAATGTTTTTTCGTCCTATCGAACTTTTCGGTTTATGCATTGACTTTAAGTGGGAGGTTTTTGGATTTGTCAAGTTTTGAAAAAAAATTGTAGATTTAGCAATCGCAGCATGTTCGAACAAGGTCAATCAGTTAATCAATCAATCAATCAATTAAAATGATTTCTCTACTGTAGACACATCTTTGGCCTACAACTCTCGCCTATCGACTTCCACTAGTCCATCCTTCTCGTTTATGAAAGAATATAATTGATTCTTACCTGAAATCAAAGGGGAAAAAAATCAAATTTAGTTTAAAAAATATTTCCATAGAAAAAACGAAGCAATAAAATTGTAAAAAAAAAGGACACGCATGAATAATCAAAGAGAGTCCCCGGCCACTTCGCCAAGTACTTCTCCAAACAACTTTAAATTCTTTTTTAAATTTTTTAACAGAACGTAAGCCACGTTTCATGTATGAATAGCCAAGATTGTGGGAAGATTAAAAAAAGAAAATAAGTCACGGGCTACTTTTTGATATCTTCGCAAAATCAAGCGATGGCCGCAAAAATATATCCAGGCCAACTTTAAACTTGCGATCATCAATAAATTATCAAGCATTAGGTAATTGCAGATGCTTCGTTCTATCTTAATAAATATTGGACGGGGAAAAGGAAGGAGGATAAAGACGGAAGATGTTTTCCATCTCGTTCTTCAACATCAAAATTCTTTCTCTACGTTAAATTTTTTTGCCTTCTTTTTTTTTTGTTTTTCCTTTATTTTTTATTTCCCTCTACTTCTTCATCTTCAATGACTTAAACCGTTTTCAATTTGTATACAAAAGATTGAGCTATCCAAGAGTGAATTGAGGAAACCTAGAAGAAAACCTCCTCGGAGAAAGGAGATCTTTTTCGTCAATAGCTAAGCAAACAAATAAGGAGAGCTTCAATCATTTCACTTTATAGATAAAGCTTTCAAGCGATCCGGAATGAAAGAACACATCAGGGGATGATGGATACGCTCAGTTCGATTACAAAACAGGAAAACACCCGACATGTTAAATCAGATATATAAATCAATCCTGTGACGTTCAGGATGAGAAGAAAAAATTCTAGAAGGCTGAAATCGTAAAGAAGACACCATAAGGAATTTTTTTTAGAATAAAAACAATCTTTAGAAGAATTTGTAAAAGAATCGGTGAAAGAATTATTTCTGAAAGAATCGGTCAAAGAATCATTTCTGAAAGAATCAGTGACAGAATTATTTCTGAAAGAATCAGTCAAAGAAGTATTTTTGAAAGAATCGGTCAAAGAATCGTTTCTGAAAGAATCGGTGAAAGAATTATTTCTGAAAGAATCAGTGACAGAATTATTTCTGAAAGAATTAGTCAAAGAATTATTTCTGAAAGAATCAGTGACAGAATTATTTCTGAAAGAATTAGTCAAAGAATTATTTCTGAAAGAATTAGTCAAAGAATTATTTCTGAAAGAATCGGTCAAAGAATCATTTCTAAGAGAATCGGTCAGAGAATAATTTCTGAAAGAATCATTCAAAGAATTACTTCTGAAAGAACCAGTGACACAATCATTTCTGAAAGAATCAGTTAAAGAATTATTTCTGAAAGAATCAGTCAAAGAATTATTTCTGAAAGAATCAGTCAAAGAATTGTTTCTGAAAGAATCTGTTAAAGAAGCATTTCTGAAAGAATCGGTTAAAGAACATTTTTAAGAGAATCGGTCAAAGAATCATTTCTGAAAGAATCGGTCAAAGAATCATTTTTAAGAGAATCGGTCAAAGAATCATTTCTGAAAGAATTGGTCAAAGAATCATTTCTGAAAGAATCGGTCAAAGAATCATTTCTGAAAGAATTGGTCAAAGAATCATTTCTGAAAGAATCGGTCAAAGAATCATTTCTGAAAGAATCGGTTAAAGAACATTTTTAAGAGAATCGGTCAAAGAATCATTTCTGAAAGAATCGGTCAAAGAATCATTTTTAAGAGAATCGGTCAAAGAATCATTTCTGAAAGAATTGGTCAAAGAATCATTTCTGAAAGAA
Source organism: Liposcelis brunnea (assembly GCA_023512825.1). NCBI lineage: Eukaryota > Metazoa > Arthropoda > Insecta > Psocodea > Liposcelididae > Liposcelis > Liposcelis brunnea. Next base: position 7,811,387 of record CM042070.1, on the reverse strand, counting down.
TCGGTCAAAGAATCATTTCTGAAAGAATTGGTCAAAGAATCATTTCTGAAAGAATCGGTCAAAGAATCATTTTTAAGAGAATCGGTCAGAGAATCATTTCTGGAAGAATCATTCAAAGAATTATTTCTGAAAGAATCAGTCAAAGAATTGTTTCTGAAAGAATCGGTCAAAGAATTATTTCTGAAAGAATTAGTGACAGAATTATTTTTGAAAGAATTCGTAAAAGGATTTATTTTAAAAAAAATTAGTGAATCATTTCTGAAAAAATTAATGAAAGAATTATTTTTGAAAGAATCTTGTAAAAAACTTGTCATTAAATTTTTTCTAACTTTTTTCACATACATTTTTATGCGTTGAAAACAAATTTTTCAAGATATTCTTTTTAGAGATCATTTTTCTTTAAGAAACGTGAGTCGGGCACTTTATCCACGAAGCCACTAAGCTAGTTCTTAACGTTTGTAGAACGCCAAGAAACCTTTAGGAAAACCCGAACGCTCCAACCGGCCGCAATTGTAAGCAACACTCCACCTAAAAGAATCCAACCTTCTTAACTAAACCAAAAATTCCAAGAATAAAAACTTTGTCATTCTTCTTTAACGAATGCTATTATACGCTAAACAACGGCATCTGGGATGTATCATGGCAATTACACTTTGTTATCATAACATCACTTTAAAGTTAGAACTTATTAAAGAAATAAAAGTGGTTTATTGGAGGAGCTATGAAAGCTGCGATAAGGAAAACCGTAGCAAGAAGCAAGAGAGAGAGGGGGGGAGGGAAGAGGGGGCGCCAGAGAAAATGAGAAGGGTGAAAAGGAAAATGGGAAGAGAGAAAAAGGTGTATTTCCCTAAACAACAAACCTTATAATTCTCAACCTTAAGTCGGCAGATGGCTGCTAAGTCTTCGTTTTCCTTACCCTACCCTCTCTGACCCTGGTAAAGATCCTTTTTCCCCATTCCAACTCTGATCGGGCTATAACCATAAGAACTTTTCGGTATTCAAACCTAATGCGATTAAAATAAAAAAATTTTCAAAATAAATCTTTTTCTCGTACTTTTTATTTTTTTTTAATCCTTTACGATTTTAATCGATTCCGTTTTTTTTTTTTTTTTTAAATCTTCCAGTTTGGAATACTGCCCGTGTGTTGGACGTCCGCCCGTATAAGTCTTTCCCGATCCGATCGGAGAGAGAGAACGAGGAAAATGAATGATAATGAGGAACCGGGATAAAAATTCATAAGGTTTTACGAAGATGGGTAAGCGGAGGAGGAGGAGGAAGGGGGAGGAGGATGAACGTTAATCAAGTTTCGAACCTTTTTCCGGGAATAAGCTGTAGGCGCGAGTTTAAATTGTCAGGAGAAAGTTTTTAAACTTTTAAACGCCTCCGCCTTGTTCGGTAACTTTCAATTTATTCATTGTGGTTAAAACCGGAGTGAGAAAGTTGTGTGTATCAGGCGAAATAAGGAGAAAGATGAAAAGGATAAGTGAAAACGTTAAATGTTGACTGGTTGGGAAAAAAAATATTAGGTTTGGGCAAAGTTGGAGAATATGTAGAAAGCTTATTTTCCGTGGGGGGAAGGAAAGGTCGAAGAGGAGAAAAGTTAAAATTCCTTTGCCAGACGGCTACTTCATGCAGACTGCCCCAGGCGGCCAATAAGAACAGGGATATAGTAAATTATATTATTTACTCTCAGGTTAGGATTATTCTTATTCTCACACTTCCAACAGACAAATAAATTTTTACAAAATAAATAAATCTGATTTACAGGGTTTTTTGCTTTAGGGATTTGCTGAAGAAAGAATTTCTCTAAAAGTTTATCTGTCCTTCTAATTACACTTTCTCCACCTTGAGAACAAACCCAGTGCAGATATTTTGTTAATATTCGAACCGAGGAAACCTCAAGACTTCAAAAAACTTCACCACTGGCCAATTTCGATTATTTACCAAACAATTCGAAATTAAAAATAAACAACGAACCTTTCATTCTTTGGAAAAGTTATTAATCTCGGAATAGAGAATGAAAGGGGAAGTGAGAATTCCTATTACGAAAACACATTTTATCATCCGCAGCCCTTTTTTTAAGTTTTAGATAAAAATTATCTTCTAATTAACGCCTTCGTTAAGATGTAAAAATATGCAAATAATGAGCATTCCATGGAGAATTACTTCTTTACTTAAAAATGTTTTTCGTTATTTAAAAATCTTTTACAATCTTTTTCCTTCTTTATTCTTTTTTTTTTTCTTCTTCTCCTTCCTCTTTAATAATTGTTTGTACAGGGTGAGCTCTAAGATTTTTTTTTACGCCAAATGCTAATTTCGTTTTCGCTGTAAATTTCTTAATTTTTTTTCCGCATATGCAGCGCGAGGGGGAAAGATGAAAAACATTTTGAATTCACTTCGCATTTTCCCAAAACGGGGGAGAAGAAGTGAAAACCCTTCACGCTTAAAACCAGGTTTCGTTTTCCCTTCGCGCAGTTTACAAGATCGGTTCGACTTTGCTTTTAAAAAATGCAGAATTACCATAACATCCAGCGATGGCTTTTTTTCAAAAAGTTCACGTTCGCCCGACTCTTTCATCGCCATTTTGGAATTTACCCAATTCTCCCCGAAATTAGGTCTTTATACCTTTTAAAAGGAAAGCAAAAGGGGGATGAAAACTGACAGAAAAGGGGTGATTTTACGAAGTTGAACTAAATTTCCAACGATTTCCTCGACATTAATGAGGCCTATAACGATTCTCACTACGCCTCGAAGAAAGCTTCTATTATAAAATTTATTCTTTCCTGCTTAACGGTTGTTTCTTCTGTATTGTTTTTTCTTTTTCGTTTTTTTTTTCGCAACGATTAAGCTTGATAATTGCTGAAGGAAAAAAAAAAGTAGCCGTTAAAAATAAAATACATATTGCTTAGTCATGGAAACGAGTGGAATAACAACTCAATTAATGATTTCAAGAAGGGAGAGGAAAAAAAATTTCTTCACGAGCTAAGCAAACCGTTGGCACTGCAAGTTTTTTTTTAATGATACCCGAGACTGGAATATTCAAAAAAAAAAAAAATCTCGTTTAGAAATAGCCGACATTTGAAAAGCTTTATTATGGTAATTTTCCACGGAACTGAAATAAATTTTTTGTTTTTCGAAAACGACCCGTTCGAGAGTTGCAAAAAAAAGGCCTCCCTCCTCATCCTACTGTAGAAATCGAATTTAACTGAAAGCTCTGATTTTTCCGCAGGAAACGATCGGATATTTAAACGCTGATATTGGTAACTTTAGGGGTTTTTTTTTTTTCGGAAAGAATGACAAGGCGAGTGTTAGTAAAAAAGCGCTTATTTTATTTGATGGACGTGAAGTTAACGAGGATTTGATTTAGCGGTGTGAATTTAAACATCTCGCAATTTATTTCGTTCCACAAATTTTTAAAGAAATAAATTGTAAATCGTTTCTTTGACCAACAAATTTTTTCATAACTTTTTTCTTGCCTCGTAATTTTGTCCTTTATATTTCTTGATAAGCTGCTTTTTTTTTATAGTTGACGAGCAACTTTTTCAATATTCTTATTGCAGAATATATTTTTTCATCATTTTTGCTTTCGAATTAGTTTTTCTAGTGTAACAGATTTTTTCATTGATTTTTTCTTATCGCACTGACTTCTTCACAAAAGTTTCTTTTCAAACCAATTAATCGATGAATTTTTCTTGTCAAACTGATTTCTTAATAAATTTTTCTTGTGGAACAGATTTCTTGATGAATTTTCTTTGTGGAACCAATTTCTTCATGAATTTTTCTTGTCAAACAGATTTCTTCATGAATTTTTCTTGTCGAACAGATTTCTTCCTGAATTTTTCTTGTCGAGCAGATTTCTTCATGAACTTTTCTTGTCGAACAGATTTCTTGATGATTTTCTCTTTTGGAACACATTTCTTGATAAATTTTTGTTGTGGAACAGATTTCTTGATGAAGTTTCTTTGTGGAGCCGATTTCTTCATGAATTTTTCTTGTGGAACAGATTTCTTGATGATTTTCCCTTTTGGAACACATTTCTTGATAAATTTTTGTTGTGGAACAGATTTCTTCATGAATTTTTCCTAAGGAAAAGATTTCTTGATGAATTTTCTTTTTGGAACCGATTTCTTCATGAATTCTTCTTGTTGAACAGATTTCTTCATGAATTTTTCTTGTGGAACAGATTTCTTGATGATTTTCTCTTTTGGAACAGATTTCTTGATAAATTTTTGATGTGGAAGTAATTTCTTCATAAATTGTTCTTGTGAAACAGATTTCTTCATGAATTTTTCTTGTCAAACAGATTTCTTCATGAATTTTTCCTAGAAAAAAGATTTCTTGATGAATTTTCTTTGTGGAACCGATTTCTTCATGAATTTTTTTTGTCAAACAGATTTCTTCATGAATTCTTCTTGTCGAACAGATTTCTTGATGGATTTTTCTTGTGGAACAGTTTCTTCATAAATTTTTCTTGTCAAACAGATTTCTTTAAGAATTTTTCTCTTGGAACAGACATAATTTATCAGTTATAATTTCTTTTCCATTAAAAAACTTCAATTTTTTCTTTTTTATACAGATTTCATTTTAAAAACAGATTTTATTTTGTTTGGAATTTCCAAACAAATTCTTGACTACAAAAAAATTCTGTAGAGGCGAATTTTCACTACGAATTTCTTTGCATAGATATATTCATAGAAATTCACAGTGAAAACTCGCCCTAAAAATTTTAACTCTTGTGAGAACGTCGACGGTCAAAAAATCTTCCAAATCAAGAGTTTCTTTTGACCCAAAGACCTCAGCAACTTCAGTTGTAGTTACTCCCCCGCTGACCTCCTCTTATATTACAAACAACTTTCTCAAATCCCAAACTTTCCCAGATACATTTTAAACAATCTAAAACACAACTATTCAAATACCTTTCACAAATAACGAAGAGGATGGGATAATCGTAAGTGTTGCTAAAGTAAAATAGCTTAAAATCCTTCCAGGCCATTGATCAAACAACATTGGATATTTTCTTCTCGAGTTTCTGTGGATTTCTTATATATAAAAGTTTCCATTCACTTTTTGTCTCCCGAGTCTTTCTTGACGCAGACTAGCCCCTGGAGATAACGAGCGACATATTTAAACTTTGTATAGTTCCTCAGGTAAGCTAAACGTTCGCCTCACGAACGTCTTGGATTGCGCCAGGAGATTCCAAAGGGAAAGGGGGGGCTTAAAAAAAAAAAGAAAGCGAATTCGCTAACTTTTTTTTCAGTTCGGCATTTACCTGAAGGGGCTTCAGCAAAAAAATTTTATTCATTCTTTTAAAATTCTTCGTACAGAGTGACGCGATTGGAGATTAACCTCCGGATAAAAGATAATAAAATAAAAAAAATATATATATTATTGGAAAAAGCCGTAAACGATATCCGGGAATAATCCAGATCTTCACCCCGAATTGAAGAGCATATCATAACGGTTTAGCCGCTGTAATCTTTTTTTCCCCCTCTATTTTTTTATAGCTTTCTTTGAAAATTGTGGAAGCTCAATCAATGAGGTTTTCTTGCCAAGTTAATAAGTTTTTGTTGAATTCCAGACGGTACTGTTGACGCGTTCAGCCTTCCAGCAATCACCGGACAGGTTTAATTAATTTAGCCCAGGAAACTTGATTTCTCCCGGTTAAATCTAATAGAATGAAACCCGAGTTTTTTTTTTTACCCTTCTCTCGTTGCCGAATTGCCTTTTGGGCTTGTATCATCTGTAACGATCCCTTTCAACGCAGACGGAATTCTTTTTTTTCAACGTTTCGCGAATTTTAATTCCGTAAAATGCGAAAATCTGGATGGAAGTTTTGAAAAAGTTTATTGGTAAAAAAGTTGGGCGAAAAATGAAATTATCTGAAGCAATCAGTAAAAGAGAAAGAAACAGGGGAACGAGTTTTTTTTTTTTTTTTACTTTTTTCGGGCGAAGGAGGGGAAAGGTTGGAGCATATGGAAATGAAAGAAAAGTTATGAATTCGGTAGCACTAAGGAGCAAAGAAGCGAAACTTGTTAGCAAACGAGATGTTAATGAGTATTCTCATTGATTTATCTTGTTCATAAAAATCCTCCAGGGCTTTTTCTCTCTTTTCCTTGTTATTTTAGTCATTCTCATTCCTTCCATTTTCTTCTTTATTTAAATACAATTAATTCCTTCTTCCATAGTTTTTCGTTCTCTTTTTTGGGAAGGGGGGGGAATTTTTTCTTTAAGAAAAAGAGATAAACTCAGTCGAGCACATGGCACTAGAATCAAAAGTGTCTTGATTTTTCATAAAATCCCCAAATTGTTAATATTAATTCTTCGATCAATAACTAAGATTAAGCAAAAAAAATTTTTGGTAGCGGGAAACTCGCTTAAAAATTCGAATTATGACGTCACAACTGAGTCTGTTCCTATTGGTGGAAATTTCGCGCCAAAAGAATTAGCCAATGAAATAAAAGAGTTTTTAACTCAGTTATGACGCCATTAGCCCAAACATGGCTTATTGTTGTTTTTGGCGGTTTTTTTTTTAGAATTTGAATTATTTTTGCTTTGTAAAATCATCTTTTCTTTTAATGTCTTCTAAATTCACCTGAGCCTGTCTCTTTAATATTTTTCAATTTAAATTTTTTCTTATTCATTAAACATCTTATTCACAGAACAATTCACCCAAAAGCTTTCCTATCCCGTGAACCCGAAACTTCTAGCATTAAATTTAAATTTATATTGAAAACGTCCCTCACGCAATTATCTAATTGCTTATTTCGTGTTGAAAGGCAATAAGTCTGACTCTGACCGAAGCAACCTCTCTCTCACTCCTCTGCCCGTTCATAATTCCTTAAGAAAAAATCCTCCATTTTTTTTTACTATCTCTCGGATTGTTATTCGGGAAAACTTGCCAAGCAAACAATTTTTTTTTCTTAATATTCTATAAATAAACGGTTTCGGGGAGGGGGAAAAAAAACAGAGTCGCAGAAAATATCTTGTATTTATTAGTTATCGTAAAATGTGTCGACATGAGCAAACATTTTTTACGATTCTAATTCTAAGACGTTTTATTCGCAGTAAAACTGATTGAAATCCGATTGTAAAAAAATTTGAATAAAACTTGCTTTATTTTATTTTTATTAGCTTCATTTCACATGTTACTTACGGGAAATAAAATTGGTCGCTTAGCCTTGATTGAGTTAGATTAAAAGTCGTTCTCGGACAAATTCAAAAGAGTTTTATCGGTTGGGGGGGGATTCAGAGATTGAGCAGAAATGGCGCCAGGAAAAAATTCAAGAACCACAATAGAATTTTCAAAAAATTATCCTTAATTTTTTCTTCGAGCCGAGATCTTTACTAAGATAATCCCGAATAACTTCACGACTCTTAATATCGATTAAATTCAATCCTATCATCTTAAGACGATTTTCACTGCATTAAAATGCCCATAAACCGGAGTGCAGTTGATGTGTTTATGTTTTTCATTCCTTCCCAATGAATAAAAACCTTCTTACGAGTGTGATATTCACCAGGAAATGACCCATTTTGAATTCTGTCCAAACCTTTTTTAAAAAAAGAAAACCCCATTTCAGCTAATGATCTAAAATCCTTTAACGACCGTTCCCGTCAATTTATTTCTTTTTAAATTTAGAAAAAAATGGCAGATTTTTTTTTATTTTTAAATCTGACCTCCCCATATGTGTAAGCAATCTGCCGAAGGCGCGGTTGCATTACACTAAACTGTCCATATAAAATTTTTTTTCAACCCTCAACATCGCCCTACGTGAAATTGTACGGGATAAATTTCCCCAGGTCAAGGGAAAAGAGTGCGTCATTGAAAACGACTGTTTATCATGCGTAAAAGGGCGTTAGGAGATTACAAGCCGGCTGAGCCGTTGGCAATTTTGAATGAAACGAAATAATATCAAGCATGTTTATCCCTGCAATAAATCGTTGTTTTCCCCCCCTCTCGCCCTTCGTAAAAAAAAAAGGAGCGTTGGAGTTGAAAATATTTTGGCACCATTCGGGTTGATTTAAAACGGAAAAGTCCTTTCCCTGTCACCTCTCTCTCTCCTGGAAAAAGCGGAAGCAAGTTTTCTACTCTAATTGATGCGTCAGACATAAAAAGGTTCCACTTGCCAAGACGGGGATAAGCTCGTTTTAATTTCCCCGGGATAAAAAAAAAAAGTAGGAAAAAAAATTATCGTAACATGGGCACGTTCGAGTTCGAGGTTTTCCAGGAACTTTTTTTAAAAACTAATTTTAAATTAGATACAATGATTTACGACGTTCAATTTCTAATCTTGGATTTTAAAACTTTTTTTTTTCCTCCCATCCAACTCGGGAAAAGATGTAGGAAAGAAAAACGAGGAAAAACGTCCGAATGCATATCACTATTAAATCATTCTTTACGATGGGAAAGGAAAAGGGGGAAAAAGCGAAAAAGACCATGGAAGTTAATAAAACGGGTAGGAAAAAAATTCTTTACCTAACCCGTGTAATAAACCAAAAACCCGCAAAATTTTTAAGTTGTAAAAAAAGGGTTCGAGGGCGTAAGATGAACATGGAGAAAAGGGATCGTTTTATAAAAAAAAATTAGCATGATAATTATCAACACCCTACTTGATGAGTAGCAGAAAGACTTTGGCACAGAAGAGGGTGAAATTGTAATATAGCGCAGAATCGGACCTTATCAGATTTAACAATGGGCAATAAGTAACCGGGGACCCCATTTTAGGGTTCTCGTAGATTTACAATATATACATAATAATGTCTCCGGGTCTTATCGGTCCTTTTCCTTTTCGGCTGTAATAATTACGCTAATGTTGTTTTATTACGTGGGGGGAAAAAAATAAGGTAAATTTTAGTTTGTCAGCAAAAAATTTTTTATTTTAAAATTTAAAAATCTTGGGCTGAGTGGCTTGGGCTCTAGGATCGTCTGCTGCAGAGAATATGGCCAAAAGCACAAAGAAATTGATTTGCAAATTCCAAAAAAAAGTTTTACAAAAAAAAATTTGCTTCTAAAATTCTTGGATAAAAAACATTTTGTCGAAAGAACTTTTTGCAGGACTCTATGCTATTTTTTAAATCAAAAAATTTGCATAGAATCGCGAATTGGCGATTGGCATACTTTTACAAAACTGGTGGCAGCGGTCACTCTTGTCAACTTATTAGTCAAAAACGAGCCACCGTGCCACATTAACGTCATTGTCACTCCTAGATAACGAGGTTTTTCTGTCAGTAAGATTTTTTCAAAACTTCAGGAATTTTTACAAAACTTTTTCCTCGAATTTTTACTACCACTTTTAAAAAACTGGTGGCAGCGGTCGCTCTTGTATACTGCATCTAACTAATCAACAACGAGTCACTGTGTCACACTAGCGTCACTCTTAGATAAGGAGTTTTTTCTATCAAATAGATTTTTTCAAAAAAAAAATTCCAAGAATATTTACTACCATTTTTGCAAAACTGGTGGCAGCGGTCACTCTTGTCAACTGATTAGTCAACAACGAGCCACCGTGGCACATTAAGTAATTGTATCACTCCTAAATAACGAGGTTTTTCTGTCAAAAAGATTTTTTTCAAAACTTCAGGAATTTTTACAAAACTTTTTTCTCGAATTTTTACTACCACTTTAAAAAACTGGTGGCAGCCGTCGCTCTTGTCTACTGCATCTAACTGGTCAACAACGAGTCACTGTGTCACACTAGCGTCACTCTGTCACTCTTATATAAGGAGTTTTTTTTATCAAATAGATTTTTTTTTAAAAAAATTCAAAGAATATTTACTACCACTTTTGCAAAACTGGTGGCAGCGGTCACTCTTTTCAACTGAATAGTCAACAACGAGCCACCGTGCCACATTAAGTAATTTTCACTCCTAGATAACGAGGTCTTTTGTCCAAAAGATTTTTTGAAAATTTCAGGAATTTTTACAAAACAAAACTTTTTCCTCGAATTTTTACTACCACTTTTGCAAAACTGGTGGCAGCGGTCGCTCTTGTCTACTGCATCTGATTGGTCAACAATGAGTCACTGGGTCACTCTTACATAATTTTTTCTGTCAAAAATATTTTTTTCAAAATTAGTAAATTACTGAAATATTTCTGATGGCGCGATCCCGAACTCACAGCTTCAAGTTTTTCCTTGCAAGAATCCGCCCACAAATCTTAAACAACATTAAATTTTCCGCATCTAACAAAAAAACAGCCATTCAATCCCCAGCTATATTTCAAAGCTTAAGCAAATCACCCCCGGAACAAAAACAAATCAAAACCCATTGACACATAACTAACTGGAATCAAACAAACAAGTCAATCCTATTTCTTTTGTTTTAGTCAGTTATATCCCCAAATTACCAATTGGCAACCCAACAAAACTAGCTTGAAACTTCTCAATTTAAATCCCTCCCTCCTTTATATCGCCACCCACCCCGAAAACTAGTTTTCACTTGACAAATTTCGAAAAACGATCATCCGAATATTCCTTTTCAGTCAGTTCCAGTCTTGTGACTCCCGCTAAGATTGTTCCAACCCGGCGGACTTTACCAATGGATTGGATTTTATAGACAGGGTATTTCCATCCTTTTTGGAAACTGGGTTATCTTGACTATTCCACATCTCCCCGGATTTACTAACCCTTTTCCTCGACATCAATTTTTTTAAAAACGGCTTTAATTTTTTCTCTTTCTCCTCATCGCCCAATCCTTCCTCTTCGTCTATTTTCCCCACGTACTCGACACATAATTTCAACACTTTAACCAAGTGCAGACGGCGTCTGGTATCAGTTATCGGGCTGGTCGAAGGGATGAAATTCCCAAGAGTGATGTTGAAGGTTTTTTTCATAACGCTCGAATCTACAACAGGATGAAGTTTGTATTCCAAAGGACTCGGGCCATCAGAGTCCTTACTCTTAAATCTTGCTGACATCGGTAATTTTCCTACACGAGCATCTCTTCCGGGTTTATAATCAGCAAGATTATATTTCGGACCTGGCGAAGACGCATCCGGATGTATATTCGGAAAATCCGTGATTTTCCCAAATCTCGTGTCAGTAGCGTCGAAATTCCCCTTCGACGCTTTCCTGTGACTCTTGTAGCCCCGAGCGAAACGATAAGAAGGCGTTACATCATACGAAGCGGGAGAAGCATCATAAGACGGTGTTAAAGATCCCGTTCGTTTTGTTTTCGAAGCAAAAGAGGATGTCCGGGGATATTTTGCCCCCGGGGGAAACGACCGATCGTATTCGTTAGGGGCGGGACGGCTCATAGCTTCTCTCGTTACCGGGAATGTGTTCCTAGGGGCTGAAGAATTGAATGCATTATTCCTTATTGCGTAAGGTGAAATCTTCCCAGCTGCTTCTTCCAAAAATCCTTTAATGCTATATTGAGGACCCGGCGATAATGAACGTTTCGAAGGGGGGAATCTTGAGCCCGTGCTGGCTAATGAACTAAATCCAAAGGTCGAATATGGTTTTATTAAATAATTTAACGCGGTACGCGGATCCTCGTATTGATTCGGACTTGGCCCTTTTTTTAAATTATAATTAAACCTTTTAGATGTTACGTTGAACATCTGAACTTTCTTCCCTTCCTTTATTATCTTCGGTTTTTTAATTGTGTATTGATTAGGCGCTGGGAAATTTTCCCTGTAGACTTTTCGTTGAACTTTATCTAAATATCGCGGGACGTTGCATTCTTTTCTTCTTTTAGCTCGAAATAATTCCATGTGTTCTTTTACTGGATCAGAAGACGGTGTTAAACTATACGAACCCGGACCTGGCACGTCTAAAACACGAAAATCTTTCCTTTTTGATTTATCCAAACTCCAACGACATCCTTTTTCGTATGTTGGTCGCGGGACTTCGTAAAAAGCAGGATCGTTATCCTGACAAATATATTTAATTAAAATATTATCGGGATTGATGTCGTAGCCGCAATCGTCTTTCGCAGGCACGGAGGGAGGATATCCTAATAAAGTATAAGGCACTGAGCAATGATAAATAAATCCGATTGGTTTAGGTTTCTCAACATGATCGATTTCATCTTGTTCTTCGCTTACGTGAAACGGATCGTAAGTTGCTGGTCCGGGGATTTCTTCTAACGATTTTGAAAAACGTGGAGATTTATTACTGATCGATGAACATCCTAAAATTTTACGGGTTTGAACGGGGAAATAATTCGCAGGGCTAGGGCTATCGATGGTTGTTGATTTTTTCATGCGAGGTGTCGAAACTAAAAACGGAGCTTTGTAATTACCGATACAACCGCAGCATGTGGATGATTTAACGTGGTAGGAGTTTGGGCTTACTTCCGGTGTTGTTTGAATGTTTAAGATTGGGTTTCTTGCCGCTCGATCGTATGCCATGACGGGAAAATAAAATTTAGAAGTGATTGAAAAAAAAAAATTGGAGATGTAAACATAAACAAAAATGTTGGGAATGTGGCAGCAGTGATTTGGGTGCGTTCAGGAATTTAAAAAGAAGGAACGAGACGAATTTAAAATGGAGTGGACACTCAACGCTCTATTCGGGATTTCGTCTGCTTTTCTCCGCCATAAATTAGCAAAACCGTGCGGAAATTCAATTTCTTGAACAAGCTCGTTTATTTCTTATGAAGTGAAGACGTGAATATGAGGAGAAAACGGAATATCTGCACATGGCGAGGATAAGACCGGATGTGACCCCTCTGGACGTTGAAGGGATGAGATTCAAGAATGTTACCGAGTTTTGGTATCTCGGATACATCGTCACCGGCGACAATGACATTGATACGGAAGTAGGGATCGGTGTCTTTATGCTTTAGGCCATATTCTCCTCAGTCTAGTTTTATGTAGGCGAGCCCAACGGTCACTTATAGGTGTGAGAAGTGGAATCTGACCAGCCGTGTACAGAAGAAGTTGTTAGTCTTGGCTCCCGTACTGCGATGTGGAAGATTATGGAAAGTCATTACATTATTTGATATTCCTAGTAAAATCATCAATGGTTGGCCATGATGATCGCCGATCTCCGACGAGGAGCGGGCATTTAAAGAAGAAGAAGAGACCCTATATAGAAAGAGATTGGCGAACCATTAAGAAATTGACCGCCATTGTAATTCGTCTGCTGTTTTCAGTTTTGAAGAATTGGCTTCTGCTATCAGAAGATAGAACTTTAGTGGGATTTTTTTGAAGTAAAAATGAACATTTCTGCGTTGGCACGAATAATTTTCTTCAATTCTTCTTTCCATTTCCAATATGGCGATCTGTCATGTCGTTCAAAATCGGTCGACCAATCAAATTGTCAGGAGCCATGAGCCATGAGCCTGTCCTCTTGCTTTACAATTAGAGATCATGGCAGCTTCCAATTTTCAAAATGGCGTACCCCTATATAGCAGACGACTCATCGAAGTGTCCACTCCCTAATTAAGGGCGGCGTAGTTTCCACTCCCTCTTCCAGTCTCCCTAGAATTTGGGAAACCAATTAAACCTTAGAAAATCGATCTGCAGAGAGTTTATCATCCTCTCTGATTTTTATCGACTTCTAAATATTTTTTCTTCCTAATAAATACTCATCTCAATTTTAAATTAAAAACACGACTTTAAACATCCTTTCATCTACATTTTTCAAGTGAGTTATAAGTTGCCACCCATATTAATGCAAATTTAATCACTTGAAACATACTACAAGGGGGGGATTAAAATGGTCAAAAGATAATTCATTCGCAGAAAAACCATGACCCCGGTCTTAATCCATAAAATAAAAGGGGGTGAAAAATCACTTCAGTCATTTTGTTAGGGTAATAATAAAGACGATAATAACAAAATGCAAGGTTCTCACTTTCTCGAGGTTTAAAGCTTTTAAACCTTTCGGGGAGGGATTTAAAGCTTTCTTTTTAAATCCATCATAAGTTAAACGTTAGGTTTTCAACTTTTCCCCTCAGGCTTTTGATGTGGTTTCCGTATACGAAAGCTCTGGGATAGTGTTGCCGCTTTTTTTTTTTGAACTGATTTGCGCCTGTTTGCATTTTCTCCCCTTCAAATTGATCTGATTGATGATGGGTGTGTGTGTTTATAATCCCGCAAACAAAAAAAAATTAAGTGTTGTGGTTTTGTCATCAAAATGAAAAATCGACCCTCGACATCATCAAAGGGGGCAGAATGAGGGGAAAAATATCTAAAGTATTTACACTGCCACTGTGATCTATATGATTTTTTTTTATATTTAATGTCCCCGTCGTCATCAGTTCGAGGGGGTTTGCTCGATATTACGTAAAAACAGATGGGAGAATTCTTTTTTTTTCGAACAGAAGTCAAAATTAATTGACCTAAGCAAGTGATTGATTGAATTGTAATCGTAGTTCATTCATAAAAAAGGAAGGAATTTAAATTTTTAATCATTTTTTTTCTCTGTCACTTAGCCAGGTAGGGCAATATTTCCAAATGGTCCGAAGAATTCTCACAAATCCTGGCTACGGACTGATATATATATCCCTTTTGCCGATTGATGCCAAATTGAGGGAAACGCGATTTTTCTCTTTAGTGCTCCGGTGATTAATAGTTAACCAATTTAACGAAAACCATTAACAAAAATTTCGATATATACTCGTTACACTAAATCTTAAACTAAAACGGATCATAACTCACAAGAGTGCTAATCGACATTGTTGAACAAGGCGCGGGGGAAGAGGAGAAATTCCAAATGGCGGGTTTAACGTGTTCCGGGATAGATGTAATCTTAAATTTACAACCGAGGAATTGATTCTTGCCAAATTCAGTCGAGGTTTCTCTTTTTTACGATTCCAAGATTGGCTCCCTTTAGCAAAGATTTTTTTTATCCTCATAATTTCAAGAGGACAAGAAACAGTAGCGGGCTGGAATTTTCCCCAAGCTAGGCTTAAATTGGCTGAAGCCAACACAAACGCGTTAAGCCCTTAGAAGAGTTTGGCTTATTTGAGGCCGCTAGATAACCATGATCTCATTTTTTCTTCCCCCAAAATTTTAAAATGCTACAAACATCCTAATCGGCCACTCCGCCACTGACTGAAAAAAAAAGTAATCCCAACTCCCCTAATATCTCCGGTTATATTTCTCCAATTATATTCCTTTTCGAATGAAATAACTAAATTGAGCATGAAGTTTTGTGGGTGATAGAATTTTCCGCGTTTAGTGTTTTCCAAACTTTAATCCCCGGAAATATTTGAAAAGCTTGTTTCAAACCTCCGGACAATTTTTTTCCTGGAAGAAATGTTTTATCATCTTGTTTTTGAGTTTAAGTCGGAAATAGTTTAAGGAGTAGGTGTGTGCTTCGAGCGGGCGTCGGGAATGAAAACGAATGAATATTGAATTATAAAATTTTTGTTTTGTTCTCGTATAGTCGGAAGCGGAAATGGTTAGAGGCCATCGTCATTTATAATTTAATTCATCTGTTAACGAAGTTAGAGTAAAGTTGGATTCCGTGGTTTTATTTTGCAAAACTTAGACACGACGCAAAATTCAGCACAATTAGGTTACATCGCCATCAATTACTTCCTTATTTGACGGGACGGAGAATTTGATTTAGAAAGAATATGTATCGATGACGAAAAGGGCGAAGGATGAGTTTGAAGTTTGTAAGGCTCAAATTATGTTAGAGGTTAAAGTGTAAGCAGGAAAAGTGTAGCCATATCTGCCGCCACCATGGGTCAGCTTCATCTTGCCGCCCTGGAACTTTCTCTAGGGCAACTAGAGAGGCCAGACTTATGTTTGCTAAAGCCATCGGGTTGCTAATAGACCAACTGACTCATCGAAAAACCGTTTTGATTTTTTTCAGGGCGGTTTTGGGGATTTTTAACCCCCTCGAAGTGGGAATTTCGAATCAAAAGTAGGCAACTTGCATAAATTTTAAAATCGCAAATTTATTATTATTAAATATTAATTCTTCGATAAACAATAAAATAAAGACTTACCAAAAAAAAAATTTGCTTTGAAATTCAAGTTCTTGAAAGCCCGCCAAAAACCGACCATGAACGTATGACGTCACAACTGAGTCGTATCCTTTGTTCCTATTGGTAGAATATTCGCGCGCAATAAATCAGCCAATGAATTAAACGAATTCAACTCAGTTGTGACGTCATTAGCTCAATCATGGTGCATGGTGATTTTTGGCGGGCTTTCTAGAATTTGAATTTCAAATTAAATTTTTACCTGTTTAATAAAATTTTTTTGACCAATTTTTTTCATGGGAAACCTTAAATAAGAATGTAAGGACCGGTTAATGACGTTTAAAAAATTCATGCAAGTAGCCTATTAGTGCAATCATCTTTGCTCGAAAAAACGAATCGAATAAGACTGGCCCAATGTTTTAGCTATTTTTTTTTTCAGTCAGTCATATGTCGATTAGAAACGTTTGGAAGGGAGCACTCCGGTTCCAGCAGACGTTCATGGGCTGCGCCACAATGGAAATTTGTTGCATGTTGATTTATCGTTCAGGCTGTGGAATTTTGCAGCCAGATGTACTTTTAAACATGAAACATGGCGGTCGAATTTTAATTAATTCATAAGGCGCAATGAAAGACTTTCTTGAAGCCGCAAGGAATACTAAAACTTTTTTGGCCTCTAACTCTTTGGCGCGCATAGAGACGCCACTGAGTACAAACATTATATAAATCGAACTCAACTCTAGCTAAAATATTTCAATATTTGACATGCTATTTCCAAAACGTCATAATCCACCGAATTAACTTCATTATTGTTTAAAAAAAAAATAATCGCCAACATTTCGAAAAAAATATCATGATCCCGCTCTCTTCTCATTTAATTGTCCCTAATCCGCATTTCGGGATTCCCGACCAGATTCCGCTGTATTTAGTCACGTCAGAGATGCCCCAGAGAAACAACAAAAAAAAATCACAATGCAAAAAAAAAAATCCTCGCGTAATTTTTCCCTTCACACAAGAGGCAACACAATGGGAATGATTCATAAGATGAGACACATTTGAAGCAGTTAAGTCCTGCTCTCCATTAATCAAAGCCCCCTGGCTTAACTTATGAGATGATATCGCTGACAGTGACACAGCTTAAGAGCAAGATTTATAATTGCTTTAATTAAAAATCGTTGTGTTTTATCAAGATTTATTTCGATTCCGTTTCGTCTTGGGAAGCTTGCTGCCGTTTTCTTTGGACAAGAGTGAGGAGGGGGGGGAGGGAAAAACGGCGGCAGGGTGGGAAAATTGCTTTCCGGGATGTCGCTTTCCCTTTATCTCTTTTGTCTCACCCAATGTCGATTTATAACATTTTACTTGCTAAACGGTTCCGGGAGAAAACGCGCGGAGGAGGAACTCATCGCGGTTATCGGTTTCCACATATAACATGAGTCCGTCCTCCCTCCCCTCGTCTTTGTCTCCCTGAATATAATTAAGACCGAAAACTTGGCGAAAGGTTTTCGTCACCCGGGTACAAAAACAAGTCCCAGGCGTTTGGTTGTAAATCAGGGGTCATGACTAAACCTAAGATTTAATCAGATAGTGAAATCCGATTTATATTTGTCCTAAAGGATCGGATAACGTTTTACCTTTTAGAGAAATTAAAGTTTGCTGAAGAGGGGTGGCCATGGCTATTAATTCCCAAGTTGGATGGAAAACTAGAAATGTCGACTTTAGTCTGTTCCCTCCCGTTCTAATTTCTCGATTTCCTATGCGGCATGACTTGGCAGCCGTAAATCTCTTCAGTCTTTTTGCTCCTCACTCTCTCTCTCCTCGTTTTCTCAAACAGGCGCGCGGCGGCGGAGGCGTCCCCTCCCCCCAATTCTAGGATTGTTCTCACATTTTGGGGTTTTCTTTACTACTTTGCGACATTTTCATTTTCTTAAGAGAAAACTCCTCCTTAGCAGGTTAAGGAAAAAAAAAAAAGCGTGTCGCGTTTTTGTGGCGGCTTGCGTGCCAACAAGGGGTCGGAGGAATTATTTCAAAAAACCTCCCCCGCGGTGAAAACTTCTCTCTCACCCCGTCCTAATACTTCCTTTAAAGTGAAGAAGTTCAAGCATCCTGTCGAAGTTTTGATCGATTCGCCTAAAGGCTTTCGAAGTGCTTTTCACATTTTCTTAGAAGGATCATTGCCTGAGGGATGTGTATTGAAAGATTTTGATTCAATCTAGCGAGTTGTTACACGTTACGAAACATTCCTATTCTAACCCAAATGGGGAAATGTGATTTCGTGTGAAATTCTTAAAATTCTTGGATTCTTAAAATCGTAAGAAGGAACGATAAATTCATCCGTAGGAAGTTTGAACGAAATGAAAAAAAAAATCGGATTAATATGGAAAATAAGGAAACGAGATGAGATGAACATCGTTTAATAGGAATTGTGAGCTCTGTTTCAATGTAAATTAAGAATGATATCTTACGAAGAATTAAATCGATTCCGATATCTGAATCAAACAAATTTTCTCATTTAAAGGTCACATAATGAAATATTTTAAGGATGCTGTTGGGCTTATATCGAGGCTAAAAGAGCAAAACTGACTTGACTAAAGCCTGTGGCACCTGAAACCGTCCTTCAACGCTGACTGTCCTTTCTACACTCTTTTCATCAACGTCAAATTCTAATTACAGTCTTCCAGCATCGCTAGAAGAGGTAAGGTCCAAAAAAATTTGGCGCAGAAATGCTTCCAAGTTTCCTTACCTGTCAGTATAGTCTCCTTCTGATTTAGCGATGTTGGCTGATTCGCTAAAGACGAAAATCCTTGACGATCCCCTGTACCATTTTATACTATGTAACTCCCCGCATTTTGCCGAATCGACCACGCATGGTAGATCCACAATCTGCCCAACAAGACCGGCTATATTCGTTTGCGGAACACCTGCAACGACAAAAAAAAACAAATTCAATTAGCAATCAAAACTTAACTATCAAATTTCCTTGATTCAAGACTCAAAAAGGATACGTTTTGATTTCCCTTCGAAACCCGACTTTTAGCCCTCCCCCTCAAACCCGGGACTGGGGTAAACCATAAGCTTCCTTTCAATTTTGTTTTGTTTCAAGGGGTTTTCCTCTTTCCGCCTGCACGTTTCTCCAAAACGCCCGGATTCCCAAAGAGGTTTAAACTTGTCTATTTGCGGGACCCGAAATCCTGGAAAAAGCCCTGAAAGCGTGCCATTCTACCGGAAAATCATTTTCCCAAGGTTTAAATTGATGATGATAAGAACCTGGGAAAATTTTAACTTTGAGATTTGATATTACAAAACATCAACACAAACATTTTCGCGAATGACGTCAGGGGTAAATATAAACAAGGCAAAGTTACCTCTGGTAACGAACTTAATGTAGATATAATTAAACTTACTCCCCTTTTCCACCTCCTCAGCGGCAGACGCGGCTTCGATGTAATAGATAGTGTAGAAACCGATACAAAGCGAAACTACCGAAGACGACCTCATTCCCCGTTATCAAGAGAAAAAAAAAGGCATGCAGTTAAATTACACGCGCAGCACGAAAAACACTTGAGTAAACATTTTACCGAGTTTTTTTGTCTGCATGTTTATTTTCTTTCCGTTCTTTCTGCTATTTTTTCCCCTGTTTTGCTCCCCCCTGGTTGCCAACCTTTGAATATTTCAGTTATGTTATTTTAACATTAAAACCATAGGGCATCAGGTCGGGTTCTAAGTAAAACCCACGACCTCCTCAATAATTTATTTCGTCTGAAAGTATAAGCAACGATTTGCATCTTGGAAACATTTTCTTAGTAAAATTTAAAGGCGAAAAGAGTAAATAAACGACTAGTCTATGCTTCGCTGGCGCTTCAGGGATAAAGCTCTATTAAAAATTGCGTCAAGGAAAAGCAGTCGCGTGCACTTGAAATCTTACGCTCAGGTTCCTCACACCAAGAAATAAATTCTTGCATATTTTTTTAACTCAAACTACGCTAAGGAGACCTAGATCAACTTTGCTTTGGCATCAACAATTTTTGCTTGAGCTACCACTATCTACGCTTAAGCATCCACAATCTTTTCCTTAGCGTCCACTATCTTTGCTTCAACTTCCACATCTTTGCTTGAGCGTCTACTATCTTTGCTTCAGCGTCCACTATCTTTGCTTCAGCATCCATAATATTTTCCTTAGCGTCCACTATCTTTGCTTCAGCATCAACAATCTATGCTTGAGCTTCCACTATCTTTGCTTCAGCGTCCACCATCTTTTCTATAGCGTCCACCATCTTTTCCTTAGGGTCCACTATCTCTGCTCAAGCGTCCACTATCTTTGCTTCAGCATCAACAATCTTTGCTTCAGCTTCCACCATCTTTGCTTTAGCGTCCACTATCTTTGCTTCAGCGTCTACCATCTTTGCTTCAGCGTCCACCATCTTTTCTTTAGTGTTCACTATCTTTGCTTGAGCTTCCACTATCTTTGCTTGAGCTTCCACTATCTTTGCTTGAGCTTCCACTATCTTTATTTCAGCGTCCACCATCTTTTCTATAGCGTCCACCATCTTTGCTTGAGCATCCACCATCTTTTCCTTAGCGTTCACTATCTCTGCTCAAGGGTCCACTATCTTTGCTTCGGCGTCCACTATCTTTGCTTCGGCATCAACAATCTTTGCTTCCGCTTCCACCATCTTTGCTTCAGCGTCCACCATCTTTTCTTCAGCGTTCACCATCTTTGCTTGAGCTTCCACTATCTTTGCTTGAGCTTCCACTATCTTTGCTTGAGCTTCCACTATCTTCGCTTCAGCGTCCACTATCATTGCTTCAGCGTTTACTATCTTTGCTTTAGGGAATAAACATTTAAATGTGTCGTCTGATATATTCGGGACTGCTACTTGCAATTCTGGAGTCTGCTATATTCTCAAAACGGAAGTTGCCATGTTGCAAAAAAATATACGAAGCAAACATGGCGTCTCCACAGTTCGAGAACATGGCAAATCCCTGAATGGTGATCTCTTAGACAGCAGACAAATGAGACAATTTATTGAAGTGCCCACTTCCTGGATCCACCATGCGGCTGCTGAGAGACGGCCACCGCATGGCCACACCTTTGCCCTGGCTAAATAAATCCGAAATCCACCCAGAAATTCGAGTCGACTCCCCTTAAAAAACATCCCTGCGACTCCCTTTTAACATGAATAACATTGTAATTCAAACGGAATGTTCTGGCTGCATTCAAAAACCCTTTTAAAAGCATTGCAGCTAATTTATACTTACATACAAAATGAAAATGTACTTTTTATTGGTTGATTGATGATGCTGCGATGTGTATACGAGACATGATTCATGCTACCCGATTTTAATCGAATGATAAACGACCGGGTATCGATTAACTAGGCGAAAAATAAAACAACGTGACGTCATAATCGTAGAGTCATTAATCGTTTCCAGAAATTTACAAATGGCTGTTAGGGAGAGTCCCGAAGTGCTCTACGTGACCGGACGTTTGTTGTTTTTTTTTTTTCCTCTCGAAAGCGACACCTGTGGCCACGTATAACGCTTTTACTTTCAATATTTCAAAATCGAAGTTTTATCGTGGAAGGGAAAAGAACTCTTTGGCACATTTTTCTTCGAAGAGATTTAACCCCGCGCGCCAGGTCCCAGGCGGAAGTTATACAACAACACAGAAAAACAGAACGCAATTTATTTCCACTTATTTTCATTACCGAGCAAATGCGATTTAATTTCCGCAGACAAACAGTGAAATTCGATTTTAAAACACCTTGTGAGGGAAACACAGCCTCCTCATTTCCGGATCCGCATTTTATTGGTTTAAACTCCCCGTTTTTCGATTCCCGGTTCGTCGCACGAATTTTTTTTTTATTTTTAGTATCGCCGAGAGCGGTAATCAGGTTCCGCGATTTAAGAAAAAATTAAATTTTATTACTCCACCCATTTTCTTCAATTCGCAAAAGCGGAAAAAAAGGTTGATTTTCAGAAACGAGAATTTTATTTAAAAAAATTTTATTTTTGAAAATAGGGTTGAACATTCGACGGAAGAGTAAAAAAAAAAATCCCCGAAACTGTAAATTAATATGACCGCACACTTCCTTCACGCGACAAAAAAATGGGAGAGGGAAAAACAGGAAGATGATACATTGTCGAGACACGCAAAGGGACAAGTTCCATATATCAGGTGGATGAGACTTGATATTCTTCTTTTGTGGAAGAAATGATTTTTCAGACAATGTATGTGTTTGGATTTATCAAAGCAAAATATTATGAAGGATTGTCAAATTACATTTTTACTGATACAACTCTTGGGCAAAATAAATATTGTTAAAGGTTTTGTCCTGAACTGGATTAAACAGTCATAATTTTTTGGCCAAATTCCATAATTTCAATTTTTCTGTGTTGTAAACTATTTTTTCAGAATTTTTCTTGTAAGTACGACAAATGTTTTGATAAATTTTTTAATGAACTCCAGCTTGATTTTTAATGAACAAATCTTTTGATGATTTTTTTTTGTTGAACGAATCTTTTGATGATTTTTTCTTGTAGAACGAATCTTGTGATGGTTTTTTCTTGTTGAACGAATCTTTTTATGATTTTTTTTTTTTAAACGAATCTTTTGATGATTTTTTTTTGTTGAACGAATCTTTTGATGATTTTTTTTTGTTAAACGAATATTTTGATGATTTTTTCTAGTTGAACGAATCTTTTGATGATTTTTTCTTGTTGAACAAATCTTTTGTTGTTTTGTTGAACAAATCTTTTGACGGTTTTTTTTTGTTGAACAAATCTTTTGATGATTTTTTCTTGTTGAACGAATCTTTTGATGATTTTTTCTTGTTGAACGAATCTTTTGATGATTTTTTCTTGTTGAACGAATCTTTTGATGATTTTTTCTTGTTGAACGAATCTTTTGATGATTTTTTCTTGTTGAACAAATCTTTTGATGAATTATTTCTTGCCGAACAAAATTTTTGATAATTTTTCTCGTGAAACAAATGTTTTAATAATCTTTTCTTGTCGAACAAATCCCAAATCTCAAAATCCGCTAAACTATTAAAAGCGTTACACAAAAAAATGCCGTTTAGTGTCTTTGAAAACGATGATAAACTAAACTGCAACCTTACCCATCCTAAATTATCAAACTTAAAGCAATCTATTAACTCCGTATCTTTTTGCCCTCCCCATACAACTTGCAAAGTAGCAAAATAAAATAAAAATAACAATATTTCGTATCCTTATCTTTTTCAAAAATCTATGGACCATGTATATGCGGTCGAAGAGGGGGAAGAATGATATACATCTATTTGAAAATAGAAATAA
Source organism: Liposcelis brunnea (assembly GCA_023512825.1). Taxonomy (NCBI): domain Eukaryota; kingdom Metazoa; phylum Arthropoda; class Insecta; order Psocodea; family Liposcelididae; genus Liposcelis; species Liposcelis brunnea. The sequence continues at coordinate 7,788,191 of CM042070.1, read as the reverse complement.
ATTTCATCTCCATCCTAATCTCACTTCCTGTTTTCCCTTTTCAACAACCAAGAGGGAGAATACAACGCCCTTATAATTTCTTTATGCTAATAAATCTAAAACCCGCAAAAAAAAAAAAAACTAAACCAAAAAAAATTTATTGAATGACTCCGCAGAACTCTTAATATTGATTGATGTCTATACATCCATAGGCCGTGTTTATCAGTGAAAACCTCAGCAGCCGGATTCACTTGTCATTGCGTTTTAACGGGTTGTTGATTTTCCAGTGCTAGTCCCAATGTCGGAGCCTGTTAGCTTACCAAGTAGAATTTGATTGGGAATCCCTTTGCTTTAGAATCTTTACGAATATTGATTCCTAGGGATTAGGGGATGAGTTGATTGTTGATCTTTGGAAATTTCTAAAGGAGAAACCGATTTGATTCGACTGGAGTCAAGTCCAATTAGCTTTGCGTTAATATTACAGGGGTCATGTCATGTTATCAAAATTAATATTGATTATTAATCGTATAATTTAAGTTTCTCGAATTAATGCCGTTTCGAATTTCTATTTTATTCGGATTCGTTCCTTGATAATAATAATTAAAAACATGACGGGGAATAATTTTCGAGTTTGTGTTTTTCATTTTAAAAGGGAAGGAAAATTTTAGCATCAGATAGTTTGTGCGGTTGAGGAAGGAATGGAAGGACAGAGAGTTTTAAGGCAGACCGAGCTTCAACTGACTCTTATCAGGTCTCTCATAACTTTCCCCAACATGTTTTATTTTATTTAATCCAATTATCTGCTTCTCCATTTCGCACCTTATTCTCTTTTACCGTCTGATACGGTTCTCGAATACGAAAAACTTTTATGTTTTAACTTTTGAATCATTTCAAAAAATAAGAAGGTAATTACTCCGAAAGATTGAAAAGTTAGAGAGAGCCATTTTAAAAATCAGACGATTTTAGCTTCTGTTGCGAAATAATTTCCAAATCAAAATGTCTTTCGTCATTTTCTATCACAGCCCATCCCTCACCGGATAAAAGGCGGGAACTTCCACCTTTGATATCTTTATCGCAGGTGTGAATAAAAAGGACGATTAAAATTTACAAAGCTGTGATCAACGACTGGAGATAAAACGGTTTATAAATGATTTTTAACGGATATGTTAAAAAATTCAAAAGAGTGAATAAATTTTGATTTTTATTCCCCTCATAAATCAAAATAAATGAAATCGACACAACAAAAAAAAAAGCAACGAAAATCAATGCCATGTTCCCTCGCACATGAAATTTTCCCAAATCGAATTTCCCTGATCTTGTAAAATTGAATATAAAAGTTTGCCAAGGCGGTAAATGAAATAATGAAAAAAAGAAGAGGGAGGAAATAGAAATGAAATTAGCGCCAGAAGGAGCTTCAAGAAAAAGTGAAATAATGCGAGCGAAAGTAAATATATTACGAGGGAAATTTCAACCGGTCACGGGTTGTCAATTCCATTCTTATCGAGAAAGCAAGACGGCGCGAATCATGTAAGAAATAAAACTTTAACCCTCCTGATATCAAAAAAATAAAAACGGGAAAAAGCCCCCGTGTCGAATGGACGACGCTTTCTCATATAATGATGGAAAAATTAATACGCGAAAAGCTTACGTTGTCACGTACGTTATAACTTTCATTTTATGAGCTCAAATCCCTCCCGTTTGATCTACAGGGTGACCGAAACGATTCCCAGGCAATGACTATCCATTAGAGAAAATTAAAAGAATATTTTTTGTGTTTTTAGAAAGGAAAAAAAAAAATATTATAAATGGAAGACAGTCTGCGATGCGAAATAGCTCCATTAATTCATCCCGCGAATTTAACTAAAACTCCGTTGCAATAAAAAATTAAAAAAAAAAAAAAAAGAAGTTGAGAACGGAAGAGAAATTAAACGCCAAGGAGATAGATACTTTATTCCCGAATTAATTTATTACTCAAGAATCTTGTGTCAGGCTGGATTCACTTCGTAAATCTTTTCGCCCAAAAAAAAAATTAACATTTTTTGTTGTTGATGCTTTATTTAGTCGCAATGATGGTCAAAAAAATTAGGGATGGACGATTGGGTTTTTTCTTGTCTCGTCTCGAAATTTCGGGCCGAAATTTAAGTGATTTCTCGAAAATTTCGCCGTCCATCCCTAAAAAAAAGGCTGTCTTGTCAAGTTGGGCACAAGGAAAGAAAAAATAATGGCCACGTGTTTTAGATGAAACCCAGGATTGAATGAATGAAGATCTAAGATGGAGGCGGGATGGGGGATTTAAGCTCCATAAAAAATCGAAAGAAAGTTAAAATCCTCAGATTTGGTAAAATTCATTCAAAAAAAAAAAAAAAAAAAGAGAACGCCGCCTTAAAAACTTCGATTAGATTTCCGTGTACCTTTCATCAAAAAAGCGCCTTCATTTCCCTGTTTAGATTAAAAAAGCACACGTTTTAAAAATTTTATACCCCGATCGCTTTTCCTGTTTTTTTTTCATCCTCCCACTTTTTTTTCCCTTCATGCATGATAGGATGATCCATTAAAATGCGGAAATGACAAGATTGAAGTTTAAAAGAGTAACTTGTTTGTTTTATTTCCTAAGTAAACCGGATATGGATTTACTGTATCGATTTCCCTTATTTTTGAATTATAATCCCATGTCATTTTCTTAAATGCATACGTCGGATGTGATTTATACAATACTCATGATTATTAAAAAAAAAAAAAAAATGTAAGCGGACTTTCTCTACTTAAAAGGAACTCGGGATACGGAAAACGTTTGTAATTCCTTATTTAGTACCCGATTTAATTACAGCTATAATTCTTTTATACGAATATACGGAAAAGTCCCCGGCTCCGCATCCCATGCCCAATTCTACGAATATAACATTTAATTTTTTTTACCTGCGTTCCCATGCGAGTATTAATGTACTTATTTTTTAAATTATTTTTCTTTCATATGATTTTTTTAAATATCCTCTTTCCTCGTTTACATTTAAAAAAAATACGGGGATAAAAAACATAAATATTCGTAATCAGGGAAGATGGGGTTGAAAAGTTTACGTTTTTGCCTTTACGCATCCTCCCCATCAATTTTTTTTATTTTATTTACAAAAGACAACTTGCTAATGTGAGATTCCGTGACAATTAAAAAATGGCCTGAAATATACCCACGCTATAATCAAGTCAGCGGACAATTTAAAGTAATTAGCAGGGAGAGTGGCGAAGATGAGGCCGATGTTGTGCTTGGGCAATTACACGCACCTTTTCGTCGGGATAATGAAATCTCCCGGGTTTTTCATCCCCGGGAGTAGCAGGGGGAGGAGGAGGAGGTCAGAATAAAATTTTCGATGTAGGGCATGATATCTAATCGATACATCGGGTTGAGATATTTCGGACGGTTATCTGCACGTAATGTTGCCATTAGAAGGAAAAAAGAGGTAACGGAAGAATAACCGGTTCCCAGCCTTTCCCTTTACTCCCCTCTCCCCCTCCTCCCCAGAAAAAGCGAAATTTAATTTTAATATAATATCAAGGAAAATAAAACCATATGTGGAAAATTTTAAAATGTAAAATGAACAAGAGAGAGAAAGACAGAGGAAGAAACAAGCTCTGACTCGTAGAGAAAAGGTTGGACACAAAAGGTTTATTAAAGGATGGCTGAAAGGTTGGGAAGCAGTAACAAAAGGCGAGACAATGCGGTAAATGTCATGAGCTCAAATGACAGGCTTTTTTTTCCATGTGGCTCATTATTTAACAACCGGAGTTCTTTACTTTATAATTTTGGACAGGCTTCCAAGAGTAAGAGGAAGAGGGAAAAAAAGAAAGTAGCTTTAAAAATGGAGATTTAAATGTGACAATATAAAAGCTTGTAATTGACATGTCCTGCTAATGTCAAAGACGGAACTTTTTTTAAAATTATAATGAAGAGTCGAGAAAGAGACTAAATAAATTCCAGAAAATCCAGAAACTGCAATTATTCTGCTTCCTCATGGTCTCTTTTCAATGAACATAAGAAATGCAGACGAAACTATCTGCAGCCTGAACAAACATGGCTGAATTTCAATATGGCGCAGCACATATTTATCTCCAACATCTCGAGTAATTTCCCTACAGGGAATAAATAAGATTTTTATTTCACATTTTTCCTGCTTTGTAAATGTTCGACTAAATTTTCGAAAAAATACATCCGACTAATGTTTTTAAGACTAATAGCTTAGCTTCTACGGATAAGAATGTCAAAACCATTTGAATTTCTCATAAACTGATAAGGAAGCTTTTTCCTTTTAAAAAATTTCAAATACAAATCTTGAATACGGAAGCAGTTCCTAGAAAAAATTTCATGTTTTCTTTTATTCTCAGAAACCACCTACTCTCAGCCTCCTCAAAAAAAATATTAAATCTACATAGATAACAATCGAAAAATTCATTAAACTCAAAATATTCATTTTCTTCTCGGGAAAATAAATAAGTAACGAGGAATTTGTGTCTTTCGAATAATAAATCATCATTTTTTTATCTGTAACTGTTCGATTTATCAAAATCATTTAATTGCGCTTTGTCCCGGTATTTTTTCTTTTTTTAAAAATTTTTGGGCATTAGCATCGATCTTTGACCTGACTTCAAGGACTTATTATCATTTTTATTACCCTATTTTTGAGTATAATGTACATACTTTACATCCTAATATTTGAAGGCGATGTACGTGAAGGGAATATTTCTATAGAAAAGAAAGAAAAGGAAAAAAAAATCTTTTTTTCAAAAGGAATTTTATATGCGTACTGTATAATTGAATATATCGTTCCTTTTTATATTCGCGAAGGTGCGTACAAGCGCAAGTGGAAGAAGGTTATAGCTTGTGATTTATGTTTTTAAGCGTTCGTCAGAATCTCGGAAGGTTTTTTTTCTTAAAAATGAATGCTTGAAATGCTTGAAAACATTTGTTCAGCAACATGAAATTCTCAAAACATTTATTTGACAACATGGAATTCTCAAAACATTTGCTCGACAACATGAAATTCTCAAAACATTTGTTCAACAACATGAAATCCTGAAAACATTTGTTCAACAACATGGAATTCTCAAAAACATTTGTCTGACAACATGAAATCCTGAAAACATTTGCTCGACAACATGAAATTCTCAAAACATTTGTTCGACAACATGAAATTCTCAAAAAATTTGTTGGATAACATGAAATCCTGAAAACATTTGTTCGACAACATGAAATTCTCCAAACATTTGCTCGACAACATGAAATTCTCAAAACATTTGTTCGACAACATGAAATATTCAAAGCATTTGCTCGACAACATGGAATTCTCAAAACATTTGATTGACAACATGAAATCACAAATCATTTGCTCGACAACATGAAATGCACAAAACATTTGTTTGACAACATGAAATTCTCAAAACATTTGTTCGACAACATAAAATATTCAAAATATTTTTTTCATCAAGAAATTTTCTAGCAAAAATCTCTCGGACAAGAAAATATTTTTAAAAAATTAGTTTAGCAAAAAAAATTGTTGAAAAAATTGGTTCTGCAAGAAAAATTCCTGAAAATTTTTTTCGGCCATTAAGCCGTACCTCTCGTTACACTACACCATTTCCGTGATAAAAAATAATAAAAATTTTTCGCACAAGTTTCAAGTGATAATGGAGGATCATTACTCAATAATGTTATACCATATAGCTTACTTTTCCCCCTCCGTAAAAGCGATTACCTCGAACGATAAATCAATCCCTTTTGGGGAAAAAGGTAGAAAATATGGCGATTACCTTTCAATACCTTTTTTTTTTTCGTAAAAACTAAAAAGATGATGTAGATTATTCCGGTTTATAACCGCATTATATGCAATAAGAAAACATGAGCTGTTCTGTTTTTATTATCAAAGTTTTTGAAACTTTTTTTCTCTCCTTTGTCCAATTCCAAACTGAAAGGTTAAAGTGCGGACACTCGGGTTATTTGAGATCCTCTCGGGAGTCTCTCTTTATTTTCTTTTCGCTTTTCCCCCGAATCCCTCCCCTTCTTCAGGCTCTCCCCAACTTTCAAACGACTAAACTCTTAATAACCTTTTCTTGCAAGAATATTTTTCTGATCGTCTGGAAAATTTTTCCTTCGAACAGAAGCAAAATTTTTAGGATTGGGCCACATTGAATTTTGTAATCAGGGACTTCAAAAATCTGGTTAGATTCCAGATGCAAATCGATTTGAAGATCACCAATCTAAAAGAAACCTTAACCTTTCTTGTCCCTTGGGCTAAAGGTCACTCTCTATTTCATTGGTGATAGCTGTGGGCTACGATTTTCCAAACTGCCTAAGGTCCGGGACCCTTTTTCTTATCTATCTCTTCGGGGGCTTTTCAAGATGAATGCATGCATGCGTCAACCCTATTATTCCACAAAGGGAAAAAAAACCCCAAAAGAAACGCAATCCTCAGGGCAGCATTTTTTCTTAATAAAAATAAAAACGATGCCTTTACTCCGAGTATAACAAATTTAGAAGATCCAACACATAGATTTGAGTCCGAAAAAAACCAATTTCAAATGCGTGTTTTTATGGTTATGAAAGAGGATTTGCACCACGTCCTTTTTTCCCCTCCCCTCCTCGAGGAAAAAAAAAGGATAGGGAAAAAAAAGTGTGAGAAGGTGGGAAGCCAGTGATTGCTTTCCTTGAGTTCCATCTTCCGGGGCTCTCTTGCTCTCTCTCTCTCCCGTCTCCGTGATAAAAAGTCATTGGGTTTCCCCTTTATCGGGAAAGATAAGAGTAAGCGGTACGGGGATTCGAGGGTGATAAATTTCAGAAACGTTGGCAATATTCTGTTGAACTTCATGACACATCTCCGTTTACAAATAAAGTTTTAAAAAACTGGATTATATAGTATTCAGATGTCTTATTATACATCCATGCATAAAAAAAATGAAATGTGGTTATTGTGCTTCTTATTTACAAGGGGTCGGGGATACGATACGGGGATTTCGGTTAACCATATTGCCGAGTCGGGACATGGGAAATTTTAAATTTGAATTGTTTGTTATTTGGAAAAAAGGAAACGAAATGGGAAAAAATGAATCTTTTTTTACATTGGATGTTGGGAACAGAGAATTCAGGATGGAAAATACAAAAAAGGTTAAATTAACCAACTTTAATGCCATTGTCAAGGTCTCTTAGTTTTAGTTCAACAACTGAGATTAGTCGAACAAGTCTTGTCACAATTTTGGTAGTTGAACATGTCTTGTCTGAATTTTTGTAGTCGAACAAGTCTTGTCTGAATTTTTGTAGTCGAACAAGTCTTGTCAGAATTTTTGTATTCGAACAAGTCTTGTCAGAATTTTTGTATTCGAACAAGTCTTGTCAGAATTTTTGTATTCGAACAAGTTTTTTCAGAATTTTGGTAGTCGACACAAATTTTTCAGAATTTTGTAGTCGAACAAGTTTATTCAGAATTTTTGTAGTCGAACAAGTTTATTCAGAATTTTTGTAGTCGAACAAGTTTATTCAGAATTTTTGTAGTCGAACAAGTTTTTTCAGAATTTTTGTAGTCGAACAAGTTTTTTCAGAATTTTTGTAGTCGAACAAGTTTTTTCAGAATTTTTGTAGTCGAACAAGTTTTTTCAGAATTTTTGTAGTTGAACAAGTTTTTTCAGAATTTTTGTAGTTGAACAAGTTTTTTCAGAATTTTTGTAGTTGAACAAGTTTTTTCAGAATTTTTGTAGTCGAACAAGTTTTTTCAGAATTTTTGTAGTCGAACAAGTTTTCCCAGCATCTTTTCTTGTTGAACAAATTTTTTCAAGTAAGAATATTCCAAAAAAAATCCAAAAAAAAATTTGATAAGAATAAAAAATATCTAATTTTCTGACTTCGATTTGTCTTCTGCTTTGATATCTTGACTTTAATTTATCTTCTATTCATCTTCGCCAATGCCAAAAAATTACCTAGTTTCATGTCTTCTGTTCAACCCGAAAAACGTTAAAAAATTTTCCTTAAATTCAAGACGTAATTTTTTGATTAAATAAAAAATGAGAAACTTATTTAGAATTAGCCTAAAGGAAACTCAATAAAATATCTTAATCAAATCAAGAATAAAAAATCAAATTTAACCGCGCCTAGAAAGAAGGGAAAGAGGAAGGGGTGGGAAAAAGCGGGTTATATTCTGAGATGACTTCTAACTTTTCAATTTGGCTTGAACTTGTTCGCTAACCGTGCACAATGAAAACCAATAACTCTCGACGACGTATTAAAAACACGGAAGGAAAAGGAAATGGTATATTACCTTTAATTTTCATATTACTGACGTTTTGTATTTAATTTTCCTTTTTTTTCTTTTCATAAACCAATCCTGATATCGGTTTTCCATCTGTCTTCAAATTGATTCAGACAACATCGGGTACTTTTTCTTCCCTTCTTATATATTATGATTCGGTTAATGATGGGAAACGTTTGCTCACGCGACCGTGAAATATATACAGCCCGTGCTACAAAAGGCCCAGACGGCGAAGAAAAAGGCAAAGAGAGCGACGAAACAGCTCCCGGAGTGGAAATTAACCAGCTAAGCCTTGCAGTAACATTTACGCTTATTATCGAATTAACAGTTGTTGTGAAACAAAATGAAAGCGGTAATATGATTAACTAGGAAACTGAAAAGCGGCAAAGATAAATGGTCAACCGCCGGTTTATGATGATTGGATATTTCTCACACGTTTTGTTTAATTATAGCCATCCGTAATTAATTAAAAATTTAATTGTTAGTTTAAAAATTAAGAACTGGTTGAGAGCACGGACGGAGGCAGAAAAAAGTTCAGAGTTTAAAATTTTTAGAATAGGCGAGAGTGGTAATGAGAGAAGGAAAGCCTAGGATGTTTTGAAAAGATAAAATAGAACAAACCTGGCCAAGAATTAAATGAACTTGGCCAAAAATAAAATGAACTTAGTCAAGAATGAAAAAAACTTGGTTTCTAAGTGATTAATAGAATGATTCTTGACAAAAATGGAATGAACTTGGCCAAGAAAGAAAACACTTGGCCAAGAATAGAAAGAACTTGGTCAAGAATGAAAAAAACTTGGCCTAGGATGGAATGAATTAGTGAAAGGATGGAAAGGAATTAGACCAAGAATTGAAAGAATTAGACCAAGAATGAAAAGAACTTCGCCAAAAATGAAAACCACTTGGCCGAGATTGGAATGAATTAATCCAAGAATGGAAAGAGTTTAGACCAAGAATGAAAAAGATTTGGGCAAGAATGGGAAAAAACTTGGCCAAGAATGGGGAAAACTTGGCCAAGAATGGAAAAAACTTGGCCAAGAATGGAAAAAACTTGGCCAAGAATGCAATGAGTCAAAAATGAATATTTTGACCAAGAATAAGGTGAATAGGAGCAAGAATGGAAAGAACTTGGCCAAGAATGGAATGAATTAGTCCAAGAATGGAATAAACTTGGTCTAGAACAGATCGAACTCGTCCAAAAATGGAATTGAACTTGGCCCTAGAATAAAATCAACTTGGTCCAAAGATAAATAATGAACCAAGCCAAGAGTAGGTGAGCCGGAAGACTCAAGAAGCTACAGCCCAGCGACGAAAATAGTGCCAGGATTCCAATGGAAGACGAGATTTACTAAATATCCACCTAAGCCAATTTTTTAAACAATGGAGGAACAGCCTCATCGTCCCTGAACGAAAATTAATCTAATAAAATTTAAAATCCGTTCATACAGTTCAAAAGGCTACAGGGGACTGTCATAATTACCATTACCTAAAGCGATCATAATAACGTCAAAACCAGACACAGATAATATAATAAAAATAAAAAAATAAATAAAATCAAGCGTTTCATACAATTTACTAACGAAGTCCTGCATAATAATCTTTTTTCCCTTCTTTTCTATACTAATAAGGGAAAAAAAAAAAAAGAAATTAAAACGAAAAGCGAAAAAAAAGGCATTCAGCCAAGACATCTGACTATTTATCATACCGGATTTGTATTCGAAAAACCTGAAAATTTACATTTTATTTATAATACCAACAGGATTTAAGAGGAGGAAAAAAATATTTCGAAAGAAAGCGAGAGCTTCAAAGACCTTCGCTCGTATCTTTCTTTTAATTATTATTTTTTTCCCTGGTGCCCAATGTGAAAAAGCTACTCCCACCCAAAAATAAAATAAAAACGGTTTGAGGGAAAAAAATATACGTCGGACCCTTGTAGAATCGATTTTGGAAAAGCTTGATATGTAAATGTATTCATGGGATCTTTGCCTCCTGTCTGGCTTACTTCTAGTGCTTTCCATCATCCTTTTTTTCCCTAGAAACTTTTCTTTTCCTGTACATTTCCTTTCTTTTAAACGCCGATTCCAGATCAATTTTCTCCGCCCCGGAAAATCCTTTTTTCCTGCTAAGTTAATTCTTGAGGGAGGAAGTTGACAAGACGGGAGGGGGATCGATAAAAATATTTGCGAGGATATCCTTTCCCACTTATTGAAAACAAATCCCGTACGGGATGTAACCGGTGAAAAAAAAAGTGTTGCGTGATAAATGCCGAAGGGTATCGAAAGCTGCCACATTCCAGAAAGAGAGAGAGAGAGATTGCAAAAGCGGGAGCACGGGGAGAAAGAGAGGGTCAAACGAGGTTTAATCAAATGTTGTGGAAAACTTTCCGATTGTGCCGACCCGGGTCACAAATCGGCAAATACACGCCAAGGAGCTTGAATTATAGATGGCTCTTTCCATCTTCAATTTTCTATGTCATTTTGTTACGTTGAATGAAATTTATGTACTAATAACCTTTTTTTTTCACTCGTACGCGGGGAGGGAGAAAAAAAATGAAATTGATTTTTTTTTCTCTCGTCGAAAGAGATGTTCGTGGAAGAAATGTGAGACGGCAATCAAGAAGAGCTTTTTCAATAGAAGGAAAAAAGCACAGGTGTAGGTTTAAAGACATCCGATTCACGATTTCGTTTCTACGGTCATTTCCCCTTTCTTTGAAATGGCTTTTTATTTCTAAGGAATAAATGTGTATGGAGGGTCCTAGTTTTAGCGTTTATAGGCGAGGTAACGATTTTATACATAACGCAATGAAAATTTTACTTATCCCAAAAAAAAAAATGCCAAAAATGGCTGCAAGAGAGGTCAACGACCATTTTAGATTTACAAAAAAAAAACTTTAGCCAAGAATGGAATGAACTTGACCGAGAATAAAATGAACTTGGGAATTCGAATTGAATTTGACCCAAGAATAGAATGAGCTTGGAATTGGAATGAATTTGACCGAGAATGG